>OX375875.1:62495396-63703896 GCA_947359465.1 Metellina segmentata
GGAAAAATCCATCTTTGTTGGGATGGTGGCAGAGGAGGCAATACAACAATAGGCATGAAGAGACGCAACTGGATACCTCGGAGTCGGAAGAGACGATAACCGAATCGGATGGTGTCAGGTTACCTTTCTAAAGAATGAGGAAGAAGGGGAGTGTGGGAAAGACAAAACGAAAACAGGGTTTGTTTGTCAGACCTTATGCCCTTGCTGTAGAGGTAAATTGTGCCATTCGATCCAGACTTCACAACCGCGGATGGGGTGCGAATATTAGATTTCATAGGGATTGAATAACACCTTTCTTGTTAAAAGGTGTACACAGCTCTGCAGATATAGGCATTCTTTTACTTCAGGATGATATTTTTTTAATTCTTTTTTGTTCTAATGTGCTAGTTTTGCGGTGTTATCAAAGTATTCAAATGATTATTTCGAGGATTTAGAAAGTGTTTGAAACTAATTTAATATTTTATAATTTTTTATTCCGGAAATTTTTGTATAAAAATTGAAATATTAAATTTGAAATGATAATTTGAACGGTTCTTGAGATCTGTGAAGTTTTTGTCTTTTGCAAAGAGTATATAGCTGTACTTTACAAAGGGTGTTAATATCTCAATCTCGTTTTGAGTTTATTTATTTTCCCTTGTAAAAACAAACTGAAAACTAGTAATCGATCATATGTTAAAGTTTCTGGTGAACATTCACGGGATATCTTTTGTAAAAGAATCTTTAAATTGAATTTTATTAACTGTAATTTTAAATGTTAACTATCCCGTATAATTAAAATGGTGTTGTTGAAAGAAATATCTGAAACTGTATGCTTCTATAAGAGGGGTATAATATGGTTTAATGATATAAGTTATTACGGGATATAACCCTATACGAGAGGGATTTTCAGAGGAAAGGTGGAGATTTTACTTCCTATTACTCAAAGCATCTGGCATGAAACATCGGGTTACCTTAAAAAGTAGTTTATCGCAGTTTTGAAAACCCATGGTGTTTAATCTAATTGGCATCGACCAATCATATCTTTTGTCGCATATAAAACGCATATAAATCTAGCTTATAAAATGCTAGATTCTCCTGCGTTTTCCGTGGCTATTAAAGTTTTGATTGGTTGAGTGATGTCACTAGGTGGAGTTTCTAATTGTTTTGATTGGTTGTTTGATGTTACTAGCGAAACGAGATACGAAATATTAAAAGTTATTACCTACATTCAAAATCGCCATGAAATAACATTGAGTATAAAACGATTGCCGTACTCTGTTCATTATTTTACCAGTGTTGATCAAAATTTAAGTTTTTCAATAATTTTGTTTTACCAGTATATTCTACCAATGGAAATTATACAACATTTTCCACCGTATTTAAAACAAATTAAATGTGATGCCTCAATTCATACCCTAAAAAATAAATTTAACTTGTGCTGTCAAGTGTGGTAGTACATTCATGGAGAACGAAGGACGACTAGGAAAGCCAAGTACGCATTACTTATTTAAGAAAATGAAAAATCCGGTAAACTAATCTAAATTGCATATCTTGCATTTTTTTTAAACCATATACACCCTATGCATATTGAATTTGAATATAAAATCCTTCCATGCTACAATTTTGGATATTCCCCAAAACAACCCTAAATTGGAAACTAAAGTTAACATGTAAGAGTTGCAGTCAAGATTTATTTTTGTGGTTCAATTTAGGGAAGATATCCTTTTTAGTACTTTCAGAAATAATTCGACAACACAATGAATCTAAATGCAGATAAGAATTAATGTATTTTCTATAAAATAAAACTATATTCATTGAATCTAGCATTCCTATATTTTTGTGTTGACAAAGTAAAATTGTTTCCTAACCAAATTCAAAGTTTTTGTGAGTTTTCTAAAAATAGCGTCGCATGAAGCCAGTTAATTATTAAACCAATGTCAATATGGGTATCATGATGTTCAATTCTAAGTCTGAAATAATAGTTCTTTATAGTTCAAAAATATATTTTGTTTGTTTTTCAATTATTGTGTTTGAGGAAGTCAACCGATAGCTTATTTAAAATAATACCCACGAATAATCGATCGATAGATTACATGAAATAATAGACCAATAGATTACACAAAATAATAGCCACACACAATTTACCGATAGATCACACAAAACAATAGCCACAAATAATCGACCAATAGATTACAATAGTCGACCGATATATAACACAAATTTAAAACCACAAATTGTAGACAGATCATAGAACGATAAGCACAAATCAAAGCTATAATTTTTGAAGCACTGTAAAACATTCGTTATTGCGAGTGTTTTATGCACGAGACTATTTTATATTCATAGCAAAATAATGAGTGCCACTTAAAGACACCTTATTTTTCCTCGCGCGTATTTTCAGTTTCAGGCATAGAATTCACCACAGTAGGCGTCAATATTCTGTCCTCTTTTCGTCCAAATGTTTGCAAAAAACCCTCATTTTCTTAAGTGAAAAAATAAAACTTCAAATTAATACATTCCGTACAGAGTGAATGGTGTTTTTTTTTCTTCAATTTTTTTTGCACTTAAAGGGATTTTCATCCTATTTTGGAAGACGGATGTTAACACAAACCAATTACCCTAGAAAAAAATAAAATATTTTCGCTTACGAGGTTTATTATGCTCGTTTACCAAGCAAATCAGTTGATTTTTGGCATACCAACCCTTCATTTTAAAATGCTTTATCACGAATCTCCGTACCTGTAATCTACCTACACAGAGTAATTCAAAATTCCTCTGTCAAACTCAAAAGGGTTGTAGGTTGCACCAAAATAAACATTTTTCTCAAAGAATATATATGACCACAACTCTTATACATAGGTGCTAAAGAGAGATGTTTGGCACGTTTGGAAATCACACTTTTTTACCTTCGTCATTCGCAACGTGCATTTAGCACGTGATGGAAAATAACACGAATTTCGAGATGGCTGACATGAATCTAACAGAAAATGTCTGAATGCTCCTCCTACAAGCAAGTTCCCAATCGTCAAACACTTGAGGGTTGCACCTCAAGTTGTGTGGGGATTTTATGGCACCAAGATAAATTTGGACAAGTGCTAGTTGTGGGAAAACAGATCGTTTCATGTCAACAGGTATGATGCGGGTCGGCTAAGAAGTTCCGAGCACTCCAGAAATGGAAGAAGTCATTTCCCTCGAGGTTAAGAGTAATCAGGGCACAAGCATGTGAGTCCAGACATTGAAATCTGTGGATTACCCCAGCACGTAGAATTCGCCCTCAGATTTCTCTGAACAGCACTGTGCTAAAAAAAATCGTTACTACTTGAAGTCAGAGTTCGATCACAATATCAAATCTAGAGGATACTTTATAATCGTGGAACAACATCACAGAGGTCATAAAGTAGTAAATTGTAACGGTTCCTCTGGCGGCGATATATGCCGATAGACTACATAGAGTCAAACATACCCTTTAGGCTATACTATAGCAAATTATGAAAATAATTCTGAAACTGTTTCTACAGATACCTTATATTCCGGGTTGGTGCGATCGACGGCCTACCATATCCCAGACATACTTAATGGAATATAGATCTGGAGATCTCGCTGACCAAGGTAGAGCTTCAACACCATAGAAGCATTCCTGAGAGGCGAACCATGTGAGGCCTTGCGTTATCGTATTGATTATTGGCCCCCTTGGACACATGACACGGAAGGCAAAACACAAGGCTGTAGGATCTGTCAAACTACCTTGTATCACTAGAAGGAATAGGCTGTCGTAAGTAATGACTCTTCACACCATTACACTAAGAATTGCATACCGTTACACTAAGAATTACACATCCTTACACTAAGAATTGCATACCGTTACACTAAGAGAATTACACATCCTTACACTAAGAATTACATACCAGCACACAGTGTGCCACTCGAAAGTAAACTAAATGTTTAACGAACATCGTCAGCTTTTGGAGTGGTGTCATGCCCGAGAGGAATGGAATGGCAGCATTGTATGTTTACTGACAAATCCTGCTAATGGCTTGGGAACACTGTACCGATGAACAAGTTCAGTGTTCGTATGTGGGTGACCCGGCTAGCGCTACCATTCTTCCAACGGGGCATTACAATTTTTTTTTAATTTTTATTTTTCTTTGCGTTTGTGAATGACGAAAACACCAAAATGTTATTTTCGTTCCTTAATGTTCAGTTAAAAATAATAAATTGATTACAGGTTCCTTTTTTTTTTCAGATTTATATATTAAATAAATAATTACCGAGGAAAAAAAATTTAAAGGTCTTTATTGCTCTCAATAATTATAAAACAAATCAGCACTTTCATACATTACATAAATAAATAACCCAAAAATAATAAATAGTGACTCAAGAATTCACGGCTTTCGTCACATCCAACAATAGTGGATTTGAGTATGTAATCACACTTATTTTATGGCTGAATAATCAATATTGGCACATACGCATTGCTGTGTTAAATATTTCACATAAATACAAATTTCTAAATTAATGTATATTCTTTTGACAATAATTTGATTATACGGTAACGATAAACACTAATTGTACAATATTACTCAGTTTTCTTCAATGTGCTATCCAGTTGGTACTGACACTGAGTTAAACAGGTGGTACCTATTAAGGAACAATTACGATGTTTGTGCTAAGTGGTGACGCAGGCTACAGAATGAGGACAAGGACTTCGAAGCAAGAGGCAAATAGTTTCGGTGTAAGTACAGTGTTCCTTAATTTAAAAACTACCCCTGCGCAAAGGTTCCGAGAACATATAACACCTTGCTCTGATGTAACTGAACGAGCCAACAACTAAATATTAAATTCGATGGCAGTTGAGATTTTGAGAATAAACATTGAAAATAATAAAATATTCGCTTTGAAGATAAATTTAGCTAGGTATAAAGCAAATTGCGATAAATTGGAGTTTGTAAACTGTAGGTTGGGTACGTTTCTTGTTATGCAAGTGCCAAATTTCGCCAATCTACTCGATCATGCTTTTTTCAAGTATACGATCTTACGTACGCACACAAGGAAAGTTTTTACTGACACAGTAGATAAATACATTTAGGGTAACTACAGGAATCACAACTTGTGTCTCATACAGCTCTCAGATTTCTAGCTCAGTGGGAAAACCCATTGAGCTACTACAGTGGATCCGTAAAATGTAGGTAAACTGTAATATTTGACAAGCGTAATATCTTTTCAGAATTTTCACCTGTTTTGAGCATAAGTGAAGTAGGTACTTTAATCAACGTCGTACAGGAGCATCACAACGTGCTATTGACAATGGTCCGGGATCAATCCTAACGGGAAATATCCGCGGACAACACCACGTAATTTTGAAACACGGTCTTATGACGATGAGCATGAGTGAGAACTCTGAACCTTTATCTTCACGGCTGAGAACTAACGAAAACGGCTTGAAACTAAAGAGAAATGGTAATGGTAATTTTTAGTTAACGTCGTACTAGAGCAACACAACGGGCTATTGACGACGGTCCGGGATCAGTCCCTTAAGGGAAAGATTCGAGGACAACACCTCGTAATTTTGAACCACGGTCAGATGACGAAGCAACACCTGAGCTGGCACCCCACTCTCCAAACTTCCACGCCAACCCAACGTGATTAAAGAGAAAGGAAATGTGTTAGGTAGCGTTTATTTGAAAGAAGTAATGCAAAAATATTCAAAATAATTTATTTCAATATATATATATATATATATATATATATATATATATATATATATATATATATATATATATATATATATATATATATATTGAAATAAATTATTTATATAGGAATAGATCAATAGCCCGCGGTGTAGATCCAGTGCGACGTAAATGCAACTACCTACATATCGCTGGTTAGGAAAAAAAATGAATTTTTATTCCATCGAGATAATTTATCATAACTTCATAAAATATACGTCATCTGACCGTGGTTCAAAATTACGAAGTGTTGTCCTCGGATCTTTCCCTTAAGGGACTGATCCCGGACCGTCGTCAATAGCCCGTTGTGTTGCTCTAGTACGACGTTAACTAAAAATTACCAATCATAAAATATTCAGCTTCTTAAAGAATGCGAATTAAACACTTAAAATTGAAATTAATTAATCCTATGAGCATAACACGATATTTTCGAGTAGGTAGGTATTTAATTAACTTAGTTAGCATTGTAACAACAGAACGGGCTATTGATGACGGTCTGGGATCAAACCTAAAGGGAAAGATTCAAGGATAACGCCTCTTTATTTTCGAGTAGGTAAATTGCTTTTACCAACAGCATACAAAATGACTAATTAACTTCATCGATTGGTTGAAATGATCCGAGGAAAGATTAAATCTGTGCTCAGATGGCAAAATGTTAAAGTCACTTTTCCCAAAAAATTGACTAAATCCCATCCTGTAGTCTTTTTTGTTAATGTTTAGAAGTTGGCAAAATGTCGTAAGTCTTTTTCTTTCAGTTTACGAGAAAACAAAGATAGGAAAATTGCAATAAATAAAAAACCACAGAACACCATGTTGAATCTTGAATCTTAAAATTGCTGTCACGAAAAATTAAAAAAAGTGACTTATAACATTTTGCTATCTGAGCTCAGGAATTGGCCAAGGAAGTCAAAACTGCTTCGAAATCTTTCAGGTAAGACTACCGATTACCGAAAGGATATATTCATGTGAACCCCTCTGACGGTTGAGTAAAAATTTGTGATTAGGTCCAAATCTAATTTTTTTTTCTGGGAGTTTCGGCTGACCGAACCATGCTTGCTAAAAGTTCCAACGCGTATCGCTTTAAAATAAAAACTTGAGTTATTTTGTTAAATTGTAGATTTAACCAATATAATTTAACTAGTGTAGAAAGACTTACTAAGTAATAAGGAAATACTTTTTAAACTAACTTTTCTGTGTTCTCTTTTTTTTCTGTGTGTCTATTTCCCCTAAATGATTTATTTAATTGATAGATTTTGAATTTGTTGCAAAAGTAAAATTTGATAGCACAACTTAGATTCATTTTTAATTCCCAGACGAAATCACACCAGTATTTACCAAACGATAAATATAAGAGACCTTTTGGAGGCTTTGTCGGGAAAGCTAAATATTGATGGTACTAGTATTTTTTATGGTAGATGTGATTCAGTTAAAGGAAATAGGAAGTAAAATTCTCACTTTCCTGTGGTTTGTTTACACTGAAAATCCATCTCGTAGAGAGATTAATCTATACATGCAAGAGTTTTCTTAATCCCAAAGTTGCATCCGGCGATGTTATTCCTTCTTTGTTCTATCTCTCTTGAATAAACATGAAGATAAAATGTTATCTCTTTGAATCACTGTCTATAAGAAATTTATTTCGGATCGCAATTATTTGACTTTCAACTTAACATGACACGTCTCAGCTCTCACGGTCATCTTCCCTTTTCGTTTAAGTAGGTGTTAAACTCTCATTAAAACAACAACCTATCCGAATGCAAACCTATGCATTTAATCTCAGAATTTTTCTAATCATGAGAAGAATTTGCAGTCAGGGTAAATGAATCTAAGTGCCGATGGTGTTCCTGTATCGTAACGGGTTTCAGAACGTGATTTTTTCATTCATCCCCCCCGAACTTGATGTCACTTGACTTGTTTCAGTTGGCTTCGTCCCTAAAAATTCCAAAGAATGATTTCCGAAGTGATAAGATTTTTTGTGAAATAAATCAGCCAACCAAAACAAGTTGAGATAATTGTTTAATAAGGACGAGTCCATAAACATGTCTCCGTATCTCATTTTTTCCATTATATATAAAACTAGCCGCCCCATAATCCACAATCATTAAAAAAATATACTCATCGGATGAACAGAGATTATTCTGAGTGCGACCAAGACAAATGCAAGTCTAATGTAATTCAAGACAATATTTTCGATGCAAAGTTGTTTGTCTATCTCATCTTTCTATGGCGAAAGAACGATAATTAGATACATTTAGAAGTATAGTTTTACTTCAAATCGTTTGCACTTTTCATCTCAACCTTTTTTCTTCAGAATGTAACTCAGATTCTTGTTGTCATCTAACATTTTTCCTTTGTTGCTGTAGTCTTGTACTCCAACGATTCTTGTTAAGTTTCTCTAATTGACAGATATTTAAGTGCAAAAAGATAGTTTTTGTAAAAAGTATTTAAATCTTATTTATTGAAAATACTTGTTATATGATCAAGCATATTCATGCGGATAGTGAACAACGCATTCTGCCTGCTCAAAACAAAAAAAAAAACTTGTAATTGTTACTTGGAATTTTAGAACATTTACTGAAATTTAGAATAGGCTTCATTATAAAAGTAAGTGCTGCGATATTTCTTACTTTTTAAAAAGGAATAACACATACTTATGTCTCGTGTGAATACACCTGTGTAATTTTAAAATCTATTTTTATCCGAAGTTTTGAACATAGTGAATCAAAAAAGTATTCGGTCATCTCACGTTTCTATTTTTATGTATTTGATAAGGATGTAATATATCCTTATAAGATAAGGATGTAAAATTACAGTTTAAAATTTGACCACACAAAAGCTGTTTTTCTATTTTTGTCTCCCATCAAATAAATATCTTATGCAATTTCGCTAAAATATATATAAAATATAACATAATGTTAGAAATCAGGCACATGAAAATATTCGGCCACGTTCTGCAAAAAGTCCAATGTTGAAAAGCCAAAGTACCAAAGTACTTGAAATTTTGTCTTACAATTGAAACTGATTAAACTCTATATATTATTTCATCAGGTATTTGGTCAAACTGGAAACAATTACTTTCTATTCCGCTTGAGTCATCTGACCGTAATTCAAAATTACGTAGTGTTGTTCTCGGATATTTCCCTTAGAAGATTGATCCCAGACCGTGTTAATTCTCGTTGTGTTGATCTAGTATGGCTGCAACGTTAGTTAAAATGACCTTACCTTACCTTTTCCTCTTGAAGGCAGATTTTCAATAAAATTTACTATTTTACGACAAAAAAGTTAACTTGTAATGTTTTCTTATTTACTCGTAAAGTTAAGATCCAGGATACACATCTATAAGCTGAGATCAATTTTAAATCGTTTTAATCTTTCACATACCAATCAAACCTTTGTATACAAATCACCACGTTTAAAATTACTGTCGCGGTAGATAAAAATTTGTACTTTAATTCAAAGATGAAAGATATTTTTTGATGGTTATCAAATAATAGAATCAAATCTAAATACTTCACTATACCTAACAGTATCTAGACTGTGGAGCAAGTTCCTAAGCGCTGATTGTAAACGACTAGCGCGAAGTCTTAAGATTTATAACCGCTTCGTGGAAAGGTGATCTGCCATCAATTCCATTGTCTAAGGATGATGACGAATTCTCGATTTATTAATATTATTCAAATAACAAAATATGCCTCGTTATAAGAGTAAAATAA
Source organism: Metellina segmentata (assembly GCA_947359465.1). Taxonomy (NCBI): domain Eukaryota; kingdom Metazoa; phylum Arthropoda; class Arachnida; order Araneae; family Tetragnathidae; genus Metellina; species Metellina segmentata. The sequence goes on from OX375875.1 coordinate 62,504,815, forward strand.
AATTTTCAAAAGGCTGTACGTATTCAAAAGCTTCAGGTATAGACTGATTCACCTCCACCACAATATTTCCAAAATATTATTAACCTCCTCAGTACTGATTTATTTACTTTAATGTTCGCACTCAAGGTAATAATAAACACTAACAGATTCGCGCATAGAATCTGTGCTAAAGATACCTAATTTCTTATATTTGTTGATGACAGTTTCGTTACTCACATTATGTCTTACTTAAATCCATTTGTAATAAACATCTATAAGCACGTTACTTATAAAAGGATAGAGTAGAGCCATATAATAGAGTAGGCGTTCCAAATATCGCTTTGTTCTTTATTTCGCCTACTCATGATTGCAAGCTACTATCAATGAGCTTATGTAGTTACCTTGACGGTCTAGGACAGGGATGGCGAACCTGTGACCCGCGGGTCACATAGTGACATGTGAGACGATCACATTGTTTTAACATCAATTTAATTTAACTTTTCAAATTTTGATTTTCATTCGTCGGATTGAGAGGTCCATAACCTAATTTATGCTAGAAATAATTAAAAAAATAATAATTATAGTTTGAAAAATTTTTTTTTTCCAAATTTCAATTCTTTAAGCTTAAGCATTATTTTAAATTGTTTTGAAAATGTGCTTTCCGTTGTCACTAAAGTGGTTAATTTTATTGCAGCACATGCTCTTGCTAAACGGCAATTTTCAAATTTATTGGAGGAAGTGGATGGTCAGTATTCGGATTTGGTTACGCACTATAACGTTCGATGGCTAAGTCGAGGTCAAGTTTTTGGAACATTTCGTTAGTTTGTTAAACGAAATTAGGTTATTTTTAGATTAAAAGGGTAAAGGTTTTCCAGAACTCACAAATTTGAATTGGTTGAATAATCTCATGTTCTTTTGTGATTTCTCAGGGCACTTTAATGAGCTAAATACGAAACTTCAAGGCCGTGGTCAAATCGTCTTTACAATGTACGAAATTCTCAAAGCATTTGTAACAAAGCTAGACATATATTCAAATGACCTGGTTCCTGGAAAATGGAAGTATTTTCCATCATTAAAAGAACATTTTCGAACATCATCCTATTTTGCCAGCAATGTCGAAAACAAAGCAGAAGTCTTAAAACACTATTCTTCAGTATTACCGAATGCAAAAGAAATATTTGACGAAAGATTCTCCCAATTTTTTGAAATGGAGAAAACTTTGCAGTTTGTCATTTTACCACAGTAACATAAATTTGAAGATCTTAAATTATCTTCCTTCGATTGGCTTCGAATTGATAACCTAGAAATGGAAGTGGTAGAATTTCAAAACAGTGTTATATGGACCGAGAGAGAAAGACAACAAGTGTCACATTAAATTCGGTAATTCTATACTTATTTTCTTCCTGATATTGATAGTTTTAAAATAAACCATAGTAAAAAGATACATTTGTTTTTTGTTTTAAATATATGTCGTATAATTTTTTGAATATCCAAAGGCCAAAAAAAAAAAAAAAAATTTTTAAGTGACACGCGGTGTTAATTTCTACGGTTTCAAGACATTTTTTGACACTCGAAAGAAAAAGGTTCGCCATCCCTGGTCTAGGGTTTTGCCACACGTAGCGCCACCGGAAAGTTTCCTGTCAGTTTTTTTCAATAATACTATTGCATCTGAAGTATTTGAGGCTGTGATAACACACAGCGTATTTTTTTTATCTCCAATCTTTTCAGGGAATATCCAGGTAAGTGTTTCCAAATCATAATTTTGTTTATATGACTAGAAAGTGCATTAAATACTAAAGGTAGATATGTATGCTCTACTAGAAACTCGTTTTTAATAGTAGCTTCTAATTTCGCCTAGTGGGTGGTAATAGGAAGAGGGGTAGGCGATATTAGGAACCCACTCTTGAAAATTATCTTGGAAACTTTTTGAAGTTTTACTAATTAACTTAAACTGATATAAGTAAAGAAGGTATATGATCTCTGGAAACCAAAGGAGAATATTTCCTAGTAATATTCATTTAGTTCCCAGCTTGATTTTCTAACCTAGGAGGCTGAGATACAGAGAAATAGTTTGGGTAGGCGATATTTGGAACACACACACCCTAATATTAGTCAAAAAAATAATATTTACTTTCTTTAATGTTCAGGTATAAAATAGTAAGCTGATTCCAGGTAAGTTTATTCAGATTTATGCATTAAATAAATAATTACCGGAAAATTTGTTTAAGTGCCAACCATTCACTTTTTTCAAAGGTGATACGGTATTTTTTACCTCTAAAGCTATTTAGTGTTCGCTTACATATCTTTTCTGCTCTGACTTCCAACTTCAAGGTGTCTCATTGTCTTATATAACCTGACTGTATTAAAGCAGCAAGTTCATCCATGTAGTTTTAGCCATACTATACAGCTCTATATTAGCTATGGAGCTGTATAATATTGACCGCGATAATAGATGGCAGATCCTTTTGCTGCAAAGCGGCTATAAATCTTGAAAGACGACACAAGTCGTTTGCAACCAGTGTTTAGAACATTTCTCCACACTCGATATTACGTACTGTGAAGCAGTTAGGGTATGTTATGGTTCCATTATTTTATATCCTTCAGAAATATAAGCAAAATGAGACCAACAGCTTTGGAATTCGCAATTTTGCCTTTTCATTTAAATATGCTTGGTCTTAGCAATCAAGCATATTTAAACGAAATTGGCAAAATAGTCAAATGAATCCCTTAGAGGTTGATCTTATTTTGCTACTATCCGTTTGTTGCCATTCGCCAGTATACAAATAATGTCGATTTCTGTGCCATGTATGTTAGAGTATGACCGGGCATGCTCGTGAAATATTTATAGATAGTGTCCAAAGTTAGCCAATCCTCTCATACCTTATTTCAGGCGCATGTCTCCATGCGTTTCGTAACCTCGATAACCCACCGAATAAAACTTTGTAATTTCTCACACCCCGTCTAGTATCTTCCCTCCGAAGGCGCCATTGCAGGGGGACGGTCTGGTTACCAACCTTCCAGAAGCGAGTGCAGTAATTGAATTTCTTCCCTTTTCTGCGTTCTTCGATTAAAGTGTAAGTGTAGCCGCGTCGATGAGTCGTCGTATCTTTCCACGTGGGATGGTGTCGGGTTTCTGCCCAGATTCTCCTTTCTGGCCTTTCGCCCGCCTCTCCTCCCGAACAGATCTCCGGTGACGGGAACAGCATCCCGGCCGGGAATAGCTCCACAGCCTCTCGCTCTCGGATCAGGTATCCCTCTCTCGCCATCTCTCCCCTCGGCCCGCCTTTCTTATGAATACTAGCACGCTGTACACCAGGGATGGGTACACAGCTCGCTGTACCAAAACACACGACACTGCTGGGAAGGTGCTGATTCTGAAAGTCCATCTGCACCATCAAGTTCATCAGTAAAATCTCACAGGAATTTTGGTTTCTACTTAGTGTCTGCGATGCATTAAGGGTTGTTAATGTAGGATTCGTCAATCGTCTTCCTTCACTCTAATGATAATCGCTATGTTCTAAAGTGAAAAATAGCCAGTTGTGTATTCCAGTGCAACTTAAATTCAACTTCCAAGCAACAGAAAAGCTCTGTCTTATGTTTGCATAGATTGGCCAAATTTCGCCGTAAAATCCCCAAAACAGAAAAAGAATGAAAATATCATTGAAATTTATTTGGAAATTTGAGATCTACAGTCAAAACCATTGTTTCAATTATTGTATATTTTTAAGGCACTTAAGCCCTGTGCACATATCCGGTTTTGCAACGTGCGGCGCCGCTGCAGCATCGCAAGTTCGGTCTGAGATGCATTAGATCCAATGGAATAGTGTACACATGCCTCCGACGCACGTCTAACTTACTTTGAACTTTGTGTTTGCTGCTGTTGTTTGCACTTTGTTACAGCATTCTCTTTACTGATACAAATCACAATAATAAGGCCCGTTGCACTCATCCGGTTTTTCAACGTGCGGCGCCGCTGCCGCAACGCAATTGCGGTCTGAGATCCAATGGAGCAGTGCACACATGCCTCCAGCGTCGATGTGGCGACGCACGTCCAACTTGGATGCAATTTGTACCGCAGTTCCCCACGGCGCCGCAGCTCGCCGCATACGCTTCTCCGGTCTCAAGTACCTTGTTTTCATAAATAAATGGAATGTAAATAATAATTAAAAAATGGTCATATCCTATTTTGTTTCAAAATATACTTTTTTTACACCAAATAAGCGAAATAAACACGTTTTCCTCTACAGAATATTTATCGCAAATGGCGCGAAATGAGTACTTGCGTCATTTCACGGTTATGTGTGCATAGTTGGGCTTCGGTGCCGCAGCGGCGCCGCACATTGAAAAACCGGATCTGTGCACAGGGCCTCATTGGGATACATCAGTGAATCACATGGAATTTTTAATTTAGCATATATCAATTGTCCATTATGGATTGTAAATTTAGGATACGTAAAATTTTCATTATGGATTGCTAAGTTAGGATACATCAGTAGTCCTCTTTCACTTAAGGGATTGATTAAATTTTCTGAGCAGGAAAAGAATAAAAATATTATTGAAATTGGTTTACTTGGAAATTTAAGACTTGCAATCAAGACCGTTGTTTCAATTTGCGTTTACTTATTACAAATTATAATAAAGTCTATTACGTATTTTGTGCCATCATTGTACTTTAAGGGCCACAGAAGCCCAATTGCTAGAGTAGTGGATTAGCAACCACAGGGTTGTGAGCTCGAAACTTAGTCCAACCCAAAATCAACTACTTGTGGGAATGATGCACGTTAAATCTGTGGGAACCTCAAATTTCCTCATGTTAGTGTGGTGTAGGAATTGGTTGAGTGGGATTCAAGCTCAGTGTTGACTTCATTTGACCATGGTTCAAATTACGAGATGCTGTCCTCGGCTTTTCCCTTCAGAATTGATCACGAGCATTCACCTATAATCCATTGTCCTATCTTAATTCAATTACCTACCGATGTTCTTTACTTTAATTCATTGCGCGATTCCATTCCAAACTATGTACACCAAAACACTGTTAGCTTGAAGAAGTTATATCGATACGCATGATGCTAGTAGAAAGGTGCTAATTTAAGCACGAGCTTAACTGAAAGTCAAACTGCACAATCAATTTGCGCAGTAAAAATCACAGACAATTGAATTTCTTCGTTCAGCTCTGCATATGGTGTTAAAGGATTGTCAATTTAGGAATACATAGATTTTCTTCCTTCGCTCGTGTCCTTAACAGAAAAAAAAAGGACAACATTCAAACATTGAACTTGAATTTATTCAAAAATTTAAGATCTACAGTCAAACCTATTATTTCAGTTAGTGTATACATACGGTTAATTACAATAAAGACTATTGTTTTGTTCAGTAATTGTACTATCATTCAATTCGTGATAGCACCCATAACGATGCGCACCGAAATACCGTTCGCTCAAAAAAGTTACATTGAAACGCTTGACATTAGTAGAAAAGTGCTTGTTGCTTGAAAAAAGTGCTGGTTGCTGGAAAAGGCATGTTCGTATCCTTAAAGTTAAGTCCCGAGCAAAAAGGAATCGAACCGGGTAATCTAATAGGAAAAATAAGCCCCACAGTAGCTTAGGGGTTATGTCTTGACTTATCGAACGCAGAACCCTCAAAGCTGTGTGGACGTGTATAGGGCACAGACAGGCACCAAACGCGAAAAAGGCGGATTTGGCATCAGAAGGGTCCAAAACGGATAGAAAACTTGAAAATGGGTCGAAAATATTGAATGTACAAACAAACACTCCATTCTTATTTAGATAGATTTTCTTCTTGACCTGGGACACTGTCCTTCCACTGCAATTCAACATTTTAAAGCTTTTATTAAGCTACTGAAACTGGTGTTCACATTACTATATAAATATTTTATGTAGGATATTTTCTCCTATAGAGGATATACGGATCATGGTACTACCTGATGTATGTATTCTCCCATGACCTTCAAAAGTTGAACGGTCAGTAACTCAGGGGCGTAATTTAAGAGTTCTGACAGATTTACCCATCGATTTTGAAACTTACTGCAAGCCATTGTTTCTAAGCATTTCAATTTTAAGAAGGGTATAATTAAGTACATAAATTCTCTCGTATGTTAAATAGTTTTGAGAAAATCTTTAACTTAGGTGGCATAAATCGTTCTGATATTTATTATAATATAATAAGCATAAATTATGCTAGTTCTAGAGAATAGAAAAAGCATTGCATACTAGAAAAAGCTTACTATCAAAATGTCAGATTACGCCTTATGGAATTTACTAGTTGTGATTGAGATAAGAAGAATGGAAACCTATAATTCAATCGTTAAGGTACCTATAAAGTTGAAGATAATAAGAGAAAATCTATTCATTGAAATTAAGCCAGTTCAGATAATCTTTGCATTCCTAAAAATTTGGATCCCCGCGGTATACCATGAGACATTTAAAATTAAAAAGTGTCTTCTTCTCTCTTCAACTCTAAACTACAGAAAAAACTTATATATACTCTCTTATAGATCTTTAAAAACACAAGTTTATATATATTTTTAATTTACTACATAATTTAATAAAATATTTGTTGTACACTTCAATAGAATGGAAATTTGGTTTTCGATCATCTCTAAGCTTGCTGTTTTTAAAATTCAAAGCGTTTCTCAGAAATTGCGTTTTTTTTAACCGCTGTGTCTTAATACTCACATTTTAAAAGAACCAGTAAAAGTACATTTTAATACTTAAACTACACAAAATTCTCTAAGTACATTCTGATAGAAACTATCACAATATGCTATAAAAGCAAACTATTATCTTTATGGATTGTTAAGTTCATATCATTCTAAAAAAAAATGGAAAATCCTATTTTTGAATGATACCACAGCTAAATGAAACGAAAAGCACAGAAAACATGACATGGTATAAATTAGTCAAAAAGTCAAAAGAATTTTGCCTGAAGACTAATATACTGATGTCGAAGACCGAGCAAGAACCAATAGTGTCAGTGAACTCGATACGTGTCACTGAAATTAAAATTTTACCAACAATCGTAGAGTTATCTTTCGGTATCTTGGTAAGCTGCCGTCAGGATCTAAGTTAATATCTTTGGCCTCATAGCCTACAAAATTCTTGGAGGAGCAAAGAAGAATCTGAGGCAAAACTTCATCCAAACATAATATTGCGACATTTTCTTGGCAAGGGATTCTGATACCTCATTGTGACGTCAAGGTAACCCGAGAGAGGAGTCCAGCAGAAAAAGAAATCGGCTTCCATCCCCAGATGAGTTTAAGTCATAAGCGGATGAGAGGGATTGTTTTTCCTCCTGCCTGCTCCCGTTCAATGCCTGAGAGGGCGAATCCGAAAAATTGATGGAGGATCCTGAGCTCTATGGTTCGGCTTGTAGAATTTTATCTTCAGCTCCCTCTGGCATTTTTTGTCAAGTTAAATGTAGGCGGCGGTAGCGTTTGTGCAGCGGAACGTGTTTCCAGTACATTTGTCGGACGTGACGTCACTTGACTTGTTTTCTTAATACGATTTTTACCCTTCCCCAATCAAAATTCTAATGAAGAAATTTAGAACTGATACATGAGAGATCGTTATTTATTCACTGCCAATTAGATTAAACTTCAAACGTTTTGACCGGTGATAAACAACATTTTGAGGTACCCCCGATATGTGTCGCGTGAGAGCATTTCGGTATTCGACGTAAACTATTCACATTCCTTCTGCTTCTAAAAATCCCTTTCATAAGAGATGGAACAGAAATGGGTATCGAAGCAAGTTGATAGATAAAAAGTGACACACATGTCGTTACCAGTTCCTTAAAAATTAAAGCAAAATAAATATTTATTTTCTTTTAATCAGACTGAAATTAAAGGACATCGAGCAACATAATAATAAATAATTTTTTAAATGTTTCATAACAATTTCAAAATTAAAAAAAAATTAAGTTATAAGGGATTATTTACTATTCTAGAAAGAAAAGGAGGGAGGTCATGTTTTCGTAAATTTTCGAGTATTAAGCTATTATTCAAAAAATCCGAATCCTTTGGGCCTCTTAAATATCTCGTTTTTAATCTTTTTTGCTGTTCGGGACATATTTCTGTGGCTTATTACTACATTGCCCAGAGCCCTTATATTGAATGCTAAGCTCAACTACTGTTCTGAGTCCCTTATAGTCCAAAACGTCAAACATAAAAATCCAAGATGTGAACAAACTAAAATTCCTATTTTTTAAATTAATATTTAGAAATAAAGTAGATATTTTTTATGTAAAGCAAAATTATACATATCTTTATTTCGTTAAACACTCATGTATTTATATTATTTAAACATAGCATTAGGATTTGGCTTAAGATGAAAAATAGTCTTTAATATACTGCCTTTGGTGTATTATTCACCATTGAATTCGAATTGTCTATTGATTTAATAGGAAAAAAACAGGTGTTTCAAATTTTTTGCGTTGGCACACGCCTTATATGCCATTCATATACGTACACGAAAATAATGTTTTATCTTAAATGTGCATGAAAGTATATAAAATATACGGAAGAGATAATACGATAGATAAGATATATACGTAAAAATACTCACATAAAATCAGAACTAAGTATTGTGCATAAATTGTATATAAAGTGAGAGTATATTTATATGTTTATCCGTAATCGAGATTAAAATATATTTTTCCTAAATATGCTTGATCTTTAAGATTCCTCTTTATTTTATTCGAGTAAAACTCCTATGTTGAAATATTTCTCGGATCAAATATATTTTAAAAATTAACCATTACAACTTAATATGCCTTAACAAATTAGTCGAAAATACTTAAAGGACGTTAAAAAGAGTGTTACGTATACTTAATGCACTTATAAATTTAATTAATTGTGTTTTGTGCATACTTTGCAAATTCAAAAATATTTCTCCAAGAAAGTGTTTAGTTAAAAAATTTTTAAATTTTAGTTGAAATGTTCTCGTAATTGACTGATACATCTTGTATATATCTTTTATCGATAAAATATCTTATCTATGTTTTTTTATACATAATATACCTTAAGACTAACTGATATATTAATGAATGAGAAAATTCTTTAATTGAATCGAATTTGTACCAGACCATTTTTAAGAATAAGGTCAAAATTTCAAGTAATTTGAAAAAATCAGTAATGTTATCTAATTCCTGTATTCCTTCATTCGAAAAGATTTTCTGAATCCCATATCATGAGTTGGTAGGCATTTTAATTAACGTTGCATTGGAGCTACACAAACGGCTATTAGCGACGGTCCGGCATCAGACCCGAAGGAAAGATCCGAGGATAACATCACGTAATTTTGAACCACGGTCAGATGACGAGGTCACACCTGAGCTGGCATTCCTCTACAAACTTCAACACCACGCCAACGTGAGGACATTTGAGGCCACGAAAATTTTAACAAGCACTAACACCTGCTTCATGTGCAAAACGGATTCGAAATACTTAACTGTTCGATTGTTAATCCTTCACTCTTCCAACCAGTCTACCACTGCCCCCACATATCATGGGATATTATTATCCTCGTTTCCTCATATCATTGCTAGTATTATATCCTCATAAGATGAGACATGTGTATCATTCCCGGCCCTCTTTTTCTATTGGCTCAAAAGTGCTCTTTTGCTAGAGTATCGATACATAAATTCATGAAATTACAAAATGATTAACAAAATATCTGGAAGAATTTTTGTTTAAAAGCTTTGAATAGAATTCCTGTGTTCACCGCCCTTTTTTAAACGTGAATCGTTGGTATGTTGAAGAGGGAATCCGATAGTAAATACATCTTTTAGTATTTTGATAAATTTAGCTTTTTAGAAATAACTTTTCACATTAACATTTACCAGTAAACATTGCTGCATACATTTAGTTTGTAATTGATCCATTTCAGCTTTTATTTTTCATACACCACAACTAGGAATTTTTATTATTTAAATTTCTCCTCCCAGAGGTTCTCATTAAACCGTTGAATCCTGCCTAGAGGGCAGGCATATCCTTCGAAGGGTATTTTGTACTGGGCACAAAACAATTCAAGAATTTTGTACACCTTAAAACTGAATTCGATTATCTTTTCTGATTTAAGCCCCTGCCCCTAACCAACTCTCTGCAGGGCACTGAACTGGCTCGTATATAACAATAACCAACATAACCTCGAGGTGTCGAATTCTTCTCTTCAATTTCATTGGCTCTTAAAGCAAGCGATGAATCCTTTCTTGTACTAGGTGATCCTTTTAAATTAGGGATTGGGTAGATAGTTGAATTTATGTCACACTTGGAAAACACGACGAGTTATTGGTTACTGTCCGGGATAAAACCCAAATGGAAAGATCCTGGGACAAAACCTCGTAATTTCGAAATACGGTCAGATAACGAAGTCGACACCTGCGCTTGCACCCCACTCTCCAAACTTCAACACCAGGGTAATATGAGGACATTTCATACCACGGCAGATTGAATATGAACCAAAGTACGCGTTGTTTTTTGGTGGGATCGAGTTTCGAACTCGCACTGCCTATTTCGCAATCTAGATAAAGTCGTTTGAGTACTTTTCCCTTTGTAAAACACGGATAGATACGGAATTTTTCGGTCCTAACTGACAGTAATTCAACACATACCGTCATTTGAAAATTTTGTTTTTGAGAAGAAATGCAAAGTTAGGAAATCAGGTACCCTCAAAAGCATCTGAAGAACCTTCTTTGGCCAGTCCGTTTTCTCAGATGTTAATGTGAGATGGCTCGATTGAAAATGGATTTCAATTTTGAGACGGCATATCTTTTAATGCTTTCAATGCTTATTTTACCTCTAACATTCCAGCATTTTCTGGACTGAGCTACGTCTATCAGTTAGGATCCAGATACCACGATGATTTGAAGAAGAAACGATGGGTTTAAGGATTTGGTTGTTTGCAATTACTTCCACTCGAAGCACCAAGCAGTGGTCAGGATTTCTTTTGAATCTAAAACTGTTATTTAGGTTACAGGGTTATTTAAACTGCTATATGAATAACAGTGGACTGAGCTACGTCTATCAGTGAGGATCCAGGTACCACGATGATTTGAAGAAGAAACGATGGGTTTAAGGATTTGGTTGTTTGCAATTACTTCCACTCGAAGCTCCGAGCGGTGACCAGGATTTCTTCTTAATCGAAAACACAGTTGTTTAGGTTACATGGTTATATTTAAACTGCTATACGAATAACAGTGGACTGAGCTACGTCTATCAGTTAGGATCCAGGTACCACGATGATTTGAAGAAGAAACAATGGGTTTAAGGATTTGGTTGTTTGCAATTACTTCCACTCGAAGCTCCGAGCGGTGACCAGGATTTCTTCTTAATCGAAAACACAGTTGTTTAGGTTACACGGTTATATTTAAACTGCTATACGAATAACAGTGGACTGAGCAACGTCTATCAGTTAGGATCCAGGTACCACGATGATTTGGAGAAGAAACAATGGGTTCAAGGATTTGGTTGTTTGCAATTACTTCCACTCGAAGCACCAAGCAGTGGTCAGGATTTCTTTTGAATCTAAAACTGTTATTTAGGTTACAGGGTTATTTAAACTGCTAAATGAATAACAGTGGACTGAGCTACGTCTATCAGTTAGGATCCAGGTACCACGATGATTTGGAGAAGAAACAATGGGTTCAAGGATTTGGTTGTTTGCTATGAATTCCACTCGAAGCACCGAGCGGTGGTCAGAAATCTTCTTCGTAATCGAAAACACAGTTATTTAGGTTACTCGGTTATTCGAATTGCTGTAGGAATAACAGTTGCCTCGAAGCAACCGTGGCTCCGGAACGGACCAACATTCTGCACCAAATCGTTCGCTTTCTGTATGACAGCAGAAAAGTTGCACGCAGAGGCGGTAAAAGTTAAAAATACTCTTGATTCCAAGCCGCGCGGGAGAAGAAGGTAACTTTATTCCACTTTACACTTTCTCCTTCGTTTCTTCATCGGTTGGTGTAACCAGAAGCATCTCTCTCAATCAGCACTCTGCAACATCTGCTTCGTCCATTTCGGCCTCCGCTCAATCTTCCCTTCTCCCTGACACGAACCACGTTCTACAGCCATGGGGAGCAGGGAGGAAAAAATCGAACAGAAAAATAGCGGAATGAGAACATTATTTATGGCCGTCCCTGCTGAATTCACTTTTCCACTTCTGTTCGAGGATGGAAATTCTTTGGAAATGTTAGCACTGCATTGTTCGGAAATGACTTTTTGAGCTTAGGAAATGTTTTTTTGTTATTTAGATGTATTTCAAAAGTGTACGGGAAACCTGTCAAGTGCAAGACCGTATTCCTGGTTTTGCGTTTTTTTTTTTTTTTAAGATAGCGGTGGCTACGGTTTTCAGTTTTGTTTTCTATTCGAAAAAATAGTTGTAGCGATGTTTTTAATCTCGATATAATTCTTTTTGTTCATTTTTTGAATATATTTTAGTTACAATGATGGCATAATGTTCTGTTATACCGATTTCACTTTACCAGAAAAAAAGCTTAAGGAATTAGAAAACTCCGATTTCAACCGATTCGCAAATGGACATGTTGTTGTTGTTTCTAATCCCACTCATCTGACAGAAGTCAGACAAGCTCCAATAGGTTGTTGACATATAAAAAGTCCCTTACAGTCAAAGGGTCAGAAGTAATGTCCTGCTTTGTAAGTCCAAGACACTGGAGGTCATGCTCAGGCGACGCCTCATCAGCATAACATTTCATGCGGGCAAATGGACATTCAAAAGCTAATGGCGGTAACGTGAAAGATTGTGCAGTTTTGCCATGCAATTTATCAGAAATTAGAAATAACCCAGTACACGAAGTTATATATTTTAGATAAGTTTTATTTCATTTGGAGTTATGAATTGAGCTAATCAATAATTAATGTTCATTACAAATGGATTCAAATAAGGTATCAAATGCGAATAGCTACAACGGCGCAAGACATGTAAGCAATCAATAAACTTAAGTTCAGGTGCTGTGTGCTTTTCTGCTCGTTTTTGTTAAACCTTTTTTTAAGTCATCGTTTGTTAAGAACTTTATTAAAAAAGTTCACTGTACTTTGAAAACTGGAATCTGGTAGAAAGTATAGCCTTTAATACTTTCAAATATTTTCTTTTTTAAGCAGCTTTTCGTTTTATTCTATAAACTCTCCATAAACATAGACACGTTTTCTCCTATAAACATAGAAACTTATTTTTTATAGAAAAATTATTCAAAATTCAAGGTTTGGTACTTTTTATAAACTACGATTAATTGTACAAGAAGAGTGTATACCCAAAATAGTTTTTAAAAACCGATACATTTCTTTAATGTCATCCCCTGCTCCTAATCATTTCACTGAAAAGCATAATAACTTATGTATGAGCTGGAAGTACAATTGATACGAAAATTATAAAAGATTACGACATTCCCCTCAAAAATTACTTCGCCTGTATTTCACCGCTTTTCCATCCTGAAACTTTTCTTGCAAAGGCCATAGTTTGTGGAACTCACGAAAATCAAAGGACTTTTACTTTCGAATATTTTCCATCATAATTCAAATTCCTAGAGATTTAAAGATTATTTTGGGAATGGTTCTTGATCTTTCGTGAGCATTTTTCCTGCCAATCACCTCTTAACAAATGAAGACCTTACGGAAATAGTGTGTTTAACCTTCATTTTAAAAAAGCTGAGAATATATGAACTATTGAATTCACATGGGACAGGAATGGATTGTCAAACTGCAATTTTGTTTAATTTATCGCTCTACGGTCATGTTTTGCTACACAATGGCTAATTATACCGGAATAATTATACAGAGGGCTAATTATACCGGTGGAATTCGAAGTACTATGAACACACATCCCAAGACTGAGATTCGAATCCAGAACCTGCTTATTTCAATTGACACTCAGTGATGGAACTAGGTAAGCCCAACTTTTGAAACTAATAAAGGGCCTGATCATTGCTTCTTTTCCATCAATATAATGTTCGTGGGTTGATTGGGTTTAAATGACAAAGGCTAGATCTGACCAAGCTACGCCTCTCAATGTTTTTTCCTTCAGGTAAATGTACATACACATGCACAAGGAAATTTTTACTGACTCAAAGAAGAGAAATACTCTCAGAGAATCGAACCTGCGTCTACTTTTCGCAGGAGCTGGCGCAGGGAACAAATCCACTAATGTTTGTGGACTAGACAATTATTTTAGTTTTTAATGTACAGAAATGCTATCAAATGTTTCTCTAATGAAGGTTCACTTTGTTTCATGAACAGGACTACGCAGAAAACACAATGAACGAACTGCTGGGATGGTACGGTTACGACAAACTAGACACGAGAGGCCTCAACCTGAAGAATCTCAACCAACATTTCCCCACATCCTCGTCTTCGTCCAGTCCGATGCGACACGACGACGATCTGTCTGAGGAAGATACGGGCAGGTCCCGATCACCTCACATAGAAACAGGTGAGGGTGCATTTGAATAGTTAATTCTGATTTTGGTGATTGTGCTTACTACAATCTTCGATACTGATGTGTAGTTTAACTTACTTAGAAACAACCCTTATAAAAGGCTGCTCACACATTGTAAGATCCCCAATGTTTTCATAGTGTGGAAAAGTTACATAAACCATTAATGAATTTAATTAAATTAATGTTTATTAAAGGGATTTATAAGAAAATGTGAAAGCAGTTTCTCGAGAGGAGAATGGATACTAGGAAATATTAGATACATTTGAGAGTATTACAACACTTTTTATGCGTCAACATTCGGCATCAAGTTCTGTTTCTTAATCTAGCGGGAAAATACTGACCAGTTCCTTGATTTTATTATTTACAAGTTATTTATAAAATAATTTTTATTAACCCTTCTAGTGGTTGTCTCGACAACGAGATATCTCATCATTAGCAAAACTGACCAGATCTCAATGGACGAGATATCTCGCAAAAAAAACTGACCCTATCTTGATTTCATCATCATAAAAAATATCAGCAAAATCGTGATGACGAGATATCTCGTCTTCAGCGAAATAATTACTCAGATCTTGATAGACGAGATATCTCGTCAATAGCAAAAGTAGTGAGATCTTGATGGGCGAGATATCTCGTCAAGTCAAGAGTGTTGAAAATAATTTTGTTCTCAAACCGACATTTATAGGGTGAGCTTATAGTTTACGATTAGACAGACAATAGCTTCTATGCTATCGTGCTAGACAGCAAAGTAATTTTTCCATGTTCTATACTTAAGATTAGAAATTATTTATGTGATCGTATAAAAGTATGTGTCACGCCTTATACCGCTTGAAAATAGTTAAAACCCACTCAATAAAGAGTTGGTCGAATGATCATGCAGTTATCAAATGCTGTGAAGTATTAGATACCTATATACGCAGCATATATCATTTGTCAACTTTCCAGACTAAACTTGGAAGTGGTTGAGAATTCATATAGTATGTAATTTATATTTTGAATAGGTCGCGCGCGCGGCCGACGACGAGTGGCGCTGTCTCTGCTTTGGTTCCGAGCAAAAGCAAAACACAATTGAATGTAGAATCGGGTTGCATGGAACTTGCCTTTTCGATTTAAAAACCCTATTTGATCCATACAATCACCAAAAGCAATGAAATTATGAATATTATGTTTCATAGATGTCTGTAAATAGACTGTAAATGCATTTCTGTGCGTGAAAAATAGATCGAATTTAAAGAAGAATGTTCTCTCATTGATTTCTCCATAGAGGAATTCCCACTTTGACTAGAACGGTAGTACAGCTTTCGTGTTTTACATGTTCTAAAATAGAATGAAAGATGCTTGTTGAGAGAGAGAGAGAGATTACATAAATAAAGAAACGTATCATCCATATAGAGTATCATATAAACAATCTTATATACACAAATTAGAATCTACATCAGCAATTGATCTTAATTCTTAAACCATGATTAGAGGAGAATAAAAATTTATTTTTTAAATATTGTAAACGAAAGTTGCGCAGAAATTTTGAACAGTTGCAGAGTTTGGATAACATAGTGATAAGCCACGGAAAAATGTTCCGGAATGCAAAAATTAAAAACTAAATACTCAAAAGGATCAAAAGAAGTTCAAGTTGTACAAATGAGTACCGAAAACTTGAATGTTTAAGATAATATGAGGCACTGCAAAAGGACCTTCATCCATTTTCGGTTGGAAATGAGTTGAACGGTGTTTTAACAGCTGCGCATCTCGACACATATACTTGTAAATTTTTGATGTGTCAAAGAGGGTTATATTATGAGTTTGAAATTACTGGGAGTGGATAAAGGCCCTTTTGCGGTGACACGCCTCATATGTCCTTGAATAGTGATCAAACCATTATAATTTTGGAGTTTATTAAAACTAAAAGCTTTCTAGCCTTAGAAATTTGAAAAGTGTCTTATTATGTTGTTCGAAGTCCTTCAATTGTTTTCTGCATGTGATCGGATAGGCCAAGTTGAATTAAATAAATTGCTGACAAAACATATAAAATCAAGCGATTGTTAAGCTGCTGAGACAATCAGATTGGTACCACACGAAACTTAACAACATTCACATCTCATGAAGAAAAAGCCATGTAGCAAGATGTCCCCATACCTTGTTCATATATTGGTGTCAGTGCTTTCATTTCAGCGGGAGAATAACAGCCTTAGATTCCTTAAAGGCCCGCATAATTGAAGAGCAGAAGATATACAAGCAGTCACATCAGTCGAAAAGAAAAAAAAAAGTCGACCAATTTCTTATAAACAAAATATAATTTATCAAACACACTCTTTTTCTCAAAGTTACTGACAAAATATAGAAAATCGGGTGATTGTGAAGTTGCTAAGAATGCAAATTTATAATTTGGATATCCGTTCTCAGGCGATCAGAGTGGTTTTGGTCGAAACTGCGCAACATTCACACCTCATGAAGAAGCCATGCAGCAGGATGTCCCCTTACCTTGTTCAGAGATTGCTGTCAATGCCTTTCCTTTCGACGGGGGAATAACAGCCTGTTGATTCCTTAAAGGCCCGCGTAATTGAAGCGCAGAAGGCAGACAAGCAGTCACATCAGCCGAAAAGAAAGAAAGGAACGTCGAACAAAAAAGTTTAATAAAAAGCTCCGAGACCAATTCCGTATAATCTGACGAGGAATAAAATCAGCAGATAAGAAAAAGGAAACACAAAAACCCTGCGAGGATAATGGAAGTCGCTTTGCCTTGATGGCGGAGATGAAAGCTTCCATCCTTGAAGCGACCCAAACTTTTGACAGCGGGGTAACTGGAAAGGAGACGAGTGTTGTGCATTGTCATCAGATTTTCGGCGGACCGTGATTAAGGTAATATTGGGAAGAAGCCTCTCTGGGAATGGTGGTTGAGGGCCGCGTAACAACGGGAGGTGCTAAAGCCGAGCTGTAATTACGGTTGTTCTTCTATTTTTATTGATTGTATTTTCTATGTGGAAGGATCTTACCTGGATGCTGGGGATCGAGCGGCTATTGCGTCGTCGAATGGTATGATCTGACAGTGGTTCAACTAGCTAAAACAACATTTCAAACGGGTGCTGCGTTTGTTACTGGTGGCTTTTGTTTCCCGTAGTACACTTTGTAACACGTAGTTACCTTCGAATATTAAAATTAAAGAGACGAATTTACAAATTTATACTGGATGTATTAATTTGTTTAAAAGCAAGATATCAAGAGAATGGAGACGATTACCTGAGCTATAATATTTGATATTTTTTCTAAATATTGTTTCTTCTGTGATAGCTTGATAAATGTTTGGAGAAAAAATACTAGCAGAACTACCCAACATTATTCAAGTTGTATTGGCTGTGTAAATTTTTGAGAAAAACAGTCAATTTTCTTTTCATAGAAAAATACAAATATTATACAATATTGTTGTGTAATAGTAATTTTAACATAGAGCGATAACGGTATGTCAATACTACTATGTCCATCAATATTGTACATTTCACAGATAACTGTGATCAAAAAGTACGCGGAAGGCTGTCGTAAAACAAAGGGTATCAATTTATTGGTCAAAATTTATTACATCTCTTTTCTAAGTAATCTTCCTCTGACTTCAATGTATTTCTGCCAACGTTTTTTCCAATCTTGAAAACATTACTTAAAGTCGTTTTTGTAAAACTCCTTCAGGGTTCGTAACGAATTTTTTTTATTGCATCAATGGACTTAAAACGGTGACCACGAAGAGAGAGTTTCATCCGCGGAAATAAGAAGTCATACGGTGCCATATCAGGTGAATAGGTAGCTTGTGGAGCCGTATTTGTTGAATGCTTTGTAAAAAAACACGCCTTTTCACAATAATAGCATTGTGAAAAGGCACATTATCGCGATGCAAAACCCATGAGTAATCTCGACACAATTCAGGTCGTTTACGACGAATTATATAGGAACTTGTTCATTAATGTCTCTTAATGTTAAACGACAATCACTAAGCACCAATTATCTTACCTGAATGAAATGTTAATCATTAGTCGAAGTGGATTTTGATAAACAGGCGTCTGTAAGAGCTTTTTGCAACATATCGAATGGGTTTGCAACAGAAATTTCATTGCGGAAACAAAATTTAATGCATGTTCTTTGCTCAATTACATTCGACATTTTGGAAAATCAACGAAGTGAAAATTCATCTCTTATTAAAAACAAATTTATTTTCAGACGACTAGTAAAATACCCGACCTTACTCGGTTTGAATTGATTTACTTTAGATTCAAGAGATGATCAAAATATATAATGACTTACGTTTTTCGTATAATAAAATATTATTTTAACAGCTTTCACCATCTTTATAATTTCTGCAACTTACTTTGGACACAAATCCTACACATGCATATCCATTCATGTTATACATTTCACATACATCGCACCCTTGCTGTATGACAAAGCTACAAAATGACGAAAGGTGACACTAAGGTTACTTCTACAAAAGACGATTTTGAGGCAGGGCTCGAAATACCCGGGTGCACAGGTGCACTGTGCACATGAAAATAAAATTGTGCACCTAAATTTTTCCCGTTAGGTGCATGCCATGCACCTAAATTAAAAACTTAGGTGCACCTTGTGCACCTGAATTAAAAAATCTATTTCGAGGCCTGTTTTGAGGGAGATTTGGAATTCTCTTTCTTAAGCTCTTTTCATGTTCAACAATTAATAGAAAAGACGATTTACGGAGAGTGGCTCTCGCACTCATAGTCAACAAAACAATATTTTTTAACTTGTGGCACTCTTGCATAAGGCATGCGACATTGTGGAATTTCACAATCTTCTGTCATTATGGCAAATAATTTTTTAATGTTTGAAATGCTCCAGTTTGGAATTTTTAAACATTATTCTTCTTTTAATAACGGCATAATTACCCTTAAAATTTGCTTTATTCTTACTTACCTACCACTTTAAGTCGAACACTTCGTAGTTGTGTTGCATGTGATCAACACAAAAATACAATTTATTAAAATAATAAATACTTAAAACAGAAAACAAAAGAAACAGTGAATTAAAACAAAATAAAACCTGTCGGGAAAAAGTTATTTTAATAATATTAATTCGTGATTCTTTTCTTATCGCTTGATCTTGCACAGTTGCCACTTACAACTAAAAAATGCACAAAATTTAGAAATGCGAAATTAATTCAGAACGAAAGAAACAGAAAACATCACTGCACCCGCGATCAACCAACACGAGTTTCCGTTTCATTCCTGTTCGTTGAAAATTATCGTCTGTCCCAAATATTCGGAAATCGTTTAGAAATTTTTATCGTTTGCGCAAAGAACAAAAATAAGACTTGAAATAATTGAAGCGTGAGCTGAAATTCCATAAAATAAAATCATTTTTGGAAAAATAATTGCGTTTTCAGCAGTACTGGTAAAGCAATCCAAATAATTGTAATACGCAATAAACATTCCAGTTTTTCCAAAACTCCCAAATTATGGTTGATTTAAGTATACTTACTCAGGTTTTTTAGCGTGAACATTATCTAAATTTAACAATAAGGACGTGTTTTATATTGCATTCACTAAACTAATATATAATGTATAAAATAAAGCACACACATTACAATCAAATATCTGTAATAAAATTCATGTGATGCTTGTAAAAACACACAAACACAAAACCAAACATAGAACAGAATGACGGACAAACAGACTTACTCAACCAAGTTCAGTCACTAAATGAAGATAAGTACTCACAGTATGCAATGTTTCATGAAAATATATTATACCGTATGGACATGTATAGGGCACATACAATATATACAGACAGACACCAAACGCGAAGAGGCAAATTTGGTATCAGAAGGGTCCAAAACGGATAGAAAAATTTAAATGGGTCAAAAATATTCAACTTATACAAACACTCCATTCTTATTTATGTAGATAAAATTAAATAAATGCCTGATTATTGTCACATGTTTATATAAGTCGTAAAAATATTTGATAGAAGTTTGCAGACGATATCTACTATGTATGTATTTTATAGGAAGCATTCCGGATACTTTTTGATTATAGTAGTATACATCGCACTCTTATTGTACGACCAAACTACAAAAGCTGGTACTAAGGTTATTACTACAAAAACTGGTAACAAGGTGATTGCAACAAAAGCAGTTTTTGGGTTTGGTTATAATTAGGAATGTCCCTTCTCATGTTCGTTTTCTGTTACGTTATCGTAGCTCAAATTATAAAAATGGTTGCTACTATTGAAAATAGTCTTGAATTCAGTTTTCTTATCAATACTTTTTAACTAAAGGCACTTTTGTAAAAGGGATGCGATAATTCCGAATTTCTCATCACCATTAAGGAAAATATGGCAAATTAATTTGACGACACACATTCAAGCAAAAATATATATTTTTTTTAAGTACCATTTAGTCGTACATGACAACAGAACACTTACTTAAAACTAAAATGACTTCAGTACAATCGAAGGTAACCGATTACCATTTTCAAAAAAACGAAATATTAGTTGCTTAACAATAGTACCTGTTTAAATTCTTGAAAAACTGTGGCTTCAACTCCTCAAGTTTGGGCAACGTCGACTTTCTTCTATCTGAAAAATTATTTGTCAAAATGACAAAGAATGTTTAATTTTTCAAGTCTAAGTGGATCCCTAGACGATTAATATTATTGTCAATGTGACTGTCAATGAGGCTCATTGAAGCTCAAATTGATCGTGTAGGTGACGATTGACGCGATTGTCAATCAATTGACGCACATTGATAGAAATTTTAATTGATGGGCGCTATTGACGGCTTCGATTGATCGTTTAAAATACTCAGTTATCAATCGTTCGGTCAGTTGTGCTTTTTTTATTCTCTAATCCAAGTTTATTATCTTCTCGATCGTTAAAAATAAAGTAAAAATTTCAACGGATTTGAAATCTGTGGAAAATTTTACAATAGCTTGATACCATAAATGTAAATTTCTGTTAATAAATACGTCTTCAATTGAAACTTTTATATTTTCGCAATACGAATTTAAGTAATACGAATATGTCGAAGAAAACACACAACTTTGCATATAAATATATACAAATTTTATTTAATTGGGACCAAGGACTAGCGAATATATTAGTTTAGAAGAAAAATATTTAATAAAAAAATTGCAGTTCTCTTTATACATATTAATACAAAATATTTAAAAATTAAGGAATTACTAAAAAAATTATTTCGATGTCGATGGTTGCATAAAATCTAACAAATTCGTCTGACGACAGACACAATACCTTTTTTTTTAAAGCAAAATTTCGTCGTAGAGGAAGATAATAATTTTTTTATTCCTTGCTTTGCATCTATAACGCGTTTTTCGTTGGGTTCTATGTTTCAACTAGCTGAGATCTTCTGTGATTAGGGTGCCAACTTTTTCTGAGACATTTCCGGGACGTATGTAATTAACGTAATGTTTTTTAATTTTAATTATTATACGAACCTGATGGTTCTCCCATATACATAGTAATAATAATAAATATAAACATAACCTCTTGTTGCATTGAAACTATTAAAAAATAAAAATGGTAGTGTTCGTATACAAAATGGAGCTATTGTTCGTGTTTAGCCATAGAAACGTGAGTGTTCCAAATCTTATTAAAAAAAATTCGAATGTGAAAATTTGTGTTCGTCTCCAGTCCCAATTTTAAGAATAAAATTCAAATACAGTATAAGAGAATTGAAAGACAACTAATACCTTTTCTTCACGGTAGTCCCGCTCTGAACAGACTGACACTAGCCACTGCGTGGCCAGCACGCGTTGCCCGTGACAGTTTTTGTCGTGGGGTCAGGTATGACCACTGCTCGCTAACCCCCGGTGATTGCTACGAATTCCCATTTGGTTTGCTTTGCAAACCAGTTACATTCGTAGCCCATTGGATAACAGCTATCATGGCGTTGCTCGTGGTGTTGGTTTGCTTCGCAAACCAAATTATGAATAGTATGAACTGCGGTTTGCTTTGCAAACCAAAACCACGGGCAAGGCCGTGATGGCCTCGTCATTATCAAATGCGGCCTAGTTCGATAACAGCCATCATGGCGTTGCCAGTGGTGTTGGTATGCGAAGCAAACCAAATGGAAATTCGTAGTCTATTGGTACTGTGATCTTCTATGCTGTTGCATTCAATAATAATTCAATTTCATTAAATTCATTATAAAATGTTCTAAATTGAATTTTAAAATTCGCCACGACACAAAAATCGCAAAAAATTCGGACTACCTGTGTGTCAAATCCCATTACTATAAGTGCCATAGATTCTTCACTTCCTTTTATAACAGTGGAGATTGGCTATGGTTAGTAGTTGGGGAACGGACATTCACTGTATGTACACAAAGTCATGTGCTACAGATATAACTATTTTGATGTGTAGGTGATATTAGGGTCCATGGCTTTCTCGGAAATTCTGGGCAATTTGACATTTGACCGGTATTTTGGACAGCAACTTAAATTCCGGGACAATCCGGGCGAATCCCGAGCGGTTGGAAACACTATATTTAATCTGCCCGGGCCGTGCAGATGGTCTTCGATAGTCAGTTTTGGGTGCAAGTGATTTGTAACTGATTCCCTGAAAATCTGTTGACCCAAAGGGATCTGAGATTTAAATCTCTATTGTAATAAAGCGTATATACAGCGCAAGCTAACTGTAAATTAGGCGAGCCCTACGAGAAGTGATTGTGTTTGGGAAAGAGAGTTTGTGAAGCTTTTAGTTACTTTGTATCGTGATTGTCCTGAGTTGTGGAAAGTTAAGTCAATATATAAGCACAAACAAAAGAAGTAATGCTTTGTAAAAAAGTTTTAATGTGTTAAAACAAAATAAATCAGATTATACCGTGGAAAAATGAAAAACAGAAAATTAATATTTTGCGTATGATTCAGTATCTTGCATAAAGTTTAGTAAATGTTAGTGAGCTTCTCAGTTTATACCACTCTTTGGACCAGCGTCTTTTCCTATTTTCTTTCTGTCGATTGCAGACAACCAAAATCAAGCAAAAAAGCCCAAATCTGAATTTGAAATCATCTTGAAACTCAAAAATCAAACACGTCACGCTCCTTCGAAAAACATTGACCGAATGAGATTGACGGTTTTATCAAAGCTACATTGAAGCACCTATCAATCGAAATCGTCAATCACATCGACAGTAAAAATGATCGTCTAGGGAACCCTTTAGTCTGTGGATATTTTCTAAATTAATATTTTTCCAAGATCGCAATGTTCAATTTAAAATTTGAGTTATTATAAATTACTACTAGTTTTAACTTCAGTCTTTATGTAAGACATTTTTGAAGTCAAGTAATTCAATTTTCGCAGTAAGACATTTTTCAGTTTTTAAATGGAATCCACGCACTTGTCCAGAATGAGGGATGATGTGACTTGCCTATTGCGGACAGTTTTCAATGAAACTAAATTACTTAATTTCAAATTGTGAAAACAAATATAGGTTTTAATGAGCAAAATCGCCTTGTTAGAGAAACCTATGGCAAAATTTTTAAAAGCTTGGAATAATTACAACATACGATTATGTGCCATTTTATTACCTTATTATTATTCTTATTTTTCAGTTTTTGTGCTGTAGTGTGCTGAATATTTTATAAATTTTCATGACACAGAATTCTAGTCACATTCGTTGAGCCATGATCTTAAGACCCCGAATACCTTAGCACTTCTCTTTTTTAATGTTTGTCCTACCCAAGCTTTTCTTTGATGTTGCTTCGTCATCTGACCGTGGTTCAAAATTACGTGCTGCTGTCCTTGAATCTTTCCCATTGGAATTGATCCCGGACCGTCGTCAATAGCCCGTTGTGTTGTTCCAGTACGACGTTAATCAAAATACCTACCTACCCAAGCATGACAGATGAATTTTACAAGTACTCAGTAATGGTAATGGTAATTTTTAGTTAACGTCGTACTAGAGCAACACAACGGGCTATTGACGACGGTCCGGGATCAGTCCCTTAAGGGAAAGATCCGAGGACAATACCTCGTAATTTTGAACCACGGTCAGATGACGATTACAAGTACTCAGATAATGCGCAGGCAATTGTTGATTGATCTCAATTGTTTGACAATTGGACACTCGCTTATTAGAGAAGCGTTCATGGTATAATCTTTGGGTTGAACTTCCGTTTCATTGACAGCCCTTACGTTAATTGCAAGTCAGCAATCTGGGAATTTGAATTATGCTATCTCGGGCGAAATCCACGTTGAAAAGTGCAAAATTTAAAGAATTATTTACAAACACGCCATATAGCATCCTCTAGCACCTACACCCAACAGTTACAGCCATGCATCCTTTGACAACAATGTTTAATATGGTGCACCATATATACAACCCATTACAGTTTGGCCGAGGAACTTCGCATTACCCTGTACATTTCATTAGGTTCAAATTATAAATTAATGAATTTTTTAAACTAGTGAAAAAAAAGAGGGGAGGGGGGGTTGGATTGGTCACATATTTAAGAGTAAATGAATATATATTTTTTAAACTAAGGTTATACTTTTTAAAATCTTCCTTAATTAAGGGGCAAGTTAAAGTAACATAACTCTCCAATGATTAAGATGAAACTAATTCTTTGTTTTCACTAATCGAGTTTATACATATGAGTTTTTCAAAGAATATTTAATGAGTACTTGTCCCACTGATTTCCTTTAACGGTATTTGACATTGCCTGATCAAATATGGCGTGTGCTCCGTAAAAAAAAAAAAACAACCGACTGATTTTTCGAAGAAAAACATTTAAATGACATTTTATTATTCATCCAACAGATTTCTTAAGATTTAGTCTACATTTCAAAAAATGCTTATGAGACAATGTCAAATTGATACTGATGTTTTAAAAAATAGAAATTATTTAATTGCACTGTAATTACAGTATAGATCTTAAATAACATTATTAAAATATGTTATGTTTGAATGAATTTTATACCCGTAGGTCTTGAAAAGAATTTTATTGAGATAACTTTCATTGTAAAAAACATATTCAAATAGGAGTTTAACCATAATCTCAATTTTTTTTTATAAGTAGCATAATCCACTCACCAAGAACAACTTTCATGCACATATACGATTTCGTGAATGGTTTATTTGATTGTTACGTGCTGTAAAAATAGCAAATACACTATTGGTTTGTTTTCCAATTCACTAAGTAATTTAAAAGATTACAACCGACGATAAAAAGATTTCCCTCTTTGTCTCTCCTTTCCATATCAAAGAAAGTAGAACTGCGCACGAACATTTCCCATCCATCGATTCGATTCATAGATCCTGTTCCTTTCGGACTATTCTTTAAATAACAGATGTCTGACTCGTCTGTGACAATAATTTAAAATTCCTCCCTCTTCCTCCATTTCCTGGAAAGGAATCAGACATCGACTGTCTTTGGGAACCGCCCTGTGATTTTCGAGATCTTTCTTTGCAATCATATTTGGTGCTAATTGGGAGGGGCCGTCTTATTTCCTCAAATGGAATCTCACCGGGGAAAATGGTTCATAGTCGCCATTGCTAAGACCATAAAAATAGGCTGACCAAATTCCTTAACACAAATTTTGGACTTTGGGATGGCTTGAGCGGGAAGGTTTTATGTAATATTCTGTAATCGTGAAATAGTAAGGTGATAAAAAAAGTGTATTACATATACATATTGAGCTCAGCATTATTCTTCAGCGAAAGAATTCATACGAAAACTTAGGTAGACGTAGAAGGGGACCGTACTTTACCACAATCCCATCATGAATTGAATAGTTTTCCGATGGAATGAGGCTATCAGAGCAAGAGTGGCCTAACGCACAAAACCCCCAAAATTTCATTATTACCTTTTATTACGACCTTTTGCTATTTTTTAAACGTACAAGTTCAAGTCTCCTAAAACTACAAAATTTTATTATTGATCCCTCATAAATAAATTTTTAGAATCTCAAAATTATATTGTGGATAAATAAAAATATACATTAAAAAAAAGGTAACAAGATAGAAAAGTGCGTTTTTCTCCACTGAGTTTGTTGGTGGGTTAGGCCATTCAAGAGTGGCCTAACGTTCAAAACCCCAAAAATTTCATTGTTACCCTTTATAACGACCTTTTACGTCTTTTGAAACGCGCAAGTTCAAGTCTTCTAAAATTACAAAATTTTATTATTAATCACTGATAAATAAACTTTCAGAATCTGAAATTATATTGTGAATAATTTTTTTTTCTTTCAATGGCGGGCATATATGAACTTAATCATTGGCCACTTGTGAAGGAGCACCCAGTGGGAGGACCATCATTGCCCCTAACAAAGGACAGCACAATTTACATCCATGCCCTGAACCCGGATTCGAACCAGGAACCTTTCAATCCAGTGGCCAACACCTTAACCACTAGATTTCTCCATTGAGTTTGTTGGTGGGCTAGCCTCAAAAAATCTTACACAGCATATTTCGGTCTTTTCAGCATCATATAAGAAACTTCACTCAATCCATTAATCAATTCTGTCTCACAACTAACAACATAGCCTTCATTATCTCAACATGTAAATTAGAATTTTAGGTTAGGAATAATAACTGCGCTAGCAACCTTCGATTGATTTTCGAAATTTCTTGATCAGATGTATCGGTAAAATTGTAAATAGGAAAAAGAACAATTTTTAGAAAACATTGATTTCCTCTATTTAAGGACTAGAAAATACCCTCCCTCTATAAAAATATTAAACCAAATATTCACCTTCTATCCACTGTAAAGAAACCCCTCTTTCCAATTTCTACGATTTCAATACTACCGTCATAGCCGGTTTTAAAATGTCTGCAATAGTATAGCTGCATAAAAGTAAGCTTTCAAACACACACACACACATTATTAATAGTAATCGATATTTATTTAATAGAATATTTTCAAATTCAAACCCAAAAACTCATTAGACTGTATATTTGATACCAAATATTAATTTAATATTGTTTTAGATTCTATGCTCAGGTTTCTTAGTATTTTATTTTATTCATTAAAGTTCACACCCTTGATTTCTTTATCTCCTCTGTATTTCTAAAGATCACAAAATATTGTATTTAACCAATGTGTTTCGAGTGAATTTAAATGAAGTATTTTGAGACATCCAGGTCAATCAGCAAGTCAAGAGTAACTGATTTCATGTTTAATATAGAGACATTAAAATAATACACTAGTATGTCTATCTCCCTTTTAAAAAACTTCCTGGTAGTAAATTTTCATTTTTAAATGTTATAGTATCTTAACTCCGCTCTCTGTTTTTTAAACATTAAACTCAACATTAGGGAAATGGTTAAATTTAAAATACTTCTTCGAATTTTAATAAGTTTTTTGTGTGTGCTTTGATTGATAAAAATGGTAGTGAGACCTTTATCTAACTCATACAGGCTAACACTATGACTTTACTTTTACCTATGTATTCATGCAGTTTTGTTAATTTACATTTATGTTCCATCGAAAGAAAACTTGGCAAATCATATTTCTTTTTTGTGTTCCTTAATAATTTATACAGAGGAATTGAATTAGGGTCTCAATTGAGCAACACAGTGGGCTATTGGCTACGTTCCGGGATCAATTCCGAAAAATAATTAATGTACAGCTTTTAAAAGATTTGTCGATAACATTTGTATTTGAAGATGGCAATTACGAGTATTTTCTCCCATACAATCAGTATGCCAAATTTAAACGTTAAATCATTGATCATAAAAGCAGATTAATAAGATAGTATTACTCAGAGAAATTGATCAATTTAGATTATATTATTAATAAAAATTAAATTTATTAATTTAATTTAGAATGAAATTTTTTTTAAAGCATATGGCGTATGAATCGCTAATGCACAATACCAGGGCCTTTCCAAAAGTATGTGCTGTAAACCTCGGTATATATAAAACTTCCCATCTTTTAAAAAACATTTTATTATATGAAAGAACGCCCTTTATATCAAGCGCGTATTGAGAGTAAAAAATGTTCGATTGGCCTAGTCCTCTATCTCCTGGTTCCCTCGTTCGAGAAGCTTTACGTTTAATGATTTTTTAATGCTTTGAAATGATTAACGAAATTAGTCACATAACGTCAGACCTTCTGTAATGTACCAAACTTCAATTTTCTCTGATATAACTTGCTTCAGCAAGTTTTTGATAGCCTTTTGAATTCCAAAATCACTCTGGGAAAGATTCGAGTCATGTGGTCTGTTTTCTTCACGACATCCCTGCCCTTACTGAGTAATATGCTAATAAAAATTAAGAACAAAATAGTCAGATTCAAACCTTTCCGTCATAACATGATTCATTCAGACCATATGAGTCTAGTGTAGAATTAATAACATCGAAAAATTTGTTGCTGGGTATGTGTATTTAAAGGCATACTGCCTGTCTTTTGGCCGCCACTTTTTTTTTCTGACGATATGCAAGTGCACGCCCATCACATCACTCATGAACGACCGTGAAAAGTGCGTACCTTGTTATCTTTTCATTAGCACAGCCATATTTTTAAAAGCTTTGGCTTCTAAACTTAAGCACATTTCTGTACGGCAAATTTCAAAACTTCCCAGCTCCCTTCACTACTATATGTAGGCTCTGCGACCCTTCATATATGGGGTCTAATATATAACCCGTAACCCATATCGGTAGGAATCAAGAAAGGCTTATAATCAATCATCGATATACAGGGCCGTACTTTACCCTTTTGGCGCTGGTAGGTTGAGCTGAAACCTGCCTCACCTTCACCCATCTGGTAAAACCAACTGATGTATGTCATGATATTGAGTCAGGTTGCATTCTGATAAATTACATATTGTATTTTGTGTTCTGTATTTGTTGGAAACGGTATTATATACTATCGCAATCAACAAATGCGTAGTTTAATACATATTTGAAATGTATTATGACTGTAAATGTATAAATATTTTGCACTTTAGTATGTTGGTTGGTTGTTGTTTTTGTATGGATGGCGCAAGGGCCATATTTGTTCCATATACAAGGGCCATATTTGCCGTGCTGCGCCAGACACATGGCATACATATTTGAAATGTATTATGACTGTAAATGTTTAAATATTTTGCACTTTAGTATGTTGGCTGGATGTTGTTTTTTCATGGCGCAAGGGCCATATTTGTGCCATATACAAGGGCCATATTTGCCGTGCTGCGCCAGACACACGACATACAATATCAAACAAGAGTCACACACAATGGAAGTTTTACAGACACAGAAGAGAGAAGAGAGGTTATTTTACACTCAGAGAGGAATTTTTATACTTTATTATAAAGCATACTTAGGCTATTTAAAAATACGATGCTGAGGGATTCTTATACACCCGGTTTTGGTACATAAAGAAGCTCTAATGTCGAATACAACTGAAACATTTGCGATCAATATAACCCTGTCAGGGGTTCACAAGCACATATCTGTTTTGTAACCTTCCTTGCTTGACTTTTAATCACTTCTAGCTTTCTAGACAAAAGAATCTTTCTTCAGATTCTTTCAAACACAATCGATGTGATTATTTAGTTGCTATGGTGGAGTGAAAGCTATACTTCACTACCCGGAAATCTTATGAAACTCATAGGGTTAAGTTTATTGTGGTGTTAAGGTTTTCCCAACATGTTGGAAATGCAATATGGAGCAAGATTCTTGTGGTCACCTCCTTACTTGTCAGGGGCTGCTCAGGAGGAATCAGCATTTTCATCCTATCTTCGTCTTGGAATTTTTGAAGGTGCATGAACTCACACACGGTCTTGATTTAATCTGTCTAACATCAAACAACAGAATTCAACTAATCATCTAATTTGTAATTTGTAGTTATTGCATAATAAAGAATAAACAACACTGGAAGTGCCTAATAATTATGCACTGAACAGGATGCCGTATGAAATCTAGAAAAGGGGCTGCCAATTTAAAATCAAAATGTGTCTACTGAATGCGCACTCAAACTTAAAGAATAAAAAATAATATTATCGACTATCACCGCATTGTTTCAAGTTTTGTCTTTTATGTATCATGTCACCCCTTAAACCGTTTGTTGCATTCTGGATAACTTGGGCCGTAAAAAGCATCACTGCATTACTATCAATAAATGTGTAGAAGAGCAGAAAATACATACCTTGTAAGTATTTTTATTCTTGATATTTATATTGTGATGATTAGCCCACGTGTACCAAATAACGACTCTAGAGCGATAAACGAAATCTATGAATCCAAGAGCTCTTAATTTCCATTCGGAAAGTATTGGTGCTCAACATTTGGTAGTTCAAATAAATTGCCCATTAATACTTTCCGAATGGAAATTAAGAGCTCTTGGATTCATAGATTTCGTTTATCGCTCTACAGTCGTTATTTGGTACACGTGGGCTAATCATCACAATATAAATATCAAGAATAAAAATACTTACAAGGTATGTACTTTCTGCTCTTCTACACATTTATTGATAGTAATGCAGTGATGCTTTTTACGGCCCAAGTTATTCAGAATGCAACAAACGGTTTAAGGGGTGACATGATACATAAAAGACAAAACTTGAAACAATGCGGTGATAGTCGATAATATTATTTTTATTCTTTAAGTTTTATTCTTTAAGACAGCTTATGGAGTTTCTTCGCACATGGGCTACCAATGCCTCAGGAAGGATCCTGAAGGCTAACTATCTCCTACCATCCGTCGCCCATTAAGATATGGAAGTGACCCCCCATCCCAGGAAATCGCAGAGGACTGGTAGGAGTCTTCCAAATATGTAATAACAGCTGTTGGACTTAAGACGAGCGGCGGGGCGTGGAATTAATTTGCTCCTGCACCCCTCCTCCACCCTCCAGCAACTGCTGCTTTCTGGTAGCTTTTCATCTTTCAATCCACACTTGGGCTTTGACACAAGGGCTCCAAATGAGCCTTGTTTGCAGAGAATGGATGCGAGGCCTCGCCTGATGCATGGAGCTGTCCATCAGAGGCCATTGTGGTTGGAGTGGAGGAGTGCTTAGTGTGCAGACCCTTTGCCGTAATCATCTGTGTTGGAGAGTGCAGGATGGAATTCAAACGCGGAGACAGACATTCGCAGGGAGGGCATTCGAAAAGGGAGTCTTTTTCCGTACTTTATTAAGGAAAACGTATTGATGAGACTGCTGGGGTTGCTTGATTTAATTAACGTGGTTGATCGGTTACCGTATTTCTAAGTACGCATAGTAAATTACGGGGTTTATTTTTGTAACCAAAAATTTATATTTCAAGCATGGGTTTTATATGAACTAACTCGTTCATTGTGATGAGTCAAAAGCAAGATACACCTCAACAAGTATTATATATACATGGCCTGACACAAAATCATTTCTCACATCACTGTGTCAAATAGGGAACGAAGAGCGGCGGATTTAAAATTTGCTTACTGATGGAAAAAGATAAATCCGGTCTGCGGTTGAATGAAACCTCACTGCCATACTGAGGTTAAATACGTTGGCATGCAGTATAATTCGCATGTTAAAACTTTTAATTAGTTAAAACATCTTAAATATATAATCACGTTATTGTTGTGGGAAGTTTGGAGAGTGGAGTGCCGTTGTTCTCGTCTACTGATTGTGGTTCAAAGTTGAGGCATGATTTTTGAATCTTTTCCTTCGAGATTGATCTTGGAGCGTCTTTAATAGCCCGTTGTGTTACTCCAGCGCGACGTTAATTAACAACCTACTTAAATATACAGGGTGGCCAAACAATTAACTTTCTTTATGGTATCTGCAGTTAAATCGAATAAACGCAATGGAATCAAATTTGGTGTTGAGACTTTTTGAAGACATGGAAAGTTGTATTTCGTGGAAAACACTTCTGCATTAGACGCAGATAAAATGAATATTGCATAGTTACGCAACAACGATGCTACTAATTCCAGCTGGATACGTGGCACGATGCAATTGAACAAAAAGAAACTAACCTTAAGTCCGGTGCACACATCCGGTTTTTCAACGTGCGGTGCCGCTGCCACAACGCAACTGCGATCTGAGATACATTAGATCCAATGGAACAGTGCACACATGCTTCCAGCGCCGCAGCGCTCCAACTTGCGTGCAATTTGTACCGCAGTTCCCCACGGTCGCGTCGCCGCACATGAATCTCTGTTCTGAAGTACCTTGTTTTAATAAACAAATGGAATATAAATAACTAGGGGGCCCGCCCCCTGTTCGCTAACGCTCGCCAACCCCCGGAGGATTGCTTCGCAATTCTCATTGGTTCGCTGCGCGAACCTATGCTCGTTTCGCTCGCATCAATGAAGACACGTGTCCTAGCAGAAGGGATTGATTACAAAATGTATTCCAAAAAAATATTTTTCAAATCTAAATTTGTTGTATTACATAAAAGATATATACAGTACCTCTGGAATCGGAATTTAAATGAAAACTTTGAGCAAATTTTTACTCGCAATGTGAGCGCTGCTTTGGAAATTGAATACCCAGCATGCTGTTTGTGTGTACATTTCATCAGTACTCGAGCCACCCATACACTTTTTGACTGAGTTTGTTGTCGAAAGTTGTAGTGCACGCGTCTTGTTGTACTATAATTGTTAGCCTTGAAAAGGACCGTTTTTTAAATAGCCCTGAAAAGATCCTAAGCTTTCTTAGATTTCTATTACAAACCGCAACAGCTCGTCTAAAATTCATTTTTTTCAATAAAATTTCATCCGATAACGCTATAGATTCAAATGACTCGCGAGGCTCCTAGTAAACAAACAATCGCACAATGTTGCCAAAACGCGGTAACAAATAACGTCTTTTTTGCGTGCCACGTAAGAGAAATATATATACAGGGTGGTCCCGAATTCATGGTACAAACTTTAATGGTAGGTACAGGACATTGTAACAATGATTTATTGTATAGGAATGTATAGTCGCAAGTGACGCGGTGAGGCGTAAACAGGGGAAATAAAAGGAAAGAGAAATGGAGTGATCGGTTGGTATCATTGCCGGTAGAGGGCAGTAGATGTCTAGCCGCTGTTGAACATGATGCATCGCAGTAGGGAAAAGCGTCATTCACAATTGTGCTGCCGTAGACGATGGGTGACTTTACGTATGCAGAAAAAGCAGACATGCATTACATGTACGGCCGTGCAAATGGTAACGGCAGAGCTGCGTTACGAATGTATCGCGCGGAGTATCCTGATCGACGAATGCCGGATCATAGAATTTTTCAACGGTTACATCGTCAACTTTGTGAAACAGGTGCGTTCGACGTCAACAGACATGGCGCTGGTCGAGTAAGAGCTGTACGCACTCCAAGGCTGGAAGAAAGCATCTTGAACATTGTGGCTGATAGACCCGAGTCAAGCACAAGAACTGTTGCGCGTGACGTAGGTGTGAGTCATCAGACTGTATGCAGAGTGTTAAACGAAAATCGCTTACACCCCTTCCATTTTCAGAAAGTACAAGCATTGAATCCGGCAGATTATCCTCGCCGCGTGAACTTCTGCCTGTGGGTGATGCAGCAATGTGCGTTGCAGCCGGATTTCGTAGATTATGTGCTATTTACAGATGAAGCGACATTTTCACGCGAGGGTGTCTTTAATGCGCACAATTCCCATGTGTGGGCAACCGATAATCCACATGCAACGCGTCGACATGCGTTTCAACAACGTTTCAGTATTAATGTGTGGGCTGGTATTGTGAACGACTTTTTGATTGGCCCATACTTACTACCCACGCGGCTCACTGGCGGAAGCTATCTTATTTTTCTGAAAGAAGTGTTACCACAACTGCTGCATGATGTTCCGATCGCCATTCGTAACCGCATGTGGTTTCAGCACGATGGGGCGCCAGCACACTTCAGCATTGATGTACGGAATTACCTGAATGCCACGTTTGGTACTCGATGGATTGGGCGTGGTGGACCAGTCCCTTGGCCACCCCGATCTCCCGATTTATCGAGCCTCGATTACTTTTTATGGGGACATCTAAAGCATCTTGTTTATGAGACTCCAGTTGACTCAGATGAGGATCTCGTCGCTCGCTTATCTGTAGCTGCTGCAGGTGTGCGTGAAATACCAGGCATCTTTGAACGTGTACGCCAATCGCTCCACCGACGCTGTCAAGCATGTATCGATACTGGTGGACGCAATTTTGAACAATTACTGTAAACATGACACTTGTCAACAACGCTTTCAATAAAATCTTTGTTTTTCCTTTCGGCCGTTATTTCCCCTGTTTTCGCCTCACCGCGTCACTTGCGACTATACATTCCTATACAATAAATCATTGTTACAATGTCCTGTACCTACCATTAAAGTTTGTACCATGAATTCGGGACCACCCTGTATAGATAATTAATAAATAGTTGCATCCAATAACGTCTATTTTGTTTCAAAATATACTTCTTTACACCAAGTAAGCGAAACAAACACGTTTTCTTCTATTAAATATATAGCAAATGGCACGAAATGAGTTCGTGCGTCACTTCACGGTTATGTGTGCATAGTTGGGCTTCGGTGCCGCAGTGGCGCCGCACGTTGAAAAGCCGGATGTGTGCACAGGGTCTAAATCTTCTGGAATTAGACTCATAATTGGAGTTAGATGAATTAACCTATCAACTATCATGTATCAAATCGGAATTCAGTATTTTTATTGATCTCGTGCTGAAACCGTTTTTGAAAAACCTGTCAGGTGACGTCAAGTTCGGAATGCGCGCAGGGAACAGGTTCCGCCTCTTGTTGGATAGTTGTGAGCGTATCAGACCACCAATTTTATATTTCTCGGAAATTCGACAACCCCGTTTCCAGAAAATGTGTTAAGAATATCAATCGAAATAAATTCCACCGTTTATTCAAACCATGTTGCAGGGTACCTGAAACAATGCTCTTTTTATTTACTTGCTCTAATCCCTTAAAGAAACAGTCTGACACATCGCCTTTTCTCTCATGCCTCAATAATTCCCGTTCGTTGACTTAGCTCAGAACTACCCCGCATTCACACGGAATAACACCTTTGTTAGTCTATCTTTTTTCTTTTAATCTCATTTGGCACTCTCGGGAAGTTCGATTAAAAGAAGCGGAAAGCCATTACAGAACATAAGAATAAAAATTTCTAAATAGAAATGAAATAATAAAAAGAACAGATGCTCAATGGGCCGTTCGGAAGATCCAACGTGAAAAAGAACCCCTGAAAGAAAAATAAAAGAACAAGATGCAAGGAGCATCCGAAGTCATTCGAAAGAACTTTTTAAGTGGATGAAGGAAGGGGAGGGGTTATGAGAAAATACAACAGCAGGTTAGTGAGAAACTGACAAGGAATGAGAACTGTAGAAATGTAACTCGTAGGGGGGAGGCAAATCTTGCATTTGTATCTGAAGATGACGGCTGACTGACAATTATAAGTCGGGGGAATTGTACGTCTGTTGCTATCCCATCATACATGAGAATTAAATTATGAGAATGATTTGTTTTACTTGTTTTTCATCTGGGAAAGGGGACTTGTACATAACTCCAAATGCAACAGATCAGCACTTCTCTAATTTATATACAGATAGAGTGAGTTTATTTTCAGTTTTTTTTTCTTTGAAAAAATCTCAATTCGTAACGTTATTGAGACTTGCTCTGAATAACAGTTGGGGAAAACACTTGATTTTGTGTGTAGTGTAAACACTATTTTAAAATTTTGAAACTTAAATTTTTTTTTTAATCTGTGTCTTTAGGAACAAGTATAGATAATAAGACTAATTACAAAATTCTCTACTAAACACCCCCCTCCCCCCCAAAAAAAACCCATGAATATGTATAATTACCATTGAAAATAATGAGAATCATTGAATGATTACACAGGTCTACACAAGAAAATACTTTTTGAAAGTTGTTTTAGTTTTGATAACTGAATTTTATATTATTTTCATTGCTAATTCCAAAAAAGGAAATCCATTTTTTTTTATCGCTCAAGGTTTTTTTACAAAACAATTTCATATTTCTAGAAAAATAACTAAAATCAAAATATTTTGACATTTTTATTTTATAACCTCGTAAATACATTTATATCCTAGCTCTGTCATGATTTAAATGCTAAATGAAGTTTATGAAAAAGGTTACAAATCCCTATTGTAGCGTTTTCTCTTTTTCTCAAAACTTCTTTTCTGCTTTTCTTTTTGTGAACTTGTAGGGGATCGCCTTTTTTCAACATCCAGCAGTAGTTGGCTATCATGCTGATATTCCACCTTCCTTGATATCGCCTTTCCATTTCCTTTGTATCTTGGTGAAATCTTTTGCTTTGCTTCTAAATAATCCGCTGATTACACCTAAATTTTCAGGAAAATAGTCCAGGTGCGAATGGAGAAATTGAACTTTTAAGCTCATATTACACCCTAAATCTTGAAATTTGCTGACATCTCTTCTACAATAAATTTGGTTTTTGGGTCTGATGTCCAAGAGAGCTGGTTAATACTAGTTCGAAATATTTCCAGGCTTTTCTCTCGTTTGTTTCCATTTGAGCTCAAAATTTTCATTCTTCATAAGTTTTCTGGCGACGGGTAAACCCAGGAACTGTTCACAAAGGTATTTGAAACATTCTCTTTCTATTGGTAATACCTTAACAAATTGTTTTATAATGCTTAATTTTATATGAAGTGGTGAAAGTAAATCATTTATTGGATTAATCCAGCTTTCCTTTCGAATATTTTTTACTCCAGGTCCCAATGTCTTCCATTTTGGCCATTATTTTTTTACATAACTAGGGGGCTCCGCCCCCTGATCGCTTACGCTCGCCAACCCCCGGGGATTGCTACGCAATCCCATTTGGTTTGCTTCGCAAACCAACACTCCTTTTACATATGGCAAAAATTTACGTTGAGAGGTACTCTTTAAGAAAAAACTAACGGTTGAAGACTGAAAATTTGTATGTGTTTTGCTCACTCGCGGAAGAAATTTAGCTTCTTCAATTTTGACACTTAATAAACCCTAAACTAATAGCCGCATCGGAAAAAAATCTTAATAATTGTCCAGGGAATACGATGAAGAACAAATCGTGTTAATTTCGTTTTTTTCCGATCAGTACTTTCTCGGGTAATCGTTTAAGAATCGAGCAAACAACACAGTTTTCAATCCTGTGGCGGTGGTAACTTTTTTTTAATATAGAGAGATGTTCTTTTCTATCACTGCTGTCTGTCTCTGGTCATTGAGGGCAATGAAATGTCAGACCAATTAGCATAACATGGATCTGAAACGCCATCTATTGTACCAGAGCTTGTTTTGGGTCTACCTTACAATGTGGTTAGAAGGACTATCAAGGGTTTACTCCTCGCCGAGTCCTACCATACATGGCTTCTATCTGATTATCAAAGACAAGCCAAAGAGCTCAATCAACAATCTCCCTGGGATAGATCGAGGGAACTGCTGAAATTGAACATAAAAAGAAATCAGGGTAGCTATTGGCCTTCTGACTGGCTACAGTCCTCTGAATAGACACCTCAACCTCATGGGTGTTATTGATGACCCATTATGTAGAGGTTGTCGGATGGTAGAGGAGAGTCCTAAACATGTTTTGTGTGATTGTGATTACTACTTTGCACAACGATTTGAATATCTGGGATACCATTGTATTGAATACTGGGAACTGGGCAACATTCCAATCAGGTACGTGCTGAAATATATTTCGGCAATCGGTCTTTGATAGATCAGTAGGGGGATTCAGTACAACAGACTATTAGTCGCGGTGCTGGCGCTCTTCGGAGTCACTCCCACATTAAGTCATCACTGCTGTCCCATTCGTAAAGAAAACGAGGGAATTTCGTGTAACCACTCTGTTGACCAAGCCACATAGATATCACCTTGAAATCACTGCAAACTGCCCATTTGTGTTCTGAATACGAAACTTTATTTAATATCAATTCAATATTTCTTTAGCACTTTTCAGGTACAGAAGCATTTTTTCATTTCCATTATGCAATAGTAGTGCTTTTAGACTTCTTTTTGACGAATGAATAAAATGTCTCCATTCGTCAGGTTTGTATTGCATATTGAAACTTGCCATGAGACCTGGAGCATCGCTGCAATAAACAAGTTAGCCCTCTTGTGACAAAAACGGAACTGACTCTTCTTTTCTGCTCCGAAACCAAGAAATTGACGTACCATGAACCAACAATTTTTTTTCTTTGCTCTGGAGCCTAAAACTTGTGCCGATTAATTAGGAAGATTTAAGTCTCTGACTAAATCATTTCTCAGAATGTGTAAAAAGTTTACGTTCATCGCTATCGGTATCATCATCATCACTTCCACATGGACATACTGTTTCTAGATCACCAAACATTTCCAATATATCTGGAGGGGACGGAACCGGTGTACCAGGTACATGAGGAATAGAGCGTATGGCAGAAGGGATATTGGTATAAAAATATCTCCTTTTTGTTCTTTAGATTGAAACCTTTCACATTACATATACAAAAGTAGCAATCGTCAGTATAATTTTTACTCTCTCCAAATGATTGGTATACCAAATAAAAAAGATTATTTTTTGCCTTGAAACCATTGTCTTAATTCATCTACACAAACGGAACAAGCTTTGTGTGGGGCCCAAGGCTCGTCTTGTTCCCTCAATTTCATGTCAAAATAAGCACACAAACTACTCTTTTTTTTTCACAAAATCTGAAAATTTTCTTTGTTGTTTCTTTACTGTATAGTTACCACTAATATAACTGAGTGAATTAACACATCCTCTGGAAGCCATATCTCTCAACCACAACAAAACTAAAAGTAAAAAGCTCTTCTACTCAAAGTTCGGAAATATACACTCGTGTAAAGCACTGAACTAAGAAAGACATTGATGGGAGTAGAAAAAATGGCAGGGAAATGGAAGGAGAGCGTTTTTTGGGGAGGGTGGGGATAGACATGTAACAACGGGATAGTGATCAGGTTTTAACTTGTTTTCTCTGGCATTACTATTGTGGTTATCGGACAGTTTATCAGTTTGGATGAAAATCCTAAATAATAATAGTTCATTCTTTCTTGGATATAATTTATTTTGAGCAAATTATTATTTAAAAACAATATACAAAATCCGTACATATTAAACCTGTGAAAAAACTGTTCATGATTGAATTTTTAAATTATTTTCCCAGTAATATTAGCATTCAAAAAAACTACAAAAAACATTAATTATTTTTTAGACAATGTTTTCATCGCAGACCTGTGTTATTATTTTTGGTTTTAATTTAGAAAAAAATCTTCGCAACTAAAAAAGTAAGATTTTGAGTAATAAAATATTTTTTTATCACATATCTAACTCTTTAAAATACCATTGATAACATTTAATTAAAAATATTTTAAAAAATACACAAATAAAAATTAATATTAACATGGAAACAACTAACAATTAATGCGTAATTTATAATTTAATTTGTTAAAGCCACACGTCCTTTTTTTCTTTTTTTTTGAAAAACACGAATTTGAGGGTAAAACATAATATGTATTTTAATATTTTGAAAACTGTACGACTCAAATATATGTTATCAGAGAAAATACTTCTCTAAGATTAGAATAATACAAGACAACCGGATAAAAAAATACCTAAAATAATGAAACTATACCTGAAAATATTATAAATAGGTTTTAAAGTTGAGAAAGACTGTTAAGGCCTCTTTCTTTATATTGTTTGAATAAATGCATTGAAACAAAAACAATACAATACAACTTTTAACCTCATTGGAACAGAAACAACAAGTTTATTTTACAGTACAAACCCAAAATTTCTTTATTTAAACATTGTGATTATATGTAATACATAACACACATAAAATTGAAAAATAAGTGCTTAGTGACAAGTGGTTTCTTTTGATCAAGGGGTCACTAAAAAAACAAACCGCGCTTACTGAAAGGGCGAAATAATTTTATGAATTTGATATTTTCTACTATGAATATTATAAGATCGTCAGTCAAGAAGTTAAACAAAAACCCGCTCACTTCTATATTAACATAAAATAATATCCTCTCTGTAGAGACTCACAACTCAAATTTTTAAAGCTTTGATTCAA
Organism: Metellina segmentata; assembly: GCA_947359465.1. NCBI lineage: Eukaryota > Metazoa > Arthropoda > Arachnida > Araneae > Tetragnathidae > Metellina > Metellina segmentata. The sequence continues at coordinate 62,545,235 of OX375875.1, forward strand.
TAAACGTTGTATACTAACACGATTTTTTTTCATGTTTTAGAGTCAATGTCAAACACGAGCGGTGGAACCATCATTTGTGCTTGGTGTTTAAAAACAGGACTGAAACTCTTTACTTTGAAGACTTCTTCAGGCAAAACAAAGGCCTTCTGTAGTGAACCATGCTTTAACCAATGCCGAAGAGCTGCATTCAAGAAAAATCGCGTCTGTAACTGGTGCAGACACGTGCGACATACTGTGAATTATGTAGATTTTAAAGATGGCGACGATCAATTACAGTTTTGCAGCGACAAGTGCCTGAACCAGTACAAAATGCAGATTTTCTGCAAAGAGACTCAAGCCTACCTTCAAATGAATCCGCACCTGCAGGAAGAATCAAGCAAACAACTCGCGACTGCTAGTTCAAAATTAATCACACCCGATTTGTGGTTGCGGGACTGTCAGGAATCATTGAATGGTGGAGCTCCACAGAGCCTATCGCACAGCGACGACGAAACAACGCCACCGAACAATGCTACAGTAGCACCCAAATCCACCAACGGAACGGAAATCGAAGATCTCACACATCCTTCGAAATCCGAACGGTGTAGTTCATCGGGAAACTCCATTTCTCTACACGAACGGGAAATTCCTTCAGAATCTCGTAAAACTCTCGAGGATTCCTCAGGGACTAAGGACAAACGATCTCTCGAAATGTGCAATGCCTTAGCTTCGTATTTGAGAGATGACAGAGACAAAAACATTTTAGACCGCAAGAAGCGGTACTACGACAACGAGAAAGACAGTTTCCGAAAGAGACAAAGGATTTCTTCAATGCGACACAAGACCAGCCACCACACCGAAGCTCCTCCAGCCCACATCTCCTCCACGACGCACTCCTCACTGTCCCTGCAAAACCAGAACAGGTTGTTCCAAGCTTCAGCCTCGCAGTACCAACCCCCATTGAGCACCAGCTCTCCAACACCTTTAAATCCACCAGCGGCCCATACAAAATCACTGCCACCTCATCCCTCTATGACAGCTCCTTTATTACCACCCGGTCTACCACCACCGCCACCACTTCTAAACAACGAGTTCATTCATTCGCCTTTCAGTTCCACCTTCTTTCCACCATCGCTTTCTCCCCAGCAGCATCTCGACGCGGTTCTTCGCATGCAATCTGGTATGCGACAAGGCGACCATTTTCCACCCCATCTTTTTCAAGAATCGATGTTACCCTTGCTCCGCAACTCACCTGCACATCACGTTTCGAACTCCTTCATGCAACCGAATACCGTGATGCTGCCTTATCCAGTATTTATTCCCCTTCCAGTTCCTATACCGATTCCCCTTCCGTTGTCGAGTTTCCTCCCCAAGAACAAAAAACAACCTGTTGCGATGGACAATAAAACTTGCAGCGAACGCTCCATTTCGGTCGATAGCAGCGAAAACGTGAATGTCGAATCAGACACAGACAATGCTTGTGGCAAGAGCACTGATTCGACTAAATCCAAGAATTCCAAAATGGATATGAACAGTACACCAGCGTCGAATAAGAAAGAAAAGCAGCAGAATCCGGTGGTTGACAGTTCATCTTACGCTGTGACGAATAACGACAGTCAAACGAATCGATTGATTTTGACAAGAAATAAGACACGTTGAAATCAAGACAGAAGGCATTAAAAATTGTGTTTAAGATAGTGTTTATATGAGTAAATTTTAGGCAATGATAAAAAATGCTGATATCGAACTTCGACATTGTGTATTCTAATAAGTGTAAACTTATAAAAAAAAAAAGCTGTTTTTATTTATAGATTTATGTTTTGATTGGAGTAACGAATGCTACATTTTCTGGTTGCGTTTATTCTAACAGGCAAAGCACTCACTTTCTTTCCATTAACTTTAAGCTTACATTTCATGTTTTTTGGTAGCTAGATAAAAAATTCCCCATTGCAATTAAAGTAAATGGAAACTTCATTCACTAGAAAGGTTTATCAAGATACTTTTGAGTATGGCTCAAAAGTATTTGCAATTTCATAATTAATATACTTTTTATGTAAACAGGGAAAGGTGAACAAATTTAAAAGATTGCTTAGTTTCTTTTATACTTTAATTCAAATGTAAAAACAATCATCAAGTCCATGGTATTTCTAAACTAGTTACCCAGTTTAACAGATTAAAAAAAAAAAAATACTATCTGTGAGAATAAAATAATTATTTTTATAAATGTAAAAATAAAATAGGGAGATTTAGACTTCTTATAACTTAAGAAAAAGCTTATACACTAAGAGCAATAGTTTTAGCTAAAAATAGTCACATATACTTTACTTGAGTAAAACAGTGATAAAAAAAATGTGTGCATGCACCATAGACTATTTAACCATTTCAGAGAATAGTTATTAAAACTTGATTTTCTTAAATACACTCATTGCCATAAAAATTTGCGCACCAAGAAAAAGTTGTCAAAATGAAACGAAATTTTACACATGTAAGTACTACTTTGATAAAGTAAGTGATTAGAAAATCAAAGAAAATGGATCATTTTTACAACAGAAAAAAGTACAAATGAACGGAAGTTTTACTGAAGAAGTACTCTGTTGGACCCCCTCTAGCGCGAATGCACGATGCGATACGAACCGGCATTGAGGCATACAAGTTCCATATGATGTCCTGAGACATCTCGTTCCACAGTTGCTGAAAACTCAAGTTAGACCAAACTCGTAGGGTGTCTAACTTGACGTCACAAATGATCCCAGATAAGCTCGATTGGTGGCAAATCTGGGGATCGAGCAGGCCAGGGAAGGGTGGTAATATGGCGGAGGCAGTCTTGTGACATCCTTGCTGTGTGTGGCCGAGCATTGCCTTGTTGAAAAATGGCTCCTGAGAGCCCTGCCATGAGTGGCATCACATGTGGCTGAAGGATGTCATGGACGTACCGCTGGGCTGTCATTGTGCCATGGATCAATATTAGGGGTGACCGTGTATCGCAAGCGATGGCACCCCATACCATCACACCAGCTGTGGAAGCAGTGTGTCGCTGTAAAGCGAAGGCAAAATTGAGGCGGTCACCACGGAGCCTCCACACACGAACACGATTGTCATCACTGCTCAAATTGAATCTAGATTCATCGCTGAAGACGAACTGGTTCCATTCCGCTTCAGTCCAATCCCGTCGTACGCGACACCACTCCAAACGGAGGCGTCGGTGGGTGGGTGTCATTGGCAGCACACGTAATGGACGCCGCGATACCAGATGTCCTTCAGCCAGGCGCCTTGCGATGGTTCGGGAAGACACAGGGGCTCGTAGTGAAGGTGCTGCCTGTGTCTGGATAGCGGCCAATGAGGTAGTTGGCTCTACGCGTGCGTTTCGTATAATGTGACGGTCTTCTCGACGACTGGTCTGTCGAGGGCGTCCTGAGCCTGGTCGCCGGGTGAATGACGTCTCTTCTGTCCACTGGTCCCAACACCTCCTCACAGTAAAATCAGAACGGCCTACTTGACGAGCTACTCGCCGAGCTGACCACCCGGCTTCCATCATCCCGATGATTCTTCCCCTCTCGAACTCTGAGAGCTGCTCATATTGCCTTCGATGGCGGCGTAACGGCATGTCTACCTCAGCGTTTCCCTTGCAAAAGATTAAGTACCCTCAAACAAGCTCTGCTTACCTGTTTTATACTCCAAGAAGAACGAAGTTCAACGCCCTCTAGTGGCATTACGCAATCACGTTGCATTTCTAATCATTTGGATATCTGGCCGACATGTACGTTCATGCCAAGTTTCGTTAAGATCCCACAATTATTTCTTTGTGCGCAAATTTTTATGACAATGAGTGTATTTCATTATGAAGACAATATATAGCATCCTAATCACATTTATGAATCCAAACATTGCTATACAACATTTAATTTTTTGATAAGTAGCCAATAAAATAGCATAATTGATCATTTTAAGCTTAAAAATTTTTGATATTTTGCTGTAATCGGAGAACTGAAGTGCAATAAATCTAATACAGAATCTCAATGCTAGTAAAAGACCAAACTTATCGACGCTTACAAATTTGCCAGCGTTTTATTTACTGCTGAATAAATAAACAAAACCTTTAAATGAAATTGAAAGTCTAACAAGAAAGCTGATATTTGTCAATAAAGGAGTAGATATGGTCTTTCACATTAGACGACACACTGCGTCTCCCATTTCAGTTACTTTCAACCAGAACCCAAAACATAGGTGAAACTATTTCTGTGTCCATCTTACGACAGTTAAAATTAGTTACAATTTTAATTTCTTTGTTAATATGAATAGAACATAACAAAAATTATTATTTCAGTTAATTCTTAAATAGTTTACACTTGATGTGGAAAGATGAATAAATTTTCGCTTTACTCTTTTTATTTAGTCAGTATCGGTTGTATGGTCAGCTCAGCGGTCCAGAAAAATCAGACAATATAAGCGGGGTGACCATATATAGGGAACAATACTAAACTATTTAATTATGGCAGGATTATATTCACCTATCAGATTATAGTGCTTATAAACAAATAATTAAACATTTAAGAACAATTTAAAAATTAATTCGCAAAGCAAAAATTACAGTAAGAAATATGTAATTTTTTTTATTAGCTTACCTTACCAACCTAAGTACAGTACGCATACGTACGTGCATCCATATTCAATGCACTTATCTTTACTATTATAAAAGGAAATGTTTGTTTTTCGTTATCAAAGTCCTGATGAATCTACGGCACTTACAATAATGGAATTTGGCACACAGGTGGTCCAAATTTCTTGCAATTTTTGGGTCGCAGCGAATTTTAAAATTCAATCTAGAACATTTTAGAATTAATTTAATTATTATTGTTTTCTTTGGAATGGCAACAGCATAAAAGATAGGAGATTCTAAATTTATTTTTTTCGTTCCCGTTTTTATTTTGCGCAGAGGAACAATTTGTCAGCAGACTAAAAAAGCAAATAAAATTTTTTAACACTAAGGAACGTTCTTATTCGTCACGTATGATCCAAATGAAGCAAAATTTTCCTTTTCTCTTTTCGTTTCAATTTCAACGTACTTTTCAAACAGGGAGAGATAACTTCAACCAATAAACATACAGATATCCACCTATTGTGCTTGGGGAGGAAGAGAATTGAGGGAGGGGGGAATAACGCCGACAATGATTCAATGCTAAAGAGAAGGGGATGGAAGTAAAGGCGTAAATTCAGGTCCTCTCCGGGACTTTTTTTCTTCTTCTGGTCATTCCCAGCGTTGCTCCCATTCTCAAGAAATGTCCCAACAATTACTATTTTTCAAAAAAAAAAAAAAAAAAAAAAACGTTAACCTCATTTAAAAGATAAAAAAACCGACTCTATAACCGATAACCAGGAAAATAAAATGACTTATAAGCGGTGCGCTTTCACACATGTTTCCCTATTAAGTTAGACGCGGGACTTTAGAAAACTGACCATATAGCCGGTACTGACTGTATTTACATTAAAAATTTTGCTCTCAGATGTACCGAAATAATAGAAAGTAATCCTTTAAATGCGTGGACAAGGACATATTTTATTCAATTCATTAATTACTGACAGTGACAATCAAAGAATTCTCTTTAGTACACTAAAGTGGATTGTAAAACACATCAAGGTACAATGTCCCTTGTGTGATATTCCTTTAATGTTAAGAGAATGAAAAGTACACAATATTTAAAATAATATTAAAAATGCAGTTCTTAAAGGGGAATAATTAGCTACTTTTTGTTTCGGCAGAACATGTATTTATTTCACTACAGCAATCATACACATGCATACAATATATGGAAACTCATTCAAGAGTAGAGTGTGAGAGTTGGTTCATTAAATCAAAACCAAAAAATTTGTTGTCACATTGTATCAAAGGAAAAATATTATGGGTTTGTAAACAATGACATATTTTTGTATTTAGAAAAATTTCAGCAAGTTGATTTTCTTGCTCCTCGAAGCTTATCATGTGCTTAGAAAGGAATTTCTAGCACCTAGGATGTCATATCAAGTAATTGACGGATGCCGGCTGCTTTAATTGTCGTTCAGGAATAAACTTTTCTCTCTCTTTACACTGTTGTTCTCTACATTATAAAATATTTCATCGCTTAGAACATACTCATTAACCAGGATGGCAACAAAATCCTCGAAGAAAAGTTCTCTGATAGCGTCACAAGAATTTCCCTGATTTTACAATTCCCTTAATAAATGTTGCGATCCGTGATTGGTATTGATATAGAGTATCCACACATTATTTTTTATATTTAGGGTCGGATGTGGCAAAAGGATAATTCTCTCCACAAATATTTTGTATTTCTTCTCTTCAGATATTTTAATTGTTATTGTAAGAATTGGAACCCTGGATGGAACTTTTAGCAATTGAAAAAAAATGGAGAGAAAAAATACATAATATTTTGATTATGAACTTATAACATCTGACCTACATTATCATACTATACATCGAAATCAAATGCAAATGTACAAAAAAAATTCTACAAAAATGTAATTGCAAGCAAAAAATATTAATTTAATGCACAAAAAAAACATTATTAGTTACACAAATTGTATACAAGTTGTATCGCCGGCCTCACGGCGACGAGGCGCGGAAAACGGCGGCGGAAGTTTTTGCGTTGTTCAAAAATAACGACGCCACTGTTCTTTATTCGAATTACAATTTCGACGAATATGATTTATTCGATTCTCAAAAGTACTCGTAATCGCGCATCTCTAAATAGGACAAACAATAATAGTTGCTGTATAAATTATGAAAATTTCCCCGATTTTTTGTAAAATTTAGACATTTTCCCTGAATTAAAAAGTTGCCTGAGAATTCCAATTTCTCGGTTCTGTTGCCACCCTATTAACTGACTACATTTGTTTCGACTTATACAGCTGTTCAACCCTCTCAGAATCATGTGATTTCCAAGAAGTTTAGTATTGCTTTTTCTCCACAACACACAAATAACCACATCTATTAATTGAAAAATCTAAATATAATATTGGTTAAGAAGGTCAAAACTGGTTGAGAAATGTAAGGAAGAAGGCAAATTGCAGATAATGGCTATGAGTGTGAAGCCCTGAAGGTTAGGCAATTAATTTTTAGGTCAAACAATAAAAAGTAAAGCATTTTGATAGTACTATATATATTTCAAACAAATTAAAATATAATTATATTTCTCTTAACATGAAAATAAGCATTTAGTGTGTTTAATAAAATGTTAGTCAACGAGTTTCTGCAAAGCTGACATTATGTTTGACAATATAGTACCTTTGATATCTCTATAATACAATAATTCCACGAGTTTAAAGATCTAATATTCAATACCAATGACTTAAAAAGGTCGTTTTGATAAAATTACATATTTTCTTTGGAATGCAGTTTAATTTTGTGGAAGAATTCTTAAAACAAAAGTCCTGTAATTTTAATACCTACTGTTTGAGATTGAGTTTTTCACTGAATGGTATTGCTCAATATTATTGTTAATGTTCAAGGAGTATAATCCTCTGTAAATGTGCATTAGGGGTAATCGTAATTCATAACTCAGATTTTCTATAAATGAAATCAATAATATGGTTTCAATTGTTTATGTTGTTCAACTTGTTTGCCCTTGAAATTACTGAAGTTAGAAGTCAACTGGAAACACATTACAACTCTTGGCAATGGTAATGAATGACCCTTCTTTGTTTTGCCAGCAAAATGAAAAGTAAAACAAAGATGAAACAATATTTTCTTAAGTATATACATAGACAGCAAATGGAAGGAAAATTTTAAGTCATTGATTTTCGCCCATCCGATGGACCATTTATGGAATGTGGTGAAAAGGTACATTTGTACTCAAGATCTTCCACCTATTAATACCATGCGAGCCCAAGACAGTTATTCAGATGGCATGGCTCAATATCTCTACAAAAATGTTCTGGTTACTGATGGAATTGATGCCATGCAGAGTTTCTGCACCTCAAGGGCCAGAGGTCTTACATTATATTTCGGAAACTGCACCACAAGAAAAATGAGATCCTGCTGATTACTTTAATGGATGTACAAATTACAGTTAAATAAAAAGGTTCTTGATATAAATATTCAATTTGAATAACCTATTACATAAAATTAAATACCTAATTTGATCAAGTGCTCTATGAGAACAAGAAGCTACATTGACCAGTGGTTTTTCTAGGTATAAGGCCACTTTCAGCATTTCTAATTTTAACCTGAAAAAGTACAATCAACTACCCATTTTGAGTTTCAATAAGTACAAACTCATAAGAATACTTGACAGTGTACTTTTGGGAAATCTTGAGATTATAAGGCAGTAATATAAAAATTATAATCATCATAAAAATATGAAGGGCCAAAACATTGGATAATTGATAAAAAGTTGTTGTGACATGTATGTTTGATTGCAAAATATCTGTGGTCTAAGAAATAATTCAATAGAAATGTTCGTTCCTTGCTGAACAATTTATTCTAAATATTCCATGCTGATTCTGGAAATATAAAAAAAGTGGTAAAAATAATATTTTATAAAAAAAATAAGTTCCAAATTAACCAAATTTTGGTAAAAAAAATTTGGTGACTTACCAAATGTACACAAATAATGGCAGCATGGGTGATATTTAATAAAAAGTATCAAAACCTCTGGAAAGTCAAGAAAATTCCCAAACTAGCATCTTTCAAGTAATCCTTACTGTGAAAAGTTGCCACAGTTACAGTCCCAAGTTAAAAAATAATAGCAAAAATTTGTCTTTTAGTTAAGTATTGCAGTTCTGATAAAGAATAAAAATTTTACCAAAATAAAGCCCCATGAATACATGTTATATTGATAGTAGAAAGAGTAACCTGTTTCGTTTCTGAAGTTGGTGCTACCCATTTGGCAATTTAATGCAAAACGGCAACCAAGCTACATTAAATAGTTAAGATTATTTTTAAGCTAAGGTTTCATTGCAATTTTATTGACAATTAATGATTCCCTTAATTAATTAACAAGATTCGCTTTGAAGAAATCACTGATTAAGGTCTGGTAGATAACCAACATTTTAATATGTCAACATTAATATCTATGATGATTACAAACCATGTTCCACGGAACATTTATCAAAATAAATTTGATCCTGACAGATATAAGAACTTAAATATTATTTTTAAATTACCTACGGTGACACTACGGATTAAAGACAAACTTTAACATAAGGAGAGGCAACTACTTCTGTTGAGAAATTTATAATTAGAGAAGAAATGGAATAAAAAACAAGCAGGCTGCTAAAAATACATACAGCAGTTTCAAATAATGCTGTTTCTTCTCACTCCACATCAATGAACTTTCTACTAACATGGAAAAAGCTAGTTCATCAACCAAGACTTTACAGTGAATATGTATTACAAATGGATGAATCTACAGATGTTATAGGACTAGCTGTATTACTACTGCTTTTTTGTTACATATATGATAAAAAGCATTGAAGAGTTACTCATGTTGAAATACCTACAAGAAAAAAATCGACAGAAAAGATATATTCAACTGTATTAAAAATTACATTACAATTATGAAATTATTTGGGAAAAGTGTATTGATATTTGTACAGGTGGCACTCAAACAATGGTATAGGAAAGATGAAGGGAGGTCCAATAAGTATCTTGCAAGTAACTACAAGCGCCACCAAGTCATTGTGTTTTGCACAGATAAGTACTAGTAACGAAAAAAAATTCTGACATAAACTATTTTGGATGAAGAGGGAAAAATATCAACTATGTAAAATCTTGAGTACTTCAATCCAGATTATTTCAATTTTTGTAGGATGAAATGTGTAGTACACATGTACATTTTTATTACGTACTGAAGACATAAGATGAGAGACGCTTTACGTAAGATGGCTATCAAAAGGAAAAGCACCATTGAGTCTTTTTGAACTTCATAGTTGTTATTGTTCTCAATGTCACATAATTTAAGACAAAACTTTAGTACATTTTTAACAAATTCTTCAATTAATAAGTCTGAATTAGGCATTTATTTTACAAAGTACAGTCAAATTAACTTGTCATCATGGAAAGAATATTACAATTTGAAATACAAGAGAAAAAATTGTATCTTTTGATAAGGAGTTCTAATTCATGTAGAACAGCATTTTCTGTTGTTTTCCCTCTTTGCATGAAATTTGGACCGAAGTAAGTTTTAAAGTTAAATGAAGAAATTTCTAATGTTATTTAAAACACTTGTATGATTTACTCCAAAATCCAGTGAGGACAATTCCTGGTTTAGGAATTCGATTGAAATGAAATTTCAGTGCATCCAGCAAACTTCAGTGCAATTAATAATGAATATCTTAATTAGTGAATTTTACTTTTAACAAAAATGCAAGGAACTACCATTAAATGTCTGAACAAATTTAGTAGAAGTACCCCTCATGTCAAAACTAGCTATTCTTGTTTTCTTTTAAAACATATTTATGGGAGGCAGGAATTTCATGTTATATCGCAATCAAATCTGAGTCTAGGAACAGATATGAGGCTAAACCAGATATGAGAACTATTGGGAACGATATAATGGATCATAACCCAACAAGCAGTATGTGAAGCAGTAGTGGGTCCAAGCACGTAACCAGTTAGTCTATAAAACTAAGTAAAAGAAGGTTGACCAAACAAACTAAAATTGTTTTTATTTAACTTTAAACTAAAAACATATTTAAATAAAATAAAGAACGTTAACCGCCTAACAGACTGGGATAACATGCAAGCAGTATCAACAAGATCGAATAGATCTGTATCTCATAATCCATGCATCAGCAGATCCATTTGTCTGCGTATATATATAGGTTAAGTAATTTACGTAACCATACATCTTCAACTTTCAATCACAAAAATAAATCTTGAATTAGAATAAATGTGAATGAATGAAAGTTGAAGTGTAGGTTTGATCGTATAAATAAATGCTTAAAATGTATATAGTTGCCGAGATATAAAAAGTTAAGAAAGGTTGCGAGAAATTAGCACTTTGCCATAAATTGGCGCCAACCTCTAACAAGAACTCTACTTTCTAATATTGTGCCTGATATATCAAAATAATTTGTAATTCAAAGACCCAAAATGTCAGTCATTAATAAGACAATTTTGCAAGATTACATATATCAATACGCTATCTTGCCTTATTACTTTCACGTGTTTTGTTTAAGTTTAAATAATTAACATCTGATAATAAATGTTTTTTCTGAACAAAATAACCAAGGTGCTCAGTTAAAATTGCAGGATTTGTAAACTGTTTCATTGAAGAAAGTGTTTGGGAAATGCTGTAATGAAAAAGCTTTTAAGAAGCAGGAAGTATTTGGCAAGCTTGGCAGAATTAATTTACCATGAAATGTACAATTTTTCCAAAAACATTCCTGAAAATCCCATTTCAGATTTTAGAAACATAAAATCGGAGGTTGGCATCTCTGTACTCATTAGTGAAGAAAATAGTAAGAAACAAATAATTATTGTACAGATTTATTGATGAATTCTTTATGTATAGTGAAAACAAAATATATATATACATGTTTTAACAATGCCAAAATGTAAAAGTATCTTATAAGAAATTGAGGGCAAATGAAATGATCCCAATATTTAATACATATTTTGCCTTCCTCTTCGGCTATCATTTCCTCCTCTATAAGTAGGAGGCGATATAGCAATATCTAAATAATCACCAATCTGAAACCGACATGACAACAGGCTTTTGTTGTCATCTGGGAATTTCTCACCAGAGCAAGTTCTTCCTATTTCTCTCATTCTGTAGCCAGGTCCTCTAGCTTCAGGGAAAACAAGAGCAAAGTCAAAGAAAGTTCCCTTACGCCTCGAGTCAGGGTTGACTTCTTTCACTAGGTTCGTCAGTTCTTTCAAAGTGGCATCCATCCTAAAACAATGTTTAACTATAAAGAACAATCAGGGAAAGCAATTCATACATTAAAAGTTAATCAAGGAATAAATTTGCATTTTCCCCATCAATTACACTAATCAGTAGAATCAATTACAGAATCAATTACACTAATCTGGAGATATTGTAGTTCCAAGAAATAGTCATTTTTGAAATATTTTAAAATAAGTCTTCAATGGAGAAGTTGCGGATATGAGGAAATTGCTCAAATTTATAATTTCCTGGTAATTTCAGCTTCACCTTTTTCGAATATGCAGCTTTAAATATAGGTAAAAAGTTAAATAAATTACAAATTTAGTTTTAAAAAAGCGAAAAATGACGTAATCGCACAATGCTACGTGATTGGCTCTGACGTCACTGTGCATGAAGTATCAATATTTACTTTTTGAAACTGATGCTGCTTTCGCTTGCCTTTTTGCCACTTCAATCCTTTTATTGTTTTTAACCAAATTTTAACCTGTGTTTACCTTTTATAATCATCTTTCGTTTATTTTATTGTCTATTTCGTTTACGATGTCGATTTTACCGGGATTTGTCAAAGGCCAATCTGATAACCTTCCCAAGATAGATACGATTTCCATGTTTTCTTTCTTGGGAAAAAATCCGGATTTTATAGGAGCAGAAATACGAGGAGTTAAAGCTATGAGGTATGTATGATCTTTAGTAACATTCATAAATTGACCTAAAACTAATTGAGATTAAGGAAGTTCTCCATTAATACTTAAAAATTTATTTTTTATTGCACATTGAAACACTATAATACTATTTTGCCTGTAGGCCTATAACTGACTTGTACTAGTTCATTGTGAATTTAATAGATGTGCTGAACACTACTGTACAGCACCAAAAATTGAAAAGTAAAAACAAATTGAAAAAAAAAAAGTATTTTATTTCCATTAAGAAGTAGAACTATAGCATTATTCTAACCAAAATTATTAAGTTAAGTATATAATTTGGAATTTCCAAATAAATTTTGCATTGTAAAGACAAATGCCTCATGGCTGAAATACTTAAATTTACTTACAATACAAGTTGTAAAACCAAACTTGAATTATATAATTTTCATTTAAGTTTTTATATATTTAAAAAATATTGTGTTCTGTCTTCAGGTCAGGACGTGAGAGTTATGGCGACAATGCTGTTGGTTATGTCCAAGTAAAAAGGGAGACTAACATTTGCACAGTCAAAGCAAAAGTGACACCTGAACATAGCGTACGGAATAAAGCTTATAATGTGTCACTGATATGCAATGAAGTTGATGAAGAGGTGCTCTCTGTTCAGTGTGATGATTGTGCTGCTTCTTTAGGTAGGTTTAATTTTGATTTGCATTTCTAGTATTACTGAGTTCAAATCCAGGTCTGTCATTAAAACTCCAGTTATCATGTTGAAATAATCTTAAAATGTTTATTTATAATTAATTTTGCAAAAAGAAATTTCATAATTAACATGGTTTGGATTTTAAATGTTTACTAGCTAAAATCTTGTTTGGTGACCAAACATTGTACTGGGTGATTCATAAGTAACTAAACAATTTTAATGCACTATATAACAATCACAATGTAAGATATTTTATGTTACCTGTAACAGAAGAGTAGTGAATGTTTAAAGTTTTTTTAGAGACAGTCACATGTTCTATGTGTGCACCCTTAGCCACACTACACACATCAAACCAGTAACCTCAGATGCGTGTTAGGGTATCTGAAGCAAGTGCAATGATAGTGGTTGCGATACGCTGTTTTAACCGCTTTATCAACAGGAGGGTTAAATACGTTATCCTTTATGTAGCCCCAAAGAAAAAGTCACATGGTATTAAATCAGGGCAACTGGGTGACCATTGAGTTAGTGACATGCTGTAGTCGAAGCTTTGTCCAATCCATTGGTGAAGATGTTAATCGAGGCGATTTCATGTGTCACCTGACCAGTGTGGTGGTGCACCATCCAATTAGAGAGTAAAGTTTTTTTATTTTAAAAACCAGTTGGATGAATAAAGTTTTTGACGACATCTACCGATACACACACTCGGTCGTCCTGGCTTTGAAACTTTGCACAAATAACTAGTAGTTTCAAATTATTTAAACCAATTGTAAATTCATTTTTTGGTATGGTCAATATGCGGTCCACGCTCATTAGTTACACCACAAATGCTGAATTTAGTTTACCCGCTTTTAGAATCCAGTTCTGATTGAAAAATGTAATGTTATTATTTTTGAATATTTATTAAAATAATGTATTTATCTCTACAGGAGGGTGTAAACATGCCATCGCTCTTCTTTCATGGCTCCATCGTCGCAGTGAAGAACCGGCTGTCACATCAGTTTCATGATACTGGAAATCTTCTAAATTGTCAACTGTGGGTAGATCCCTGAAACTCATCAAAGGGAAAAATCTGGGGAAAGGTGATGTGGGCCCTCTGCCACCAAGTGATGGTTTATTCTTAAATGCTGTATTAGAAAAAAGGAAAATTCTAGGAGAAGATGACACTGTCCTTACCAAATACTACAAACAAGCTTCTTTTGTAGAAAAAGTGTCTCTACATCATTTATTTTTAAATTTTTTTCAAGGTCAGCATGGAACCACTGCAGACGAATTTCTCGTATATTGTTCTTTACAAATGTCTGAAGCATTTTGCACCCAAGCAGCAAATGAAACAATCCAACAGTCTGAGAGTAGCATATGGTTTGAGCTCCGTTATGGCAGAATAACAGCCTCCAAAGCGCACGAGGGTGCTCATTGCCATACCTTGGACGGCTCGTTTGTTGAAACTGTTTTGGGTGCAAGTACGCTTAAAGACACTGCTGCCATGATGCGGGGAAGGAAGTTGGAAAGAGAGATTAGAGCTGAAGTTGAAAAACAACAGAAAATAAAAATTCAACTATGTGGCTTTGGGACATCCTCTGAATACCCAATCATGGGAGCTTCTCCAGATGGAATTTCGGATGATTATGTCATCGAAATAAAATGCCCAAGTACTGAAAAGGCTATGAAAAATTATATCTCCAATGGCAAAATACCAGGAAAACACATGGCACAAATCCAACTTCAAATGCTGTTTTTTAAAAAACAGCAAGGGTTATTTTGTGTTGCTAGTTCAGATTTTGAACTAAATAAGAAAATCTCGATTTTGGTGGTGGACTTTGATGAAAAATATTGCACTGATATTGTCAGCAAATGTACGACTTTTTGGAAGACTGCAATATTTCCAGTACTGCAGAAAAATTCTTATTTTAAATAATGCCATTCAACATATTCTAGTCTTTTTTTTTTAAACTTAAAATTATACATGCAAAGGCCCTTTTAAGGGCAACTAGAGCTAATGAATACTGGCTTTAATAAATTTTTGAACTAATAACAAAACAAGTAACCTTTTTTTTTGGCTGGGGACATGATGCAAAGAACTTTTAAATAATATACAATATATACACACAAAGATTCGTATAAATACGCAGGATTTCAAATATTACAATGGAGTTAAGAAAAAAAAATCACAAATTATGCGTTTCAAAAAGCACGTAAGGTTTAATATTCTATACAAGAAATGCAAAGAGGACAGCATTTGAATTGGAATTCGACCAGGGCATGTCGCCTCATTCCTCCCACCTCAGCCCCATCCGTGTAAGAAAAAAACAAATTGAAAAATGATAAAAATTAACAATATCAAAAAATATTACAATAATTATTATTCCATTATGTTTTATTTTTTATTAAATGATCCTGCATATTTACAATGCCACAGGCAACAATTACTGCATAGTCTAATATTGGAGTAAAATGATTGTCTACGCATGCATGTGGAGCTAGTAATTTAAAATCCCGCAGCCTGCCAATGACACGTTCTACGTGAATACGTAGAGCAGCTATTCTTTTAGAGTCCTTCCCTTCAGCGCTTACTCTGGAGGCAGATACTGATGGTGGTCTGACTAGAGTGCAGCTTCTCTGTGCTAGCAGTGTAGAGATATTTTTGAATCCTCTGTCTGCCATAACAAAAGCCCCAGGAATTAATTTTTTTAAATACCCAGAGTCTTCCACAATGACAAGATCAGATGATCGTCCGCCATAACCATCTAAAATAAAGTTAACGAGGCCATCTGGAGTACATGAAATTAAATACTTAAGAGTATTACAATTATAGTAGTTTGACCAAGTTAGAGCTTGCTGCACAGGATCACTTGGCTTTTCAATTTCAATTTCCATACAATCGATAATTGACACAACTTTCGCATATCGTTTACGGAAAGAAATTGGCAGATGTTTAAAGATTTCTTCCTTTTTCGGCCACACAATGAGATCCTGCATTAATTTTGCAATCAGAGGTAGGGAGTACGAAAAAATCCTACTGATTGTGCTGACTGCCAATCCAAAGTCAATTGCCAATATTGAAAATGGGGAGTTCAAGCGCAGCTTCTTTAGCACAATATATATGTGGTTGGTAGGCAGTGGGGCTTTTTCACTCAACAATTGTACTATAAAAAAACTCTTCTTAGGAAGACCTAAGAATAGCTTCGGTTCTTTCTCAATAGACTGAACAGTTCCTCTTATCATGTGTTGCTTGAATTGCTTGGATGCATACTCCTCATTTTCTGAGCCCAAATCAGCTGAACTTGGACTCGAACACTCAACATCACTATCTGAATCTGCAGACAGGTCACTTTCATAAGTGTTTGTCACTTTTTGGGGTGAAGTGCATGTTCCAACATTTTTAACAATTTTGATGGGGGAACAAGCAACAGAAGAAACTTCAATAGATGTATGAGTTCCCTTGCTTCTAAAGGGTTTTTTGAGGTTCACTTGGATGCATTTATCTTTGGCTTTTGCATCTTCAACAATCTCATCTACAAATTCTTCCTGACAGTTGGAGGTAGATGGTGATGGCACTGATGTAGATGAAATTGCTTCCTCAATCAAAAACATGCACTTCCTTTTCTTGGCACAATTCCTCTCTGCTGAAGGCATTACAATCTTTTTCTGGCATTGAAACATATGTGGGACTACCCCTGCTTTCAGTTGAAGCCTCTTGACATCCTTAGTTAGGCTCCATTGCCAAAAGTTATCCATATCATCCTTTAACTGAAATACATAGAGTAGTTAAGGGAAAATTTTAAAAAGTTACATATTTTGTTAGTATTTGATTGGTATTAAAAGTTTAAAGGAAGAGAATCTGTCATAGATGATTTGCGAAAAGACCACAGCAAAGTCACTCAACATTCAAAGTAATGTTGACTGGTTTTTTTTTACTGTCGTAATATTGTGTATTATGAATTTCTACAATAAAGATTATTATTTCAGTGTTTTGCACTGTTTGCATGAAGCAATTTGTTGAAAACGACCTGAATTGTAGTGAGATAACTCATAGGTTTTGTTAATTGAAAGCTAAAGTCATTGTTTATCATTTAACATGTTACATTAGGTATTTATATAATAACAACCAATTACACTATGTGCAAGATAGTATTAATAATTTTTATTTGCAAAATCTAATATAATACTTTAATGTATTATAAAAAATAGCAATAAATGAATACATTTTGTTAGTAATTTTAGTAAGGGCATAATATAGTAATCTTGTGTGCAAGTATGTAATATTTTAATTTACAGAATGTTGAACTTCAGGCTATCAGAAGGCCTTTTATTGTATTCAAGGGTATGAGCCCCTTGGGAGTCTGTAACCCAAAATATGAAAAAAAAAATCCAATTTTTTTGTTACCTTAAAAAATAATAAATAACATTACAATTGCAAAATACAATGAAAACCTACAGAAAAAATTTCTGAACAAAATAACTTTAAAATTGTTGATTTGAGAATTTTGAGTCCCGGACCCCCTCAAGGGTTATCTAGTTTATTTTTAATTCAATTAAATATTACTTAAAGAAACACAAATATTTACTCACCGAAAAATGATCTTCACAACACCAAAGAGATGATTTATTCGATAATTTAGGATTTCTCATCTCATCCCGTTTCATTGCGTTAGTCCACGCTTTTCTTTTAACTTGATCCTTCGGAACACTAAAAAACAGCTTATCAACTGAATTTGATGTTATGTTTACGCAACAAGGTACAATACAGTACTTGTAAGGTGGTTTTTCTTTCTCACTCATTGCAAAAAAAAAGATAGATAAAGAATTTCCAAAGAAAATCAAACCGCAATCACAGAATCTGACAAACAACGGATTGCGCTGTTTGTTTACATGAACAGTGACGTCACAAGAGCAGCCATTGCAAAAGTAGCGTTTTCGCGCCAAATGCCCAACTGCAAACTTAAACAATTTTAAATTAATTATCCATATTAAAAAATTAAGAAAAAAATATACCATTATTCCTGTTTTTTTCTCTTCTACCAAATAAAAAAATTAAAAAAAAACAATGCAAATTCCTCATTGCCAATAAAATAGCATGCATTTAATAAAATTTGAAGAAAGATTCCAATAGATCAGGGGTGGCCAACCTGTGGCGCATGCGCCAAACGTGGCGCATTGCATCCTTGCGCCTACTTACTCTTTTGAAGTAGGCGCCATAACTTACCCCATCTCCATATTTTCAACACCAGAGTGCTCTCAGTTCAATTCAGACAGTCTTCACCAATCGAGACTCTCCGGCACAGCTGCAGCACCATCAGTGGGGTCCAAGACAACGATCGCCCTCTCGTTCAATAGATCTCTCACTTTTGTAGATTAGTGCTCCAATAAATGTGTATCTTTTAAACTGTATTATAATATAACTGTATATTAATTAATGACTGTATATTAATTAATTCAGTCGGCGTGAATGAGTTATTTCTCTTCCTCCCCTAAGCGAAGGAGATCCTATCCCATATCCCTATTTTCCAACCCCACCCATTGAACGTCAGAAGATAGTAAAGGTATTTGAGTTTTATGGCGCATCTGAACTCGCTTGTGAAAAAAATTGATACATGGTGTGTAAAAGGTTGACCACCCCTGCAATAGATAATGCCTTAAAAAGTGAATTTTGAAAGAAAAAAGGGAAACAGAAGGTAAATAAACTATTGCATCCTCTAACAAACATTTGCAGTGAAGTTACACACATAAAAAATATTAATGGAAGTACTGAATACTACTGCTGCTACCAAGCTATGCCGCCTGCTTGAAACTTGTACAAACATAGCCAGTGTAGGAGAAATAGTGCATTTTTAAATTTGATATTTCTCAAAAATGGCTGAGCATTGCTTCTTAGCACTTGACTTGTAAACCTCTACAGGAATACTACATCCTCCCATAGTAAGTCCTACTGTATTTACAGCATAACTAATGCATTGGTGTTGCAAAGCCTCTTTCTAGTGAGTTTCAAATCAGTCTAGTTCTTCAATTCGGCAACAATCTAGGGATCTATTATATACTGGCATGATCCTGTCTTTGGTGTTGCCTCAGAAAAGTTAGACCTCAAGATGGCCTTTGAATTGAAGAGCAAGACTTCTCGAAACTCACTGAAAAGAAGCATTGCAACACCAGTGCTCACAGGAATGGATAGAATTCACCAGTGAGTAGCGACACATCTAATCAGAAAATGTGGGTATTGGATATTAAACAAGTGAACAGAGTCTGGGCCCATAACTAACATCAGAATTAAAACTTTCAATGGGGTATGTAAATTTAAATCAAGTGATTGTAATTTTAAAAATCATTCTCATTCACATTAAAGTTTGAATTTCCTTTTCTGTACTAAGTTTATAAACACTGAAAATGTGAAATGAATATGAAAAAAAAAGATACATGTTAACCAAAATATATCAGATAAGTAAAGTAGTCTGACTATGAAAACAATAATGACACTTAGTCACGATCATAATGAAAACGTTTTCTGCAGCACCACAGAAGTATTCCTATTTTGCACATGAATTTTTATAGTTGGAAATTTTAATGTTTTGATTTTTGTAATATGTTGCTTAATTTTTTATTTAAATTGAATTGGGAAATGTTATGCATTGATCCCCAGGAATTCTTTACACTGCTAGCATAACTATTCTGTATTTACGCAATTGACGTTAGGAATGTAAAAGTTAATTTGCCCATCTGATAAAGTTTATCAACAAAACAGATTATCTATTGAAGTGGAAAGCTATTTTAATGATTGCACTGATGTATTTTTTATTGCAAGCTCAGAATTCCACACAATTGGCCTGTTCTGGACCTGGAGGAATGTTATTACGCTTATTCTATGCTGTTAAGTTTCCTTTTTGCGTGCTCAGAATATCACTTTGAAATACTTATCAATGCTCAGAGAAAATTTGAAAAATAGCCATTTTGACTTAAATTTATCTTTCAATGACCTCAATTTTTTATTTTTTTCTTACAAATAACATTTTTTACAAAGTGCTTTTTGCAAACTAATACAAGTAGGAATTTTTCATCAATTTTGGTACAAGATAGTTTTTTTTTATTATTATTTTCTATTGGTGGCATGATTTTTTTTTTCAAAAACAACTGAACTCTAGAACTGATTACTTACTTCATAAAAATAACTAAAGAAATTTTACATAAATGCAATGAAAAAATATTTGAAATTTGTCTGATTTTTGAATAATTTTATACAAAACTTTATATGGTGTCAATGGGATCCCCTAATGTTATTCGTTTAGGTCCAAAATATTTCATGCCACCTGTTATGGGTTAAAATCAAACTATTCAAGAACCAGTGTAAAAACATTGCTTATGCATGGCATTTGTTGAGCTGTTCTATTTTTTTTTACTCTATCACATATTTTAACTTTACAAATTCCTATATCTTCTTTTAATATCTCAAAAATTTGCTATATTTCCTAATACAGTAATGTTACTCATCATAGATATTACTGTTTAACATAAATAAAAATTATCTAAAACCTACACAGTTTGTATGTTTCATATCTTACAAGTTTAAACTTGTATGAATTAAGATAATAAAAGCTTTAAATAATATAAAGTCAAATTAATCCGATTTTTTTTTACTATATAAAAAAAATCCTGACTTTTTCATGCCCTGAATTTTAGACTAAACACCCATGGAGAAATAAGCGTTTTAATTACACCTGAGGGCACCCAAATGTGTAATGCTGCCATTCAGTTCACAACTTTGACACTAGGTGCTGTAATATTATTAACCAGCCTGATATAAACTGACATGACATTTTTAACCACCCTCATACCATTTAATACTAGACATATTACAAATCTTGATGTTGAATGGGAAACAGCAACATAAATTTGAACTCTGATCACTAAGACCTTTCCTTAGGTACCTATATTGCTTTCTGACAATGTAAAGATTTGGGGTAAGGGAGAATGGGGTGATCAACTTAAGTTTGATTTTCACTGAATACTGTATTGCCATCAGCAATACTTAAGAATGCTACATTTCAAGTCAATTGAAACTTTGATTGGAAGTCAGGTTAAATTCGATTGCAATATTTGAATCTAACTGAGAGAAAACCAAGTAAAAAATACAAACCATGTGTAAATTTGAAGCTCATTTGGTGGAACATTTCCTCTAACAAACTCACTTAAGGAATGATGTCTGCCATTATTTAGAAAGACTCTCAGTAGAAGAGGACAAGTCTGTAAGAATACAAGAAACAATTCATCCAGTGACAGCTAAATCAATTTATTTTAATGAAACAATTTTATAAGCTTTCTGGGGCTTTTGATACAGGTTAAGATTAAAAAAAATTATTGCAGAAAATTTGGTTGTATTCTTAAAAATCAGCAAATTGTAATTTAAAAACTTCAAAATAGATAAGCTTGGCAATCCATAATAAGCAGTTCTGAGGCATAAATGTTTACATTTCTCCATCCTGTTACAGTAATATACCTATGTTGTTGAACCACCTATCTTGATTCTACTTAAAAATGATGTGAGGGAGTTATAGCATGGATCGTCTAGTTTAAATGTATCCAGGACAACCAGACAAATTTCTTCATTTCAAATCCACGAAACTTTTGTAAATATTTGTCTGCAAATAGATTGTGTACTTAATCCCCAAAATTTTGGATTCTTATTTTTTTGGACTTCATCTGCTAGATACGTCAGTCACAAAAGCAATCACAAAAGACAAATCTTCCTCATTTCTATAAGTGACCTCAAACTCTGAAATGTTAATAGCTGCTGTTATGCATTCCAAAGACCAAGAGTTAGTTCTACTTTCCATTAAAATTTACACTTTTGAAACAGTATGTAAAGGATAATACATTTAGTTAAATTTTTAAACCTTTGGCGATCGAAAGTTAGGCTCACCATACGTACCTTATTGAATGGGAGAGTACTGTTTTTTCATACTTCCGTGTCATACCATTATTAAAATAAATGTGAGTTTAGTCCTGTTTTTAATAAATAATATATCTAATATTCGTGAGATATTAAGTATCAAAATCTGCAGTGATTGATTTGGAGAAAATAAATAATACATGTGTGCAACACTTACATATTTCAAACAGAACATCTATTCTGCTGTGGTTCCAGTATTTGTTTTGCTTGTATATTAACCAGTGGTTTTATTATTCAATGCCAGCTGTTTAAATAACATATTCCTTAACTTTTAAGTTTATCATTACAGTTACAAACAGATAGAACTATTTTTATTGATCTGTAGAAATAATATTTACTGACTCACTTTTTCAAGAATACAGAATACTAGGGGGCTAACGCTCGCCAACCCCCGGAACTGCAAGCAGTTCCCTACGGATAGCTTTGCGATCCGAGAGCTTGCCCATTGGACACTACACTTCTTTAGTTTACATAGACCTGATTATGTATTGATGAACGATACAGCTAAGGTTCTGAGAGAGCAGCAAGAAAGGGGATCTCTTGGGACTACTATGTACTAAATTCACTTTGAGGAACAGTATGCGTGAGTATTTACACTGACAAATGGGTCATTCTTGTGAAATAGGAAAAATTGGCTTCGTAAAATTTTTTCAAACGAAGGTTTTTAAAACTTTATTTTTTTGGCCTAATAATTTTCTACCATGTTCATTAAGTAAATTAAAAATATCAGCAATCTAAATTATTAACATTTTGTTAAGGAAAAAAATATTTCAAAATATTGGAAGGCAGGACAATGACAAACCTGCCAGGACAATGATGAAAATAGAAAAATATATATAAATTTCTTGTTGAACATTTCATATGACCATGTATTTTTAATTCAGCTGATTAAGTACGTAAATAAAATTACTAGGAACATAACACTTCAGGAAATTATGGATTCCCGAATATTTAAGTATTATTAGAAAGTAGGAACATTGTGGATAGCTATTACTGCAACTTTTATGCTTTTTTTTAAACAGATTACGTGTTTTGCTGTGTGGTGTTAAATTACTGCAATCAATTCTCAGCTATTTTTGATCTGTAGTATTTCTTTTTGTATTTTTCCATTTACCTTATATATTTTTTAAATTTTTCTTCCAGTTTCTTTGTACGAATGTAGGTCTCTGCTATATCTCTTCTAACTTTTTTCATTAACTTTTTTTCTTAACATTATCATCTCTTGTTGTGTCTGGGTTTGAAAAACCTGAAAGTTGAATATCTATACCACTTTCACTTGGTTTGGGTAGCCAATTCTATCGGATGACAATTTCTTGTTCAAGCGATAGTTTTGAATTTTCTTTCCTATTTTTACAATTCCCCTTTTCTGCCTCGAACTCATTTTAGCTATAGGCTTTACCACTCCTTTCTTCTTTTGGTTAACATATATTTTACATGCCTCTTTAATTTATCTTGTATCAAACGTTATGGAATTTTTTTTAACATGCTCCTGACGACGTTTCTCAGCTAACCTTTTCTTTCACCTTTCCTCATATGTTTGTTTCTTTTTACCACTCATATCTGTACATATATTGTTTACAACTTATAAAAAAGAGCATGTGATAAAGGATATTTAGTAATATCTAGACATTTTTAGGTGCAATGACAAAAACATTATGTTTTAAATAAAAGAAACAAATGTTTCAAAATTTCAAGCCCATTATAAGGTATTTTACTATTAAAAAAATTACAATGGATAATAAATAATCAAAAGTTAATAGTTAAAAGTAAAGAATATATTTGTTTTCAGTTAATAATTTAAATATTTATAAAATACTGAACATAAAACATCATTTTCCTGTCTTGTCATCATTGACTTGGTATGTTAAAGGCAGGACAATGATGGCCAGGATAATGATGAAATAGGCTTGTTCAGGGCTTAATGGATGAACCCTTAAAAATTTCACACATTAAAGAAATATCTTTTATACACTTGATAATAAAAAAAATTAAAAATTTACTACAAACATTTAATTTTTATCAAAGCCAGGAAAATGATCTTCAATATACATAAACCTTGAACTCTGAACTTGTATGTGCTGACCAAAAAAAAGTTGATAACTTTTCAAAATGGCAGTTATTTATTTAAATAACCTCAACCCCAGATTACTTGAAAAGTATTCTTTTAACTCAGTGCTGTCATCTATTAATTGCCCACATAATGATATCTGAGATGCCAGGAAAATGATGATATTACTTGGGACAATAGTTATTGAAGTTACTTTTGGAAATTTTTGCAATATTATTTCCATTATTGTAACTAATAACCTTTCAAATGTATAAAGAAGCAGAATAAATTATTTACAAGAATATATAAATAAATATTAAAACCGTAATGAATGAAGAAATTGTAAAATTTCACTCAGGGACATGCCAGGACAATGATATTTGATATTTTAAAGTTTTAACAATGTATAAAATAAAAAAATATGTCATTAATTTTCTAATTCTGTAGATTATAAAAGTGATCCTAAACTATTCTTGAAAGTTGACAAAATCTTCAGAGTGATAGAATTCTATAAATTTTGAAGGGACATGAATTTTGCCTATTTTGCAAGAACGACCCAAATAGATTTTTGGGACAATATATAACTGAGTGTATTTACAATAACAAATTCTGGGGGATATGATATTTGAGTATTTACACAGTGCAAAATATTTGAGTATTTACACGGTGCAAAACAGTTTATTCAAAGATCTTTTTTATGTATTGCTGAACCATACAGCTAATGTTCTGAGGGAGCAGCGAGAAAGGGGAACTCTTGGGACTACTATGTTCTAAATTCACTTTTAGTAACAGTGTGGGTGAGTATTTACACTGACAAATAGATTTCTGGGATAATATATGACTGAATGTATTTACACGGTGCAAAACAGTTTATCCGAAGACCCTTTTTACGTATTGCTGAACGATACAGCTACGGTTCTGAGAGAGCAGCGAGAAAGGGGATCTCTTGGGACTACCATGTTCTAAATTCACTTTTAGGAACAGTGTGGGTGAGTATTTACACTGACAAATAGATTTATGAGATATGATATTTGAGTATTTACACGGTGCAAAATTTTTTTCCCGAAGACCCTTTTTATGTATTGCTGAACGATACAGCTGAGGTTCTGAGAGAACAGCGAGAAAGGGAATTTCTTGGAACTTTTAGGAACAGTGCGGGTGATTATTTACACTGACAAATAGATTTCTGGAATATATGAATTTACTATGATAACAAATTCTGGGGTATATTCATTCACATAAAACCTCCCTGTACACACAGTTGTGTATTTGAGAACTCACAGACACAACAGTAACAGATTCGAAAGATCAAATAGATTTCTGGGATATGATATGACATGACAATGTATTTACAATAATAACAAATTCTGGGGTATATGATATTTGAGTATTTACAAGGTGCAAAACAGTTTATCTGAAGACCCTTTTTATGTATTGATGAACAATACAGCTGAGGTTCTGAGAGAACAGCGAGAAAGGGAATCTCTTGGAGCTTTTAGGAACAGTGCCTATCTGCAGTATTTCTAGCGGTAATTCTCTGAATTCGTTCGTCAAAAGATTCCCTAGTTCGCTGCTCTCTTCTTCACAAATTATATTGAATTTGACGCGAAGAGCTGATTTTTCTATCAAAAACCTCTGACAATTACCAGGAAGATTTATCAAGCTTCAACGCGATGTGCTTTCAGTTGGTGAAATGAGTGATAGCAATACTTACATTCGTAAAGGATAAACCCATTGCCACAACTGGGAGAGAAATACAGGCCAATTTTGCGCCACGCATAAGCATATTATATATATAGATTACACTGTCCCATTTTATAATTTCAATGCCTCGTTTTGGTCTCAAGGAAATATGGTCAGCCTACTTTAAGTGTAAAAATCTTCTGACATAGATAGAAAAATTAGCAATAAAGGAGGATATCTGTAATTTATGAATGTTATTCCTTGGAGACCATGTGTAAGACAGGTTCTTGCAGTGCAAACAGTACAGCTTTGATACTGACTTCTGTGGCAATGCTTTTGACAAATTTTTGTGCTTTCACCAAGGGAGAATTTCAAAGTAAAAACACTACTTTAAGCTGAGTGGAAAATAAGAAAAAAATTTTTAATTAAAAAATTCATACCAGCAACCTTCTCACTTCCTAAAGTAGCCTTACCCCCCCCCCATGAGAAAAATTAAACTTTAAATTTCGTGAACGTGAAACTAAAGTCTACAACACAGAAAACACAAATCATGGTAAAATTTTTTAAATTAATTAATTAGATTCAAATAACAACAGATAATGATACAACTTGAAGCAGCTGCACTGTGTAGTGTTTAAAACACAACCTGAAAGTCTGAGTTCAAATTTATAGGACATAAAGAAAAAGAATTGGGAAAAAAATTCAAAAGGTAATAATAATTATAGGGAAAAAATTAAAAGGACCTATGAAATAAAAGGGCAATGTTAGGGAACAAAAAAAAAACATTCCAAAACAATCAAGAACATAACAAGGGCTGGAAATGAAAATTTGAACATTGCAAGGTTGCCATGCTATTACAGTGGGATTGCCTTTGCCTGACACAACTCACAACAAAAAGCACACCAAAAGGTCTTTATATCAAAGCTGTACCACTCTTTCTACCTCTTTTCACAGTATACCTTTTCATGTCAGTGCATGGGACAATATCTTGTTTTTCATTTTGAACCTTTTATTTGAGATAGTACTCATTAGGGCATAGTACATACATGATTTAGAATTAGGAACTAAAACTTTCATTGGTATGCTCTTTCTTTCCTTTTACATTTATCCTCAGTGCTTGATCATCACTTCCAGTAATGACAAAATACAGGATTACATCTTAAATATAATTTACCCCAAACAGTAGTTAATCTATTCGTCACAATGAAATATTTCATCTCTAATATTATTGCATGAAGTCTGTCTCTGTGTTATATGCAGGTGTCCAGACGCATCTATAGCTTTTACATCAATGAAATTTGTCACACAGGTAGTCCTAAAAGTGACCGAATAGACCTTGAAGCCCGAATTTTAATATTAATTAATGTTATTTATTTGACATTCTTAGAATGGCAACAGTATGAAGAGATCCTAAATTAATTTTTTCCCTTTCATTTAGCTTGTTTTAAGGAGAAATGTGCGGAAATTATCAATTACTGGTCAGTGGTGAGGGACTGGCTGGTTCACCCAACATGGTTCAGAAAATAAGTATCAAGAAACATTGTCAATAGTTAGGTTTTTCAACATCGAATTTATACAAAAATTTAGACGAGGACAATTATAATTTTGACAGTTGAATTTACACATGAAAACAGCATAGCTTTTACTGTATACGAAATATACCTTTTCTCGATCAACAGATACGGTTTCCGTCTTATCTTCCACCACAGATTCCATTGTTCTTTGATGAAACTTCAAATATACAAGACACTGCAACAAATCCGTTTCTTTTTTCAAATATTTGTTACTTGATGATTTAAAATGTAGATAGAAATAGTTTAACGTGCTTCGGCTTTCCCACAGCTTTAACAAAAACACCAATAACAAACTGTTGTTTTTGCGGTTAACAGTTACCCTACAAATTTTTAAAAATATTTTAACAATAAACGGTAATTTGTTTTTACATTTTATATGAATAGATGAATCAATGTTTCTGTTTGGAGAAAATGCTCTATTTTAAATTATGACCTACAGGAATAGAATAAAGTCAGAATAAATTATGCTTAAATTAATGTTTAAAGTTCGGCTATGTTATTCGGCAATGCTCGTTCATATCACGTGGTTTTATTTGTGTTTTCAATCGGTAATTCTCTAATCGACAACTTTTCGATAGGCACTGTTATAGGTTACACGCAAGTACCTTAAAATGGGGTGTATGCTGTAACTTTTTGTGCTGGGCACATTTTGCAAAAGTTACGAATTTTTCTCTTATTACTTGCCGCAGAGTCCAAAATGTTTAAAATTGACGATTACTTTAAGTCTTGTGATGTTTTCAACGATATACTAGTCAAACGATTTGAAGAAAATTTTAAGCCAGCAAATGATTCTCGTTTGTGGATAACCCCTGGTCATATAGTCTTCACATCAGATAATACTAAAGTACACACATGTGATGCTCGGCCTTACGATTTTAGTACTTCTCCCAGCGAATCAGAAACAGATGAACTTCTGTCCACTGCGTCCACAGTTTTGGAAATATTTTTTGATACAGAGAGCACATCTACACGCATGCTTGTTGTCTTAACTAACGGTGATGTTCAGATATTTGAATACAGAACTCTTCTTTATGAGTGGGCCAGAATAGGCTATTTTAATGTGAACATTGTTTCTCCCAATAGTAATAACAATCATATAATTGTGACTAAAGTGTTGATATCACATCATCAGAACATGATATATTGGTCTCAAAAATCTGGAAGTTCAGCTACATGTTTTGATTTACATAAACGAGAAATACCGCTGAATGGTGTTAGAGAAATTACTCAGAGTGCTATTGGCGTGCCTCAAAAATTGTTGAAGAACTGCCCTCAATTTGACCTCCTGGAAATAAGGGACAGTGTATGCATTATACCTCATCT
Organism: Metellina segmentata; assembly: GCA_947359465.1. Classification (NCBI taxonomy): domain Eukaryota; kingdom Metazoa; phylum Arthropoda; class Arachnida; order Araneae; family Tetragnathidae; genus Metellina; species Metellina segmentata. The sequence continues at coordinate 62,574,002 of OX375875.1, forward strand.
TCCGAATTCTGTGAATTTCTACATTATAATATCAGCTCGCTTACACATGTGGCTTTTTCACATCGATGGAAAATTGCTTTGGCGAGGTATGGTTAGTGATACTCCAATGGATTTTATATCTTTGTGCACGAAAACGATTGGTTTGTGGGCACCAAGTGGGATTCTCAAGGTGTGCAAGTTATTGGATTATGCAAAAAATTATGCTTATGTCTTGCATAACAAAACACTTATTTCTATAGCTCCCAATGGTGAAATTTGCAAAAAAATTTCATTAAATATCACATTGGAAAATATTCAAGAATGTTTTATCCTGCAGAGTGCAATATACTTTTACACAGAAAATTATAAATCCTTTCAGATTTATAATATTAATAATGGTCAGCAGTTGCAGTCCTTTGATTTAGAATCGTATTTGCCAATTACTGGAATCTGGAGTCATTCTTCGTGTGTTCCTCAAATTGGATTTTATTCTAATAGCACTATATACAAACTTAGTTACAAATCATTGAGCACTTTATTGGTATCTGAGCCACCTTGTCTTCTGCAAGCCTTTAATTTGTCGAAGTTTGAACAAGTTCATCTTTTTTCTATTTTAAGAGATGTTATTCATCACAAATTTGAATCCTGTGATGTCCCACCCTTAAAAGCAAAGCCAAAATTACTGCAAAGTGAAGCTTTGCTCTTGGCTGTCTTGCAATCATGCCGAGAAAAAGGATTCAAATCAAGTGATTTTCCAGTAAAAAATATTAATAGTTTTGTTTTGGAGAATAATGGTGTCCACTCAGAAACTAAATTACAAGAAATGCTTTCTCCATTAGTTGAATGCTTTAAGAAATTGGAGACATGTAGGAATAATCAATTCAAACAGTCTGAGTAATTTGTCCATTACCAGAATTATGTTTAGTAATGTTACTGTTATAAAGAATAAATATTTTTATTATTTATTTTATTGTTATTTTAGAACTTATGTGATTATGTAATATACAAATTGTAAAAGATATTTATTGTTAATTTTAGTTTTTGAAATTTTAGATGCAATTTATTTATCTTTTGTAGAATATATAGAAAATAAATGTATACATGACAGAACCTATTCTTGTGAGTTTTCTGGCTATAGGGGTTATAAACTATATATGTATCATGCTCAATGACAACTAAATGTTAAATGTTTTATAAGTCTGTAGTCATGAGTCAAACTGTGGGTCTACACCCGTTACACCAGATAGCTTGCCTCTGTACTCCTCATTATGATCATATTGAAGAACATAATTTCATGTTATGCCAGAGCTGCAGGTGTATGAAGAGACCGAGTGATTATTTCCTATTAATGCTGAGACAGCAATTTTCAAATAAAGAGAACTGAAATAAAAAGCGAGATTAATGTAATAAATTATTCAAAACCTGAAGAAAAGGAAAAATTTAAGGCATGACATGTATTCAGTGCTATGTTTCCTGGTTGAAAGGCTTTTGTACAGTTCCTATATAAAATCAAATGAATCAAAAATTAATTTCATTCACTCTGAAAGATTACATATATTCTTAATTGTAAAAAAAAGTTATGCTTCAATTTCTCTTCATAAATTAGAAAAAAATAATTACTGGTGGTTACACGATTGCACTTGTGTTACTGATTGATGTATTGTCTCAGCTGCCCCAAAATCTAATAATGAGGTTTTGAATGTGGCCCCTTGCACACATCTATCTGTTATCATCTTATTGCACAAATGCGAGTCCATTATCACTAAGTGCTATAATGGGACAAACTCAAATACTCCGAGAATCTTGCTGAAAATGGGCAGTCAACTAGACTTTCTAAATTGTTACTGGTCCTCTTTGTAGACAAACTGACTAGCTGTGAGACTTTTGCCTGAGTATACTCTATACTACACCAACTTTTGCTCTATACTGTAGCCTTTTGAATTTATTGATCATTATAGAGATAGTTATCTTCACATTGCTATTAAGATAATGACAACCATTGAAGTTTCTAGCACAAGCCTGTGAGAGATTATTAAAGTCTCCATGGTTAAAGTTAAATCTTTCTGATCAACTGTATAAAAAGATTAAACTGACTATGATAGAAGGTGACAAAAATTTAGGAGCCAGGTATACATATCGTACTAATATTTTTTCGAAGGCTGAGTATATTGCAGAACTCATTACACTCATACGCAGTAAATAATATACTGCAACTGAGGCAATAAAAAATAACATTTTTATTATCTACATTAGAAATTTTACTCCGTTTTTGACCTGAAAAATAAACGTTTTTTACAGAAAGAGAAAATCTAAGCGCCAGACCAAATTTTTTAGGCGACCTGGGATTTGTTGTGCCTTGGACTATGATCATAATCATACACCAAGTATCCATTAAAACAACCAAAAGTCATAAAAATGTTATTCAGGGCCAAACCTGAGCCAATTCTCTCAAATGGGGCCCCGCACTCCAAGCTGCCCTGTGATTAAATGGAATTGTGAAAAGTATTAAATAATTTGTCCTTGCATTTAACGGCACTCTAAACAATTATTTTCACTAAGCATTTTTTCTACTGTCAGCTACTCAGTTCACTTAATTTTAAAAAGCATCATTTAAATTATTTATTTCTAATATTTTGTGGGGTCATAGACCCCACACATCACAAGGCTAACCTTTTATAAGTTAAAAGGCTCAAATTGTATTTTATTACCTGATTTCAAGGTAGTAATCTAAAAATTGGATCTCGGATATTGTGACAGGAGCAGTTTTGGTATTTCATCTGTGCATAATTTTCCTGCAACTCTTAGCACAAATAACCATTACAGTAAATAAGTTAATGTGAACTGAGGCTGTATTCACATTCAGACTACTTACTGTCATGGAAACAAGAATTTCCCAGTTCGTGTAGGTTTCATTAGCAATACCAACTCAAGATTATAATTCTCTTAAATTTTCGTTTGTACCGTTGCCATACAATGGCATGTAACCAGCAGTCTTGCTGTTTTTCAACCTGAATATGTTTTTAACTTCTGCTATTGGAGCTAGAAATTTCATTTTGCTAACGTTATTGTTTACAACAGGATTTTCTATTTTTTGCTATATTTACATCAACACAATTCAATACATGACATATACATCAATTAAAAATACAATTAATACCCTGTTGTATTGCTCCAGTGACATTAATTACCTACCTAAAAGTATAAGTAAATGAACAGTAAAAAATTATGTGATTTGTCTCAACTAGAGCCTGAAAAGATAATGAACTGTGTGTTTTAAACACAAGGTTGTAAAAACAAGTTGGTACTTTCAATTGAAATATTTCATGTCTATTAATATGTACGTCACATCACGCAAAGATGGCTTGTGAATTAATTTTAGAAGTTAAATTAAACAAGTTAAGACAGTGTTATATAATAAATTGGCAACATTGGTTAAATTTTTTTTTTTTGAACTCAAAAGAACTACCATTTAATCTTAAAACTGTTCATGGCCATATTTGGCTTTGTAACTTTTCTAGAAATAATGATACTTGAACTAATTATGGGAAGGAAATAGGAATTCCTGTTGACCAATGTATGTTTTTATATTCAAAACATAGTTTTAGTTTGAATTAAAATTACGTGGCTGATTAAGAGTAAAATACCACTTGCTCTCAAACCTCTTCATTTCAACTCAAAAAGATAATTCAAAACTATTTTGCTTGGTGATAATTACTAATATTGATTTATTTGTAATTTTTATTCCTCATGTTGGAGGGAGTCAGATCTCAACCATAAAAATATTAACACTCGAGGTGTGTGGGTCCCTAGCACTTTGTGTCTCTTCTGATGAAACGATTTAATAAGCGAGATCAAACCACTCTGCATATTTGGTCTCTATTATTCATTAGCTGAAAATTTGTAATATTTACTACTAATATTTGTAATATTTACTACTCCGAAAACTTATCATTGGGCCCCAATGATAAGTTTTAAAAAATACAAAGGGGGCAGGCACCTACTGTTTGGTATACTTCATATTTTTTAGTTATTTGCAAAATATTCAATCTAATAGCATGCCTGTAACAAAAATTCAATTAAAAGATAATTTTGGTTTCCTCTTCAAGAAAACATTGTATACCAGATATCTCCTTTAAAATGGAAGAAACCCATTTACATTTTAGTGTAGAAGACAAGAAAGTCATTCATACACACATATAAAACCTTCCAGGCACAGCTCCTTTTTTAGTTCTAAAAAGAATATTATAAACTTGGTTTTTACACTTAAACTTTGAACATGGTATGGGATACGACAGGTTTAATAACACAAACAAAAAATAGGCTATGCTAAACAAAAAAAGACAAGAAAAATAAGATTTGTATTATTAAATTTTATTTCACCTATTTAGGTGTTTATTTTTAATCTAGAATTTCAACAATGGATTTTTATCATAACCAGCAACACGTGCAAGATTAATTAATTTTAATCTTTCAAAAATGAGTTGCGTTATAGTTTCTAAACCTTCATATAAAATATTTAACAAAAACCAATTTTTTCTTGACATTCCACTGACGTGCATATGTTTCATGTCTAAGAATTTTAAACTCACAGAGGCAATGAATGAATTCAAAAATTTGATTTAAATAACAAAATTGATTTAAATCAAATTCATCATCCAATTTTGGTTGTTTAAAAAAATCATATTTTTTTTCACCTTGATTTAAGAAAACCTTTTCATTCTGTATCCAGTGGTTAAATAAACACTGTCTCTCAGGAAGTTAGTAAATATGTATACATATATTTCAATACATAAATATTAAGAAACATTTTAGATACAAATTTGTGTAGAGTAAACAATTTCATTTATGTAGCACTATGAAAAAAATTAGATTCCCAGAAACTAATTATTTTATAAATTTACTACAGGGCTTATAACAGGTTTTAAGTTGTAAAAAAGTGACTAATCGAACAAAAAAAGTGGCAAGTAACAAATAATGCCAAATATATTCAAGTAAAAAGATGGAAAAGAAAAGATACTCCCCACAGTCACTCCTATCTTTTTCTTTTCTTTTTTTGGAAGGATAATTATTTTCTTCATTTAAAAAGCATATTATTTCGAAACAATATTAACAAATAAAATAATTTGTAGTCATTATTTTTAAATAGGTTGTTCATTTTTGACACAGCTTGAAGAATTTCTTCCTTTTTTTTTAAATATGTCTAATTTTATTTTTGTTGAAAAAGTCTGAAATTAATTTTGGCTTTTTTCTTCTCACAAAAGAATGTACATTTTTTTAAAGTCTGTTTTTGTGCTGAACAGCATTATCTGAGACTTTTAACGACCCTTCAATCATTGCCAGAGCACAAGTGCTGTTTCATTAAAATCTTTATTTTTGTATCGCCTTCTTGAGCTTATCATTGGCTTCTTTTAACAATTTTGAAGCACTCTCTCTGTCCAATGCCTCATCCTCACACATAATTGTAAGTTTATGTTCTTCTTCTATTACCTTTCTTTTCTTTGTCAACTGCTTAAAATTTATTTTCTCTGCTTCCAGTCTCTCTTTTTCTTTCCTGTCCTTCTCTAATTTTTCTTGTGTGCCTTCTGTTTTATATCTTCTAAATAGGCATTGTAGGCTTCATATGCAACCCTTTCCATATCCATTAGCTTTGATGTGATCGGCACCAAATAAGGTTGATTGTCAAAATATGCCAAGCTACTTTTGACCATCATCAATGCAGAGTGTGCGTTGACATTGATGCTCTGTCTCCAGTCAAAGCTCGTCCTGAGGCTAAGAAGCCACATTCAATGCCAGCACTACCATGAGAAAGTGACAGAGCAGCCTTCACTAGCTTTAACACAACTGGGTATTTAGGATCCCTGCCACTAATGTCTCGCAGTCTGGAGAACTGGTCCCAGTAAATATCAATAGGCTTCATTCTAGATCCTTCTTCCTCAAATTCTCTTTGAAGTAATTTCCACACATCCAGTAGTATGTCTGTTGGGACCTCCCATGGCATTGCTCTTGCAACTTCAAATACTTGTCGTACACTCTATCCACTGAGTCTTTCAAGAGGATAAACTTTTAAGGAGAGATGAAATGAAGGAGGAGTTTTTCAAAAGATATTTAACACTAGCAATGTAATGCTTCAGAGAAATTAGTCAATTTATTCATCACTCATACATTTTAACCAGAAATCACTCAACAATAGTATAAATTAACAACTTTTTCATGAATCTGGCAAATGAGGTTATTATAAGTCTTAGTATACTATTAATATAAAAACTACACTGCACATTTCTTATCCATTTACCAAAAAGAATAAAAACATATTTTCCAAAATTTGAAATGTTTCGTTATTTGAATCGTAAATCTAGCATTTGAACACATATGAGCTTAAAAAATTACATACAAAAACAACAACTTTATAATATAGTTATTTAATGGATTTTATTTTACATAAGCATTTTTATACTAATTCAACTTTTTTACATAATTATTAGCTGCTTTTAATGTAACTCCAAGAAACCTACTGTAAATTTAATAGTCACTCCAAAAATGTCAATTTTAATGATAAAGTGAAAACTTGTTACATGTTCATAGTAACAAATCTTATTTTAAAAAAATCCAAAAATGTTCTCTAAGTTAGCAAAATGATAAGAATCTTTACCTGTTATAATACCATAAAATAAGCTTTAAATAAATGTTTCCAGAAATCAAACTGTTTATCCAAAAATAAAATAATTTCCAGTGATAATTATTTAAAACAATAGAAATAGTTTCATTAAAGAAATAACAATTACTAATAAACATAATTTATTTACAGGTGGTTTTTTTTTTTTTTTTTTTACAAAATTCTAAAACATTTTTTTGCTTATGTCTTATTAAGCAAAAGGAGTGCTAATTCTTCATCATCTTCAATGGTTCGTCCAGACTTGGTTATCTCACTGGAATCTTCAAGTGTCTTTCGCTTTTTAACTTTTACATTTTGAGAATCCTTTTTCCTTTTGGTCCTAAATTTGAGACAAAAGTTATTGTTATGAATGAAAAAATGGCAATATTTGGTTGTCCAAGTGAGCAATATAATTATTGATTTTCAGTAACAATGCACAAGAAATTTAGTAATGATTATGCTTAAACATGTTAACATATGTACCTTAACATAGTGGTATACAAATGAGACAAAACATTTGCACTCATTCAAGAAAATCTGCAGTCTGTTTGTCAAATATTTAAATAACAAAAACTTCAGTAAATATTTAATTTATCTCTGAAGCAAATATGTTTCAATCATCTATGCTTATATGTAAGTTACTTTCCTCCTGACCTTATTAATATGCAAAAAACAATGCAGGGATGCCAAACTCTGTTTCATGTTTCAAGAATATTTTCAGCAATATTTTTTATTTTATTTTTATTTTTTATTTTTATAAATATGACATTTTAACAAATGAAGCAAGGAAGCTTGTAAACAATACACATCTTTATTCCTTTCTTGGTTGTTTGGCTGAGAACTAGTAATATAATTATAACATAACATAATTCAGTGCTATTATCTAATAAATATCTAAAATATTCAATACTCTTTCACTGCAGTAAGCTGTTATTGTTGCGGGTTTTCTTTGAGGGAATGGATTTTTGAAATACAAACAGTAATGTTAATATAATTTCTATTAAAATTACACCTTTAATGAGAAAATTTGTAATTTTTTTGTAGATTTAAATTGGAAATGCAAAATTTTTTATCCAAAACATTAGGCATAGTTTAAAGAACACCGATTAAATGAACTGACAAATTTCATATATAATTATGATTCTGTACATAAGAAAATAAACGTAATTGAATAACTCTAGTTCATGCATTATAGGTTAATAAAAACAGGCTAATGCAAAGTATGCAGATTTCTCTGATTAGAAATTTAAAAAGAAAAAAATTAAGTACACACCCAGTTTGCGATGTACTGTGATATTCTTCAGAATTATCAGATTCAACAGGACTTCCATCTTCACTTGAATATTGTTCATCAGAGGAACTCACTTCATCATCTTCACTTTCAGAGTTAGACATGTTATTTGGATCTACATCATCTCCAGAAGCATCATTTTCACTTTTAGAACTGTCATCTTCGTCTTGCCCCTCCTCCTAAGAAAAATAGAATTTATTAAATATATTTTTTATTTGTTTTGGGTAATAAACTAACAGACCAGTCTTCATTTGCAGTGAGTGTAAATAAAAAAATGCAGTTTTATAAATAAGCTGTACTATTGAAATATTATAGAATTCCTTTAAAATTACTGTCTTTCAAATTAAAAAATTTGAAAGGTTGCGACTATTTCAAAATAAAATCCTTATCTATACCACTTTAAATATAACGCATATTTTTTATTATTCCTTTAAAAACAGTGTAATAATAAAATAAATAAGAATTAGGGCATAACAAAAACAAGATTCTGCTTTAGGGATTTACTTAGAAACTAGGGCCTTGCCCCCTGCTCACCAACCCCCGGAGGATTGCTTCGCAATCTTCCTTGTTTCGCTGTGCCAAGGCTAAACTTGATCGTAACCGTAGGTTGTACAGGCTGAATCATTACCCAAAAGATCAAAAGAGCTGACGTAACTGAAAGTTTCCACCTCTTACCGCTTGAGAGCGCTATCACCCTAGCAAGAAAAGCAGGTTGTTTACCATTGGATTGCTTAGAAATCGTGTTCGGTATTCGCAGTATTTTCGATTTAGTGATTATTTTAAAGCCTTAAATCAGTAAAAACTTGATAGAGATAATGGTGAATTGTTGTGTGCCGTTTTGTACGTCCTATCATACTCGTAGTAAGAAATTTCAAGAGGAAGGAGGGGAATATGTATCTTACCATGAGTTTCCCAGCGACTCGACCCTTCAAGCACAGTGGTTGAAAGAAATCTCTAGAAAAGATTTCGTTGTGACTTCAAAAGTATTAATTCTTTGAGCTGTTCTCTCATGTTGTCATTGTAATCTTATTACTCAAGTGATTCTATTTGCAATTTAAAGGGACAACAGAATTGGAGGGAGTGTGAAATTATAATTATGTTGTATCTGGTAAAAGCCAGTTTATTCTGTTGAACTCAACAACCCGAGATTGTTACTTTGATAGAATTCTATATCCGTGGATTTCATCGCCTGTAATCTCTTCTCATCCTTTTCTATGTTAACTTAAATAAATCTAACTTAAAACTTTATAGTAAATGCTTCAATTTAAGTATCCCAAATTTCACTCTGAACATTGCTTATAGGCAGAATAAATAAAAGAATTGCATTGTTAGGCAGAATAAATAAAAGAATTTATGTGAATACTCATTTACTTGAATTAACTACATTACATATTGTCTGAGATTTTGTTTATGATCAATTTGTATCAATAATGTATCATGATTAGTGTGGCTAACTAATGGTAGTAAATAATACTGTAATATTTTAAATTATTCATTACCCCCCCTCCCCCCAAAGTCCTATTATTGTTTTTAATCTACTAAAGATTTTTGTACCTGATAGCTAATATATGCTATAAGAAATTTTTTTTTCAGTCTAAGAAGGGTGACAAAAATTCTTTTTGAAAAGAAATATTAAAACATATTTGTAAACAATTTTCTAAAAGTCGAAAAAAATACCAAGAGTGGAATGTTTTGAGGATTTGATAACTTTTCACATGTTTTCTTTTCAATAAAATATAGCTTTCTCCCTGTTAAAAAACATACGAATCCCTGCAATCCGTTTTTACGATTGTTTACATTAGATGGCGCTGGCAGCATACCGTTCTAGTGTTCCCTCCCGTTTAGCGCAATGAACAAGCCTGATCAGACACGGAATCCAGTTAAGCCTTGGCTGTGCGAACCTATGCTCGCATCAATGAAGACATGTGTCCTAGTAGAAGGGATTGTTTACAAAATATGATATTCCAAAAAAATGTTTTTCAAATCTAAAATTGCTGTATTACAGAAAATATATATACAGTACCTCTAAAATCAAAATTCAAATGAAAACTTTGAGCAAATTTTGACTTGAAAATGTGAGCGCTGCTTTGGAAATTGAATACCCAGCATGTTGTTTGTCATTTCCCCAGCACTCGAACCACCCACACTTTTCCATTGAGTTTGTTGTCGAAAGTTGTAGTGCAAGCGTCTTGTTGAACTATAATTGTTGGCCTTGATGAGGACCGTTTTTTAAATAGCCCTGAAAAGATCCTCCGCCTTCTTTGATTTCTATTATAAACTGCAACAGCTCAACTAAAATGTTTTTTTTTTTCAATAAAATTTCATCCGATAAAGCTTATAAGTTCAATTGATGCACGAGGCCTTGTGGTAAACAAACAATCGTACAATGTTGCCAAAACGCATTAACAAATAACGTCTTTTTTTGCGTGCCACATAAGAGAATTATACATATAGATAAGCTCGTCATCTGTTTGTGGTTCAAAAGTACATGGTGTTATCTTCGGATATTTCTCTAAGGGGATTGATCCTGGACTGTGGTCAAAAGCCCGTTGTGTTGCTCAGGTATGACGTTAACTAAAAAATTACCAATCTCTTAATATTATGAAAGGAAGTGTTTGTTTGTCGGTTTGGGGCCGCAAAATCCTGACGATTCTATGGCACTTAAAGCAATGAGATTTGGCACACGGGTAGTCCGAATTTTACACCAGATTAATACCTTAGATCACAGCATTAATGTGATTAGTAATATACAAACCAACACCTGTGGTGTTGGTTTGCAGGCACGGGCAACGCAGTGGCTAGTTAGATATAAGCAGCAAGTTATACTGCACTATTTTATGTTTTCCCACACTTCAAACACATTAGTTGGAAATGCAATACATGACAAATTTGAATTTTAAATATTTTCCTATTTAAAAAGTATTATTGCCACTGTAATGTACTGGACCAAGTAGCTTGCTTAGAATGACACAGTATAAATTCAATTTTAGGAATTATTTATCAGAGAATTTTAGACTACATACATTGAAATTTTGAATTGGGATCTATACAGGGTTGAAATCATAACTACACATGTAAAATAGTTGCTTTAGTAGCCTGAAAAGTTGAAAATAGTGGTAAAAAGTCTCCTCCTAGCAATAATTTAGTATTCTTTTCCATTATCCTTATATGCTGACTCGGATCAAAAGAATAGGACATACAAATGCAGTACAGAAAATTTTAAAAGATAGCCAGACAATGCTAAGTATGAGTTTATAATTTATAAGGAAACAGAACTTTGATTTCTTATGCCAACCTTTGTTACCTTTAATAAAATTGAACTTATTTCTTTAGTTCCTTGAACTTTAGAAATCCAATCATTATAACCATCTAATACTATTAAAAAACATTTTTGTCCTACCTTTAAAAATAACTGTCGTGAATATATAAAATGTACAAATAAAACAAAGACGTGATGAATGCAGTTAACTTATATAAATATTTGGCCAAGAAAAAGTATGATGAAATCGTTTCTTGATATTGGATTGGAAGCAACTACGCGCTAGTGACCTTCGAAATCGATGTTGCCATTTTTGTTACCAAAATTATTTAAAAAATGGATATAATGCAAAATTTTTTTTGAATAGTTGTCTAAAACTTAAAAAAGCAATCACTTTTTTTTAAATAATCACTTTTGGGTCTGTTTTTGACGAAAAAAGTCGCCATAGTCGCCCATGGTTAAAAATAGTCGCCAATGGCAACCCTGTCTATAGAATGTAAGGATATAGGGCCCTCTGATATGGGCGCTACAAAGAGATTACTGATGTTATGAGAATCAACTCAAATGGCAGGCAACTGCACACTAAAATTCTCTGTTCCAATTAAGAGCTGGAAGTCTTCTCTAGTTACTCCAGGTGACACTTAAAGAACAGTTCATATCTGGAAGCAGCAGAAGCACATCCCCAAAAACCATTTTTTTAAAGGAAGAAACTTGTCCAGATGAATAGACTGTCAGATTTAGTCAGGAGTCAATACTACTAATTAATGAAAGATCTGGAATTGACTCCCAAGTTATTGTTGTGGACGTTACATCACAAAGTAACCTATTGCGGAACTACTGTCATACAGAAATAAACACTTATATTTAACTTATGGAAAATAAAAAGCAATTGACTTTCACTCAATACATTTTATAAACGCATTAAAATAATTGAGTATAAGACTCAATTTCAATATTTAAAGGGAAATTACTAAAAATAACCAATTTCAATTGATGACAAATTAGTAGACTCGATTCTAATTACAGCATCAATACAAAGGCTTTATTTGAATCCTGAATAAAGAAAAAAGGCAGTTTTACTAAAACTACTACAAAAGATTAGTTACAGTTGAGGTTGTACCATAAGGTTTATCATGAAATTAAGTTCTAAAATGAATTACCTCACAGAACTTTCAAGTAATATTGTAAAAGTACATAGCAGCTATTCAAAATGTCACACTTTTTTACATTTTGTTTAATTATATTACTAAGAGATTTCAGTCTTTATCTACACACTTTTTACAATATTTTTCAAACATAAATGTACATGAAAATTTCAGAACAAAGTTAACACTGGAGAAAATAGCGTAAGAAATTTCTACATACTTCTATGTTAGTCAGTAATGCAGGGCCATTATCTGGTTTATCCCGAAGCCTCCTTTCTTTCAACTTTAATTTTACACCCTAAATAAATCAGATTTAGACAGTTAGAGCTACATAAAATAACCAAAAAGTGAGAGCTTACAAAATAACAAACAAAATTCAATCATTGATATAAAAAGTTATATAGATTACCCTATGTTTGGATTTTACTTGTTCACTAAACAGTAATTTGTCAATTTTTATTTCTTCTTTTTGTGCAAGTTTGACTGATTCAATTTTGTAACCTTCTTCAATCATAGGTTTAATAAGTTCTTCTGCAACTATGGGCATTGCTTTACCATTCAATAGTCGAATAGGCTGAAAATGAGTTAAAATTATCAACATAGAAATATTAGATGAACACAGGCTAATATAACAATGTGCAAAGAAACACTAAAATAACATTTTAGTATTAAAAATGTGGAACACACAAAATTTGGAATTCATTTAGTTTTCAACACTATTAGTAAACACTTAACAGATTTCAAATGTTCTTTAAAATTTGCTACAGGTTCTCTTAGTATATTGTTTTAAAATTACATTTTTATGAGCTTTAAAGAAAAATGGATGATTTGAAAATAATTTCTGACCAATGGCCTCATTTACAATACAAGGAGCAAACTGACAGTTTCTTATGAACGTGAACCCAGTGGTTGAGTCACCACTACTCATAACAGGAACAATCACCAACATCTGAGTTTACAAATTGTGATTAAAAAAAAGGACCAACAAGGTGGCAGATGAACACTACGGCCACTGTGAATAAATACCCGACAGATGATTAACAGCACTATTGGATGCAGAACATTATAAAACCCCATTGCTCTTTTTTTGCACATCCATTGTCGCCTGATGCAAAAGTAAGGAGCAACATTTTATTACTTTCTGAATGCAACATCCTAGATGAACTTGTACATTTACAAGATACTGCATTTATAGAAAACACGAATGACTTTGAGATTAAAGCATGGGACTCACCAATAAGTTACAAGCCTGAAGCTATATTTCTTGCACCCTCATCTTGAGTACTTCCCAGAATTTTTACAGCATTAAGCCAAGAATTGGGAAGATTCTACCACTGTACAAGATATACATAATATAGGGACTCCTCTGTTATTACTGTGTTGGTGTTTGATAACAGGTAAGTCATCAGAACAACAAAAGTAAGGGTCAATTCAATACTTACTTGCAAGAAAGTAGATAAAATAGTTCGTCTAGCATGTTTAAAAATGTTAAAGCTAGATTTATTTCAAACAGCTGCATTTCCATATAGTGAGAATGCTTCAAATGGTCAGCTGATTTGAAATCAGTACACCAAAATTCAGTAGCATCTGTTGTACCTTTTTGCCGCAAATTAAAGATTTTATTTTGCAGATCAGTGTTAGTAATCTTAATTGTAATAATGTCTATATTGGGTATTTTGAATTTTGTGTTCAGGTCTCTCAAAAATTGAGTACTTACAATATTTTGTCTTTTATTTTTATTTACAACATAATCAATTTTAATTCCAATCTTGTGCTTTGGTTTTTAAAAATATTATTTAATGATTCATCAAATTTACTTAAAATTAGTAGTCTGAATGTAGTTTAGTGCAGGATAAAAAAGTCACAGTAGATATTTTGTACAATCAGGTAAAGCAAGTTTTATGAAGTTATTGAGAAAGTAATAGTAAGCGTGTTGAAGTTAACCCTTACCTTGGAATCATCATCAAATTTTGTAACTGTATTAAGCTGAAGATTTTTCTTCAACAGTCTCTTTGCTACTGCAGCTTTTGTTAGAAGTTTTTTTGATGTTTTGACTTCTTCAGTTTCAGCTGGAACATCTTCTTCCTAGAAGTTAATAAATATGTTAAAATTAAAAAAGTAAAACAGAAGATTACAACTTTAAGTACTTCAGAATTCATTTAATAACTTAAACTCTCATTTCAAATTTCATTAAAGCAAATCACTTTTATTCTTGTAAAGCAATAAACATATTGTTGGCTTAGAGCAGAAACTCATAACCTATTTCAAAACATATAACATTGTCACAATGCTTATTAATTTCATTTATTGACTTAAAAATAAATAGTAGCAACAAATAGTAGCAGCAGAAACTCTAACAATAGTTAGAGTTTCTGCTCTAAGCTGGCAATATAGATCACCTCTTCATTTATATTGTCGGCTTAGTAACTAAAGTCCTTGACTAATACGATACACAAAAGCCAAAGGTATAATATACAGAAAAGCTAAAGCATGCTGATTCAACAGAATCAACAGTACTAATAAAAAATGAGAAACAACTTTAAAATATATGTTAAATGACAGAACAGATACCAAATTGATTTTAAGCACAAAGTATGAGTGGACAGGTTTGAGTATAACCCCCTCAACATAGCTGACTCTTGAGAAAATGTCCAATCTAATAGTTACCAGAAAATCCTGATTTCTAACGAATATTTATAACTGTGTTACAGTTAAGTCATGTGATTGATAAAAAGAAACATAACCTTCAACAAAAATAAATATAAATTAACATACTTCAATCAATATTTAAAAAATATCTTAAATTTATACAAGGTGATTCAAAAGGTCTTAGACAAACTGCAAAGACACCAATTTCACAGAGGAACATATAGCTGAAAACTCTACTCCGAGTTGCTAGAAGTACAAGAAGAATATCTACTATTATAAAAGGAAGTGTTTGTTTGTCTGTTTGGGGCCACAAAATCCTGACGATTCTATGGCACTTACAGCAATGAGATTTGGCACACAAGGTAGTCCGAATGATTTGCAATTTTTGGGTCGTGGAGAATTTTAAAATTCAATCTAGAAGATTTTTAAATGAATTTAATAGTTTTATTCTTTATCGCTTTTTCAAATCCGGAGAACTTAATGGATTTGAAATTTGCTGAAAATTTCAGTTTAGATTGATACTTAAAAATATGATTTTCTTTCAATAAATAATTTTTTAATTGAATATATCTTCAACGGATTTGAAATCTGAGGAAAATTTTACACCAAATTAATACCTTATATCACGGGCAACGACGGGTTAGCCACGCAGTGGCTAGTAAAAGATAAATTAATTCAAAAGTAAGGTATCACACTATGTTTATTAGACATGCCTTTACAAACTCAGAGATGTTCAGTTTCTTCCACCATCCTTACAAGCAAAGTTTCTTTCATACATGCCTTGCAAGGTAAACTTGTTCAAAAATTCCAGCTCGAACTCTCTGATACATACTGCGCCTGATTGGGAAACGCTCATGGTATAATCGTATGGCAGCTTGCCAGTTTCCATTTGTTGCTCCATACACTGAGTACATATTTACTATCTTAGAGAATTGCTGTACTGCATTCTACTCCTGTAAAGTCAACACCTCAAATGACAATGGCCTACACTACCCTATTCAATTTCTAGCACAACACTGTGTTTGTGACTATATAAACTTATGTAAATATGGATTACTTTGTATTAGCAACCTACCTTTAAAGTTTGTGTAAGAACTTTTGAATCAATCTGTATATTCAAATATATTGAATCATAATAGGAGAATGAAGCAAACCTTTTCAGAGCCTTGGTCCGATTTCAGAGATTCAAAAACGAAATCATCTTCACAAATCTCGTCATCAGAAATATTGTCACCAGCAAAAATTTTCTTGGCTTGTATTGGTTTTCCAACATTAGTTGTTTTTTCATTATTAGTTGCTATTTCATCACTTGTTGCTTTCTCATCACTCACTGTATTGCTTTTTTCATTCAAACCCTTTAGGTGTTTTTCCAAGAAACGAATCCTTGGTGTCATTTTTAAGCCTAATGAACTGAAATATTAAATTTTATTTTTATTAATAAGAAAAGACGACTCATTCAGAAAATTCTATGATAAAATCAAAATACTGTTTATGGAAATGCATCAGCACTCTTTGGTCACCTTTTAGTGTCACTGATTCATAAAAACACATCCATAACTCAATATATTAAACTAATTCAGCAAAATACCCATCTAATTTACAAATTAAATTTTCCTACAGGTGCAATTCATATAAATATAAATAGATTGTAAATACAAAAATAATTCATATAATTTTTAGTAATCTACTTAAAATAGAGTTGGTGTCAGTCACAAAACTATCAAACATATATTCCCAAGATATGCTGATTTGTTACATGAAAAAGGTAACTAAATGAAGAGAAAATTTGCAATTGATCATGATTCAATTGATAGTTATCCTCCTGTGTATGGCAAGAAAGTAGGTATGGTATAAAAAATTAAAAATACCTCATTTTTGTGCATGTGAAAATGACACAAAATTTTTGTAATGATGGAGCATATTGAAACATTTGTTATGGAAACTCAAACTGGCCATCCTTATTTGTTAATGATTCGGAATTCTAAAAAGAAAATGTGAGTTTTTGTCTCCACACAGCCATTGACTGTGATCTCACAAGTCAGTGGCATTTGTTGAAACCTTCTCTTCAACACTACTCTCATTGGTGCCAAAATACTGCCAAGAACATACACTGCCACCACAAAATCATTAAAGTGATGGAATTTCTCAGCTCCAACATTGATTATATCTGTGAGAGCTGAGAAGTTTAAGTCGAAAGTTCTCAAAATAACTTTGCTTTCCTTTCGAAACTTTTATAGATCATTTTGGCTGTCTGACATCTGTATTTAACGTTATGACTTTTGTATATTTCAATATTGTTATTATTATTTTTTTTTCCCCTTCTGGAAATGATTATTTTTTTTCTTTGTTTGTTTGTTTATGTTTTTGCCTGGTTTTTTTTTCTCATTTTGTTCTGTGTTAATTTTTCAAACTTTGTCATCCTCTTCTTTTGTCATTTTGTACCTTCATGTTTTACCCTTCAATTGACTTTCCCCTTCTGTGTACTTAAATGTGTATGTATATATTGTGGATTGCTTAGCTCTCCCTTATCCCAGAATCTCCTCCGTAAGGCGGACTATACAGCTGAAAGCCGCACAGGTGAAACAGTGTCCGCCTACGGCGTCCAATCCAATTCCTGTTTTAGTCCTATGTAATGGAAATGGTGGAATTTTACCTCTTTGAAACCAATGGATTAGGTAACTTGTTCTCATCGGATTTATGCTTTCCTGCACACAAACGTCTAAAGAAAACTGCTAGACACTAATATGCAGAAACTAATGCAGTATGCAGCTTAAGTTAACTTTGCCCATTATTCTAACTCTTCATTAGATTAGTAAGGAATATTTTAGTAAATCTATTAAAATTCAATCACTGACGTTTTCAAGTTGATCAGCATTTAATCTGGTTATAGTTTTGGGATAATTGATGTTGTGTGCATGGTGTTTACGGTAATGTAATAAAATATTTGTATTATTCAAATTTATCGTGAAGAAATTTTACACATTTCAACCCCATGCTGACAGGATTAGAACTGTCATTTGAATGACGTAAGTTTATCCTAATGAGGTTCAGCTATAGTGAGTTATCATTTCAATTCTAACAAAATATTTGAATGATTACATGAAACACTGAACAACTCATTTCTGTTAAGCTAAATCCAAAGTCAAACACCTGCACAAATACTTTGCAGCACATTTCCTTTCTTAGAAAGTTTAATTTCACGGCAACATGATGCAGTGAAACAACTTACTTTGATATGTTACTTCTAATAGCCAAACTTTTTTAAGGCAGCTTTTCAGTGATCCATTCATTTCATACACACAAGTGTTTATACCTGTTTAGCTTGATAAAACATAAAAAAGTAAGCTGTTCCCAGTTTACAATGGTCATATCTTATTGTACAGTATGACAAATGTTTTGATGTGGTATAAGTACTTTGAGGTGTTAAAATTTTACCAGTCATTTGATTTATTGATAGGTGATAAAACGTTATAATTTAAATACTGCTTTTTCAACTTGCTGGGAATCAACATTTACATTTAAAATTATACTTCTTAGATTGACAGCAATCAGTTGACATTCAGCAACTCATTTTTCACAAAAGTAGACTATTAAACAATGTAATGCTTCTAGAACTTTAGATTTCAAAGGAAACAAATTATTCTAATTGATACACATGACCAAATTTCTTCTAAGTAGATTGGTATGGTGGATCCCTGTCTGTTTGCGATTTTGACTTTAAATATGAATTTGTTTTGAAATGACGACAACAAACAGAAATTGGCAATTGCGTGAAATGTTAAATATTTTTGATGCTATTCTTTATTTGTATAGCTTTATTTGCTTTTAGAAATTTATTTATTAATACACTGGCTCAAATAATTAGTAATACACTACTTGAAACACCATAAAAAAACATTAGAATTATATTTAAAAAAAAAATACATTACAGAAAAGCACAAGAAAAAAAGTTTCCATGAAAAAGAAATTTTACTTTTCATCTATATTCAATAAATGTGTGAGAAAAATATTAATTAGATAAATAGTATCTTACTTAGCAAAAAGGCCATGGTCAATCTTGGTCACATCAAAAACAGTCTTGTCCTTCATCAGAAATATGTTTTTGAGATAAGCTTTAAAGGCCTGGGAAAAAAAAGCCTCATAAAAACTATTCATATTTCGAAGTCAGTTTAAAAAACTTAAAATTACACAACTGTTCAATTTTTTAGACATTATGACTAACTGAAGTTGTACGCAATCCAATTTATAGTTGACACAAAATATGGGAATATATGTAGTAAGGTCTAAACGGTTTAGGTGCAAGGAAACTCTAAATGATAATACCATCAAACAATAATTTTTATTTTTCATATAATCACTCTTCACTTAATACATTTTTAGAATGGCCAATTAACTTTTTGGCATCACTACAAAATTTATCTGAATTTTTGTCTTCAAAATGGTTTAAAACAGCAGAAATGAATTCTTCATATGTAAAATTTTCCCCCATGCAGATCCCCAATCAATTAAAAAAAACATTTTGAATTTGAAAATTTAATGACTACATATGTTTGTATACATTTTATGCATTACATAGACTAAACACATTGACATTGTGGGTTTAATATATCTATAAAGTTTCAAAAAGATTTTATTAAATATTAATAAATTAAAATCAGAAAAAACTTACTCTCTGACAAGATTGATTTAAAACATCATCTCTGCCAACAAGTACATTCAACTTGTTTTCTATTGAAAGCAATTTATTTGGATTGGCTCTAAAATAGAATAAAGCATTCATCAATTCTCCTGCTTAAGAAAAGTATAGAATAGAAATAAGCTTAAAATATATTTAAACTAACTTTATTTCTTCGATTGGCACTTTTCTCTGCTTTAATTGTTCTACCATGGATTCCTTTTCAGATGGCAAAAGAACAAGCAATGATTCCCCACCTTTTTCAAACCTAAGAAAATATTTTAAAATAATAAATAAGGTAATGTAAAAAGTAAATGATGATAAGATCAATTTAAACTTCAACATTAAATATTATTAAGAGAACTCTTGTTATTGTAAATTTTTGAAGATAAGAGTCTGTTTCGAACAACCTTAATACACATAATCATCCAAGTGAAATTGTCATAAAACATAATGCATTTTTCCAAAAATTATTCTTATGGAATTTATATTGAAATATTTTATTTTTATTTTGAGCCTTATTATTATTTTTTTTATACTAAATACAAAAAACAATTTTGAATAATATTTGGAAAAGTAAAACATAAATAAAATAGGACTGGTGCCAAAATATGGAACATTGGTAATATAGAAATTATTTTTAGCATGCTCAACAGAAGTTATTCAAAACAATCATTATTAACCATGTTTTTTAAATATATGTTAGCTTATATTCTAGGAGACCTTTTTGTAGTGAAACAGATGCATTCAATGATATTAGTTTGAAGCTTTTTTTTATTAATTTACGTTTTTAATTGTATCTCTGGATACTCAATTTCATATTTTCCATTGAATATCTCTACAAAGTAAATGTTTAATTTCTATAAAAAAATTTTTGTATCAATAATCTTTTGGGAAATGCTTTTGTTATTAAAAGACATACAAGATGCACACTTTTAATTATTCTATTTGTTCTGAGAAACCTTGGTAAACTGTAAATACATATATTTTACAAAAATTTAAATACTAAAATTTTTTTACAGCAATGAAATTATAAAGAGAAATTGTGTGTTGTTAGAGTATGGTAAAGGGTTGTTAGAGAATTTTTATTAGTTTTTCAAGCAAAAGTCAGAATAAAAAGACACTTTGGAGTGCATGCTGTTAAAGATTGCCAAGGATGAAAAAAATGTAATATATATCAATTTTATTTTATTGCTAAAGAGACAGAAAAAAATATGATATAATTTATTTCTTTTGCATTCTTATGAATCTTTTCAGCAAAAGACAGAATAAAAAGGCACTCTGGATTGCATACTGGTAAAGTGAGTACGGCCGAGGATGAAAAAATTTAATTAACAAATGCAAAATACACTAATTTTATTTTAATGCTATAAAAAAATATATGGTATAGTTTATTTATTTTGCATTCCTATGAGTCTTTTCAGCAAAAGATAGAATAAAAAGACACTCTGGAGTGCATACTGGTAAAGTGAGTAAGGCCAAGGATGAAAAAATTGATTAACAAATGTAATGTATACCAATTTAATTTTGCTGCTAAAAAGATAGAAAACAATATGGTAGAATTGATTTCTTTTGAATTCCTATGAGTCTTTTCAGCAAAAGACAGAATAAAAAGACACTCTGGAGTACATGCTGATGAAGTAAGAATGGCCATTTATGAAAAAATTGATAAACTCAATGATATACCAATTTTTAATTTACTGCTTAAAGGGCAGAACAAAGTTATGGAAAATTGATTTACTCTGCATTCCTATGATACTTTTCAGCAAAAGACAGAACAAAAGGGCACTCTGGAGTGCATACTGGTAAAGTGAGTATGGCCGAGGATGAAAAAATTTGATTACAAATGCAAAATACACTAATTTTATTTTAATGCTATAAAGACAAAAAAAATCAGGTATAGTTTATTTATTTTGCATTCCTATGAGTCTTTTCAACAAAAGATAAAATAAAAAGACACTCTGGATTGCATACTGGTAAAGTGAGTAAAACAAGGATGAAAAAATTGATTAACAAATGTAATGTATACCAATTTAATTTTGCTGCTAAAAAGATAGAAAACAATATGGTATAATTGATTTCTTTTGAATTCCTATGAGTATTTTCAGCAAAAGACAGAATAAAAGGACACTCTGGAGTGCATGCAGATAAAGAAAGAATGGCCATTTATGAAAAAATTGATAACTGAATGATATACCTATTTTTAATTTACTGCTTAAACGGCAGAACAAAGTTATGGAAAATTGATTTACTCTGCATTCCTATGATACTTTTCAGCAAAAGACAGAATAAAAAGGCACTCTGGAGTGCATACTGGTAAAGTGAGTATGGCCGAGGATGAAAAAATTTGATTAACAAATGCAAAATACACTAATTTAATTTTGCTGCTAAAAAGACAGAAAACAATATGGTACAATTGATTTCTTTTGCATTCCTATGAGTCTTATCAGCAAAAGACAGAATAAAAAGACACTCTGGAGTGCATACTGGTAAAGTGAGTATGGCCAAGGATGAATAAATTCATTAACAAATGTAAAATACACTAATTTAATTTTGCTGCTAAAAAGACAGAAAACAATATGGTACAATTGATTTCTTTTGCATTCCTATGAGTCTTTTCAGCAAAAGACAGAACAAAAAGACACTCTGGAGTGCATGCTAATGAAGTAAGAATGTCCATTTATGAAAAAATTGATAAACTAAATGATATACCAATTTTTTAATTTACTGCTTAAAGGGCAGAACAAGGTTATGGAAAATTGATTTATTCTGCATTCCTATGATACTTTTCAGCAAAAGACAGAATAAAAAGACCCTCTAAAGTGCATACCGGTAAAGTGAGTATGGCCAAGGATGAAAAAATTCATTAACAAATGTAATATATACCTATGTTATTTTACTGCTATAAAGACAGAAGAAAATATGGTATAATTTATTTATTTTGCATTCCTATGAGTCTTTTCAGCAAAAGAAAGAATAAAAAGACACTCTAGAGTGCATACTGGTGAAGTGAGTATAGACAAGGATGAAACAATTGATTAACAAATGTAATAGATACCAATGTTATTTTACTGCTATAAAGACAGAAAATATAAGGTTTAAATGATTTATTTTGCATTCCTATGAGTCTTTTCAGCAAAAGACAAAATAAAAAGACACTGGAGTGCATGTTGATTAAGTAAGAATGACCATTTACGAAAAAATTGATAAACTGAATGATATACCAATTTTTATTTACACGATTAAGAATTGTTATATACCAATTTTTATTTTACTGTTAAAAAGACAAAAAAAAATTGTATAATTGATTTATTTTGCTCGTTTATGAGTCTTTTTAGCAAAAGACAGAATAAAGAGACACTCCAGAGTGCATAATGGTGTAGTAAGAAAGGCCCAGGATGGCAAAAATCGATAAACATACCAATTTTGTTTTACAACTAAAAAAGACAGTAAAAAATATGGTATAATTTATTTATTTTGCATTTCTATGAGTCTTTTCAGCAAAAGATAGAATAAAAAGACACTCTAGAGTGCATACTGGTGAAGTGAGTATAGACAAGGATGAAACAATTGATTAAAAAATGTAATAGATACCAATGTTATTTTACTGCTATAAAGACAGAAAAAAAATTGTATAATTGCTTTATTTTGCTCGTTTATGAGTCTTTTTAGCAAAAGACAGAATAAAAAGACACACTG
The DNA here is from genome assembly GCA_947359465.1 of Metellina segmentata. Taxonomy (NCBI): domain Eukaryota; kingdom Metazoa; phylum Arthropoda; class Arachnida; order Araneae; family Tetragnathidae; genus Metellina; species Metellina segmentata. The sequence continues at coordinate 62,597,351 of OX375875.1, forward strand.
GAGTCCATGCTGATGAAGTAAGAATGGCCATTTATGAAAAAATTGATAAACTGAATGATATATCAATTTTTATTTACACGATTAAGAATTGTTATACAAAAAAAATTGTATAATTTATTTATTTTGCATTCCTATGAGTCTTTTTAGCAAAAGACAGAATAAAGAGACACTCCGGAGTGCATAATGGTGTAGTAAGAAAGGCCCAGGATGGCAAAAATCGATAAACATACCAATTTTGTTTTACTGTTAAAAAAGACAGCAAAAAATATGGTATAATTTATTTATTTTGCATTCCTATGAGTCTTTTCAGCAAAAGACAGTATAAAAAGACACTCTAGTCTAGAGTGCATACTGGTCAAGTGAGTATAGACAAGGATGAAACAATTGATTAACAAATGTAATAGATACCAATGTTATTTTACTGCTATAAAGACAGAAAAAAATATGGTATAATTTATTTACTTTGCATTCCTATGAGTCTTTTCAGCAAAAGATAGAATAAAAAGACACTCTGGAGTGCATGCTGATAAAGTAAGAATGGCCATTTATGAAAAAATTGATTACTGAATGATATACCTATTTTTAATTTACTCCTTAAACGGCAGAACAAAGTTATGGAAAATTGATTTACTCTGCATACCTATGATACTTTTCAGCAAAAGACAGAATAAAAAGGCACTCTGGAGTGCATACTGGTAAAGTGAGTATGGCCGAGGATGAAAAAATTTGTTTAACAAATGCAAAATACACTAATTTTATTTTAATGCTATAAAGACAAAAAAAAAATCTGGTATAGTTTATTTATTTTGCATTCCTATGAGTCTTTTCAGCAAAAGACAGACTAAAAAGACACTCTGGAGTGCATAGTGGTAAAGTGAGTATGGCCAAGGATGAATAAATTCATTAACAAATGTAAAATACACTAATTTAATTTTGCTGCTAAAAAGACAGAAAACAATATGGTATAATTGATTCCTTTTGCATTCCTATGAGTCTTTTCAGCAAAAGATAGAATAAAAAGACACTCTAGAGTGCATACTGGTGAAGTGAGTGTGGCCGAGGATGAAAAAATTTGTTTAACAAATGCAAAATACACTAATTTTATTTTAATGCTATAAAGACAAAAAAAAATCTGGTATAGTTTATTTATTTTGCATTCCTATGAGTCTTTTCAGCAAAAGACAGAATAAAAAGACACTCTGGAGTGCATGCTGATGAAGTAAGAATGGCCATTTATGACAAAATTGATAAACTGAATGATATACCAATTTTTATTTGCAGGATTAAGAATTGTAGCATAGGAATTTTAATTGTACTGCTTAAATGGCAGAACAAAATTCTGCATTCCTATGATACTTTTCAGCAAAAGACAGAATAAAAAGACACTCTAGAGTGCATACCGGTAAAGTGAGTATGGCCAAGGATGAAAAATTTCATTAACAAATGTAATATATACCTATGTTTTTTTACTGCAATAAAGACAGAAAATATAAGGTTTAAATGATTTATATTGCATTCCTATGAGTCTTTTCAGCAAAAGACAGAATAAAAAGACACTCTGGAGTGCATGTTGATGAAGTAAGAATGGCCATTTATGAAAAAATTGATAAACTGAATGATATACCAATTTTTATTTGCACGATTAAGAATTGTTATATACCTATTTTTATTTTACTGTTAAAAAGACAAAAAAAAATTGTACAATTTATTTATTTTGCTCTTTTATGAGTCTTTTTAGCAGAAGACGGTATAAAGAGACACTCAGGAGTGCATAATGGTGTAGTAAGAAAGGCCCAGGATGGCAAAAATCGATAAACATAATATCATATATACCAATTTTGTTTTACTGCTAAAAAAGACAATAAAAAATATGGTATAATTTAATTTATTTTGCATTCCTATGAGTCTTTTCAGCAAAAGATAGAATAAAAAGACACTCTAGAGTGCATACTGGTGAAGTGAGTATAGACAAGGATGAAACAATTGATTAAGAAATGTAATAGATACCAATGTTATTTTACTGCTATAAAGACAGAAAAATATATGGTTTAAATGATTTATTTTGCATTCCTATGAGTCTTTTCAGCAATAGACAGAATAAAAAGACACTCTGGAGTGCATGTTGATGAAGTAAGAATGACCATTTATGAAAAAATTGATAAACTGAAAGATATATCAATTTTTATTTACATGATTAAGAACTGTTATACGAAAAAAATTTTTTTTTGTATAATTCATTTATTTTCCATTCCTGAGTCTTTTCAGCAAAAGATAGAATAAAAAGACACTCTGGAGTGCATAATGGTGTAGTAAGAAAGGCCCAGGATGGCAAAAATTGATAAACATAATATAATACATAACAATTTTGTTTTAATGCTAAAAAAGACAGTAAAAAATATGGTATAGTTTATTTATTTTGCATTCCTATGAGTCTTTTCAGCAATAGACAGAATAAAAAGACACTCTAGAGCAGGGCTCGAAATACCCGGGTGCACAGGTGCACATGAAAATATAATTGTGCACCTAATTTTTTTCCACTAGGTGTACACAGTGCACCTTGTGTACCTAATTTAAAAACTTAGGTGCACAAGGTGCATCTGTATTAAAAAATCTATTTCGAGGCCTGCTCTAGAGTGCATACCGATGAAGTGAGTATAGACAAGGATGAAACAATTGATTAACAAATGTAATAGATACCAATTTTATTTTACTGCTATAAAGACAGAAAAATATATGGTTCAAATGATTTATTTTGCATTCCTATGAGTCTTTTCAGCAATAGACAGAATAAAAAGACACTCTGGAGTGCATGCTGATGAAGTAAGAATGGCCATTTATGACAAAATTGATAAACTGAATGATATACCAATTTTTATTTACACGATTAAGAATTGTTATATACCAATTTTTCTTTTAATGTTAAAAAGACAAAAAAAAAAATTGTATAACTGAATTTATTTTGCTCTTTTATGAGTCTTTTTAGCAAAAGACAGAATAAAGAGACACTCCGGAGTGCATAATGGTGTAGCAAGAAAGGGCCAGGATGGCAAAAATCGATAAACATAAAAAATACATACCAATTTTGTTTTACTGCTAAAAAAGACAGTAAAAAATACGGTATAATTGACTAATTTTCCATTCCTATGAGTCTATTCTGCAAAAACAGAATAGAAAGACACATCTGGAGTGCCTACTTATGTAGTAAGAATGGCCAATGAAAAAAGTGATAAACTGCATGATACACCAATTTTCATTTTCACTATTAAGAATTGTAATATACAAATTTTTATTTTACTGCTTAAAGGTCAGGACAAAGTTATGGAAAATTGATTTATTTTGCATTCCTGATTATTTTCAGCTAAAGACAGAATAAAAAGACACTCTAGCGTGTATACCGGTAAAGTGAGTATGGCCAAGGATGAAAAAATTTGATTAACAAATGTAATGTATACCAATTTAATTTTGCTGCTAAAAAGATAGAAAACAATATGGTATAATTGATTTATATTGCATTCCTATGAGTTTTTTCAGCAAAAGAAATAATAAAAAGACACTCTAGAGTGCATACTGGTGAAGTGAGTATAGACAAGGATGAAACATTTGATTAACAAATGTAATAGATACCAATGTTATTTTACTGCTATAAAGACAGAAAATATAAGGTTTAAATGATTTATTTTGCATTCCTATGAGTCTTTTCAGCAAAAGACAAAATAAAAAGACACTGGAGTGCATGTTGATTAAGTAAGAATGACCATTTACGAAAAAATTGATAAACTGAATGATATACCAATTTTTATTTACACGATTAAGAATTGTTATATACCAATTTTTATTTTACTGTTAAAAAGACAAAAAAAAAATTGTATAATTGATTTATTTTGCTCGTTTATGAGTCTTTTTAGCAAAAGACAGAATAAAGAGACACTCCAGAGTGCATAATGGTGTAGTAAGAAAGGCCCAGGATGGCAAAAATCGATAAACATACCAATTTTGTTTTACAACTAAAAAAGACAGTAAAAAATATGGTATAATTTATTTATTTTGCATTTCTATGAGTCTTTTCAGCAAAAGATAGAATAAAAAGACACTCTAGAGTGCATACTGGTGAAGTGAGTATGGACAAGGATGAAACAATTGATTAAAAAATGTAATAGATACCAATGTTATTTTACTGCTATAAAGACAGAAAAAAAATTGTATAATTGCTTTATTTTGCTCGTTTATGCGTCTTTTTAGCAAAAGACAGAATAAAAAGACACACTGGAGTCCATGCTGATGAAGTAAGAATGGCCATTTATGAAAAAATTGATAAACTGAATGATATATCAATTTTTATTTACACGATTAAGAATTGTTATACAAAAAAAAATTGTATAATTTATTTATTTTGCATTCCTATGAGTCTTTTTAGCGAAAGACAGAATAAAGAGACATTCCGGAGTGCATAATGGTGTAGTAACAAAGGCCCAGGATGGCAAAAATCGATAAACATACCAATTTTGTTTTACTGTTAAAAAAGACAGCAAAAAATATGGTATAATTTATTTATTTTGCATTCCTATGAGTCTTTTCAGCAAAAGACAGTATAAAAAGACACTCTAGTCTAGAGTGCATACTGGTCAAGTGAGTATAGACAAGGATGAAACAATTGATTAACAAATGTAATAGATACCAATGTTATTTTACTGCTATAAAGACAGTAAAAAATATGGTATAATTTATTTATTTTGCATTTCTATGAGTCTTTTCAGCAAAAGATAGAATAAAAAGACACTCTGGAGTGCATACTGGTAAAGTGAGTATGGCCGAGGATGAAAAAATTTGTTTAACAAATGCAAAATACACTAATTTTATTTTAATGCTATAAAGACAAAAACAAAATCTGGTTTAGTTTATTTATTTTGCATTCCTATGAGTCTTTTCAGCAAAAGACAGAATAAAAAGACACTCTAGAGCAGGGCTCGAAATACCCGGGTGCACAGGTGCACATGAAAATATAATTGTGCACCTAATTTTTTTCCACTAGGTGTACACAGTGCACCTTGTGTACCTAATTTAAAAACTTAGGTGCACAAGGTGCATCTGTATTAAAAAATCTATTTCGAGGCCTGCTCTAGAGTGCATACTGATGAAGTGAGTATAGACAAGGATGAAACAATTGATTAACAAATGTAATAGATACCAATTTTATTTTACTGCTATAAAGACAGAAAAATATATGGTTCAAATGATTTATTTTGCATTCCTATGAGTCTTTTCAGCAAAAGACAGAATAAAAAGACACTCTGGAGTGCATGCTGATGAAGTAAGAATGGCCATTTATGACAAAATTGATAAACTGAATGATATACCAATTTTTATTTACACGATTAAGAATTGTTATATACCAATTTTTCTTTTAATGTTAAAAAGACAAAAAAAAATTGTATAACTGAATTTATTTTGCTTTTTTATGAGTCTTTTTAGCAAAAGACAGAATAAAGAGACACTCCGGAGTGCATAATGGTGTAGCAAGAAAGGGCCAGGATGGCAAAAATCGATAAACATAAAAAATACATACCAATTTTGTTTTACTGCTAAAAAAGACAGTAAAAAATACGGTATAATTGACTAATTTTCCATTCCTATGAGTCTATTCTGCAAAAAACAGAATAGAAAGACACATCTGGAGTGCCTACTTATGTAGTAAGAATGGCCAATGAAAAAAGTGACAAACTGCATGATACACCAATTTTCATTTTCACTATTAAGAATTGTAATATACAAATTTTTATTTTACTGCTTAAAGGTCAGGACAAAGTTATGGAAAATTGATTTATTTTGCATTCCTGATTATTTTCAGCTAAAGACAGAATAAAAAGACACTCTGGAGTGCATACTGATGAAGTAAGAATGGCCATTTATAAAAAAATTGATAAACTGAATGATATATAAATTTTTATTTACACGATTAAAAACTGTTATACAAAAAAAAATTGTATAATTTATTTATTTTGCATTCCTATGAGTCTTTTCAGCAAAAGATAGAATAAAAAGACACTCTGGAGAGCATAATGGTGTAGTAAGAAAGGCCCAGGACGGCAAAAATTGATAAACATAATATAATACATACCAATTTTGTTTTACTGTTAAAAAAGACAGCAAAAAATATGGTATAATTTATTTATTTTGCATTCCTATGAGTCTTTTCAGCAAAAGACAGAATAAAAAGGCACTCTGGAGTGCATACTAGTAAAGTGAGTATGGCCGAGGATGAAAAAATTTGTTTAACAAATGCAAAATACACTAATTTTATTTTAATGCTATAAAGACAAAAAAAAATCTTGTATAGTTTATTTATTTTGCATTTCTATGAGTCTTTTCAGCAAAAGACAGAATAAAAAGACACTCTGGAGTGCATAGTGGTAAAGTGAGTATGGCCAAGGATGAATAAATTCATTAACAAATGTAAAATACACTAATTTAATTTTGCTGCTAAAAAGACAGAAAACAATATGGTATAATTGATTCCTTTTGCATTCCTATGAGTCTTTGCAGCAAAAGACAGAATAAAAAGACACTCTGGAGTGCATGCTGATGAAGTAACAATGGCCATTTATGAAAAAATTGATAAACTAAATGATATACCAATTTTTTAATTTACTTCTTAAAGGGCAGAACAAGGTTATGGAAAATATGATTTATTCTGCATTCCTATGATACTTTTCAGCAAAAGACAGAATAAAAAGACACTCTAGAGTGCATACCGTTAAAGTGAGTATGGCCAAGGATGAAAAAATTCATTAACAAATGAAATATATACCTATGTTTTTTTACTGCAATAAAGACAGAAAATATAAGGTTTAAATGATTTATATTGCATTCCTATGAGTTTTTTCAGCAAAAGACAGAATAAAAAGACACTCTGGAGTGCATGTTGATGAAGTAAGAATGGCCATTTATGAAAAAATTGATAAACTGAATGATATACCAATTTTTATTTACACGATTAAGAATTGTTATATACCTATTTTTATTTTACTGTTAAAAAGACAAAAAAAAAATTGTACAATTTATTTATTTTGCTCTTTTATGAGTCTTTTTAGCAAAAGACGGTATAAAGAGACACTCAGGAGTGCATAATGGTGTAGTAAGAAAGGCCCAGGATGGCAAAAATCGATAAACATAATATCATATATACCAATTTTGTTTTACTGCTAAAAAAGACAATAAAAAATATGGTATAATTTAATTTATTTTGCATTCCTATGAGTCTTTTCAGCAAAAGATAGAATAAAAAGACACTCTAGAGTGCATACTGGTGAAGTGAGTATAGACAAGGATGAAACAATTGATTAAGAAATGTAATAGATACCAATGTAATTTTACTGCTATAAAGACAGAAAAATATATGGTTTAAATGATTTACTTTGCATTCCTATGAGTCTTTTCAGCAAAAGATAGAATAAAAAGACACTCTGGAGTGCATACTGGTAAAGTGAGTATGGCCGAGGATGAAAAAATTTGTTTAACAAATGCAAAATACACTAATTTTATTTTAATGCTATAAAGACAAAAACAAAATCTGGTTTAGTTTATTTATTTTGCATTCCTATGAGTCTTTTCAGCAAAAGACAGAATAAAAAGACACTCTAGAGCAGGGCTCGAAATACCCGGGTGCACAGGTGCACATGAAAATATAATTGTGCACCTAATTTTTTTCCACTAGGTGTACACAGTGCACCTTGTGTACCTAATTTAAAAACTTAGGTGCACAAGGTGCATCTGTATTAAAAATCTATTTCGAGGCCTGCTCTAGAGTGCATACTGATGAAGTGAGTATAGACAAGGATGAAACAATTGATTAACAAATGTAATAGATACCAATTTTATTTTACTGCTATAAAGACAGAAAAATATATGGTTCAAATGATTTATTTTGCATTCCTATGAGTCTTTTCAGCAAAAGACAGAATAAAAAGACACTCTGGAGTGCATGCTGATGAAGTAAGAATGGCCATTTATGACAAAATTGATAAACTGAATGATATACCAATTTTTATTTACACGATTAAGAATTGTTATATACCAATTTTTCTTTTAATGTTAAAAAGACAAAAAAAAATTGTATAACTGAATTTATTTTGCTTTTTTATGAGTCTTTTTAGCAAAAGACAGAATAAAGAGACACTCCGGAGTGCATAATGGTGTAGCAAGAAAGGGCCAGGATGGCAAAAATCGATAAACATAAAAAATACATACCAATTTTGTTTTACTGCTAAAAAAGACAGTAAAAAATACGGTATAATTGACTAATTTTCCATTCCTATGAGTCTATTCTGCAAAAAACAGAATAGAAAGACACATCTGGAGTGCCTACTTATGTAGTAAGAATGGCCAATGAAAAAAGTGACAAACTGCATGATACACCAATTTTCATTTTCACTATTAAGAATTGTAATATACAAATTTTTATTTTACTGCTTAAAGGTCAGGACAAAGTTATGGAAAATTGATTTATTTTGCATTCCTGATTATTTTCAGCTAAAGACAGAATAAAAAGACACTCTGGAGTGCATACTGATGAAGTAAGAATGGCCATTTATAAAAAAATTGATAAACTGAATGATATATAAATTTTTATTTACACGATTAAAAACTGTTATACAAAAAAAAATTGTATAATTTATTTATTTTGCATTCCTATGAGTCTTTTCAGCAAAAGATAGAATAAAAAGACACTCTGGAGAGCATAATGGTGTAGTAAGAAAGGCCCAGGACGGCAAAAATTGATAAACATAATATAATACATACCAATTTTGTTTTACTGTTAAAAAAGACAGCAAAAAATATGGTATAATTTATTTATTTTGCATTCCTATGAGTCTTTTCAGCAAAAGACAGAATAAAAAGGCACTCTGGAGTGCATACTAGTAAAGTGAGTATGGCCGAGGATGAAAAAATTTGTTTAACAAATGCAAAATACACTAATTTTATTTTAATGCTATAAAGACAAAAAAAAATCTTGTATACTTTATTTATTTTGCATTTCTATGAGTCTTTTCAGCAAAAGACAGAATAAAAAGACACTCTGGAGTGCATAGTGGTAAAGTGAGTATGGCCAAGGATGAATAAATTCATTAACAAATGTAAAATACACTAATTTAATTTTGCTGCTAAAAAGACAGAAAACAATATGGTATAATTGATTCCTTTTGCATTCCTATGAGTCTTTGCAGCAAAAGACAGAATAAAAAGACACTCTGGAGTGCATGCTGATGAAGTAACAATGGCCATTTATGAAAAAATTGATAAACTAAATGATATACCAATTTTTTAATTTACTTCTTAAAGGGCAGAACAAGGTTATGGAAAATATGATTTATTCTGCATTCCTATGATACTTTTCAGCAAAAGACAGAATAAAAAGACACTCTAGAGTGCATACCGTTAAAGTGAGTATGGCCAAGGATGAAAAAATTCATTAACAAATGAAATATATACCTATGTTTTTTTACTGCAATAAAGACAGAAAATATAAGGTTTAAATGATTTATATTGCATTCCTATGAGTTTTTTCAGCAAAAGACAGAATAAAAAGACACTCTGGAGTGCATGTTGATGAAGTAAGAATGGCCATTTATGAAAAAATTGATAAACTGAATGATATACCAATTTTTATTTACACGATTAAGAATTGTTATATACCTATTTTTATTTTACTGTTAAAAAGACAAAAAAAAAATTGTACAATTTATTTATTTTGCTCTTTTATGAGTCTTTTTAGCAAAAGACGGTATAAAGAGACACTCAGGAGTGCATAATGGTGTAGTAAGAAAGGCCCAGGATGGCAAAAATCGATAAACATAATATCATATATACCAATTTTGTTTTACTGCTAAAAAAGACAATAAAAAATATGGTATAATTTAATTTATTTTGCATTCCTATGAGTCTTTTCAGCAAAAGATAGAATAAAAAGACACTCTAGAGTGCATACTGGTGAAGTGAGTATAGACAAGGATGAAACAATTGATTAAGAAATGTAATAGATACCAATGTAATTTTACTGCTATAAAGACAGAAAAATATATGGTTTAAATGATTTATTTTGCATTCCTATGAGTCTTTTCAGCAATAGACAGAATAAAAAGACACTCTGGAGTGCATGTTGATGAAGTAAGAATGACCATTTATGAAAAAATTGATAAACTGAAAGATATATCAATTTTCATTTACATGATTAAGAACTGTTATACGAAAAAAAAAATTTGTATAATTCATTTATTTTGCATTCCTGAGTCTTTTCAGCAAAAGATAGAATAAAAAGACACTCTGGAGTGCATAATGGTGTAGTAAGAAAGGCCCAGGATGGCAAAAATTGATAAACATAATATAATACATAACAATTTTGTTTTAATGCTAAAAAAGACAGTAAAAAATATGGTATAGTTTATTTATTTTGCATTCCTATGAGTCTTTTCAGCAAAAGACAGAATAAAAAGACACTCTAGAGCAGGGCTCGAAATACCCGGGTGCACAGGTGCACATGAAAATATAATTGTGCACCTAATTTTTTTCCACTAGGTGTACACAGTGCACCTTGTGTACCTAATTTAAAAACTTAGGTGCACAAGGTGCATCTGTATTAAAAAATCTATTTCGAGGCCTGCTCTAGAGTGCATACTGATGAAGTGAGTATAGACAAGGATGAAACAATTGATTAACAAATGTAATAGATACCAATTTTATTTTACTGCTATAAAGACAGAAAAATATATGGTTCAAATGATTTATTTTGCATTCCTATGAGTCTTTTCAGCAAAAGACAGAATAAAAAGACACTCTGGAGTGCATGCTGATGAAGTAAGAATGGCCATTTATGACAAAATTGATAAACTGAATGATATACCAATTTTTATTTACACGATTATGAATTGTTATATACCAATTTTTCTTTTAATGTTAAAAAGACAAAAAAAAATTGTATAAATGAATTTATTTTGCTTTTTTATGAGTCTTTTTAGCAAAAGACAGAATAAAGAGACACTCCGGAGTGCATAATGGTGTAGCAAGAAAGGGCCAGGATGGCAAAAATCGATAAACATAAAAAATACATACCAATTTTGTTTTACTGCTAAAAAAGACAGTAAAAAATACGGTATAATTGACTAATTTTCCATTCCTATGAGTCTATTCTGCAAAAAACAGAATAGAAAGACACATCTGGAGTGCCTACTTATGTAGTAAGAATGGCCAATGAAAAAATAGTGATAAACTGCATGATACACCAATTTTCATTTTCACTATTAAGAATTGTAATATACAAATTTTTATTTTACTGCTTAAAGGTCAGGACAAAGTTATGGAAAATTGATTTATTTTGCATTCCTGATTATTTTCAGCTAAAACAGAATAAAAAGACACTCTGGAGTGCATACTGATGAAGTAAGAATGGCCATTTATAAAAAAATTGATAAACTGAATGATATATAAATTTTTATTTACACGATTAAAAACTGTTATACAAAAAAAAATTGTATAATTTATTTATTTTGCATTCCTATGAGTCTTTTCAGCAAAAGATAGAATAAAAAGACACTCTGGAGAGCATAATGGTGTAGTAAGAAAGGCCCAGGACGGCAAAAATTGATAAACATAATATAATACATACCAATTTTGTTTTACTGTTAAAAAAGACAGCAAAAAATATGGTATAATTTATTTATTTTGCATTCCTATGAGTCTTTTCAGCAAAAGACAGAATAAAAAGGCACTCTGGAGTGCATACTGGTAAAGTGAGTATGGCCGAGAATGAAAAAATTTGTTTAACAAATGCAAAATACACTAATTTTATTTTAATGCTATAAAGACAAAAAAAATCTTGTATAGTTTATTTATTTTGCATTTCTATGAGTCTTTTCAGCAAAAGACAGAATAAAAAGACACTCTGGAGTGCATAGTGGTAAAGTGAGTATGGCCAAGGATGAATAAATTCATTAACAAATGTAAAATACACTAATTTAATTTTGCTGCTAAAAAGACAGAAAACAATATGGTATAATTGATTCCTTTTGCATTCCTATGAGTCTTTGCAGCAAGACAGAATAAAAAGACACTCTGGAGTGCATGCTGATGAAGTAAGAATGGCCATTTATGAAAAAATTGATAAACTAAATGATATACCAATTTTTTAATTTACTTCTTAAAGGGCAGAACAAGGTTATGGAAAATATGATTTATTCTGCATTCCTATGATACTTTTCAGCAAAAGACAGAATAAAAAGACACTCTAGAGTGCATACCGTTAAAGTGAGTATGGCCAAGGATGAAAAAATTCATTAACAAATGAAATATATACCTATGTTTTTTTACTGCAATAAAGACAGAAAATATAAGGTTTAAATGATTTATATTGCATTCCTATGAGTTTTTTCAGCAAAAGACAGAATAAAAAGACACTCTGGAGTGCATGTTGATGAAGTAAGAATGGCCATTTATGAAAAAATTGATAAACTGAATGATATACCAATTTTTATTTACACGATTAAGAATTGTTATATACCTATTTTTATTTTACTGTTAAAAAGACAAAAAAAAAATTGTACAATTTATTTATTTTGCTCTTTTATGAGTCTTTTTAGCAAAAGACGGTATAAAGAGACACTCAGGAGTGCATAATGGTGTAGTAAGAAAGGCCCAGGATGGCAAAAATCGATAAACATAATATCATATATACCAATTTTGTTTTACTGCTAAAAAAGACAATAAAAAATATGGTATAATTTAATTTATTTTGCATTCCTATGAGTCTTTTCAGCAAAAGATAGAATAAAAAGACACTCTAGAGTGCATACTGGTGAAGTGAGTATAGACAAGGATGAAACAATTGATTAAGAAATGTAATAGATACCAATGTTATTTTACTGCTATAAAGACAGAAAAATATATGGTTTAAATGATTTATTTTGCATTCCTATGAGTCTTTTCAGCAATAGACAGAATAAAAAGACACTCTGGAGTGCATGTTGATGAAGTAAGAATGACCATTTATGAAAAAATTGATAAACTGAAAGATATATCAATTTTCATTTACATGATTAAGAACTGTTATACGAAAAAAAAATTTGAACAATTCATTTATTTTGCATTCCTGAGTCTTTTCAGCAAAAGATAGAATAAAAAGACACTCTGGAGTGCATAATGGTGTAGTAAGAAAGGCCCAGGATGGCAAAAATCGATAAACATAATATCATATATACCAATTTTGTTTTACTGCTAAAAAAGACAATAAAAAATATGGTATAATTTAATTTATTTTGCATTCCTATGAGTCTTTTCAGCAAAAGATAGAATAAAAAGACACTCTAGAGTGCATACTGGTGAAGTGAGTATAGACAAGGATGAAACAATTGATTAAGAAATGTAATAGATACCAATGTTATTTTACTGCTATAAAGACAGAAAAATATATGGTTTAAATGATTTATTTTGCATTCCTATGAGTCTTTTCAGCAATAGACAGAATAAAAAGACACTCTGGAGTGCATGTTGATGAAGTAAGAATGACCATTTATGAAAAAATTGATAAACTGAAAGATATATCAATTTTCATTTACATGATTAAGAACTGTTATACGAAAAAAAAATTTGAACAATTCATTTATTTTGCATTCCTGAGTCTTTTCAGCAAAAGATAGAATAAAAAGACACTCTGGAGTGCATAATGGTGTAGTAAGAAAGGCCCAGGATGGCAAAAATTGATAAACATAATATAATACATAACAATTTTGTTTTAATGCTAAAAAAGACAGTAAAAAATATGGTATAGTTTATTTATTTTGCATTCCTATGAGTCTTTTCAGCAAAAGACAGAATAAAAAGACACTCTAGAGCAGGGCTCGAAATACCCGGGTGCACAGGTGCACATGAAAATATAATTGTGCACCTAATTTTTTTCCACTAGGTGTACACAGTGCACCTTGTGTACCTAATTTAAAAACTTAGGTGCACAAGGTGCATCTGTATTAAAAAATCTATTTCGAGGCCTGCTCTAGAGTGCATACTGATGAAGTGAGTATAGACAAGGATGAAACAATTGATTAACAAATGTAATAGATACCAATTTTATTTTACTGCTATAAAGACAGAAAAATATATGGTTCAAATGATTTATTTTGCATTCCTATGAGTCTTTTCAGCAAAAGACAGAATAAAAAGACACTCTGGAGTGCATGCTGATGAAGTAAGAATGGCCATTTATGACAAAATTGATAAACTGAATGATATACCAATTTTTATTTACACGATTAAGAATTGTTATATACCAATTTTTCTTTTAATGTTAAAAAGACAAAAAAAAATTGTATAACTGAATTTATTTTGCTTTTTTATGAGTCTTTTTAGCAAAAGACAGAATAAAGAGACACTCCGGAGTGCATAATGGTGTAGCAAGAAAGGGCCAGGATGGCAAAAATCGATAAACATAAAAAATACATACCAATTTTGTTTTACTGCTAAAAAAGACAGTAAAAAATACGGTATAATTGACTAATTTTCCATTCCTATGAGTCTATTCTGCAAAAAACAGAATAGAAAGACACATCTGGAGTGCCTACTTATGTAGTAAGAATGGCCAATGAAAAAATAGTGACAAACTGCATGATACACCAATTTTCATTTTCACTATTAAGAATTGTAATATACAAATTTTTATTTTACTGCTTAAAGGTCAGGACAAAGTTATGGAAAATTGATTTATTTTGCATTCCTGATTATTTTCAGCTAAAACAGAATAAAAAGACACTCTGGAGTGCATACTGATGAAGTAAGAATGGCCATTTATAAAAAAATTGATAAACTGAATGATATATAAATTTTTATTTACACGATTAAAAACTGTTATACAAAAAAAAATTGTATAATTTATTTATTTTGCATTCCTATGAGTCTTTTCAGCAAAAGATAGAATAAAAAGACACTCTGGAGAGCATAATGGTGTAGTAAGAAAGGCCCAGGACGGCAAAAATTGATAAACATAATAATACATACCAATTTTGTTTTACTGTTAAAAAAGACAGCAAAAAATATGGTATAATTTATTTATTTTGCATTCCTATGAGTCTTTTCAGCAAAAGACAGAATAAAAAGGCACTCTGGAGTGCATACTGGTAAAGTGAGTATGGCCGAGAATGAAAAAATTTGTTTAACAAATGCAAAATACACTAATTTTATTTTAATGCTATAAAGACAAAAAAAAATCTTGTATAGTTTATTTATTTTGCATTTCTATGAGTCTTTTCAGCAAAAGACAGAATAAAAAGACACTCTGGAGTGCATAGTGGTAAAGTGAGTATGGCCAAGGATGAATAAATTCATTAACAAATGTAAAATACACTAATTTAATTTTGCTGCTAAAAAGACAGAAAACAATATGGTATAATTGATTCCTTTTGCATTCCTATGAGTCTTTGCAGCAAAAGACAGAATAAAAAGACACTCTGGAGTGCATGCTGATGAAGTAAGAATGGCCATTTATGAAAAAATTGATAAACTAAATGATATACCAATTTTTTAATTTACTTCTTAAAGGGCAGAACAAGGTTATGGAAAATATGATTTATTCTGCATTCCTATGATACTTTTCAGCAAAAGACAGAATAAAAAGACACTCTAGAGTGCATACCGTTAAAGTGAGTATGGCCAAGGATGAAAAAATTCATTAACAAATGAAATATATACCTATGTTTTTTTACTGCAATAAAGACAGAAAATATAAGGTTTAAATGATTTATATTGCATTCCTATGAGTTTTTTCAGCAAAAGACAGAATAAAAAGACACTCTGGAGTGCATGTTGATGAAGTAAGAATGGCCATTTATGAAAAAATTGATAAACTGAATGATATACCAATTTTTATTTACACGATTAAGAATTGTTATATACCTATTTTTATTTTACTGTTAAAAAGACAAAAAAAAAATTGTACAATTTATTTATTTTGCTCTTTTATGAGTCTTTTTAGCAAAAGACGGTATAAAGAGACACTCAGGAGTGCATAATGGTGTAGTAAGAAAGGCCCAGGATGGCAAAAATCGATAAACATAATATCATATATACCAATTTTGTTTTACTGCTAAAAAAGACAATAAAAAATATGGTATAATTTAATTTATTTTGCATTCCTATGAGTCTTTTCAGCAAAAGATAGAATAAAAAGACACTCTAGAGTGCATACTGGTGAAGTGAGTATAGACAAGGATGAAACAATTGATTAAGAAATGTAATAGATACCAATGTTATTTTACTGCTATAAAGACAGAAAAATATATGGTTTAAATGATTTATTTTGCATTCCTATGAGTCTTTTCAGCAATAGACAGAATAAAAAGACACTCTGGAGTGCATGTTGATGAAGTAAGAATGACCATTTATGAAAAAATTGATAAACTGAAAGATATATCAATTTTCATTTACATGATTAAGAACTGTTATACGAAAAAAAAATTTGAACAATTCATTTATTTTGCATTCCTGAGTCTTTTCAGCAAAAGATAGAATAAAAAGACACTCTGGAGTGCATAATGGTGTAGTAAGAAAGGCCCAGGATGGCAAAAATCGATAAACATAATATCATATATACCAATTTTGTTTTACTGCTAAAAAAGACAATAAAAAATATGGTATAATTTAATTTATTTTGCATTCCTATGAGTCTTTTCAGCAAAAGATAGAATAAAAAGACACTCTAGAGTGCATACTGGTGAAGTGAGTATAGACAAGGATGAAACAATTGATTAAGAAATGTAATAGATACCAATGTTATTTTACTGCTATAAAGACAGAAAAATATATGGTTTAAATGATTTATTTTGCATTCCTATGAGTCTTTTCAGCAATAGACAGAATAAAAAGACACTCTGGAGTGCATGTTGATGAAGTAAGAATGACCATTTATGAAAAAATTGATAAACTGAAAGATATATCAATTTTCATTTACATGATTAAGAACTGTTATACGAAAAAAAAATTTGAACAATTCATTTATTTTGCATTCCTGAGTCTTTTCAGCAAAAGATAGAATAAAAAGACACTCTGGAGTGCATAATGGTGTAGTAAGAAAGGCCCAGGATGGCAAAAATTGATAAACATAATATAATACATAACAATTTTGTTTTAATGCTAAAAAAGACAGTAAAAAATATGGTATAGTTTATTTATTTTGCATTCCTATGAGTCTTTTCAGCAAAAGACAGAATAAAAAGACACTCTAGAGCAGGGCTCGAAATACCCGGGTGCACAGGTGCACATGAAAATATAATTGTGCACCTAATTTTTTTCCACTAGGTGTACACAGTGCACCTTGTGTACCTAATTTAAAAACTTAGGTGCACAAGGTGCATCTGTATTAAAAAATCTATTTCGAGGCCTGCTCTAGAGTGCATACTGATGAAGTGAGTATAGACAAGGATGAAACAATTGATTAACAAATGTAATAGATACCAATTTTATTTTACTGCTATAAAGACAGAAAAATATATGGTTCAAATGATTTATTTTGCATTCCTATGAGTCTTTTCAGCAAAAGACAGAATAAAAAGACACTCTGGAGTGCATGCTGATGAAGTAAGAATGGCCATTTATGACAAAATTGATAAACTGAATGATATACCAATTTTTATTTACACGATTAAGAATTGTTATATACCAATTTTTCTTTTAATGTTAAAAAGACAAAAAAAAAATTGTATAACTGAATTTATTTTGCTTTTTTATGAGTCTTTTTAGCAAAAGACAGAATAAAGAGACACTCCGGAGTGCATAATGGTGTAGCAAGAAAGGGCCAGGATGGCAAAAATCGATAAACATAAAAAATACATACCAATTTTGTTTTACTGCTAAAAAAGACAGTAAAAAATACGGTATAATTGACTAATTTTCCATTCCTATGAGTCTATTCTGCAAAAAACAGAATAGAAAGACACATCTGGAGTGCCTACTTATGTAGTAAGAATGGCCAATGAAAAAATAGTGACAAACTGCATGATACACCAATTTTCATTTTCACTATTAAGAATTGTAATATACAAATTTTTATTTTACTGCTTAAAGGTCAGGACAAAGTTATGGAAAATTGATTTATTTTGCATTCCTGATTATTTTCAGCTAAAACAGAATAAAAAGACACTCTGGAGTGCATACTGATGAAGTAAGAATGGCCATTTATAAAAAAATTGATAAACTGAATGATATATAAATTTTTATTTACACGATTAAAAACTGTTATACAAAAAAAAATTGTATAATTTATTTATTTTGCATTCCTATGAGTCTTTTCAGCAAAAGATAGAATAAAAAGACACTCTGGAGAGCATAATGGTGTAGTAAGAAAGGCCCAGGACGGCAAAAATTGATAAACATAATATAATACATACCAATTTTGTTTTACTGTTAAAAAAGACAGCAAAAAATATGGTATAATTTATTTATTTTGCATTCCTATGAGTCTTTTCAGCAAAAGACAGAATAAAAAGGCACTCTGGAGTGCATACTGGTAAAGTGAGTATGGCCGAGAATGAAAAAATTTGTTTAACAAATGCAAAATACACTAATTTTATTTTAATGCTATAAAGACAAAAAAAATCTTGTATAGTTTATTTATTTTGCATTTCTATGAGTCTTTTCAGCAAAAGACAGAATAAAAAGACACTCTGGAGTGCATAGTGGTAAAGTGAGTATGGCCAAGGATGAATAAATTCATTAACAAATGTAAAATACACTAATTTAATTTTGCTGCTAAAAAGACAGAAAACAATATGGTATAATTGATTCCTTTTGCATTCCTATGAGTCTTTGCAGCAAAAGACAGAATAAAAAGACACTCTGGAGTGCATGCTGATGAAGTAAGAATGGCCATTTATGAAAAAATTGATAAACTAAATGATATACCAATTTTTTAATTTACTTCTTAAAGGGCAGAACAAGGTTATGGAAAATATGATTTATTCTGCATTCCTATGATACTTTTCAGCAAAAGACAGAATAAAAAGACACTCTAGAGTGCATACCGTTAAAGTGAGTATGGCCAAGGATGAAAAAATTCATTAACAAATGAAATATATACCTATGTTTTTTTACTGCAATAAAGACAGAAAATATAAGGTTTAAATGATTTATATTGCATTCCTATGAGTTTTTTCAGCAAAAGACAGAATAAAAAGACACTCTGGAGTGCATGTTGATGAAGTAAGAATGGCCATTTATGAAAAAATTGATAAACTGAATGATATACCAATTTTTATTTACACGATTAAGAATTGTTATATACCTATTTTTATTTTACTGTTAAAAAGACAAAAAAAAAATTGTACAATTTATTTATTTTGCTCTTTTATGAGTCTTTTTAGCAAAAGACGGTATAAAGAGACACTCAGGAGTGCATAATGGTGTAGTAAGAAAGGCCCAGGATGGCAAAAATCGATAAACATAATATCATATATACCAATTTTGTTTTACTGCTAAAAAAGACAATAAAAAATATGGTATAATTTAATTTATTTTGCATTCCTATGAGTCTTTTCAGCAAAAGATAGAATAAAAAGACACTCTAGAGTGCATACTGGTGAAGTGAGTATAGACAAGGATGAAACAATTGATTAAGAAATGTAATAGATACCAATGTTATTTTACTGCTATAAAGACAGAAAAATATATGGTTTAAATGATTTATTTTGCATTCCTATGAGTCTTTTCAGCAATAGACAGAATAAAAAGACACTCTGGAGTGCATGTTGATGAAGTAAGAATGACCATTTATGAAAAAATTGATAAACTGAAAGATATATCAATTTTCATTTACATGATTAAGAACTGTTATACGAAAAAAAAATTTGAACAATTCATTTATTTTGCATTCCTGAGTCTTTTCAGCAAAAGATAGAATAAAAAGACACTCTGGAGTGCATAATGGTGTAGTAAGAAAGGCCCAGGATGGCAAAAATCGATAAACATAATATCATATATACCAATTTTGTTTTACTGCTAAAAAAGACAATAAAAAATATGGTATAATTTAATTTATTTTGCATTCCTATGAGTCTTTTCAGCAAAAGATAGAATAAAAAGACACTCTAGAGTGCATACTGGTGAAGTGAGTATAGACAAGGATGAAACAATTGATTAAGAAATGTAATAGATACCAATGTTATTTTACTGCTATAAAGACAGAAAAATATATGGTTTAAATGATTTATTTTGCATTCCTATGAGTCTTTTCAGCAATAGACAGAATAAAAAGACACTCTGGAGTGCATGTTGATGAAGTAAGAATGACCATTTATGAAAAAATTGATAAACTGAAAGATATATCAATTTTCATTTACATGATTAAGAACTGTTATACGAAAAAAAAATTTGAACAATTCATTTATTTTGCATTCCTGAGTCTTTTCAGCAAAAGATAGAATAAAAAGACACTCTGGAGTGCATAATGGTGTAGTAAGAAAGGCCCAGGATGGCAAAAATTGATAAACATAATATAATACATAACAATTTTGTTTTAATGCTAAAAAAGACAGTAAAAAATATGGTATAGTTTATTTATTTTGCATTCCTATGAGTCTTTTCAGCAAAAGACAGAATAAAAAGACACTCTAGAGCAGGGCTCGAAATACCCGGGTGCACAGGTGCACATGAAAATATAATTGTGCACCTAATTTTTTTCCACTAGGTGTACACAGTGCACCTTGTGTACCTAATTTAAAAACTTAGGTGCACAAGGTGCATCTGTATTAAAAAATCTATTTCGAGGCCTGCTCTAGAGTGCATACTGATGAAGTGAGTATAGACAAGGATGAAACAATTGATTAACAAATGTAATAGATACCAATTTTATTTTACTGCTATAAAGACAGAAAAATATATGGTTCAAATGATTTATTTTGCATTCCTATGAGTCTTTTCAGCAAAAGACAGAATAAAAAGACACTCTGGAGTGCATGCTGATGAAGTAAGAATGGCCATTTATGACAAAATTGATAAACTGAATGATATACCAATTTTTATTTACACGATTAAGAATTGTTATATACCAATTTTTCTTTTAATGTTAAAAAGACAAAAAAAAAATTGTATAACTGAATTTATTTTGCTTTTTTATGAGTCTTTTTAGCAAAAGACAGAATAAAGAGACACTCCGGAGTGCATAATGGTGTAGCAAGAAAGGGCCAGGATGGCAAAAATCGATAAACATAAAAAATACATACCAATTTTGTTTTACTGCTAAAAAAGACAGTAAAAAATACGGTATAATTGACTAATTTTCCATTCCTATGAGTCTATTCTGCAAAAAACAGAATAGAAAGACACATCTGGAGTGCCTACTTATGTAGTAAGAATGGCCAATGAAAAAATAGTGACAAACTGCATGATACACCAATTTTCATTTTCACTATTAAGAATTGTAATATACAAATTTTTATTTTACTGCTTAAAGGTCAGGACAAAGTTATGGAAAATTGATTTATTTTGCATTCCTGATTATTTTCAGCTAAAGACAGAATAAAAAGACACTCTGGACTGCATACTGATGAAGTAAGAATAGCCATTTATAAAAAAATTGATAAACTGAATGATATATAAATTTTTATTTACACGATTAAAAACTGTTATACAAAAAAAATTTTTATAATTTATTTATTTTGCATTCCTATGAGTCTTTTCAGCAAAAGATAGAATAAAAAGACACTCTGGAGAGCATAATGGTGTAGTAAGAAAGGCCCAGGACGGCAAAAATTGATAAACATAATATAATACATACCAATTTTGTTTTACTGTTAAAAAAGACAGCAAAAAATATGGTATAATTTATTTATTTTGCATTCCTATGAGTCTTTTCAGCAAAAGACAGAATAAAAAGGCACTCTGGAGTGCATACTAGTAAAGTGAGTATGGCCGAGGATGAAAAAATTTGTTTAACAAATGCAAAATACACTAATTTTATTTTAATGCTATAAAGACAAAAAAAATCTTGTATAGTTTATTTATTTTGCATTTCTATGAGTCTTTTCAGCAAAAGACAGAATAAAAAGACACTCTGGAGTGCATAGTGGTAAAGTGAGTATGGCCAAGGATGAATAAATTCATTAACAAATGTAAAATACACTAATTTAATTTTGCTGCTAAAAAGACAGAAAACAATATGGTATAATTGATTCCTTTTGCATTCCTATGAGTCTTTGCAGCAAAAGACAGAATAAAAAGACACTCTGGAGTGCATGCTGATGAAGTAACAATGGCCATTTATGAAAAAATTGATAAACTAAATGATATACCAATTTTTTAATTTACTTCTTAAAGGGCAGAACAAGGTTATGGAAAATATGATTTATTCTGCATTCCTATGATACTTTTCAGCAAAAGACAGAATAAAAAGACACTCTAGAGTGCATACCGTTAAAGTGAGTATGGCCAAGGATGAAAAAATTCATTAACAAATGAAATATATACCTATGTTTTTTTACTGCAATAAAGACAGAAAATATAAGGTTTAAATGATTTATATTGCATTCCTATGAGTTTTTTCAGCAAAAGACAGAATAAAAAGACACTCTGGAGTGCATGTTGATGAAGTAAGAATGGCCATTTATGAAAAAATTGATAAACTGAATGATATACCAATTTTTATTTACACGATTAAGAATTGTTATATACCTATTTTTATTTTACTGTTAAAAAGACAAAAAAAAAATTGTACAATTTATTTATTTTGCTCTTTTATGAGTCTTTTTAGCAAAAGACGGTATAAAGAGACACTCAGGAGTGCATAATGGTGTAGTAAGAAAGGCCCAGGATGGCAAAAATCGATAAACATAATATCATATATACCAATTTTGTTTTACTGCTAAAAAAGACAATAAAAAATATGGTATAATTTAATTTATTTTGCATTCCTATGAGTCTTTTCAGCAAAAGATAGAATAAAAAGACACTCTAGAGTGCATACTGGTGAAGTGAGTATAGACAAGGATGAAACAATTGATTAAGAAATGTAATAGATACCAATGTAATTTTACTGCTATAAAGACAGAAAAATATATGGTTTAAATGATTTATTTTGCATTCCTATGAGTCTTTTCAGCAATAGACAGAATAAAAAGACACTCTGGAGTGCATGTTGATGAAGTAAGAATGACCATTTATGAAAAAATTGATAAACTGAAAGATATATCAATTTTCATTTACATGATTAAGAACTGTTATACGAAAAAAAAAATTTGTATAATTCATTTATTTTGCATTCCTGAGTCTTTTCAGCAAAAGATAGAATAAAAAGACACTCTGGAGTGCATAATGGTGTAGTAAGAAAGGCCCAGGATGGCAAAAATTGATAAACATAATATAATACATAACAATTTTGTTTTAATGCTAAAAAAGACAGTAAAAAATATGGTATAGTTTATTTATTTTGCATTCCTATGAGTCTTTTCAGCAAAAGACAGAATAAAAAGACACTCTAGAGCAGGGCTCGAAATACCCGGGTGCACAGGTGCACATGAAAATATAATTGTGCACCTAATTTTTTTCCACTAGGTGTACACAGTGCACCTTGTGTACCTAATTTAAAAACTTAGGTGCACAAGGTGCATCTGTATTAAAAAATCTATTTCGAGGCCTGCTCTAGAGTGCATACTGATGAAGTGAGTATAGACAAGGATGAAACAATTGATTAACAAATGTAATAGATACCAATTTTATTTTACTGCTATAAAGACAGAAAAATATATGGTTCAAATGATTTATTTTGCATTCCTATGAGTCTTTTCAGCAAAAGACAGAATAAAAAGACACTCTGGAGTGCATGCTGATGAAGTAAGAATGGCCATTTATGACAAAATTGATAAACTGAATGATATACCAATTTTTATTTACACGATTAAGAATTGTTATATACCAATTTTTCTTTTAATGTTAAAAAGACAAAAAAAAATTGTATAAATGAATTTATTTTGCTTTTTTATGAGTCTTTTTAGCAAAAGACAGAATAAAGAGACACTCCGGAGTGCATAATGGTGTAGCAAGAAAGGGCCAGGATGGCAAAAATCGATAAACATAAAAAATACATACCAATTTTGTTTTACTGCTAAAAAAGACAGTAAAAAATACGGTATAATTGACTAATTTTCCATTCCTATGAGTCTATTCTGCAAAAAACAGAATAGAAAGACACATCTGGAGTGCCTACTTATGTAGTAAGAATGGCCAATGAAAAAATAGTGACAAACTGCATGATACACCAATTTTCATTTTCACTATTAAGAATTGTAATATACAAATTTTTATTTTACTGCTTAAAGGTCAGGACAAAGTTATGGAAAATTGATTTATTTTGCATTCCTGATTATTTTCAGCTAAAACAGAATAAAAAGACACTCTGGAGTGCATACTGATGAAGTAAGAATGGCCATTTATAAAAAAATTGATAAACTGAATGATATATAAATTTTTATTTACACGATTAAAAACTGTTATACAAAAAAAAATTGTATAATTTATTTATTTTGCATTCCTATGAGTCTTTTCAGCAAAAGATAGAATAAAAAGACACTCTGGAGAGCATAATGGTGTAGTAAGAAAGGCCCAGGACGGCAAAAATTGATAAACATAATATAATACATACCAATTTTGTTTTACTGTTAAAAAAGACAGCAAAAAATATGGTATAATTTATTTATTTTGCATTCCTATGAGTCTTTTCAGCAAAAGACAGAATAAAAAGGCACTCTGGAGTGCATACTGGTAAAGTGAGTATGGCCGAGAATGAAAAAATTTGTTTAACAAATGCAAAATACACTAATTTTATTTTAATGCTATAAAGACAAAAAAAAAATCTTGTATAGTTTATTTATTTTGCATTTCTATGAGTCTTTTCAGCAAAAGACAGAATAAAAAGACACTCTGGAGTGCATAGTGGTAAAGTGAGTATGGCCAAGGATGAATAAATTCATTAACAAATGTAAAATACACTAATTTAATTTTGCTGCTAAAAAGACAGAAAACAATATGGTATAATTGATTCCTTTTGCATTCCTATGAGTCTTTGCAGCAAAAGACAGAATAAAAAGACACTCTGGAGTGCATGCTGATGAAGTAAGAATGGCCATTTATGAAAAAATTGATAAACTAAATGATATACCAATTTTTTAATTTACTTCTTAAAGGGCAGAACAAGGTTATGGAAAATATGATTTATTCTGCATTCCTATGATACTTTTCAGCAAAAGACAGAATAAAAAGACACTCTAGAGTGCATACCGTTAAAGTGAGTATGGCCAAGGATGAAAAAATTCATTAACAAATGAAATATATACCTATGTTTTTTTACTGCAATAAAGACAGAAAATATAAGGTTTAAATGATTTATATTGCATTCCTATGAGTTTTTTCAGCAAAAGACAGAATAAAAAGACACTCTGGAGTGCATGTTGATGAAGTAAGAATGGCCATTTATGAAAAAATTGATAAACTGAATGATATACCAATTTTTATTTACACGATTAAGAATTGTTATATACCTATTTTTATTTTACTGTTAAAAAGACAAAAAAAAAATTGTACAATTTATTTATTTTGCTCTTTTATGAGTCTTTTTAGCAAAAGACGGTATAAAGAGACACTCAGGAGTGCATAATGGTGTAGTAAGAAAGGCCCAGGATGGCAAAAATCGATAAACATAATATCATATATACCAATTTTGTTTTACTGCTAAAAAAGACAATAAAAAATATGGTATAATTTAATTTATTTTGCATTCCTATGAGTCTTTTCAGCAAAAGATAGAATAAAAAGACACTCTAGAGTGCATACTGGTGAAGTGAGTATAGACAAGGATGAAACAATTGATTAAGAAATGTAATAGATACCAATGTTATTTTACTGCTATAAAGACAGAAAAATATATGGTTTAAATGATTTATTTTGCATTCCTATGAGTCTTTTCAGCAATAGACAGAATAAAAAGACACTCTGGAGTGCATGTTGATGAAGTAAGAATGACCATTTATGAAAAAATTGATAAACTGAAAGATATATCAATTTTCATTTACATGATTAAGAACTGTTATACGAAAAAAAAATTTGAACAATTCATTTATTTTGCATTCCTGAGTCTTTTCAGCAAAAGATAGAATAAAAAGACACTCTGGAGTGCATAATGGTGTAGTAAGAAAGGCCCAGGATGGCAAAAATTGATAAACATAATATAATACATAACAATTTTGTTTTAATGCTAAAAAAGACAGTAAAAAATATGGTATAGTTTATTTATTTTGCATTCCTATGAGTCTTTTCAGCAAAAGACAGAATAAAAAGACACTCTAGAGCAGGGCTCGAAATACCCGGGTGCACAGGTGCACATGAAAATATAATTGTGCACCTAATTTTTTTCCACTAGGTGTACACAGTGCACCTTGTGTACCTAATTTAAAAACTTAGGTGCACAAGGTGCATCTGTATTAAAAAATCTATTTCGAGGCCTGCTCTAGAGTGCATACTGATGAAGTGAGTATAGACAAGGATGAAACAATTGATTAACAAATGTAATAGATACCAATTTTATTTTACTGCTATAAAGACAGAAAAATATATGGTTCAAATGATTTATTTTGCATTCCTATGAGTCTTTTCAGCAAAAGACAGAATAAAAAGACACTCTGGAGTGCATGCTGATGAAGTAAGAATGGCCATTTATGACAAAATTGATAAACTGAATGATATACCAATTTTTATTTACACGATTAAGAATTGTTATATACCAATTTTTCTTTTAATGTTAAAAAGACAAAAAAAAAATTGTATAACTGAATTTATTTTGCTTTTTTATGAGTCTTTTTAGCAAAAGACAGAATAAAGAGACACTCCGGAGTGCATAATGGTGTAGCAAGAAAGGGCCAGGATGGCAAAAATCGATAAACATAAAAAATACATACCAATTTTGTTTTACTGCTAAAAAAGACAGTAAAAAATACGGTATAATTGACTAATTTTCCATTCCTATGAGTCTATTCTGCAAAAAACAGAATAGAAAGACACATCTGGAGTGCCTACTTATGTAGTAAGAATGGCCAATGAAAAAAGTGATAAACTGCATGATACACCAATTTTCATTTTCACTATTAAGAATTGTAATATACAAATTTTTATTTTACTGCTTAAAGGTCAGGACAAAGTTATGGAAAATTGATTTATTTTGCATTCCTGATTATTTTCAGCTAAAACAGAATAAAAAGACACTCTGGAGTGCATACTGATGAAGTAAGAATGGCCATTTATAAAAAAATTGATAAACTGAATGATATATAAATTTTTATTTACACGATTAAAAACTGTTATACAAAAAAAAATTGTATAATTTATTTATTTTGCATTCCTATGAGTCTTTTCAGCAAAAGATAGAATAAAAAGACACTCTGGAGAGCATAATGGTGTAGTAAGAAAGGCCCAGGACGGCAAAAATTGATAAACATAATATAATACATACCAATTTTGTTTTACTGTTAAAAAAGACAGCAAAAAATATGGTATAATTTATTTATTTTGCATTCCTATGAGTCTTTTCAGCAAAAGACAGAATAAAAAGGCACTCTGGAGTGCATACTGGTAAAGTGAGTATGGCCGAGAATGAAAAAATTTGTTTAACAAATGCAAAATACACTAATTTTATTTTAATGCTATAAAGACAAAAAAAAAATCTTGTATAGTTTATTTATTTTGCATTTCTATGAGTCTTTTCAGCAAAAGACAGAATAAAAAGACACTCTGGAGTGCATAGTGGTAAAGTGAGTATGGCCAAGGATGAATAAATTCATTAACAAATGTAAAATACACTAATTTAATTTTGCTGCTAAAAAGACAGAAAACAATATGGTATAATTGATTCCTTTTGCATTCCTATGAGTCTTTGCAGCAAAAGACAGAATAAAAAGACACTCTGGAGTGCATGCTGATGAAGTAAGAATGGCCATTTATGAAAAAATTGATAAACTAAATGATATACCAATTTTTTAATTTACTTCTTAAAGGGCAGAACAAGGTTATGGAAAATATGATTTATTCTGCATTCCTATGATACTTTTCAGCAAAAGACAGAATAAAAAGACACTCTAGAGTGCATACCGTTAAAGTGAGTATGGCCAAGGATGAAAAAATTCATTAACAAATGAAATATATACCTATGTTTTTTTACTGCAATAAAGACAGAAAATATAAGGTTTAAATGATTTATATTGCATTCCTATGAGTTTTTTCAGCAAAAGACAGAATAAAAAGACACTCTGGAGTGCATGTTGATGAAGTAAGAATGGCCATTTATGAAAAAATTGATAAACTGAATGATATACCAATTTTTATTTACACGATTAAGAATTGTTATATACCTATTTTTATTTTACTGTTAAAAAGACAAAAAAAAAATTGTACAATTTATTTATTTTGCTCTTTTATGAGTCTTTTTAGCAAAAGACGGTATAAAGAGACACTCAGGAGTGCATAATGGTGTAGTAAGAAAGGCCCAGGATGGCAAAAATCGATAAACATAATATCATATATACCAATTTTGTTTTACTGCTAAAAAAGACAATAAAAAATATGGTATAATTTAATTTATTTTGCATTCCTATGAGTCTTTTCAGCAAAAGATAGAATAAAAAGACACTCTAGAGTGCATACTGGTGAAGTGAGTATAGACAAGGATGAAACAATTGATTAAGAAATGTAATAGATACCAATGTTATTTTACTGCTATAAAGACAGAAAAATATATGGTTTAAATGATTTATTTTGCATTCCTATGAGTCTTTTCAGCAATAGACAGAATAAAAAGACACTCTGGAGTGCATGTTGATGAAGTAAGAATGACCATTTATGAAAAAATTGATAAACTGAAAGATATATCAATTTTCATTTACATGATTAAGAACTGTTATACGAAAAAAAAATTTGAACAATTCATTTATTTTGCATTCCTGAGTCTTTTCAGCAAAAGATAGAATAAAAAGACACTCTGGAGTGCATAATGGTGTAGTAAGAAAGGCCCAGGATGGCAAAAATTGATAAACATAATATAATACATAACAATTTTGTTTTAATGCTAAAAAAGACAGTAAAAAATATGGTATAGTTTATTTATTTTGCATTCCTATGAGTCTTTTCAGCAAAAGACAGAATAAAAAGACACTCTAGAGCAGGGCTCGAAATACCCGGGTGCACAGGTGCACATGAAAATATAATTGTGCACCTAATTTTTTTCCACTAGGTGTACACAGTGCACCTTGTGTACCTAATTTAAAAACTTAGGTGCACAAGGTGCATCTGTATTAAAAAATCTATTTCGAGGCCTGCTCTAGAGTGCATACTGATGAAGTGAGTATAGACAAGGATGAAACAATTGATTAACAAATGTAATAGATACCAATTTTATTTTACTGCTATAAAGACAGAAAAATATATGGTTCAAATGATTTATTTTGCATTCCTATGAGTCTTTTCAGCAAAAGACAGAATAAAAAGACACTCTGGAGTGCATGCTGATGAAGTAAGAATGGCCATTTATGACAAAATTGATAAACTGAATGATATACCAATTTTTATTTACACGATTAAGAATTGTTATATACCAATTTTTCTTTTAATGTTAAAAAGACAAAAAAAAATTGTATAACTGAATTTATTTTGCTTTTTTATGAGTCTTTTTAGCAAAAGACAGAATAAAGAGACACTCCGGAGTGCATAATGGTGTAGCAAGAAAGGGCCAGGATGGCAAAAATCGATAAACATAAAAAATACATACCAATTTTGTTTTACTGCTAAAAAAGACAGTAAAAAATACGGTATAATTGACTAATTTTCCATTCCTATGAGTCTATTCTGCAAAAAACAGAATAGAAAGACACATCTGGAGTGCCTACTTATGTAGTAAGAATGGCCAATGAAAAAATAGTGATAAACTGCATGATACACCAATTTTCATTTTCACTATTAAGAATTGTAATATACAAATTTTTATTTTACTGCTTAAAGGTCAGGACAAAGTTATGGAAAATTGATTTATTTTGCATTCCTGATTATTTTCAGCTAAAGACAGAATAAAAAGACACTCTGGAGTGCATACTGATGAAGTAAGAATGGCCATTTATAAAAAAATTGATAAACTGAATGATATATAAATTTTTATTTACACGATTAAAAACTGTTATACAAAAAAAAATTGTATAATTTATTTATTTTGCATTCCTATGAGTCTTTTCAGCAAAAGATAGAATAAAAAGACACTCTGGAGAGCATAATGGTGTAGTAAGAAAGGCCCAGGACGGCAAAAATTGATAAACATAATATAATACATACCAATTTTGTTTTACTGTTAAAAAAGACAGCAAAAAATATGGTATAATTTATTTATTTTGCATTCCTATGGGCCTTTTAGCAAAAGACAGAATAAAAAGGCACTCTGGAGTGCATACTGGTAAAGTGAGTATGGCCGAGGATGAAAAAATTTGTTTAACAAATGCAAAATACACTAATTTTATTTTAATGCTATAAAGACAAAAAAAAATCTTGTATAGTTTATTTATTTTGCATTTCTATGAGTCTTTTCAGCAAAAGACAGAATAAAAAGACACTCTGGAGTGCATAGTGGTAAAGTGAGTATGGCCAAGGATGAATAAATTCATTAACAAATGTAAAATACACTAATTTAATTTTGCTGCTAAAAAGACAGAAAACAATATGGTATAATTGATTCCTTTTGCATTCCTATGAGTCTTTGCAGCAAAAGACAGAATAAAAAGACACTCTGGAGTGCATGCTGATGAAGTAAGAATGGCCATTTATGAAAAAATTGATAAACTAAATGATATACCAATTTTTTAATTTACTTCTTAAAGGGCAGAACAAGGTTATGGAAAATATGATTTATTCTGCATTCCTATGATACTTTTCAGCAAAAGACAGAATAAAAAGACACTCTAGAGTGCATACCGTTAAAGTGAGTATGGCCAAGGATGAAAAAATTCATTAACAAATGAAATATATACCTATGTTTTTTTACTGCAATAAAGACAGAAAATATAAGGTTTAAATGATTTATATTGCATTCCTATGAGTTTTTTCAGCAAAAGACAGAATAAAAAGACACTCTGGAGTGCATGTTGATGAAGTAAGAATGGCCATTTATGAAAAAATTGATAAACTGAATGATATACCAATTTTTATTTACACGATTAAGAATTGTTATATACCTATTTTTATTTTACTGTTAAAAAGACAAAAAAAAATTGTACAATTTATTTATTTTGCTCTTTTATGAGTCTTTTTAGCAAAAGACGGTATAAAGAGACACTCAGGAGTGCATAATGGTGTAGTAAGAAAGGCCCAGGATGGCAAAAATCGATAAACATAATATCATATATACCAATTTTGTTTTACTGCTAAAAAAGACAATAAAAAATATGGTATAATTTAATTTATTTTGCATTCCTATGAGTCTTTTCAGCAAAAGATAGAATAAAAAGACACTCTAGAGTGCATACTGGTGAAGTGAGTATAGACAAGGATGAAACAATTGATTAAGAAATGTAATAGATACCAATGTTATTTTACTGCTATAAAGACAGAAAAATATATGGTTTAAATGATTTATTTTGCATTCCTATGAGTCTTTTCAGCAATAGACAGAATAAAAAGACACTCTGGAGAGCATAATGGTGTAGTAAGAAAGGCCCAGGACGGCAAAAATTGATAAACATAATATAATACATACCAATTTTGTTTTACTGTTAAAAAAGACAGCAAAAAATATGGTATAATTTATTTATTTTGCATTCCTATGGGCCTTTTAGCAAAAGACAGAATAAAAAGGCACTCTGGAGTGCATACTGGTAAAGTGAGTATGGCCGAGGATGAAAAAATTTGTTTAACAAATGCAAAATACACTAATTTTATTTTAATGCTATAAAGACAAAAAAAAATCTTGTATAGTTTATTTATTTTGCATTTCTATGAGTCTTTTCAGCAAAAGACAGAATAAAAAGACACTCTGGAGTGCATAGTGGTAAAGTGAGTATGGCCAAGGATGAATAAATTCATTAACAAATGTAAAATACACTAATTTAATTTTGCTGCTAAAAAGACAGAAAACAATATGGTATAATTGATTCCTTTTGCATTCCTATGAGTCTTTGCAGCAAAAGACAGAATAAAAAGACACTCTGGAGTGCATGCTGATGAAGTAAGAATGGCCATTTATGAAAAAATTGATAAACTAAATGATATACCAATTTTTTAATTTACTTCTTAAAGGGCAGAACAAGGTTATGGAAAATATGATTTATTCTGCATTCCTATGATACTTTTCAGCAAAAGACAGAATAAAAAGACACTCTAGAGTGCATACCGTTAAAGTGAGTATGGCCAAGGATGAAAAAATTCATTAACAAATGAAATATATACCTATGTTTTTTTACTGCAATAAAGACAGAAAATATAAGGTTTAAATGATTTATATTGCATTCCTATGAGTTTTTTCAGCAAAAGACAGAATAAAAAGACACTCTGGAGTGCATGTTGATGAAGTAAGAATGGCCATTTATGAAAAAATTGATAAACTGAATGATATACCAATTTTTATTTACACGATTAAGAATTGTTATATACCTATTTTTATTTTACTGTTAAAAAGACAAAAAAAAAATTGTACAATTTATTTATTTTGCTCTTTTATGAGTCTTTTTAGCAAAAGACGGTATAAAGAGACACTCAGGAGTGCATAATGGTGTAGTAAGAAAGGCCCAGGATGGCAAAAATCGATAAACATAA
This sequence comes from Metellina segmentata, assembly GCA_947359465.1. NCBI lineage: Eukaryota > Metazoa > Arthropoda > Arachnida > Araneae > Tetragnathidae > Metellina > Metellina segmentata. The sequence goes on from OX375875.1 coordinate 62,630,198, forward strand.
TATCATATATACCAATTTTGTTTTACTGCTAAAAAAGACAATAAAAAATATGGTATAATTTAATTTATTTTGCATTCCTATGAGTCTTTTCAGCAAAAGATAGAATAAAAAGACACTCTAGAGTGCATACTGGTGAAGTGAGTATAGACAAGGATGAAACAATTGATTAAGAAATGTAATAGATACCAATGTTATTTTACTGCTATAAAGACAGAAAAATATATGGTTTAAATGATTTATTTTGCATTCCTATGAGTCTTTTCAGCAATAGACAGAATAAAAAGACACTCTGGAGTGCATGTTGATGAAGTAAGAATGACCATTTATGAAAAAATTGATAAACTGAAAGATATATCAATTTTCATTTACATGATTAAGAACTGTTATACGAAAAAAAAATTTGAACAATTCATTTATTTTGCATTCCTGAGTCTTTTCAGCAAAAGATAGAATAAAAAGACACTCTGGAGTGCATAATGGTGTAGTAAGAAAGGCCCAGGATGGCAAAAATTGATAAACATAATATAATACATAACAATTTTGTTTTAATGCTAAAAAAGACAGTAAAAAATATGGTATAGTTTATTTATTTTGCATTCCTATGAGTCTTTTCAGCAAAAGACAGAATAAAAAGACACTCTAGAGCAGGGCTCGAAATACCCGGGTGCACAGGTGCACATGAAAATATAATTGTGCACCTAATTTTTTTCCACTAGGTGTACACAGTGCACCTTGTGTACCTAATTTAAAAACTTAGGTGCACAAGGTGCATCTGTATTAAAAAATCTATTTCGAGGCCTGCTCTAGAGTGCATACTGATGAAGTGAGTATAGACAAGGATGAAACAATTGATTAACAAATGTAATAGATACCAATTTTATTTTACTGCTATAAAGACAGAAAAATATATGGTTCAAATGATTTATTTTGCATTCCTATGAGTCTTTTCAGCAAAAGACAGAATAAAAAGACACTCTGGAGTGCATGCTGATGAAGTAAGAATGGCCATTTATGACAAAATTGATAAACTGAATGATATACCAATTTTTATTTACACGATTAAGAATTGTTATATACCAATTTTTCTTTTAATGTTAAAAAGACAAAAAAAAATTGTATAACTGAATTTATTTTGCTTTTTTATGAGTCTTTTTAGCAAAAGACAGAATAAAGAGACACTCCGGAGTGCATAATGGTGTAGCAAGAAAGGGCCAGGATGGCAAAAATCGATAAACATAAAAAATACATACCAATTTTGTTTTACTGCTAAAAAAGACAGTAAAAAATACGGTATAATTGACTAATTTTCCATTCCTATGAGTCTATTCTGCAAAAAACAGAATAGAAAGACACATCTGGAGTGCCTACTTATGTAGTAAGAATGGCCAATGAAAAAATAGTGATAAACTGCATGATACACCAATTTTCATTTTCACTATTAAGAATTGTAATATACAAATTTTTATTTTACTGCTTAAAGGTCAGGACAAAGTTATGGAAAATTGATTTATTTTGCATTCCTGATTATTTTCAGCTAAAGACAGAATAAAAAGACACTCTGGAGTGCATACTGATGAAGTAAGAATGGCCATTTATAAAAAAATTGATAAACTGAATGATATATAAATTTTTATTTACACGATTAAAAACTGTTATACAAAAAAAAATTGTATAATTTATTTATTTTGCATTCCTATGAGTCTTTTCAGCAAAAGATAGAATAAAAAGACACTCTGGAGAGCATAATGGTGTAGTAAGAAAGGCCCAGGACGGCAAAAATTGATAAACATAATATAATACATACCAATTTTGTTTTACTGTTAAAAAAGACAGCAAAAAATATGGTATAATTTATTTATTTTGCATTCCTATGGGCCTTTTAGCAAAAGACAGAATAAAAAGGCACTCTGGAGTGCATACTGGTAAAGTGAGTATGGCCGAGGATGAAAAAATTTGTTTAACAAATGCAAAATACACTAATTTTATTTTAATGCTATAAAGACAAAAAAAAATCTTGTATAGTTTATTTATTTTGCATTTCTATGAGTCTTTTCAGCAAAAGACAGAATAAAAAGACACTCTGGAGTGCATAGTGGTAAAGTGAGTATGGCCAAGGATGAATAAATTCATTAACAAATGTAAAATACACTAATTTAATTTTGCTGCTAAAAAGACAGAAAACAATATGGTATAATTGATTCCTTTTGCATTCCTATGAGTCTTTGCAGCAAAAGACAGAATAAAAAGACACTCTGGAGTGCATGCTGATGAAGTAAGAATGGCCATTTATGAAAAAATTGATAAACTAAATGATATACCAATTTTTTAATTTACTTCTTAAAGGGCAGAACAAGGTTATGGAAAATATGATTTATTCTGCATTCCTATGATACTTTTCAGCAAAAGACAGAATAAAAAGACACTCTAGAGTGCATACCGTTAAAGTGAGTATGGCCAAGGATGAAAAAATTCATTAACAAATGAAATATATACCTATGTTTTTTTACTGCAATAAAGACAGAAAATATAAGGTTTAAATGATTTATATTGCATTCCTATGAGTTTTTTCAGCAAAAGACAGAATAAAAAGACACTCTGGAGTGCATGTTGATGAAGTAAGAATGGCCATTTATGAAAAAATTGATAAACTGAATGATATACCAATTTTTATTTACACGATTAAGAATTGTTATATACCTATTTTTATTTTACTGTTAAAAAGACAAAAAAAAATTGTACAATTTATTTATTTTGCTCTTTTATGAGTCTTTTTAGCAAAAGACGGTATAAAGAGACACTCAGGAGTGCATAATGGTGTAGTAAGAAAGGCCCAGGATGGCAAAAATCGATAAACATAATATCATATATACCAATTTTGTTTTACTGCTAAAAAAGACAATAAAAAATATGGTATAATTTAATTTATTTTGCATTCCTATGAGTCTTTTCAGCAAAAGATAGAATAAAAAGACACTCTAGAGTGCATACTGGTGAAGTGAGTATAGACAAGGATGAAACAATTGATTAAGAAATGTAATAGATACCAATGTTATTTTACTGCTATAAAGACAGAAAAATATATGGTTTAAATGATTTATTTTGCATTCCTATGAGTCTTTTCAGCAATAGACAGAATAAAAAGACACTCTGGAGAGCATAATGGTGTAGTAAGAAAGGCCCAGGACGGCAAAAATTGATAAACATAATATAATACATACCAATTTTGTTTTACTGTTAAAAAAGACAGCAAAAAATATGGTATAATTTATTTATTTTGCATTCCTATGGGCCTTTTAGCAAAAGACAGAATAAAAAGGCACTCTGGAGTGCATACTGGTAAAGTGAGTATGGCCGAGGATGAAAAAATTTGTTTAACAAATGCAAAATACACTAATTTTATTTTAATGCTATAAAGACAAAAAAAAATCTTGTATAGTTTATTTATTTTGCATTTCTATGAGTCTTTTCAGCAAAAGACAGAATAAAAAGACACTCTGGAGTGCATAGTGGTAAAGTGAGTATGGCCAAGGATGAATAAATTCATTAACAAATGTAAAATACACTAATTTAATTTTGCTGCTAAAAAGACAGAAAACAATATGGTATAATTGATTCCTTTTGCATTCCTATGAGTCTTTGCAGCAAAAGACAGAATAAAAAGACACTCTGGAGTGCATGCTGATGAAGTAAGAATGGCCATTTATGAAAAAATTGATAAACTAAATGATATACCAATTTTTTAATTTACTTCTTAAAGGGCAGAACAAGGTTATGGAAAATATGATTTATTCTGCATTCCTATGATACTTTTCAGCAAAAGACAGAATAAAAAGACACTCTAGAGTGCATACCGTTAAAGTGAGTATGGCCAAGGATGAAAAAATTCATTAACAAATGAAATATATACCTATGTTTTTTTACTGCAATAAAGACAGAAAATATAAGGTTTAAATGATTTATATTGCATTCCTATGAGTTTTTTCAGCAAAAGACAGAATAAAAAGACACTCTGGAGTGCATGTTGATGAAGTAAGAATGGCCATTTATGAAAAAATTGATAAACTGAATGATATACCAATTTTTATTTACACGATTAAGAATTGTTATATACCTATTTTTATTTTACTGTTAAAAAGACAAAAAAAAAATTGTACAATTTATTTATTTTGCTCTTTTATGAGTCTTTTTAGCAAAAGACGGTATAAAGAGACACTCAGGAGTGCATAATGGTGTAGTAAGAAAGGCCCAGGATGGCAAAAATCGATAAACATAATATCATATATACCAATTTTGTTTTACTGCTAAAAAAGACAATAAAAAATATGGTATAATTTAATTTATTTTGCATTCCTATGAGTCTTTTCAGCAAAAGATAGAATAAAAAGACACTCTAGAGTGCATACTGGTGAAGTGAGTATAGACAAGGATGAAACAATTGATTAAGAAATGTAATAGATACCAATGTTATTTTACTGCTATAAAGACAGAAAAATATATGGTTTAAATGATTTATTTTGCATTCCTATGAGTCTTTTCAGCAATAGACAGAATAAAAAGACACTCTGGAGTGCATGTTGATGAAGTAAGAATGACCATTTATGAAAAAATTGATAAACTGAAAGATATATCAATTTTCATTTACATGATTAAGAACTGTTATACGAAAAAAAAATTTGAACAATTCATTTATTTTGCATTCCTGAGTCTTTTCAGCAAAAGATAGAATAAAAAGACACTCTGGAGTGCATAATGGTGTAGTAAGAAAGGCCCAGGATGGCAAAAATTGATAAACATAATATAATACATAACAATTTTGTTTTAATGCTAAAAAAGACAGTAAAAAATATGGTATAGTTTATTTATTTTGCATTCCTATGAGTCTTTTCAGCAAAAGACAGAATAAAAAGACACTCTAGAGCAGGGCTCGAAATACCCGGGTGCACAGGTGCACATGAAAATATAATTGTGCACCTAATTTTTTTCCACTAGGTGTACACAGTGCACCTTGTGTACCTAATTTAAAAACTTAGGTGCACAAGGTGCATCTGTATTAAAAAATCTATTTCGAGGCCTGCTCTAGAGTGCATACTGATGAAGTGAGTATAGACAAGGATGAAACAATTGATTAACAAATGTAATAGATACCAATTTTATTTTACTGCTATAAAGACAGAAAAATATATGGTTCAAATGATTTATTTTGCATTCCTATGAGTCTTTTCAGCAAAAGACAGAATAAAAAGACACTCTGGAGTGCATGCTGATGAAGTAAGAATGGCCATTTATGACAAAATTGATAAACTGAATGATATACCAATTTTTATTTACACGATTAAGAATTGTTATATACCAATTTTTCTTTTAATGTTAAAAAGACAAAAAAAAATTGTATAACTGAATTTATTTTGCTTTTTTATGAGTCTTTTTAGCAAAAGACAGAATAAAGAGACACTCCGGAGTGCATAATGGTGTAGCAAGAAAGGGCCAGGATGGCAAAAATCGATAAACATAAAAAATACATACCAATTTTGTTTTACTGCTAAAAAAGACAGTAAAAAATACGGTATAATTGACTAATTTTCCATTCCTATGAGTCTATTCTGCAAAAAACAGAATAGAAAGACACATCTGGAGTGCCTACTTATGTAGTAAGAATGGCCAATGAAAAAATAGTGATAAACTGCATGATACACCAATTTTCATTTTCACTATTAAGAATTGTAATATACAAATTTTTATTTTACTGCTTAAAGGTCAGGACAAAGTTATGGAAAATTGATTTATTTTGCATTCCTGATTATTTTCAGCTAAAGACAGAATAAAAAGACACTCTGGAGTGCATACTGATGAAGTAAGAATGGCCATTTATAAAAAAATTGATAAACTGAATGATATATAAATTTTTATTTACACGATTAAAAACTGTTATACAAAAAAAAATTGTATAATTTATTTATTTTGCATTCCTATGAGTCTTTTCAGCAAAAGATAGAATAAAAAGACACTCTGGAGAGCATAATGGTGTAGTAAGAAAGGCCCAGGACGGCAAAAATTGATAAACATAATATAATACATACCAATTTTGTTTTACTGTTAAAAAAGACAGCAAAAAATATGGTATAATTTATTTATTTTGCATTCCTATGGGCCTTTTAGCAAAAGACAGAATAAAAAGGCACTCTGGAGTGCATACTGGTAAAGTGAGTATGGCCGAGGATGAAAAAATTTGTTTAACAAATGCAAAATACACTAATTTTATTTTAATGCTATAAAGACAAAAAAAAATCTTGTATAGTTTATTTATTTTGCATTTCTATGAGTCTTTTCAGCAAAAGACAGAATAAAAAGACACTCTGGAGTGCATAGTGGTAAAGTGAGTATGGCCAAGGATGAATAAATTCATTAACAAATGTAAAATACACTAATTTAATTTTGCTGCTAAAAAGACAGAAAACAATATGGTATAATTGATTCCTTTTGCATTCCTATGAGTCTTTGCAGCAAAAGACAGAATAAAAAGACACTCTGGAGTGCATGCTGATGAAGTAAGAATGGCCATTTATGAAAAAATTGATAAACTAAATGATATACCAATTTTTTAATTTACTTCTTAAAGGGCAGAACAAGGTTATGGAAAATATGATTTATTCTGCATTCCTATGATACTTTTCAGCAAAAGACAGAATAAAAAGACACTCTAGAGTGCATACCGTTAAAGTGAGTATGGCCAAGGATGAAAAAATTCATTAACAAATGAAATATATACCTATGTTTTTTTACTGCAATAAAGACAGAAAATATAAGGTTTAAATGATTTATATTGCATTCCTATGAGTTTTTTCAGCAAAAGACAGAATAAAAAGACACTCTGGAGTGCATGTTGATGAAGTAAGAATGGCCATTTATGAAAAAATTGATAAACTGAATGATATACCAATTTTTATTTACACGATTAAGAATTGTTATATACCTATTTTTATTTTACTGTTAAAAAGACAAAAAAAAATTGTACAATTTATTTATTTTGCTCTTTTATGAGTCTTTTTAGCAAAAGACGGTATAAAGAGACACTCAGGAGTGCATAATGGTGTAGTAAGAAAGGCCCAGGATGGCAAAAATCGATAAACATAATATCATATATACCAATTTTGTTTTACTGCTAAAAAAGACAATAAAAAATATGGTATAATTTAATTTATTTTGCATTCCTATGAGTCTTTTCAGCAAAAGATAGAATAAAAAGACACTCTAGAGTGCATACTGGTGAAGTGAGTATAGACAAGGATGAAACAATTGATTAAGAAATGTAATAGATACCAATGTTATTTTACTGCTATAAAGACAGAAAAATATATGGTTTAAATGATTTATTTTGCATTCCTATGAGTCTTTTCAGCAATAGACAGAATAAAAAGACACTCTGGAGTGCATGTTGATGAAGTAAGAATGACCATTTATGAAAAAATTGATAAACTGAAAGATATATCAATTTTCATTTACATGATTAAGAACTGTTATACGAAAAAAAAATTTGAACAATTCATTTATTTTGCATTCCTGAGTCTTTTCAGCAAAAGATAGAATAAAAAGACACTCTGGAGTGCATAATGGTGTAGTAAGAAAGGCCCAGGATGGCAAAAATTGATAAACATAATATAATACATAACAATTTTGTTTTAATGCTAAAAAAGACAGTAAAAAATATGGTATAGTTTATTTATTTTGCATTCCTATGAGTCTTTTCAGCAAAAGACAGAATAAAAAGACACTCTAGAGCAGGGCTCGAAATACCCGGGTGCACAGGTGCACATGAAAATATAATTGTGCACCTAATTTTTTTCCACTAGGTGTACACAGTGCACCTTGTGTACCTAATTTAAAAACTTAGGTGCACAAGGTGCATCTGTATTAAAAAATCTATTTCGAGGCCTGCTCTAGAGTGCATACTGATGAAGTGAGTATAGACAAGGATGAAACAATTGATTAACAAATGTAATAGATACCAATTTTATTTTACTGCTATAAAGACAGAAAAATATATGGTTCAAATGATTTATTTTGCATTCCTATGAGTCTTTTCAGCAAAAGACAGAATAAAAAGACACTCTGGAGTGCATGCTGATGAAGTAAGAATGGCCATTTATGACAAAATTGATAAACTGAATGATATACCAATTTTTATTTACACGATTAAGAATTGTTATATACCAATTTTTCTTTTAATGTTAAAAAGACAAAAAAAAAATTGTATAACTGAATTTATTTTGCTTTTTTATGAGTCTTTTTAGCAAAAGACAGAATAAAGAGACACTCCGGAGTGCATAATGGTGTAGCAAGAAAGGGCCAGGATGGCAAAAATCGATAAACATAAAAAATACATACCAATTTTGTTTTACTGCTAAAAAAGACAGTAAAAAATACGGTATAATTGACTAATTTTCCATTCCTATGAGTCTATTCTGCAAAAAACAGAATAGAAAGACACATCTGGAGTGCCTACTTATGTAGTAAGAATGGCCAATGAAAAAATAGTGATAAACTGCATGATACACCAATTTTCATTTTCACTATTAAGAATTGTAATATACAAATTTTTATTTTACTGCTTAAAGGTCAGGACAAAGTTATGGAAAATTGATTTATTTTGCATTCCTGATTATTTTCAGCTAAAGACAGAATAAAAAGACACTCTGGAGTGCATACTGATGAAGTAAGAATGGCCATTTATAAAAAAATTGATAAACTGAATGATATATAAATTTTTATTTACACGATTAAAAACTGTTATACAAAAAAAAATTGTATAATTTATTTATTTTGCATTCCTATGAGTCTTTTCAGCAAAAGATAGAATAAAAAGACACTCTGGAGAGCATAATGGTGTAGTAAGAAAGGCCCAGGACGGCAAAAATTGATAAACATAATATAATACATACCAATTTTGTTTTACTGTTAAAAAAGACAGCAAAAAATATGGTATAATTTATTTATTTTGCATTCCTATGAGTCTTTTCAGCAAAAGACAGAATAAAAAGGCACTCTGGAGTGCATACTGGTAAAGTGAGTATGGCCGAGGATGAAAAAATTTGTTTAACAAATGCAAAATACACTAATTTTATTTTAATGCTATAAAGACAAAAAAAAATCTTGTATAGTTTATTTATTTTGCATTTCTATGAGTCTTTTCAGCAAAAGACAGAATAAAAAGACACTCTGGAGTGCATAGTGGTAAAGTGAGTATGGCCAAGGATGAATAAATTCATTAACAAATGTAAAATACACTAATTTAATTTTGCTGCTAAAAAGACAGAAAACAATATGGTATAATTGATTCCTTTTGCATTCCTATGAGTCTTTGCAGCAAAAGACAGAATAAAAAGACACTCTGGAGTGCATGCTGATGAAGTAAGAATGGCCATTTATGAAAAAATTGATAAACTAAATGATATACCAATTTTTTAATTTACTTCTTAAAGGGCAGAACAAGGTTATGGAAAATATGATTCATTCTGCATTCCTATGATACTTTTCAGCAAAAGACAGAATAAAAAGACACTCTGGAGTGCATACTGATGAAGTAAGAATGGCCATTTATAAAAAAATTGATAAACTGAATGATATATAAATTTTTATTTACACGATTAAAAACTGTTATACAAAAAAAAATTGTATAATTTATTTATTTTGCATTCCTATGAGTCTTTTCAGCAAAAGATAGAATAAAAAGACACTCTGGAGAGCATAATGGTGTAGTAAGAAAGGCCCAGGACGGCAAAAATTGATAAACATAATATAATACATACCAATTTTGTTTTACTGTTAAAAAAGACAGCAAAAAATATGGTATAATTTATTTATTTTGCATTCCTATGAGTCTTTTCAGCAAAAGACAGAATAAAAAGGCACTCTGGAGTGCATACTGGTAAAGTGAGTATGGCCGAGGATGAAAAAATTTGTTTAACAAATGCAAAATACACTAATTTTATTTTAATGCTATAAAGACAAAAAAAAATCTTGTATAGTTTATTTATTTTGCATTTCTATGAGTCTTTTCAGCAAAAGACAGAATAAAAAGACACTCTGGAGTGCATAGTGGTAAAGTGAGTATGGCCAAGGATGAATAAATTCATTAACAAATGTAAAATACACTAATTTAATTTTGCTGCTAAAAAGACAGAAAACAATATGGTATAATTGATTCCTTTTGCATTCCTATGAGTCTTTGCAGCAAAAGACAGAATAAAAAGACACTCTGGAGTGCATGCTGATGAAGTAAGAATGGCCATTTATGAAAAAATTGATAAACTAAATGATATACCAATTTTTTAATTTACTTCTTAAAGGGCAGAACAAGGTTATGGAAAATATGATTTATTCTGCATTCCTATGATACTTTTCAGCAAAAGACAGAATAAAAAGACACTCTAGAGTGCATACCGTTAAAGTGAGTATGGCCAAGGATGAAAAAATTCATTAACAAATGAAATATATACCTATGTTTTTTTACTGCAATAAAGACAGAAAATATAAGGTTTAAATGATTTATATTGCATTCCTATGAGTTTTTTCAGCAAAAGACAGAATAAAAAGACACTCTGGAGTGCATGTTGATGAAGTAAGAATGGCCATTTATGAAAAAATTGATAAACTGAATGATATACCAATTTTTATTTACACGATTAAGAATTGTTATATACCTATTTTTATTTTACTGTTAAAAAGACAAAAAAAAAATTGTACAATTTATTTATTTTGCTCTTTTATGAGTCTTTTTAGCAAAAGACGGTATAAAGAGACACTCAGGAGTGCATAATGGTGTAGTAAGAAAGGCCCAGGATGGCAAAAATCGATAAACATAATATCATATATACCAATTTTGTTTTACTGCTAAAAAAGACAATAAAAAATATGGTATAATTTAATTTATTTTGCATTCCTATGAGTCTTTTCAGCAAAAGATAGAATAAAAAGACACTCTAGAGTGCATACTGGTGAAGTGAGTATAGACAAGGATGAAACAATTGATTAAGAAATGTAATAGATACCAATGTTATTTTACTGCTATAAAGACAGAAAAATATATGGTTTAAATGATTTATTTTGCATTCCTATGAGTCTTTTCAGCAATAGACAGAATAAAAAGACACTCTGGAGTGCATGTTGATGAAGTAAGAATGACCATTTATGAAAAAATTGATAAACTGAAAGATATATCAATTTTCATTTACATGATTAAGAACTGTTATACGAAAAAAAAATTGTATAATTTATTTATTTTGCATTCCTGAGTCTTTTCAGCAAAAGATAGAATAAAAAGACACTCTGGAGTGCATAATGGTGTAGTAAGAAAGGCCCAGGATGGCAAAAATTGATAAACATAATATAATACATAACAATTTTGTTTTAATGCTAAAAAAGACAGTAAAAAATATGGTATAATTTATTTATGATGCATTCCTATGAGTCTTTTCAGCAAAAGACAGAATAAAAAGACACTCTAGAGCAGGGCTCGAAATACCCGGGTGCACATGAAAATATAATTGTGCACCTAATTTTTTTCCACTAGGTGTACACAGTGCACCTTGTGTACCTAATTTAAAAACTTAGGTGCACAAGGTGCATCTGTATTAAAAAATCTATTTTGAGGCCTGCTCTAGAGTGCATACTGATGAAGTGAGTATAGACAAGGATGAAACAATTGATTAACCAATGTAATAGATACCAATGTTATTTTACTGCTATAAAGACAGAAAAATATATGGTTCAAATGATTTATTTTGCATTCCTATGAGTCTTTTCAGCAAAAGACAGAATAAAAAGACACTCTGGAGTGCATGCTGATGAAGTAAGAATGGCCATTTATGAAAAAATTGATAAACTGAATGATATACCAATTTTTATTTGCAGGATTAAGAATTGTAGCATAGGAATTTTAATTGTACTGCTTAAATGGCAGAACAAAGTTATTGAAAATGGATTTATTCTGATTTCCTATGATTCTTTTCAGCAAAAGACAGGGAAAAAAATATACTCTAGAGTGCATACTGGTAAAGTGAGTATGGCCAAGGATGGAAGAATTGATTAAGAAATGTAAGAGATTCCAATGTTATTTTACTGCTATAAAGACAGAAAAAAATATGGTTTAATTGATTTATTTTGCATTTCTATGAGTCTTTTCAGCAAAAGACAGAATAAAAAGACACTCTGGAGTCCATACTGGTGTTTTAACACTTCATACCAGTGTAAGGATGAAGACAATCAAAATTACAATACATATATAATGAACAGAAAAAACAGTGAGTTTCTACATTTACTGACTCCCTTAGAGAAAGGTGTCAGCAGGAATTGTGGATATGTAGGTGGTAAGTGACACATAGATTGATGTTGGATAGTATTGCGTACATTGATGTTCAACAGTAATGATGTAATGTATAGATTGACGCTCGACAGTAATGACGTAATGTATACGTTGACATCCAAAAGCAATGCACAGGGGTAAGAGAAAATGAGTATCATATTTCAACGATTCCCCTTCTTAATGCTTATTTTCATGTTCACAATACAAATTTTAAAAATTTATCAAGCTAACATACTATTCAGAAAGGATGTCCATTAATACAGCAATTTAACACAATGTGATATATTCTTCTTCCTAATAAAGAATTCATGTTTAACAAATTGTTTTCACACTTTCTTGAAGTTTCACAGTTTATAAACAGGTACATAACATATTGGTGTTGAATGAAAGTTCATACTTCGAAGTAAAAATAATCAGAAGTTACGAAAAAAGACAGTAGCAGTATATTGTGACATTATCATGCAAGGGTGGTATTTGTGGAAACAAGGAAATTAAATCTTTATAGCTACCTTACCAAAAGCAATTCAATCGGAAAAATTTTACCATGAGTTCAATAGTACAACAAAACCATTTGTACCTTTTGAATTTAAATTTATTGAAATATGTATTGGAGTTTTAAACACATAAGGAGTTATTGAAAGTTGAGCTATTTGCATCATTGGTTCTTGATGTTCTAACTGGGCTGTATTATACTAATATGCAAGGTAAATTATTTCTAATTGAACTATTTATCCTATGGTGACCATATAAAATTTAGTAACCTTATTTTTTCTAATTACTTTCTCTTATTCTTAACAAAACAATATGACAGAACTAATGTTTCTGAGAATTGGTCTAAGTGTTATCATAGGTTTGCAATTAACCACCTATGAAATACTTAAACTTCTTTTGCTCAGTCAATAATATTAATTTATTCAGTATCCTAACAAGAAAAAATCCCTTAATTTGACATTCTACTATTGAGCTAATGAAAACAATGGTTTTCTTTTTCATTGGCTTTCAGAAAAAATACACTTGGCAAAACGGTAAAAATACAACTATTTTCCAAGTCTGAAATATCTTTTTCAAAATAAAGATGATTATTTTTATGAAATGCACAAATTCTGTTTTACAGAATATATAAGTATAACTATACAGAAAATATAAGTATATGATTAGTTTTTCTAGAACTAACAAAATGTAAACCATACAAATATAAATTGAGAATAAACAATACCTGGCAGTTCTTCCTGCTCTATGAATGTAAGTATTTACATCTTCCGGACAATCTAACTGCACAACCCAATTAACATTTGGGAAATCTATTTCAAGAAAATTGCATAATTAGAAAAAGGATATTTTTGCAAAGAAAATAATTATCCTATAAATTTAAATTTGCATGTTTTGATGGATACATTTTGAAGTTGTATCTTCAATACTAATAGATAAAAGTATAAAAAACTTGCATTTGCTTTGTTGAAAATAATTAAATAAAAAACACAATTTTTTTTTTTTTGCTCTGTTTAGTTAAAAAAATTTTGTCCTGGCACATTTTTGTTATAAACTTTGCTTACTTTCAAACTAAAATATCTAAACTCTAACAATCAATGAAAACAGTAAATATTTAGTAAGAAATCTAGTTTCTGGATCAAAATATTAGATAAAAGAAAATATTTGACTTTCAAATTGCATGAGATCTCACAAAAAGCACAAATTTAAACTTTAGTAGCCGTATAATATGAAGTCTTTAGAAGGTTACAGTTGAATTATAGAAAAGATACCTAGATTTTGAATCGTCAATTAACTGAATGTGCCTCTTATTGGAGATTTTAATACAGAACTAAAAAAAACTACTAAGTGTTCGATTGAGTGAATTAATTAAATACCAATTAAATGTTATCAGAATATTATTACTGCTCTATTACAGGAAAAGGTAATATAATTTCAGTACCTGAAAAATAAATGGTTAGAACAGTCAACTCTTGATACCTGCTATATCCACCCCATTATCTATTCCCCACATATGTCTGAATTTCATTGCCATTATCAGTATTGTAACAAATGTATGACAAATTTATACAAGACTTAGACGTTTGATGAAATTAGAGTTAGGAAACATTCAAACAATATTTCTAGAAATATCCTTAGATTAAATTCCTTATAACAATTATTTCCACATAAAATGCAAAAAAAAAGGGCAGAGCGCACATAATAGGGTAAGTTGTATTGATTAAACCAATATATTTGTAGATGACTTCAATCGACAGTATTTGAAAATGTGTAGAATGATTTAAGTGTGTAACAAATCTGTTAAATGCAAAAAGTTATATTGGTCTTTTTACTTTGTATGATTTCACACGTATGCTTTAGACACAGGTAGGGACCTAATGTTTGCAATTAACATTTGTTTTACAAATAAATACACACTTTAAGCAAGGGTTTTATACATTTTCCTTACCTAAACCTCTAGAAGCAACATCAGTGGCAAACATCACAGCATGATTCTTCTTGCAAAAGTCATCGTAAATCTGCATTCTTCTAAGTTGATGCAAACTACCATATAATGCCATGAGACTCACTCCAGGTCTCAATCGACAAAGACTCTCATATATGTACTTAGCCTGAAAATATATACAAGTAATGTATCAAAAATTTCAGTCAATATGTTACTATTTGTCCAAGCATTTTTACTTTTATTATAACCCCCCCCCCCCCACACACACACACCAAAAAAAAAATTCCAATTTCATTTTTTCTGTATTTGTATTTGATTTAAAAAAATAAGAAATTAAAGTTCTTGCAATTTTTCAATACATTTTAAATTTTATGAAATGCCAATCGAATTTAATTACCTTTCTGATGGTCGCCATTTTTTATTATTATTAAAAAGGCCATTGATTGTCTAACTGAAAGCATTGAAATTTCCTACCAATAGCAGTATAAGTGCTGAATAATACTTCTATTTCTTGTTTCATGCAAATGAGATAACAAACTTTTTTTACTGTTGCTCGAGCTCTGTTATTGTTTACAAATTCTTTTACACAGTATTCTTTTTAAACTTTATTTTTGTTTCTCCAATTTCAATTTCTTCTTATGTATGAATGAAATAATTGTTTAAAGTAATAAATGGTTATTAAAAGAGATAAGATAAATTGTGCAGTTATTAAAAAATTATTGCAATAAGGTCATAGTTTTTGATAATGTGGTCAAATAGTATTTGATCTTGAATAATAGGAGAATATTAACTGCTTTTAACTGAGAATATTAACAGCCTTTTACAAAAAAAAAATGATGTTTAAGAAAAACACTTTAATTATTTTTGTTTTGTTATTTACTCTTTTTCAAAATCCATCTTGTATATAATCTTCAAAACTTGTTTGCTTCGATAATCAAAATTGGCAAATATGTTAAATCGTTGGACATTTCAATACATATTTGAATACCATATAGTACGAAATATTTCAATATACTTATTTTCATATATAATCAGAGAATATCTATAAAAAAACAATCCAAAAAACTCCGTTTGGGTTTATCTAATTAAAATATATGTCAATCAGAAAAATATACTTGAATCTGTCCTTCAAAACCAACTCACAGGGAAGATTTGATAAATAATTTTAATATCAGACCTGTTTGCAACTTGCCATAAACACCAAAATCTTCTGCTTTTTATGAGACTTGATAAAAGACCATATCAAATTCATCTTGTCTTGAGCCTCACAAACAATATAACTCTAAAAAATACACAACAGGATAAGAAACAATTTATTTTACTAGCATAAATGTTTAAAAATATAAAAATGTTTCATTAATGCACATACAAAATTAAAATACTTCAATATATATTTTCAAGGTTTATAAAGAAAATTTTCACTTGTGCATTTAAAAGCTAAAAGGAAATATACTAAAAACTAGCATATTTTATATTCCTAGGGGGGCTCAGCCCCCTGCCCACCAACCCCTGGGGATTGTTATGCCAAACCCATTTGGTTTGCTTCGCAAACCAACACTCCTTTCGCAGAATCAATCTACTGCGATGGCGAAACTATCTTAATAATTCGTATAATCCTGTTTTGGAAAAAATACAGAACATTAATTTAAATAAAACTTTGAGCATTTTGTCCTTGACTGGTCAGGCAGTTTGTTTAGTTTGGGTTTTATGGCACACTATAAAAGTGGATAAGCTGCACCAAATGTAAAACAATAAAATACAACAAAAATAGATTTAAAAATCGAATTAATAACAGACCCATATAAAAAGCATATATTCCAGCCGACATTTAAAAACCATTATAGACAAACGCCACACGAACAGTTTTGAAGACAAAACAACCCAACGTGAGGATTTTACAACCGAAACTCACCTAGACCAAATAATCCGAGATTTAATCAAAACAACGCTGTAAATGAAATCGAAAGCCACAAAACACAGAAACGAAAGGAATGCGTCAATACATTGCAATACGAAAATATTTTGGTTAACAGGAAAAACTTAAAACCCTCATAGATAACAGAACCATAATATGCTGTACTAAAGAATCACACCTCTCCCTAGAAACGAAATATGAAAGTTCCATTACGTTAAGAGGGACGTTTGGTAATTGTCAAGAGGCAAAACCACATATCTTTCCTTAGCATTACCCAATAACCCTACAAACTCTATAACGATTCCTTAGCAGTTTTCAAAAGGTTAGGCTAAATGTGAGGACTTCATTATTCCCCCAAACATATTGGACAATCTAAAAATAGAACCCCACCAAATTGAAATCCACAAAATCACAGCTGACAACGAAGCTATAAAAAATTCTCACATATCAAACAAAACTATAAAAAAGCAAAATGAGGAATCACAGCGGAAAGAGCAACAAAACGCTAAACTAAACATATCCCTCGACGCCGGCAATAATTTGTTTTTATTTAATATCGAACTTGATGCGTTTTTACAGGAAGTTGATACTTCGCACATCTGGGATTTGAATTTACGGGATGAGCTAGAATATATACAGATATCACTACAAAATGTCCAACAAATACGTGAGGAAGCTAAGGCTAACATTTTGAAAGTCCAGCAACAAAGTAAACAACAATACGACAAGCGACGAAAACCAGCACAAACATATAGTGTAGGCGACAAGGTTACCATCAAGCAAACCCAATTTGGTGTCGGACAAAAGCTTTGACCACGGTTCTTCGGACCATACCAAGTGGTGAAAGTTAGACCTAATGACAGGTATGATGTGGAAAAAGTGGGAATCTACGAAGGTCAACGTGTTACTTCAACCAGTGCAGACTTTATGAAACCTTGGGAGAAGACTTAGTTACTTTTTGTGTTTTTTTTCTTCTTTTTTTCTCTTCAATTGCGAACTTTTCCAGATGAACTCACTCTCATCAGACTTTATAACATTAAATGAACAATATGAAGTAAACTTTTCTTGATGGAATTTTTAAGAAAACGTTTTGTGTCCTGCAAGGGAGAATTTGTAAATATTTGTTTTTCCTTTTCCTGACTTTTTCTTTTGATTATTTTCAGATACTCATTTCACAGCAAAGGTCGGCGGACCGACCAGTCAGGATGAACGAGTGTCATATACTCAACCACCCATTCTCCGAACTACCTGTATAGTGGCAACACTCATAGCGATGCCAGTGCCACAGAGTACTAAAGGCGGAGTGAAGCCCCACCAGGAAGAGCAAAGTTGCCAGCTGCTAAGCTCTCATCGACATGTTCGTTATGTCTCCTTCAGTTAGGCTTAACAGCCTAAAGCTGTATACTCAATCGTAAAATATATTGTCATAGCTTTAAAACCGAGTTATTCTTTTATCTTCATTCATTAATACCCCTAGACGTACCCAACCAGAACATAGATAATTCTTAATCTTTGCTTTCTGAATATTACATTAATATGTAGTACAATAATTTTTTTTCTTCTGTTTCTCGTATAGGCTAATTTGTGTAACTACCTCAGAATTATACAAAGTGGCCTTGGTCTCAGATAAACAAGGTTCGACAATATTTTGCTTAAAGTAAACACACTTAAGTACATGCGTTCTGAGGTGATTTAGCAGCATTGCAATACATTGGTATAGTATGTATTGCGATAACAGAAAAATCTGTCAACTTATGTATGAGAAAATAAATTTTGAGAGAATTACAACAGTCAAAAATTAATTACTCACTTGTTGCAATGTTTCGGGTGTAGTATGCTTTGAAAATTCATGAACAGAGACATACACTGGATTTTTCAAGCTCAACCTGGCTAAATCTTTAACTGATCTGATATAAAAATACAAATTTATAACATAAAAACCTTTTGCAAAACAATATGAACATGCAATAATCTACATAATTACTAATTATGTAGATTATAATTTAATTATTTTTTACAGTACTAGGGGGCTCCGCCCCCTGCTCGCTTACGCTCGCCAACCCCCGGGGATTGCTGCGCAATCCCATTTGGTTTGCTTCGCAAACCAACACTCCTGTCACAGATACCATTTGGTTTGCTTCGCAAACCAACATTACTTTCACAGAGTGAAACTATCTGAATAATTCGTATTATGCTGATTTCACTTTCCGGTTCATGACGTCACAGCGAGGGCTTCGCTGCGTCTCGCTTACGCTCGCCGACCCCGGGGATTGCTACGCAATCCCTTTGGTTTGCTTTCTCAAACCAATACTTCTTTCGCAAGTGATTTAACTTTTTTTTGCTTTAACACTTAATGCACCCTAAACTAATAGCCGCATCAGTAAAAAATCTTCTGCATCTTGTTCCCTGTACAATTTTAACTAAACATTGTTAATATCCAAACTTTACGATCTGTACTTTGTCGGTAAACTGTCTTGAGAACAGAGGGAAAAAAGCGAGCCTTTTTCCTCGCCAAATAAAAAGAAATCGTTTTTATGGCAATTGTTGCTACGATAAATTTGATATCTGGCAAACCCGATAGTCAAAAGTGTAACCCACTACTGCTTTCGGAAGCAGCTATGCGAACTGAAAAATACGAAATTTGTGACACCAACTTTTGATTGCATCGAATTTATTTATGAACCAATTTTAAAAATAATTGTACCGTAAGAAAGAGTATATTCTGAGGTATACTGCAATATTTTTAAAATTAAAAATTAACAGTAATACTATACAGATATGACCATTTTAGTTTTGTATCGGAAGTTACGATCTGAAAGTTCCGAAAATTGTATGACCCACTTTTATTTGCATCGATTTTATTTATTAACCAATTTGAAAAATAATTGTACCATAAGAAAGAGTGTAATGTAATGTATTCAGTGATGTTTTCAAATTTAAAAAATAATGGCTTTTGCCGTAGACAAAACGGTTTTAACAATAAGTAGCGAAAATATCCAAAGATTCCGAATTTTGTATGACGAACTTTTGATCGCATCCAATTTAATTATTAACCGATTTCAAAAATAATAGTACCGTAAGAAAGAGTATATTCTGAGGTATACTGCTATATTTTAAAAATTAAAAACTAATAGTAATTAGATATAGATACGGCAGTTTTAAAAAAAAGTAACAAAAATGTCCCGATTTTTCCCGAATTTCAAAAAAATATTATCAAGAACCACATTTAAATTTCAAAAAAAACTCGACGAGCTGCAAAAATTTACGTTGAGAGGTACTCTTAAAAAAAAACTCACGACTAAAGACTGAAATTTTGAATGTGTTTTGCTCACTCGCGGAAGAAATTTCACTTCTTCAACTTTAACACTTAATAAAACCTAAACTAATAGCTGCATCGGAAAAAAATCTTAATAATTATCCAGGGAATACGATGAAGAACAAAGCATGTTAATTTCATATTTTTCCGATCAGTACTTTCTCGGGAAACCGTCTAAGAATGGAGCTAAACAACAAAAATTTCAATTCTTCGGCGGCGGCGGCGGCGGCGGCGGTAACTTTTTTTTAATATAGAGAGATATGATAGAATTACAAAAGTATAAATTAGTACTAACTACTAAATGTAAGTTAGTTATAAAGGCAACCAAGAATGACTAATTTTAGGGGGGGGGGATTAAAGGGTCTGATTCGTTTGGATTATTACACCATTGTTGCAATCTAAAATGGCAACTAGAGGTTATAAATAAGAGATTATTTTGTTATGTACATTTATCAAACAGTACTAGATTATTGCATAATTTTTCACAGAAGGGTCACCAATTAACATAAGTCTAAAAGTTAAAAAAATGCATAAATGTAGCTCGAACTAAAGTACAGCCAATGTATTATAGATTTAAGACCATAAAAAATTCAATGATGGGTAAAAAGTATGATGCTTTCTGGAACCCACTAAAATTTTTTTCCAACAGCTGGCAAAATTCAAATGCAGATTTCGAAACACTGACCAACATAACTTAGTAAGATTGGTTAGGTTAGGTTTTATGGAACAAAGGCCATATTTGGTCAAGCTGTGCGAAATGCCAAGTAAATGAATATACACACAAAAAAGGTTCTATACATCCAGAGAAATACCCCCAGAATAGGTTACAAGAATCAAACCTGCACAGCCTACAATTTGCAGGTTGCTAGTGCAGTAGGCAAATCAACTTAGTCATGGTGACTCAACAAAGCATACAGTGGAATGCCATTTATTATTACTTAAGTAAAGGGACAAATTTTACCTTAAATTATAAAGCATGTCATTTAGCTGTAATTTATAAGCAAGCATAAAGATTGTGTGATCATTTTGTTTTTCATTGTATATTGATATCCGAAACTCAACTGACATTTTATCAGAAAATTAGTTATTAAATAGTTTTTAAAGATTGGATTGCTGTAGATTATTTAATAGTACATCATGTATGTGTTTTCAATGGCATTGAGCGATAAGTTTCTTGTAACTGGAAATTTAAACCTTAATAGATAAGAACACTTCTCACATGTCAGTTTAATTAATTCATTAACTATGGAAGGTGCCAATGGATTTACTTGATGTTACTTTTTCCTATGACTCAATCAATAAAAATGTCATTTTATTTTTTTTAAATTTCCAAACTCATTTTGTTGATGAAAACTTTTTCAAAATCAAAAGTTCTTTTGAGAGCTAATATACCTCATCCATCAATACAAAAGTTAAAATAACAATTTGTATTACAATTTAAGAATTTTTTTTCTATAATTGAAAAAACTTTATTATAATTAAATACATACTTATTACTCATAAATAAAATTCATCTGATTGAAGTCAATTTTTAAAATTTTTATACGATTTTTGATTTAAATTGTCGTTTTATGTTTAAACTAATTGAAAAAGACATTCAAGTCAAAGTTAGCTTCTAGATATAATTTATTTTGAACATGAATAAAATGTGGAAATATATCAGACACATTTTTGCAATGAATGAAAATCAATTTTGGGCTGTGTTGCTTTGCTTTTATTATTTCATGTTCTAGATTAAGAGGCATTTAAATAATAGATATAATTTTATTTTAAATTTAATATTTTTGGAAAGATAGTATATGAATTATTTCATTTAACTTTAATAGATAATTAAATTTTAAAATTGACTTATATCATGATTTTATGACTAAAAACTTGATTTATATCAAACTGATTTAAATAGGCATATTCTGCTTACAAATAACCCAAAGAATAATCTTTCATAGCAAGTAGATAACCCATTTGTTACTTACTAATCATCTTATCTAATACTTTCAAAATATATAACACATTTTTAGAATAAACTTTTTATCACAGGTTCTGTTGGCTGTTTAGGCATTTGATATGTTCCAATTCTAGCAATTTACAATATAAATTTTAAGAAAGTCAATTTAATTTTTTATATAAACCCAAAGTAATTACAAATACAGATAATAAATTACAAAGCAGCACTCACTTTGTTTGAGTAGCTGAAAACAAAATCGTTTGTCTTTCAACAGGTAGATTTTCCAGTATAGCATTCATAGTAGTTGAAAATCCTAAATCTAATATCCTATCTGCTTCATCAAGAACTGTAATTGAAATTTTAAAATATTAATGTTGTGGCATGAAAATGAAAATAAACCAATATGATGGTCATTCCATGTTAAATGCTTTTCCAATTTCAATGAAAGGTTTGGCTGGCTAGCAATTAGTCAACTAAACAAAGGTATGGCTAGTCAGCTAAACTTTGGTTCAGTCAGCCATTTTTTCGTTTACTATGAAAAGAGTACCCTTTCACCAATTTGTATTGAAGTTGTAAATACCTAAGAGCAAATCCCTTACATAATACTTAAGAAAGCATAAAATTTTAAGAAAATAAGTACCTAAAATCTTCAGATTCATAGCATCAAAAAGAGGATTTTGATCCATGTGCTGCAAAAGACGACCAGGAGTGCAAATCAAAATGTTGCATTTATCAAGGAGGTTTCTTTCCTTTTTCAGATCCTATTACATAAAATGAGAAAAACAGATGCGTTAATATACCTTCAACTTTCTGAATATCCAAAATAAAATTACAAGGCTTTATCTGATAAAACAGTGCTTTTACCTCTTCTAACAAATAACTGTCATTTAAATATAAATTTTCATGTTAAAATAATAAAAATAGAAATTAATCAAAATAGTACATATTTTAAACAGTAATTAGTCAATTTTAGGATTCATCTTATTAGCTATTGACTGAAAAACATTTTTCTTTAAATTTAATTAGTTTAAATGTTCAAATTTAATATGTATATAATTTTATGAAATTCATTTAATTTTTAGTAAATAACGTTTTATTTAGTTCTTTCAAAATTTTTTAAGCAAATTAATTTTTTTTTAAATATTTAATTGGACAGGAGGTTGTTTTAAAATACTGGACGCCTGATTAATTCAACCTCCAAGATGTGAATTCTAGTATTTGCAATGTTTTCAACACTTAGTATCATGGAAGTTAGTAATAAGTAACCATCGTCATTAATATGTTAAAAGTTCCTGCAATTGAAAAAAGCCAGCATTCATATTTATTTGCATCAATAACATTATTACCTTTCCTCCTATCACTAGTGCAGTTGAAAACTGATGATGAGCCCCGACTTTATTTAAAACTTCAAATATCTGGTAAGCTAGTTCTCTTGTCGGAGTGATAACAAGAGCACCTAGACCATCCAGTATTGACCATCCTGAACAATACAAAAGTTCTAGCAACTGCAAAAAATGAACAAAACATAAAATAAATTCAAAAAACGTATTTAACTATTGTTACTTAAACATATAACTGAAAATTTAGCTCTACTAAAGTGGTAATCCTTTAACATAATTGGTATAGGTTTGGTAGCACTTAGAAAACTCTTATATAAAATCTAAAGAAAAGCTTTACTGTCCATTTTGTTATGAAAAGATATTTTTAAGCATCAGATTTAAGTATCTAGATCAGAGATTTTCAACCGGTGGTACAAGGCAACGTTTCAGGTGATATACAAGGATGATACGAGCAACCCAAATATTCTACAAAGTTTGTTCGATTTTTTTAGTATGTATAACCACATTATAGGAAGAGATAGAAGATTATTCTAAATTTGACTGGATCAGAAATCCTTTTTCGGGAACCTCACCAAATGAGCTGAAATTAAAAGCAAGTTTTATCGATCTAACACACGATAGTTCCATGAAAGACAGTTTTAAAGAGAAATCGTTAATTAACTTCTGGATTGGGAGTAAAACTGAGTACCCAATGATCTTTCAACAAGCTCTGCTATTTCTTATGTCATTTGTTATTAGTTACTTGTGTGAGAGGGGTTTTTCTGCACTTTTGTATATAAAAAATAAATATAGAAACAGAGTGAAGTTACGCTCCATTGCTACAGATATTGATATTTTAATAAAAGACAAACAACAAGTTTTGCACTAAAAATTGGTTTTTGATTATGTTAATCTTTGTTTGCACTAATTATTTATTTTTAGACATGTGAGTAAAAAATAAAACTGTAATTTTCAATAATCCTTTTATTTTTTCCTTTATTAAAACATCATAAAAACGAAATACAAGTGCATTAATCATAAAATATGAAGCTTTCTTAGTATTTTAATTAAAATAAAACAAGCCATTGGGCACTTTTCTGACATTAGATATATGTCTGTAAAAAAATATAAGATTGGTGGAACACCAAAAATTTCTAAAGATTTCAAGTGGCACGCAGTTACAAAAAGGTTTGGAACCCCTGATCTAGATAGTTCTCCAACATGCTAGTGGCATTGAAAAATTTTAAGTCATCTCCATTCAGAAATTTATATCATAAATTGGAAATACTGGGAAAACAGATAGTATTACAAACAGATATCAAATCATGAACTTAGAGAATAATTTATTCATTTCAGAACACAATAAAAGTAATTGGATTAATTAAAATAAATAAACATACAGGTATCACAAAAGCTAAAGTTTTTCCTGATCCTGTCTGTGCAGCACCAAGGATATCATGGCCTTTTAGGGCCAAACCAATGGTTTCTTTTTGGATATCAGTAGGTGAAACATATTCAGATTCCCTTAAACCTAGAATAAAACATTTTAATTTGAAAATTACAACAGAAAAAATACTGAAGTAATACAAAGTAAAAATAATTTTAAATCACGACTGGTGACTGACTGGGTCACCTGGAAATTCCGGAGAGTTCAGGGCTCCTGGGATCTGTTCTGTACAGCCTTGAATAGCAAACAATTTCGACTCTGGGAGATAATCTGAATTATTTATTTTGCATTGAGTAGCATTCCTCTCCATAATGTAACATCTGTTGTGTGAAATGAAACATATCAGTTCACATATCTGATTTTGAAGTTATGCATGTGCATCTTTGTAGTTAGTGAATCGGTAAATATATTTAATATCCCAAGAGTAGTTTTTGCTGCTAGTCCAGTATTTTGTGTCCAGTTGTGTTTAATTGGCTAAATCGGCCCTCTCCCTGCCCCAACCTTCTCCACCTCTCCCTTTGCGGAACTGCAGGACTTACATAAATTCTCAGTTTAAGAAACACAGAAAACTGCAGTATCAGAGGGATATACAGGGAAGGAGTTGGGATTGCATATTGAGTAACAAGGGAAGAATCCTTACTGATCTACCAAGAGGGATTAGAGTTGCCTGTTTCCGCTTATTAACCGGACATGACTATCTCCAACAACACCTACATAAGATTGGGGTGGCTACCTACCCGACCTGTCCGCTTTGTAGCGATGGTTTTATGAACAGACAACACCTTGCGGAGTGCTCTAGTTTACAGGACATTGACACCAGGGATACTTCTCCCCAAGGACTTTATTCGCTATATTGGATGGCAAGACAGCGTATGGCCGAAAGGATAGATATTTTTTAGAAATTAGATAGATTTTTTCCCCTGAAATTTGGAAAAGTCCAAAATCCAGAATCGTCGAGGTATGAAGGATTCCGGATTTTGAACTTTGTAGTGTAATTTCAGATCAAATGTGGGATTAGAGCTGTTACATAAAAAGGAGAGGGATGTTACAATGCAGTGCTGATATAAATATAAGCGTAGCAAAAATAGTTTAAGTAAACAGCACAGCTCCTTCAAAGTTCTGAAAAGGTATTTTTTTAATAAGTGAGGATAGAGACAAAAAAAAAATTTAATATGGAACTATATTGTTTTCCATTAAAAAACGTTAGAGCAACCAAGATGAAATTTCACAAATGGTCTAGAAAGCAGTTATCTTTTACTAAATGCAATTATTCAAGATTAAATTTTGTAAGGTCACCAGTGTCAGTAACAGTACTATAGCCAGACTAAACTCATGTGAGAATAAGGCAGTAAGGAGGTTACATGTCTATATTTCAAAGAAACATCCTTTATAAAAGATATATAAATTTATTTCTGCGGGGAAATATTTGTTTTAGACATCTGCTCATTTTTTAAATAATTATACACGATTTTACAAAAGGTTTAAAGACTGTTTCTTTTATCATTGTATTCATCAGTTGAAACTAGTTTATTCCTTTATTCATGCTAATTTGATTTTCAGTTTTCGAAATAAGCAACAATAAAAAGGATAAGTGCATAGCCTAATCAAGCAAAATAAGAAAAAATTTCATATGTTACACAAAAGTAATTGAAGAATCCAAGATAACTGCTCTTAAATAATACTTTTCTTCAATATGGACACAATCATTTTCAGTTCCAAAATTCAATGGCAAATCCATGGTTAGTAGAAAGTTGTCACAAAGATTTTTTTTAAGACCATGCTTACCGGTCATTTTTTAATTTTATGCAGATTTAACAAGTTGGATTCTTTAGCTCTACTTTCTATCACTTGCCAACTCCATGTCTCAAATTCAAAGATCAATGTAGAAGAGTGAATGTGACATGACTGAAAAACTGTTTTTCACATATTCTTTTCCACAAGGTTAGTTAGAAACCCCTATGAGAACCTGCTATTTGGCCATATGAGAGTAGCCTTGCCGTATCAAGGATTAGGAGATATAATATGAGCTTTATGGCACTTTGGGAATGAAGGTCTGTTTCTGTTCGGAGTTGACAAAATCATCGCATTTGTAAAGTGAGTTAAGAGTAGATTCTTGAGATGTGAAGCAAGACAAGTACAATCCAAAAAAAATCCTTGATTTGTTGAAAATAATTACACTGTTATAAAATATCACTGATAAGAGCCCTAATAAATGTTGATGTACAAATGGAACTCAAACATAGCATTTTTACGGTAGAAACATTGAGCTGGGATAAGATTAGAATGTAGAGATTTAAAAAAATAATAAAAATATCTTTCAGAAATTTTAATTATTGTTTATTACCTTAATCAGCATGATAAATGAAAAGTCAAGCTAAATAATTTTATAAAAGCTAAAAAAAATAAGTTAAGCAAAATAAATATGATTACACTGATTAAATTTTTAAACTACTTTGCAAACACTGCAATAGTTATAACAAATTGTTTAGAAATATAAAAATTCTTGCTTTCCAACTAAATGTTTCAGTTCTACCCAATTTAATGCATAAAATAAAAATTAGTATCTTAAAGTTACTGCTGCTATTACAAGTAAATGTCTCTTCAGTAATTTATAATTTAAAAAACTTTAGCCTTTGTTTATTTCAATTTTATCTTGTTCATAATATCTTGTGAACACATTTTTAAAATTAAAATTTATTCAAACTGGATTAAGAAATTGTCTGGCACAAGGAAATTTGGAATATTTTCTTATAAGAGAGGGAAAAGATTTATTATATATATGACTAACAAAGTAATAAGAAAGAATGGTGTCAAAAATTGTTACATTTATACCTTCATTTTAATATATTTTCTTAGTCTTCAAATTGTTTTAATGTTTTCACTAATATAATATTGTCGTATATTTAACAAACGAGTGCAAAATATTGACAATTTGATCAGTATGTGAGTACATCTTTTGAGTAAAAATTGGAAATTCAACTCAAATTAAAAAGTGTTATAGATAGGTTATCTTTGTTTTCGACGTGTAGTCCTCAGAGGCTGGTAAATGATAACATTTCTTGGGTTGATCAAACATCCCAGTCTGTCACTATTATTGTCATAAACATGACAATAAAGTTAATTTACAAGAAAATTTTAGAAGAAAGAGAATAGAGATATAATCAATGTTTCATGCATTTTGTAAAACAGCTTCCATTTAAAAAAGTATGTTCAAAACTTTGAAAATTTCTAGTTATAGAAAAACAATGCAAATAGCATAAAATGAAAAAAACAAACCTTTTTTTGTCCGTACAGACAAGGGAAAATGATCAAATCTTTCTGTTTTAGTACAATCAACCTAAAAGTAAAAATGTTTGTTTAAATAATAAACACAACATAATATTATTCTATGAAATGAAATCATTAATTTTTCAGAGATAATTTTGAGAGATCTTAAGATCTTACATGCCCTAGGAAAATAGTTTTTCAATATGCAGTTAAATGGGTAGTAGATATTTCGTGAATTACAAGGGTTTAACGGTTTCTTAACAAAGCTAATCTTTTCAAATTTTCTTTTTTGAAGTCTTAACTAGTTCTACCCTGAGTGTGCGCAAAGAAAATCAAAAGATTTTTTAATTGTTAAAACATAATTGGTAATTTTTTTGTTAACGTCGCACTAGAGCAACACAACGGGCTTTTACGACGGTCCGGGATCAGTCCCTTAAGGGAAAGATTCGAGGACAACACCTCGTAATTTTGAACCACGGTCAGATGACGAAGCAACACCTGAGATGGCACCCCACTCTCCAAACTACCACGCCAACCCAACGTGAGGACTTTCGGCCATGACAGATTTAAGGTGCACCAGCCGCCTCTACACCATACGTTTACAAACATCCATGCCCGGACCCCACTCTCCAAACTTCCACACCAACCCACAACGTGAGGACTTTCGGCCATGACAGATTTAAGGTGCACCAGCCGCCTCTACACCATACGTTTACAAACATCCATGCCCGGACCTGGATTCGAACCAGGAACCTTCCGATCTAGAGGCTAACACCTTAACCACTATACCGGTTGGTCGGCTTTGTTAAAACAATCTTGGATCAGAAATTTTAACAAATAATTCTTGAGCAGATTTTCTAGAGTGCTTCATTTGAGTTTTATGTACCTGCAACTGATAGTGAAGAAGTAAAACTTTTATTGAATTGTTTAATGCATCAAACTTCGAGATGCAGATCGGCATAATATGGTAGACAACAAATACAAATATTGATGACCAGCTACAGGCTCAATCCCAACAAGGCTGGTCCTTTGTTTATGAATTCCTTAATTCCCGTTGACTAACCAATTGTATCTTAAATTCGGACACTCCCTTTGAATTAACTATATTTTCTGGCAACGCGTTCCATTTGTCTATTACCCTATTAAAGTAGTAGTTTTTCCTTAAATCCCGATTAAAATGTGTCTTATTCAATTTATACCCATGGCCCCTTGTTCTGTTAGCCCTATTGAAATTTAAGCCTTCTGTTTCCCCTTGTTTTACAAACTTGAAAAGCTGAATCAAATCCCGCCCCCCCCCCTCCTTCTTTCCAGTGTATACATGTTTAGCTTACTTAAACGTTCATTATAGTCGAAATTTGCTATCCCCTTTACTATTTTTGTAGCTCTGTGCCGAACCCTTTCAATTAATTCTATATCCTTTCTCATATATGGAGCCCAGAATTCTACAGCATATTCTAGATGTGGTCTTACTAAGCTCTTATATAACGGCAAGATTATATTCTTATCCCTTGAAGTTACAGTCTTTTTAATATACCCAAATAACCTATTAGCCTTTTTACCCGCAGCTGAACATTGGTGACCCATTTTAAAATTCCTGTGAACAAAAATAAATCGTTTAAAAACCTTTCCTTATATTCTTTGACAAATATTTTTGTTAAGATAACAGAAAAAAGATAAGATATTAACATAAGGATGGCATAGTCAAAAATATTTAAACTTACTTGCTCATATTGCTGGGTTAACTGATTAACATCATTTTGGTATGAATCTATTTTGCTGCGTTTCTCTTTGTATAATTTAATGCTTTTATTTTTACTCAAAAACCTTTTGTCGATATTTCTTTTCTTATGCTGCACCGTGTGTCCCATGATACTATTAAAACTTGTTATAATTCAAAATTCGAAGCGTGCTATTATTTACTGTCAATAAACATGAAGGAATAATTTTAAAAACACAGCTTGCAGAAATTTATCACAGTACGGTACTTGTAGTTACCGTCGCACCGAAGCAATATAGCGGGCTATTAGCAAAGGTCCAGGATCAATCCTAAAGGGAGAGATCAAGGTAGGGAATTGGTGATATTTAATTAACGTCGTACTAGAGCAAAACAACGGGCTAGAGATCGAGGTAGGAAGGTAGATATTCAAGAAAACTGAACACTAGAGCATACAAAGGGCTAGTGAGAAAGTCCTGGTGGGTAGGTATTTAAATAACCACGAACTGGACCAACACAATGTCATTAATGACGGTCCAGGATCATTTCCAAAGGGAAATATTCGAGGACAACTCCACGTAACTATGAACCATTGTCAGATGACGATGTAACATATGAGCTGACACCCCCACTCAGCCAAAATAGATTTAACGTGCACCATCTTTCTTTGACACGACGTTCTATGGTTTTATTTGAACTCGCAAACCTCTGAATGCTAATCCGTTGCTCTTCCAACCGAGCTTTGACGTGATGTCCTCGGTTCTTTCCCTAAAGGGATTGATGCTCGACCGTCGTCAATAGCTGTTGTGTTGCTCTTGTATGACGTTTTTTAAAAAATTACAAAAATTACTAATTACCCTTCGCGGCTTGTGGAGAGTACGAATTGAAATTCGTTGTTCTTGTCAGAAGCAGACGATTCGCGTAATATCGCTCTCTTTCTCTCTCGGCGCAAGTTTGTAATGCGCATGCGCGAAGCATTGCGAACGGAGCGCGTATCAATATTCTTACTTCTTAACTTTTCCCTTTCGGTTGTGTTCGTCTTGTGTCTCTTTTCGTCTTGTGGAATAAATTATGGTGTTCTAATTTATGTTGTATTAATTGCACACCAACGAACACCACAAAATGGTGACCCGCTATTAAAGAACGCACAATACCTGAATCCGGATATATTTTTCAAAATTATCCATTATTTTTCTTCAACGTGCTGTGAAGCCTTGGACTTAAAAATGACCGACGTCAACGCGGTGAAAATTCCGTCCTACAACTTCAGCGACCCTGCACTTTGGTTCCACATGTGTGAGAGTACGTTCGAATTAGGAGTACCCAAACCAATAACGGACAATCGTACCAAGTTTAACTACATTGCATCCAACCTTCCTCCAGAAGCAGCGTCGACAGTTCGCGACGTCATCACGAAGCCGGACCCAACCGACCCTTACCAACATATCAAAAGGGAACTAATCAACCGAAGTGGCGAATCATCACACCAGGAAATTCGGAAACTTTTAGCTGGCGAACAATTAGGAGACAGGAAGCCTACTGGATTGCTCCGCATCATGAAGCGACGTGCCGAATCGCATCAAGTGCCAGACGAGCTCATGCTCGAACTTTTTCAAACGCATTTGCCAACACGAGTACAGTCCATTCGTGCAGCCATAACTCCTCTGACGATCGAGAAAGCAGCGGAAGTGGCCGACCGAGTACTGGAAGTGACGCCGATGCCGGTAAGTGCAGAAATTGAAAAATTAAATCTGCGCATAGATAACCTTTCTCGTGGCAGAAGCCGCAGTCATAATAAGCAACATCACGCGCCGGGTAATCGCAGCAAATCGCGATCCAGTCAAAACCAACACGACCAATGTTGGTATCATTTTAAATTTGGCGAAAAAGCCCAAAAATGCACACCTCCCTGCAAATTTAAAAAAAACGACCGAGGCCTGGTGTAGAGGCGACTACCACCTTACCCAAAAATTCTCATCGCCTATTCGTACGCGACAGACGTACTAATATATAGTATTTAATCGACACAGGTTCTGACGTTTCCATAATTCCCGCATCAAAATTACAAAGGAGAAATGGCTCGGAAATGACTCTTTCCGCAGCAAACACTTCCCCCATCCATGTATACACATCACAAACTCTCTCCTTAGATCTGGGTTTGAGACGCGTATTCACATGGACATTTTTAGTTGGAAATGTGCCCACTCCCATAATAGGCGGCGATTTTCTGTACAATTTTAACCTAGTGCCAAATTTAGTGCAGCATAAATTGAATGATGCACAAACAAACATAAACACTGACGGTATAATGCGCAACAGTAGCATCCATTCCGTAAAAACGGTATCTGGTAATAGTGTATACCATAAATTGTTAATGGAATTTACAGAAATCACACGACCTCCACGCCCGGATCAGGAGATAAAACATTCAGTTGTTCATTACATCAACACGACTGGTCCGCCCGTAACGGCCAAAGCCCGCAGACTTGCACCTGACCGCTTACACATTGCTAAGGAGGAATTCAAAACAATGATCCAATTAGGCCACATGCGCCCCTCGCAAAGCAATTACGCATCTCCTTTGCACATGGTACCGAAAAAAGATAGCTCTGAATGGAGACCTGTTGGTGACTATCGAGCACTTAATGCTCAAACAATCAAAGACAATTACGGTGTACCAAATATTTTAGATTTTACATCGAACCTACATGGCACAAAATTTTTTTTCGCACATAGATCTCATGAAAGCGTATCATCAAATCCCTGTAAATCCAGAGGATGTTCATAAAACTGCCATTATTACACCCTTTGGTTTATACGAAAGCTTACGTATGCAATTTGGTCTGTGTAACGCCGCATCTACTTTTCAACGATTTATCAATGAAGTAACTCGAAACCTCCCTTTCGTTTATGCTTTTGTTGATGACATATTAGTGGCTTCTCGATCATCAGAAGAGCATATCGAACATCTACAGATTTTATTTGAACGAATACAACATTATGGCCTTACTTTAAAACCATCAAAATGCGTTTTTGGAGTCTCCTCCATTGATTTCTTAGGTTTTAAAGTTTCCGAATCGGGTATTGAGCCTCTGCCAGAACGTGTAGAATGCATCACATTTTTCCAAAGCCAACCACTATCACACAATTAAGGCGTTTCCTTGGATTAATTAATTTCTACAGACGTTTTGTACCCAAAGCAGCTCATATATTAACCCCTTTAAATAAATTCTTAGAAGGCGTCAAAAATAAAAAGAAATCTAAACGAATTACAGTAACCAAACTTAATGAATTTCTTCAATGGACTGATGTGGCAGAGCAATAATTTACGGATGCTAAAAATGCCTTAGCAAGTGCAACTCTTCTGCAACATCCGATACCTGGAGCGAAGCTGAGTGTCTGGGTCGATGCAAGCGATTTAGCTGTTGGCGGTATTCTTATGCAAAAGAATAAAGATGCCTGGGAGCCTATTTCATTTCTATCTGCCAAGCTTTCCAAAAGCCAACGGAACTGGTCCACGTATGACAGAGAACTATTAGCAATATACACATCCGTCAAACGCTTCAGACATATGCTCGAAGGTCGTGATTTCATCATTTTCACCGATCAAAAGCCTTTGATTTACGCCTTCAAGCAGAAGCCAGACAAGTGTTCGCCAAGACAACTCCGTCATTTGGACTATATCTCTCAATTTTCAACAGATGTCCGCCATACAAAAGGCACTAACAACGTCGTCGTTGATGCATTATCTCGCATAGAAATTGACACTATCTCTTCTCCATTAAATTTTCAAGAATTTGCTTCAGCCCAAGCGAATGATTCAGAGTTAAAGGCGATCTAACCAAAAACTACACTAATTTTGGAAAAGACTTATTTTCCAATCGCTAATTTGGAACTGTTGTGCGACATGTCCACCGGACAACCTCGACCATTTGTCCCACAATCATATCGAAAAATCATATTTAACCAACTTCATGGACTTTCCCATCCAGGAATCTTCGCTACAAATAAGTTGATAACTTCTCGATATGTTTGGCCAGCAAGGAACAAATGGATTAAAGAGCAGGTACAATGTTGTAATCCTTGCCAACGTTCTAAAGTCCATCGCCACACCAAGACTCCACTTGGTACATTCAATCTACCAGATGCTCGATTTTCCCATATACATCTGGATTTTATTGGACCACTGCCATCATCTGACGGCCAACGTTATTGCCTCACGATAACTGATCGTTTCACTCGCTGGCCTGAAGTAATCCCGACTACTGACATGACTGCCGAAACAGTTTGTCAAGCACTATTAAGTGGTTGGATTTCCAGATTCGGCTGTCCTACAACAATAACAACAGATCAGGGCAGAAGTTTCGAATCAAATCTCTTTAGACAGCTAACTAAAGTGCTTGGAACCAACCACATCCATTCCGCAGCGTATAGACCCCAATCTAATGGGTTAATAGAACGTTTTCATCGTCACCTCAAAAGTGCTCTTAAATGCCATGAGCATACAAAATGGACCGAGGTACTACCAATTGTTTTGCTAGGATTGCGATCTGCAATAAAGAACGATATTAACGCTACGTGTGCAGAACTTGTATATGGAACAACACTTCGTTTACCATCTGACATTTTATTAAGTGAACAAGTTTCTGCAACAGCCTTTCCATCATACGTAGATCAACTTCGCACCTTGATGCAAACTTTAAATCCAATTGCAACATCAAAACATTGCAAGGATTCAATCTATGTTCATCCCTCATTGGAAACATGTTCTCATGTGTTTTTACGTGTGGACTGTCACAAACCTCCATTGTCTCAGCCTTATACTGGACCACATCCTGTTCTTGATCGTTCGGAAAAGAACTGTCGGATTATTGTGAATGGAAAAACAATTTCTGTCACGTTAGACAGAGTAAAACCTGCTCATATTCTGCGTGACGATAGCAACATTAACTTATCTTTGTCTTCTAAATCTACAGAGTCCAGAGAATCTGTTCAACCTCTCACAACAAGAAGTGGAAGAACCGTACATTTCCCCAAAAGGCTTATTGAATATATTTAATGTTATATTTGTACATATTAACGATTATCATTGTATATTTGTGTTTACTCATTCATTTTCAATTTTTTTAACACATTCTATTGTTACGAAAATGTGCGTATTTTTCTTAAATTTGTGTCTTTTATATTTTCAATGTATATAATCCTCTATTATGACTGTATATCGTTCCTCGGTATCCCTCTTTCACTGGGGAGATACTCTGTGGAGAGTACGAATTGAAATTCGTTGTTCTTGTCAGAAGCAGACGATTCGCGTCATATCGCTCTCTTTCTCTCTCGGCGCAAGTTTGTAATGCGCATGCGCGAAGCATTGCGAACGGAGCGCGTATCAATATTCTTACTTCTTAACTTTTCCCTTTCGGTTGTATTCGTCTTGTGTCTCTTTTCGTCTTGTGGAATAAATTATGGTGTTCTAATTTATGTTGTATTAATTGCACACCAACGAACACCACAAGCTGTTGTGTTGCTCTTGTATGACGTTTTTTAAAAAATTACAAAAATTACTAATTACCCTTCGCGGCTTGATCCGGAACAGTCGACAATTGCCCATCCGTTGGATTGCTCCAGTTCGAGGTTGATTAAAATACTTTCCTACCGGCAGCAGGGCTCTTGTGGCCCGCAATGGTCCTGGATTGTGAATTTTTCATTAACGTCTTACAAGAGCAACATAACGGGCTTTTACCGACGTTCCAGGATCGATCCCGAAGGGAAAAGATCCGAGCACTACACGTAATTTTGAACCACGGTCAGGCGACGAGCGGTCTTGGAAAAATTTTCCAATGAAACATTGGAATACAGCACCACGTAATTTTGGAGTAGGGGTGCCAGCTCAAGTGAGATATTGTTGCCTGACCGTAGCTCAAATTTACGTGGATATGTCCTCGAATCTTTCCATTCAGGTTTGATCCCGGACCGTCGCCCGGACCGCTACATATGATAGCCCTTTTCTTGTAGAAGGGGTAGCCCGGTTGGAAGAGCAAAGGGATTAACAAACTGAGGGTAGCGTGGTCGAATGCAACCCAAACCGTAGTGAACAAAGGGCACGTTAAATCTGCCGTGGCCTTAAATGCTCTCACATTGGGGTTGTATGGAAGTTTGGAGAGTTGGGTACCAGCTCCGGTGTGACCACGTAATCTGACCATGTTTCAAAATTACGTGGTGATGTCTTCGGATCTTTGCCTTCTGGATTGATCCACGACCATCATCAATAGCCCATTGTGTTCCTCTTGGGCATTATAAATTCGACTACCTATACCTACAACCCTTACCTGCGGTGCAACTTCTACTTTTGTAGAAAATCAAAAGCCATCCATCTGTTTTTTACCAAAATCACACTATATTGTATTTGATAGACTCCAAGCTTATACTCGCTAAAAAGCTAGCGACTTCGGTCGATTTGTGCTCTTGACTTCTAACCAGCTTGAACCTACTTAAGCCCGGTGCACACATCCGGTTTTTCAACGTGCGGCGCCGTTGCGGCATCAAAGCCCAACTATGCTCACAAAACCGTGAAATGACGCAAATTCTCATTTTGCGCCATTTGCGATAAATATTCTATTGAAGAAAACGTGTTTATTTCGCTTATTTGACGTAAAAAAAGTATATTTTGTAACAAAATAGACGTTACTGGATAAAACAATTTATTAATTATTATTTATATTCCATTTATATAAGAAAACAAGGTACTTCAGAACAGTGGTGTAGCAAGATCAGGTTGTACCCGGTGCGAAAAATTTTGTGTCACCCCCATTGAAATTATTAAAAAAAAAAAAAATACAATTACAAATGTTATTTCCTGGTTTATTTACTTAGCATTGCGAAAAAAGCACTTAAAGACATATTTTCCTAACCTTTATACTCCGCAAATTTTGAAATCACATCATCAAAATCAATTTCTTTCGCTATTTTGTTTTCAATTGACAAGATAGCTAATGCAGAGAGCTGACTTATAGAAGACCAAAGATGACTCTTGATTAATTTTAGCTTTGAAAACCTCTCACATGATGCTACTGAAACACATAACGTTAATAAGATTCTTAAGAAGGCTAAAGTTACATTTGGTACAGAATCTAAAAGTTCATATTCAACAACAAACTCTAAAAATTTTAAAGAAAACTATTCCAGATAATCTTCTTTTGAAACTTTGGCAGCTTGTAGATGTCTTCTTAGTCGTGGAATATCTCTAAGCATATCACCTTTAGAAAGTTCATCGTAGTTTACGACTAAGTTTTGTATTAATATGGCAGTTCGTCTTCTGAAATTGTAATCAGATTATTGGGTTCCAAAACTGCAAACCGAGCTGTTATATTGTCCATGCTATTTCTTGACAAAAACATGTCAATGCACTCCAACATTGATCTTTTCAATTTATTATTTAATGACAGTGGTTCATCTTGAGCCTTCTCTCCAGCTATCATTTTATTCTTTCTGATGATTCTTCTTTTAACTAAAAGAATGTCCATCTCTTCACAAGTGCTAGTTGCAAACTGCAGTAGTTTCTCCACGATCTCATTTCATTTGTCTTTCAAAAATATCTTCAGACTTCTCATTTTGATTACACACTTCTCAACTAATCCCAACAATCTGTAGGTATTTTTGAGTGTGATTTAATTCTGAAAAATTACTCCAGAAATGCAATAAACATAAAAAGGAAAAATCACATACTACCGACAAAAGCGTTTGCGCTGCTTCTCTGGTTTTGACAGTTTCTGTGGGATCACAAAGTTCTTCTATGACATCAACAATCTTCTTGAAATTAAAATATACAGGTTTTAAAGCTTCGTAGTGAGCACTCCATCTTGTCTCTGGTAGTCTCTTGACTGTACCTCCAATATTGGTAACAAGGATTGTCCATCTGTGTGTGGAAACTGAGAAAAAGCATTATAAACTTTCTATGGTCCCTATAAAGGTTACAGACTGTGAAACAGTTGCAATAGAATGCACTCCATACAGATTAAAAGTGATTTGAACAAGGAACAAATAATTTTTTAGGATTAAGTATACGAATCCTCGCTTTGTATCCGGAGTGCACTCCAGCCATTGTAGAGGCATTGTCATACCCCTGACCTCGACACAATGTGATATTCAGCCCATCCTGTTCAATTGACTTTATGATGTCTTCTGTTATGTCAAGTGGGGTTCTTTCCAGTTAGCTAAAAATAGCCTAGAAATGACTCTTTTACATCTACATTTGTAACCTCGATATGAACATATCGAATTATTTCATACATCTGATCAATGTGTGAGATGTCTGGTGTACTGTCAAAGATAATGCTGTAATACTTTGATTTCTTAATATCAAACAAAATCTTTTTCTTAACACTCTCGCTTAGAAGTGTAATATCCTGCTCTAGTTTGATCGTGTTATCTTCGTATCGGATCATACTTTGATACAAGCTCAATTAACTGAAGAAAATTTCCTTTTTTCTTATAGCATGCTCTCTGTGGCCACGGAATGGTAAGTTTTGTTGAGCCGAAAATAATGTTACATCTAAGAGCCTTTTCAAAACATCCCTCCAATTCATTTTTCCTGCTTCTTCAACAGTTTGGCTAACTTGATCAATCGTTTTGTTAGCAATTTAACTTTCTCGTAACGTTTCCATTTTCAAAACAAGTTAAATGTTGTCAGAGTTTTCATGACTTTGAACTTTCAGATGAAGTTTCCACCAAAACAGTACAGGCTTTGTTTCTTTGTAGAGTACGCAATCCAGGATCTCAGTGTTTTCTCACCATTTGGTAAACTGATATAAAACCAATCAGACATCAGTTGACGGTAGAACCCTTTATATTATCACCTGATCTTATAACTGTACCAAATGAACCATCTTGTTTTGATATATTTCACTACCCCTTTTAATTAAATCAACTCTTAAACTATCTGGAACAGGGCAATCAAATATATCATTATAAAAATATTAGTACTTATTTGTTCCCTTTCCAATCTTTCATATCCTACGAAATTCGCAAAAAATTAGGACTACTTGTGAGCTAAATTTCATTATTGTAAGTGTTATAGATTCGTCAGGACACTGCTTACATACAGACACAGTATAGGTTTTGCCTCTCTCGGAGAAAGAATCGAGAACGACAGAACAGGTATTGACAAATATCTATCAACAATAATGTTTTCGAACAAGAATATATAATAAAATAAATAAAAAGAAAAATCTACAACAGTATTAGGTATCACAATCAGAATAATTCCGTCAGAATACACGTGGCCACAACCCCAGGTGCAGAATTATATTCAGTGTTCTGCAACACAACTCCAAACAATTGCAATTGTTCTGCAATCATTTTATCCGAATTTTGAAAACTGCAGGAAAATCAAAAACAGATGTAAAACACTATTATCGGCTTAATATGTATTGCATATTTATAATAAAACATAAAAATTAATTAATACTTTATTTATAAGCAAGGCATACTTTCAGAATTTGCAATTCTGTCGATAACTTTTGAAGTTAAATATTTTGTCATTGACATAGAAGATGTGATTTATAAAGTGTGGTAATTTGGCGGTGTAGGGAGGTTGATTTGTAGTTAGATAAGAAAAAATAGGCGTGGCAAGGATCGCGTTTTGCACTGCAAAACATCGAACTTATGATAAAAATCGGCCAAAATTTTGATAAAATGAAGGAAAAATTGTTCTGCAAAGTTCTTTTAAGCACTTTCTTCTCACTCGGCTACCACTCAACGTAGTTGGTCGTATTTGCTATTCGCTTACTCTGTAGATTAAGACTTCTATTTTATTTTTAGTTACTGTACCATACTTCATACTTTTCATACCACGTTCTAAGTACTTATCATGCCTTCGTCTGTCTGGAAATACTTTTCTAAATTGGGTAAAACGAATCCTTAAAAATAGAAACATCTTGATATACTATTTATAAAATCGGCCATTCAGTCCAGTTATTTTAAAAACCGGTTTTTTAAGCTTAGTTAAATCTGGGCTGTTATTACCCGACTTATAAAATCCGGTTAACCGATAATAGGTTATTTTCTGAGAGTTGACACCCCTGTTACAAACTGAAGAGACTTCCCTTATCCCTACGCATTGTCGAATTCAACCACGTTTCGTTGCGTTTGTTGACTGAACTAAAAATTTTAATACATATTATGTTGACTTATTGAAGTTAATTGTCAGATGATGAATTCATTAAACTCGCATAAATACATTTTCTTAAGTGTCATGAGTTACTACCCTTAAAAACAAAATTTTGCCATTTTATTACCCTCGTCTGTGATGACACCCGGTGTGACCCATACCCACCGCACCCTCTTCCTACGCCACTGTTCAGGCTTAGACAGATTTAACGGGCATCAGCCCCCTTTGTACACGATGGTCTTTGGTTGGATTCAAACTCGCAACCCCCTGGTTGCCAATCCGTTACTTTTCCAATCGAGCATTCCAACCCCTACATTTTTATTTAAGTTTCACGGCAAAAATTAATACGCCTTAATTTTGCAGTGCTATAGAAGGTGGAATGTATAAATTAGGACAAAAAAAATGGGATTGTTTACCATTATAACCGAAGTTCCTTTTTCGAACAATTATTATTACAGAATTTAAATTCTAATACTTTATTCTTTTGTATCTTTTTTTTTCTTTGCGAAATACAAATAATTTCCGAATGTTTGGGACAGAGGATTTGAAAATAATGCATAATTCTATTTTGTTCGAGAGCTTGATTAATTCGTAGTTGAATTTACGTCACATTGCTGCAACGCGCAAGCAATTGATGACTGTCATGTATCAATCACGAACGGGAAGCTTCGAGAACACTTCGGAATTTTGGTCCACGGTCAGATGACGAGGTCAATACTTGAGATGGCATTCCAGTCTCCAAATTGTCATTCCACGCCAACTTGAGTACAGTTAAAGATTTAACATGCGCGTACACGATGGTATATGGTTAAACATAGTTTCGAACGAAAAATTCTCCTGTTTCTAATCAACGACTCTTCAAACTGAGCAACCAAAACCTCATATGTGTAACTAAATAGAATTTTCAAGAAAACTTTTAGAACTTAGTCATGAATATCTTATCAAATTAATTTGTCATCTTTCCCTTAAAGACGTTGAAAATTAAAAATACTGCTTGACTGGTGCACAAATAGTATTTTCCGTAGATTTGTCATCTTAAAGAATTAAGTTTCGGTAATTTTACAGGAAATGAAGGGACTTTCATAATTCCTCTATACTAAAAAATCGACTCTTTTAGTAGTCACCTTAGTGTCATTTTACGTTGTTTTGTCATTTAAAAAGGGTGCGATGTATGTCAAATGCATTACATAGTAGATGGATATGCATAAGTTCGACTTGCGTCCAAAGTAAGTTGTAGAAAGTATAAAAATGTCAAAAAAATGTTTCAAAATTATATTCTGATACTTAAATAATGTTAATATTTTACTACGTTAGAGGAAAGTTATTATTCCGGTCACTTTTACTGTCTATATTCCATGTCTAATAATTCTGCTATTAAATAGATAAAACCTGTGTTGCTAAGACAGTGTGTTTGCAGTAAACGGATTTTAACAAATAATAATCTTTAAAAAAATATCATACTGTAATAAAAATATAACATACTTGTTAACATAATAATATAGTTGCGTTGGTTATGTTTTAACAATACAGTAGTTGTTTTAGAGTGTGGGTTTCATACTAGGTTTTTGAGTATGTATCTGTTTTGTCAGAATTTACATACGTCATCATATTTAGCTGCCTATGAGAGGCACATTTTCAGTGTAAACAAACAAACCAGAACCTCTGAAAGATGAGCAAGCATGTTCAACTGGCACATATTCTGAGCATATAAAAAAGTTACCATTGCTCACCTTGCTTTTATATTTCGTTCATGATATACGACCTTGAAATTTAACTCATAATGTGAAATTGAAAATTCCCCTTTCGTCTGTACACAGGTTCATGCGAAAAAGAGTCATATCCAAGCGATTAGAAAATGGAATAAAGTGTAAAATTTGTATAGCATTGCTATATATTAAAGGACTACTTGAAACAAAACCAGTAATTTTTTCTGAGAAAATAAAAAGAACTGAAAGAAACAATATTCACTCTTCATTACTAACATTTTCAAATCGTTCTAATTCATGAGCTTCATCATGATAATTTTATTCAGAACTATTTCCTCTAGTTCTCTTTCAATTGTGTCGGTATGTTCCGATACACCATCACTGCTCTTGTAGGGTAAAATAGGCAATAGAAATATCACCAATAATTGCTATAGTAATTAATTGATGCAGGTGACGAATTTTCATAAAATTGTACTTTATGTCTTAACGAAATAAACTATTACGAAATATTGCAACTACTAAAAAAATTAAAGTATAAATGTGTATGAGTAATATAGGAAAATAAATAATTCTTGTATCATCACTAATGAATTAATTGGCTATAACATTTCAAATTATCTTGTTCCGTTATATCAATGTGTTCATAACATTATATTAAGAACTGCAATATATTTAAAAAGTTAATTATTATAATCATTGTTACAAACTCTCTTGTGTAGCAGTTTCAATTAAAAAAAAATTGAAAGTAAAAAAAAAAAATGGAAAATAGTATTTTACAAAAGGATTTTCTTGATCTGCAAATTTTATGATTATTCTCGGATTTAGTCAAGTTTTTCTTAGTGTATTTTAGTAGGGACTCTAAATAATATCGTTTTCAAAAACAGCGTTTTTCCACAGCTGTGCCTTACAAATGGCAAAACGATTTAAATTGTGTGATTTATTTCATTTCAGAGGTATAGTTTTGAATTTTTGACAAGCG
The DNA here is from genome assembly GCA_947359465.1 of Metellina segmentata. Taxonomy (NCBI): domain Eukaryota; kingdom Metazoa; phylum Arthropoda; class Arachnida; order Araneae; family Tetragnathidae; genus Metellina; species Metellina segmentata. The sequence continues at coordinate 62,672,763 of OX375875.1, forward strand.
TGATCAGAAAGAATTTGAATTAACACTCATCTAAGTAATTCTAATACGTTTTATTACATAAAGGATTATAAATAAATAGTTTAAAAAATTTTTAAAGTCACTCTTTAGCAAAAATGGTGGGTAGTTGCTATTATTTTTTCAATCAATAAAAGTTATAATTTATTGAACACTAGCCACTGCGTGGCTAGCCCGGCGTTGCCCGTGCCAGTGGTGTAAGGTATTAATCTAGTCTAAAATTTTCCGCAGATTTCAAATCCGTTGAAGATATATTCAATTTAAAAATTATTTATTTCAAGAAAATCATATTTTTAGGTATCAATATAAAATGAAATTTTCCGCATAATTCATATCCGTTGAAATTTTTACTCTATATTCAACGGTCTAGGAGACCGAACGTGACTATAGTTAAAAGATTTATTGTCTGGCTGAATAAACATTTCTCCGCCCAAAATAAAGCGGAAACGAAAAAAAAAAATTTTCTTCGCGTGTAAAATGAAAGCGGAAATGTAAAAAATAATTTTTTGAGCGTTCTCCGAAACGATGAAAAAAGTATGGCATGGTTCCAAGGTCACGTGGGTAGAAAAGGCTATTGCGGCTATTCTTCTTTCGTCCGGACAAAGAACCAGATAGAGAATAAAACTATTAAATTTATTTTAAAATCTTCTAGATTGAATTTTAAAAATTTGTATCGAACCAAAAATTGCAAAAAATTTGACTACATGTGAGTCAAATTTCATTGCTGTAAGTGCCATAGAATTGTCAGGATTTTGCGCCCGCGAAAAAAAGAGACAAACACTTCCTATTATATTATTACAGATTTGATGTGCTACCGAATTTAATTTTTTGTGCATCATCACATGAAATTTTTTTAAATCGCTGATTTAAAACTATAATGCTTGTGTGTGAACAGAATACACTTTCTAATTAACATCTTGTGCTTCCATTAAAAAAAATTAGACATTTAGCCATAAAATCTCCCAGTTAAGTTAGAAGACATGCAAGAATCTGTTGAAGAAATGGGGAAAAGTTTATCTACAACCATCAAATATGTTACACACACAAACAATAAAAACACCGTACACAATGTCATTGTACCTCTTGATAATTGGCATATAATGCAGGCGAAAGTGTTGTCCCGAGTTTCCTAATAGCGCTCCGAATAAACAACGAGCGACATTAAAAGAATATCGATCAATTACAGCAGCGATTAATATCTTCCCCGGACACCCAACGAAAATCGAAATGATTGTCCATGACTTGACTGTAAGTTCGTGCTCCAGATCCTTTGCAATCTTTCTTGGTCAACGGCGATGATCATAAACTGCCATCGAATGCTCCACTTTGCTTGCTTGTCTGATTAATTCATCGATATAGCTCGCTTATTGCATCTGGGAGAAGCAGCCGCGATACTTGCTTTAGTTTTGTTATTAGAACAAATCAGGAAGTTTCAGCGAAAGTTCGTAATTATTTTAAATCGGTTGTATTTTTTCCTTGTTTGGGCGCATACTTTTAATGTGCGGTGTGGTGTTCTCCGATATAGTTTCTTAATTAGCAAAATAAAAACATGGCGTGTCTTTTTTTTGTGCCGCTGTTAATGAAACACAATTCCATAAATTGATGCCTTTCGTCGAAAGCTACGGTACGAGTCAACGCACTTTCGCCTTTTAAATGAAATAAAAATGTTTTATTTTTCGGTGTCTTGTGTTTTTCCTGCTACGTATCCTTTGATTCTGTAATAAAAGACCTGAAGCTTTTAATTTTGAGTTTTGTGTCACGTTCGTCAAGTGGGCTTAGAATAACTTACTAGCGTAGTGTACACTAACAAATACTAATGAAATCTTGTTTTTCTTTTGACTCACCCAAATAATCAATATGCCTTTCAGTTTTTAAAATGTCCACATTATAGCTTATTCATTACAAATAACGAGCCAAGAAGTAAATTAAGCTCAATTAATAGACAAGGAGAAACCGAAAGAATGAATGAGAACTTAAAATCATCTAGTGTAGCAATTTTCAACGAGTGTTAATAAACGGTTTTGTAAACATACTAAGTTGAACAATATATTAAATTTCTGTGTCTATATATGTACAAATATAATATTTCCCTTTTATGATATTATATTCAAGTATATATAAAATATTTTCTTTTTCCAGTATTTAAACGTTCTAGTATCGGTGGTACAGTGAACCATGGAAATGTGGTACTTCATTGGAATAGGGCCGGCTGTGCGAAATGCAGAACACAATTCGATCCATTTCTGAAGAGTCCCACAAAATATTTAAGAGTAAAAGTAATTGACGCCTTTTGAAACGAAGCGAATTGAGTAGTTAACTGTAGGAAACATTTTAAAAATAAAAATAATTATTGAAGTGTGTCTCTAAATAGTTTAGGGACAAAATTGTTTGATAGTATATTATTCTTTTCCCAGTCCCATTCGTGAATTGGCCCCTCCAAGTGTGTATGATCCTATTTGAGGGAATTGGAGGAATCGGCCCAAGGCTGGCTCTGCATCTGAAAAAAGTTGGGAAACACAAATGTTGTCTCACAATAACATAAAAAAGAACAAAATGTAAATTTTCTGTAGAAGTCAGGGACGTATTCAAAGAGGGGTTAGTTTCTCAGGAACCCTCTGAAATGTTCTTGGTTCACAAAAGTATTTTAATGGGACGGAGTTAGAGGGGCAGGTTAAATAAATTTTCATTTCTTAAAGTTCCCGTGTGTGTTCGATATGCTTACAATTACTAAACACTATTAACAATCACTAAACACGTCTAGGTATAAAACTCTTCAGCCACAAATATTTTATTGTTCCACATTCGGATAAATCGTACAGAAGCCTTCTTTAATTTGGGTTAAAACAAAGACTAAATGCACCTGCGCTGTTTCCAAAATGACCATTACAAAACAAATGGACTTTTTTTTAACGAGATTCCAAATTATTTATGTTGGTAAGATGCTCGCACAGTAGAACTTCTGAGCTTGGAACGATCTTCCTCAACAGCTGCGGGCTTTATGGATTCGACACACCCTTTGAGGAAAGGTGTAAATATGTTTCACACGGGAAGGAAAGCTGTTCTAATAATAGAACTTCGCGGACAAATGCTTAAATTACAGTAACGCATAGATTGTTTAAAATAGTTAATATTTATACCCTTTTGATTTCATGAAAGAAGGTAATTAGGCATTTTTTTCTTAATCTGCATTCGAAGGTAATTTGAGGATGAATTAAAATAAACGAGCGTTTATGGAACAAGAGTCAATTAACAACTGTTTTACCGCAAGGGTAAGAAATAGTTATTCAAAACAGAAAGTTCTAAATTACGTTAACACTCTACTGCAGTTTTTTAGATTATCCACTGTATTTTATATATGGGATCTGTTCTATTTATAGCTTTAACGAGTTCAAATAGAGAATAACTTATGCTTTAAGGAGTTAGATTCCATTGTTAACCTACAAGAGAAGGGCTATGTAAATGTAAAATATCACCTCGTCCCCTTTAAATCTTGGTATCCGACTTGTCATGCTCTTCCTATTTATTTCTGCAAGTACATAATTATGTTCCACACTCCCTAGTATTGAAATATTTTATGATGGTCTCCAAAATATATATCTTTATGTTGAAAATTTTATCTGATTTATGCGTATATAAAAGCATTCATTTGCATTTGGGAACAACGCTTTAAGTGACATCATGTCGCGTTCCTCTTAGAGTTGCTAACTACTATTAAATGGTTAAGCTGTTGCTTCAATAAAATGCAGCATATAAGATTTAAAAAAATTGAAAGCCTTTCTCTCGTTTTAATTTTGAACTTTTAATTAGTTATGGATTACAAGATTACGAAATTTATTATTTTAGCTAAATTCATAAAATACTAGAAGAATAATTACAAAACCTTATTTGGGTTGAATTGTTTAACTATAGATTGAAAAGATGAACTGAATAATCCCTTCTCTATTTCTTATAAAACATACCAAATCCCCCGCCCCAATTAAGCTTGAGTAAAAACATTTCCCATCTTTTCAATATTTTTATAATTTCTTCAACTTACTTCGGACACAAATCTTTTCATGTAGTATATCCACCCATGTAATAAATTTCACACATATCGCACCCTTGCTAAAGTTGCAAACTGACGAAAGGTGACAGACACTAAGGTAACTACACAAATGACGATTTTTAGGAAGGATTAGGAATTCCCTTCCTTAAGTTCTTTTCCTGTATATAAGATTGCTTAACTCAATTCCTAAACATGACAAATCAACAGCGAATACCATCGCATTCATATATTAGCTTCCAATACTTTCTGACTTGTGGTACTTGCACTGGGTTTGCAATATTTTCGAATTTCGCCAACATCAAGGAGAGGACAAGTTAATTTGATAAGATATTTAACACTAAGTTTGTTTTAAAAGTGAACGCGTCTTTTCTAGAAAATTTTGTTTTTTTAGCACGTGCAATAATAAAAGAACTTGTTTTAAATCAGCAAAGATAACCTATTACCACTTTTGTAATGGTAAATATCGATTTGACAGTGCTTTGAAGTAGAATACTTCTTACCCTTTGAAACCGGGGTACCATGCTTAATTTTTCAGTGTCACAAAAAAAAGGTAAGATAAAGAATTTAATAACTTGAAAAATATAAATGATACATAAATGAACGATATCGCGTTCCAAAGAACATTTAACTAAGAAAGTTATAAAGTCTCATCGATCTTGCGCTGATGTCATTGGCTGATGCAATCACAGCACAAAGTTGAGTCACGAAAATGCGCACTGCCACCCACATTAATTTTATCTAGCCCCAACCTCCTTTGTATGACGATTGAGGAGTCATTTCCTTCCTCTCTTTTTGCGCTTTATAAATAATAATAGGAAAAAACCCTAAATATTTAATACCTGTTTAAATATCGGACTTCAAAGTATGGATATTGCGCAAGAATTTTTAAGTGTCCAAATATATGCATAATATAAACACAAGAAAAATTATGGAAACATCAACAGGAAGAAAGATTGAGAGATGTGGAATCCAAGAAGATACGGACATCCTATGCTGAGTGTCAATGTGCTCGAAGGGTATTCTTTAAAGTATACACATTCAAGGTGAACAAATGCCTGAGACGAGTGCGCGAAGTACCTCCACCGCTCAGTTTGACATAAATAGCATATCTGATAACATGTAAGTTTTTTAATCGAATGATGGATTTCAGCCCATAGAGGTCGGTTATGAGGTATAACCTTCAACATCACCAGCGAGTGCTCTAATTATAATACATGTGCGTAGCGTTGAACACTTGATGTTTGAAATTAAAACTGTCTTGTACTAATTTATTTCTTTCTTATTCACCATATGACCTCACTAACGTATTCTACGCCCTAAACTTAGCGGCTGTGTCTGAAACAGCCCATCCGTTTCTTTTATGAAGAAAATCATTACTTTTAAAATAATTATTTTCTTTACATAAGTTGCTTAAATACAGCTCCACTTCGTAAAATAAGCCATCTTGACCTTCTGTCACTATGACAAAAATTTGTACGATTTCAAAAATCCTAATTCAGATTTTTTTTTTTTAACATTAAAGTTTTTTCAATAGTGGCAAAATTTTACTTCAACTTTGCTTGATTCTAATTTACATACCGTTTCAATTCAAAAACTTTGTGGTGGTGTTGCGTGTGATAAAAAACAATTACAATTAAAATTTCTTTAAATGATTATTATATTTATTTGTTAAAACAGAAAACCGAGAAATTTAAACAAATATTTGGCCCGATAAAAAGCTGTTCTAAAGAATATAAATTCGTGATTCGTTGTTATCTCTTGATCTCGCACAGCTGCTACAGCTAAAAATTAGACAAAATTTGAAATACGAAATTAATTTCAAGCGACGTGGCAAGCGAACCGTTTCATTACAAAATCTTGTCTGTCTCAAATATTCAGAAATAGTCTACATTTCGTACAGAAAATAAATAAGGCTCAAAATATACAAATGTATTAGATTTTAAATTCCATAAAAATAATTTTTGGAAAAATTATTATTTTTTAAGCAGTACTAGTAAGACAATATATGTAATTGCAATGCTCAATATACCTGCCAGCTACTCCAAAACTACCAAATTATGTTCGATTTAAGTAGTGTTACTCAGATGGTTTTGCATGAAATGATAAATATGCAAACAAAGGAATTTCAAATAATGTATCCACTAAAGTAAAATAAGAGTATCAAATATAGAATATTGCTTTAAACTATGTTGAATAAATTTTATCTGGTACTTGTACAAACACAGAGACACAAAATCAGATAATTTATAAAAAACAGGAAATTCATCATATATCAATCCAAATTACAATGACAGATGTGGCAATGAGATTAACTTAGCACTTCCTTTTTTGCACGCATGATTTATTTACAGAGGATCATTTCGAAAAATCACCCAACTTTTGCACCTTGAGAGAACTTCTGTGAAAGTGAGGGACAAAACTATTCTTAACCTCTTCATTATCACAGAGTACGTCAAGTCGTTGGCCTGATAATGACTTGAACTCTCGAAAACTGCCCTTAATACATGTAGATTTATTTGCGCATGAAACGAAGATTCCAATATTTACTGTGTTTTAGAACATTATATTATATGCAGCTGTCTAAAAATAGAAGAAAACTAAAAATTATAATGATTTTCAACACATGTTTGTAAAACAAGAACTTTTGCTTTTACGAGAACACCTCAATCCGGTGGTTTTTATAACAAGTTAAAAAAAAAATCCTTTATTATTGTTTAGAAAATCAATTGCGGGAAAGACATGCTTCTATAAATAAGCAAAATGTAGATCAAATATTGTAGAGCTTCTTCGTTTCGAAAGCAAACAATGGTATTAAACAGCTGAGGCGAAAAAAAGTTCCCGGTTGGAAGAGTAACGGATTAGCAATCGGAGGGTTGCGAGTTTAAAACTAGATCCATCCAAAGACTGTCGTGTACACGGGGCTGGTGCACGTTAAATATACTGTGACGTCAAATGTTCTCGCGTTGGTGTGGTGTGATGGTTTGGAAAGTGGGGTGCCAGTTCAGGTGTTGACCTCGTTTCTCTAAGTCGAATTTGACCGTGATTCAAAATTGCGTAGTGTTGTCCTCGAATTTTTCTTTTAGGGATTGATCCCAGACGTTGAATAACTCGTTGCGTTGTACCTGTGCGACTTATAAATTCTACTATCTACCTACCCTTTAAGATTTGAGTAATATTCGCCTATAACCTGTTTTGTTGTTCCACAATGCGACGTGAATTAACTACCTACTCACCTAGGAATAAACGAGTTTTACTTGGAGAAAGTGGCATTGCTAATGGGAAAATAATTTTGTGACAATGAATTTAAAAACTTAGTTTATATTATTTCTAAGGCTTAAAATTTTGTTTTGAAGATAATTGTATGTTCTTATAAACCAGACACATTTTAAAATGCTAAATAAAAATAAACGACAGAGCTCTAAACTGAATTTTCATAAACGAACTTTAATCAAATTATATTTTTTTCCCAATCTAAAACTTATTTTGCTAATAAAACAAAACAAAAAGAGAAAAACTATAAAGCATTAAAGACACATTTTAAATTTCTAAAACAAAAAAGCGTGTGGTTTTTAAACGAAAAATTGTATTTTTTTTTGTGGTTGACACTTGATACAATTTTTTGTACTTCAGTTTACATGTTTAAATTCGAAATTAATTTTTCCTGGAGTACTAAAGAAATGCGTCAGCTTAAAACTGTGTGAGTTAAATCATTTTAAAGAAAATAATCAATACCCTCATTTATGTTTTGTTGAGTTGTCAAACAGTCTTTTGTGAATATGATAAAACAACTCGATATTTTATATGAAGCAATCTCCAATGATTTTTAATAACACTTAAATAGTTTTGTTTATGTTTCAAATAGATTAACCTCTTAAAGCTTTCTCTGGAATTTGATTTTTGTATATAGCGAAAAGATTTTTCAAATTTAATTTTCGAGGTTAATGATCTGTTCATTTCATTAATAAAAATTATAAATAATTATAATTTTATAAAAAAAAATAAAAAGTTATAACTATACATTTTCCCTCTTATCTGTTACAGAATAGAATCATACATTTCCTAAGACAATAACAACGAGCAACTTTAGCCCATTTCTGAATAAAATAGACTTCAATTCGTTTTTTTTTATCATCATCACTTAATAATAGTGTACTTGAAGAAATTTTAAAAGATTAAACAGTAGTGAAAAAGCCTAGATTTATATAATTGATAAATTGACAAATATTATTGGTATTGGAAAGCAAGAATTCATTTCCTACTTTTTGGAACAATTTGTTATTTCTGTTTGATGTACTGTATATTATTTATTTGAATAAAATTTAAATCAAAAGATGAAAGATTTATTGGATTTTTTTTACTCCTGCAAAATGCAATCGCCATAAAAAAACATTCTCTTTGACTCATATGGGTTGCTCTGGGTCACGAATTTTTTCACGATCCACATTGAAAGTAAAAGCCAAATACACTAATGTATTCAGCATAATTTTGTGAAAAGTGAAGGAAAGATGTTAATCATTTGAAACTTGTAGGATATACATATCAGGGTTTGAAATGCAAATGGTTAGATTTGCAGAGTGATTGCGCATGCCTGACCCAGCAGCGCTCTATGAGCTCTCATGGCAGGAGTATAAATAGAGCTCTTTTAAGAGTCCCACAATTTGTGTATTGTGGCTAGCATCTTTAAGAATCACTATGCCTTTTCAACGACAAAAGATGCAATATGAACTAACAACAGAGTTCGAAAGGGAATGAATGATCAGCTTGAGTATGGAAGATTTTTGTGACCTCGTTCGGAATATAACGATACAAGACAGTGCAGCGTGTGTTTGGAGGTAAATAGTTAATAAACGTTACACTGAAGCAAAAAAAAAAAAAAAGGACTATTGGCAATGATCCAGAATTGATCCCGAAGGGAAAGATCAAAGACAACACATCGTATCTTGAAGCACGGTCGGAGCGTGTTTGGAAGCAGTTGACTGAAGAGAACAGGACACATAAAAAATTCGGCAGCTGACTCTTAGTATTTATTATTACTGCTCGTGATGGCTTCACTGCGTACTTAATTTTTCAGTTTATTTTGTTGTTGAATGGTTCAAAATTTTTTTTTTTCGTTTTTTTTTTCAGTTATATCACTAAAATGTCAATAAATTTCACTGTAATGATGCTCTTATATGTTGAATTATTCACAAAAACAGTGTATATCCCCACAAGCTGCCTTGTCTCTACTTTCTCTACAGATAACGATGTCTCTCTCACTCATTGAAGAACATTTATTTCACTTTCCCCACCGAAGGTCGAAGAAACTTCGCGCCAAGTTGTCCCACTAGAAAAGGCCTCTAACTATAATCTTTCTTTCATCAGTTTTTCCTGTTACATGTTGTTGACATTCAATTAACATAATGCTTTACTTTGTTACCGATTAGAGAACTGTGGATGCTAATTATTGTCCTACATAGTAAAGACGAAAAGCGTTGAAAAAAAGATGAAACTGCTATGGATACTTATTGAAAGTTCCTGATCTTATCGCTGTTATCAATTGATAAAAAAAAAGCTTACGTGGGATACTGTGAAACTATCAGAGATAAATTATACCTAAATAATAACTAATTTTTACTAGTTTTTTAGTAGTTACGATACATATGTAACTTTTATTTTTAAAACAAACATATTTGGTTGCAATATTAAAACTGAAAAATTCGAAATAAATCAAAAATCAATTTACGAATTAAAAGCGCATCCTCCTCTACAATTTTAGCAGTATTAAATATGTTTAAAACATGCAGCCATATAAAGTAGGTGCACTTGGTATGATATCTAAACAAATACATGACACAATTCGAAATAAAAAATCAATACTTTTGATTTATAATATAAATTCAAGGCAACGAAACACACTATTCACTTGGCTATGCAAAATAACTTTTCAGCATATCATTGACGACTTATTCTAACATCTAATTTAAAACGTATTAAACTCATAATTTATGAACATTGAAATATTTAACCTAGTGAAGAGTAAATGGTTTGAAACTTCTTTGTGTTGTATGACTAGGATAAGATTTTCAGATTCTAACTTTTTAACTATCTTTTGCGGGTGCTTTTATTTCAATCCTCCCTAAAATTGCACTGTGTTGGTCTGAAGTTCGGTAAAATCTCTCGTTATGGAAATAGAAAAGCTGTGATAACGGACTCACATTTAAAATGAACGAAATTGGTATGTGTCGTTGGAACTTACACAATAACAAACAGTTGTAGATTAATTTTTGGAAAAATTAATGGAAATATATCTTGAACTGGAATAAATACTTTATTTCTAAACCGTTTTTTTAACATTACCATCACACTATAGAATACAATCCTACAAATTAAACATTTTCGGATTATAATGTTATCTTAGCTTCCATTTTTTTATGATAACTCCTCAATTGAATCTCAGATATGTGTTTTCCAGGAATTTGCTTAATTGTTTTTTATTTCCTATGACAGGATTTAAAGAACTTCTGGAGACAAAATAGAATAAAAATTATATCTAATAATAGAAAGAATAGCATAAGAGCCAGCAACAAAACATTCTATAAACATACTCTTATACTGGGCTGACTTCCCATTAATGATAGAAAGAGGGTTCTTAATAAAAAAAAAAGAGTTTATAATAAAATAATTCGTTTAAAAAAAATCTTAAAAAAAACTTTTTATGCAATTAGTTGGAATTTATATGTATAAATTGAATTATTCTAGTTTAAATTAAAAACACGACTATTTATAAAGTCTGGTATTTTCACAACTCAAATTCGACAAGGAGTAGCTATATAACTCATGAAAACAAAAAACAATACAATCCAGAAATAGAACTAACTGTATTATCTACACTAGCAGCCGAGAGATGTAATAAGCAGAACACGCTCCTCAATAATATGGTTTGGAATTTCATGGTGTTAACGAAGAGAAAAAGGGGTTAGAACCATCCAGCAATGACCGCGTGGTTTCGTAATTATACCTTTGTGTCACGAAAAGGAGGTAGAAAGAGATCCAACAATGGGGATAGATTAAAGATACGTGCCAAGTCTAGGTTTCATATCGATTGTATTCTCAAGACAGATTAATTTTAAACTTGATGCTCGTAAGCGTTTGTGGTAGAAAAATATATAAAAGTTTTGCAATTTAGATAAACATTTTACAATCTCTTTCGACGAAAATTATTTTGCTTCTGCTGAAAGTAATCGATCGGAGCATGAGGATAACTTTGTTTCCATGAAGCTTACATTATAAACACATTTAATTAAAATTGAACGATTTACGTTTAGTTATATATCAGTGGGGTTCTCAACCTGTTAAAAACAAACAAAAAGGACAATTTAAGAAGTCTGATACAATTACTTTTTTTAAGCTAAAATTTTAAAAGTAAATATTTGTTTCAAATTTGCTGAATCAAAATTAAAGTATAATTTTTGAAAAAGATGCATTCCAAATTTCAACTCTTTAACTTTATCGGTTCTTGACTTATAACAATTTGAATACAGGAACTCTTGAAAAAATGCATCATTTAGAAAAACACATTTAAAGTTTTAAAGACAGATTTACAATAAAAAAATGTTTAAATACCCTTTAAGAGCATCCAGATGAGTATCTAACTCCTTCTTTCCTCGTAAATCTTTGGTTTAGTTTGATTTTTGGAAGTTCTACCTTTTTTCTGTATAGTTTAAAGGTCTCCGTAGACTTAAATAACGTCTTTCACAGATGTTATTGCCATGACAACAGCTGTCTTAGTGCTAGATTTTTAAAACCACGATCCATAAAATTAATTTTATCTCTCGTTCTAATTAAGATAGAAACATGATTCAGACGTCATTTTAAGCAGAAAGATACATATAATTTTTTAATACCTAAAATTTGTATCGAAAATTTGACGATTTTTGTGTCTCGGACCCCTTTAACTGTCTAGGAGACAGAAAAAATAACTACATAACTGAAGTTAAAACTTTGTTGTTTTTTTATATTCTGCAGGAAAATCATTCCTCCGCGCAAAGTGAAAACAAAAAAATGAATTTAGAATTTGTCATATCTTTATGCTGTTGCCATTCCAAAGAAAACAATAATAATTGAATTTCATTAAATTCATTTTAAAATGTTCTAGATTGAATTTTAAAATTTGCTGCGACCCTAAAATTGTAAAAAATTTGGACTACCGTGTGCCCAATCCAATCACTGTGCGTGCCATAGATTTGTCAAGACTTTACGTACAAGAAACAAACAAACAAACACTTCCTTTTATAATATTAGAGAATGAAGTGTCTGTTTGTTTTCTGCACGCAAAGTCCTTACGAATCTATGGCACTTACGGTAATGGGATTTGTCTCACGGGTTGTCCGAATTTTTTGCAATTTTTTGGGTAGCTGCGAATTTTAAAATTCAATCTAGAACATTTTAAAATGAATTTAATGAAATTTAATTATTATTGAATGCAACAGCATAGAAGATCACAGATTCTAAACTTATTTTTTTCGTTTCCATTTTCATTTTTCGCGGAGGAATGATTTTCCAGCAGACGGTAAAAAACAAATAAACTTTTAATTGGAGTTATTTAATTCTTTTTTTATCTCCTATACCGTTAAAGATAGAGTAAAAATTCCAACAGATTTGAAATCTGCGAAAAATTTCACATTAGATCAATACTAAAAATTTGACTTTCTTTAAGTAAATAAGATTTTTAAATTGAATATCTTTTATATTTTCTCAAGATATTGTGACGTCACGCCGAATTCCTATTTGGTTTGCGAAGCAAATCAATACCAAGGGCAACTCCGTTAAGGCTGTTATCCAATAGGCTACAAATTCCCATTTGGTTTGCAAAACAAACCAACACAACGGGCAACTCCGTAATGGAAGTTATCTAAAAGGCTTCGGATTCCCATTTGATTTGCGAAGCAAACCAATAACCACACAAAAGCAACTGGCACAGGCAACGCCGGGCTAGCCACCAAAGTGGCTAGTTTAATATAATTATTTAATTAAAGTAATAACTAATTGCATGTTATATCAATATATTTTGTGGATCATTATTAATCCATGAAAATTTTTACTGTACTAATTAAACACAGGTAGATCTTTTTGAGATTAAAATGAACACAAAACTCGCAGAGTAAGTAGTTACTGCTTTAAAAAAAATTAACGTTATTTAGGTTTTGCAAAAAAGTTCTGATCAAGATTTTAAACTAAATATTCCTAATTGTCTAGAAGTTATGAATATAGTATATAAAGAGAGAGAAATACTTTCTAATAACTATCTGAAACTTGATGTTCAAATGTTTGGAGAAGATTAATTTTAAAACTTTTAAAAAGCTATAGTAATCCATTTAAATATCATTGACAGGCTCAAATTCCGGAACTCTTTAGCATGGGTACAACAATCAACTTTGATTAAGTGTACTATTTCTATTGCCAAAGCAAAAATATCAGTAAAAATGAACGATTTTCATTTCAGTGTTAGTGTGAATGGTATTTTTACACATGACTCTGATAAAGTGTTTCATGAAAGCTATTGTTTCCTGACACAAACACACAAAGTTCGCGTATCACTCGTTTACATCTTGATGCGTTTCAGCTTATTATGGATTGATTCGAAGGTCATCTTTTAATCATCTAACTCTAACTTAATTACACGTATTAAGGTTTGCCCGAGGCATATCATATAGAAAATTGTACTTGGAGGCATTGTTCTATGGAGATACATCCGTTCCACTGCGTCATCTCATTTCTTATTATAGAACAAAGAACACCCAATTATGTTAGATTATGAGTTTAATCTGCATTTTCCGTTTTTAGTTCTTGAAAGAGAACGACTATAGAAACTTAACAGAAAACAAATAGAACTAAGCAGTGATTAAAATTGAAAATTCTTAAGGTCAAATAGTACTTTGTTTAATAGGTAAGGGTAGTTATGTGGTAAGGTGGGACAGTGCATAAAAAATTCCTGATTCAGATCTCGATTTGTTCACAATATAGCTTATATTGTACTTGTCCTCTAGTACCTCGAGTGTAATATATCAGAGCCCCCATTTAAGAGGTCACAATACTGTGGCCCTTGGTCTCGAAATATGTGAAAACTTAGTACTATAATGTGTCTGTTTTCTAAGTTCAAACGTTAAACAGTTTTTGATTGTGTTAAAAATAAAATGTGCAACTATTGTATAAAAGAAATGGGAAAAACTAGTGCATTTATGCAACTTAAACATTAAGTTCTTGGGATACATATGCTTTATTTCAGAAGATTCCCGTCATCTAAATTGTTACTTGGACTTGTCATTCTACTTTATACTGAGGCTTAAAATGTAAAAGTGAATACCTAGAATGAATTTATGTGAAATCGACGGGGTAGAAAATTTAGCATAGCATACAAGAGTGCAATAACTTAAGAAAAGGTCGATTTTGAGTTTTTGATGAATGCTTGATTATGAATGCTTTAATTCATCTCCTGTAAGATTTTTGAAACTTAAATCGTGAAACAGTCAAATATATGGCGTTTTCAGGTATATGTTTTCGGTCCTTAAAACTTTTGAAATTCTTCTTCGGGAAAAGATGCGTATTGAGTAGTGGCATTTTTTCCCCATCGGAGGTACAATATCAAAATTAAAAACGTAATGGCATCATTTTTTCAGATTTTTTAGACTTATGATATTATTTGGTTAAGGGGAGAAAATAAAATTGTGTCATTAAACAGAACTTCTTTTATAGTAACCATGTTCTAAATTCTTCTTATGCTGAAACAACTAAAAGTTTTCACTGTTATGCATAATTTAACACGTAATAATTTTAAAATAAAACATTTTGGTTACCTCTGTACTATTTTTACAATAGTATCTTAACTATCCATTTTTAAGGATGTAATATGATTTATTTCGATTAAGAACATAAATACACGTGGTTTATATAATCTTATAATTACAATAATTGTATATCTAATTTGGAGAGTCTTTAAAATTTTATTTTTTATCATTCGCAGACACACTTAGAAACTTAAAAATCTGTATATTCATATTATAAAATCTAAGCGCGGATATACATGAATGCATGAGTAGGCAGGTTGACTTTAAGAATACTAGAATTAGTGTTAGCATTTGTTTACATTTTAAATACATTAAGCGGACCAAATTAATTAGAAAACGGAAAATACGAAATTCGAAATT
This sequence comes from Metellina segmentata, assembly GCA_947359465.1. Classification (NCBI taxonomy): domain Eukaryota; kingdom Metazoa; phylum Arthropoda; class Arachnida; order Araneae; family Tetragnathidae; genus Metellina; species Metellina segmentata. The sequence goes on from OX375875.1 coordinate 62,688,006, forward strand.
TTCATAGAACATAATTAAAAGAGCAAAATTAAGGGAATCAAAATATTTTACGACAATTACAGATCTTTTTACGAATATCTGGATATTCAAGTCAGTGAACGAATGAGATTCGAATGTACATTCACTTCGATTGACCTATTCCATCTAGTAAAGATGTCTTCTTCCGAATTTAGTCTAGAAAGAATAGCAAAATTTAGAACAATCAGCGTAATGTAAATGTGTTGACTTTCATTTTACCCACTGCAAAGAATAATTTTTCTGTCAACAATAATCCTTTTAGTTGCCAAAACACGCTCCAAAATCTAGTTCTTTCGCAGTTGCATAAAATACGATAATCTCCCATTTCCTTCCAAATTCCAACCCATATTTCTATAAAAACAACCATGATGGAACAGTTGACAGCGTGAAAATACTTTCACCTGCAAAATGGCTCGGACGCACCTCGCTACCATAAACCAGGAAAGGATGGTCGGTTCCTTTCCTTTTTGGAAAGTAAGGCGGTGGCCCAGCTAAGGAGAGCTAATGTCCCTTTCGAGATCATTATTACCTCCAGGCACGGCTACTCATCTGCGGGAGGCTCCCATTTTATTTTTCGCGGTCTTTTATTCTCGAGTTTCTGTGTTACATCCGTGCATTCAACCGAGAGAGGCTTTGTATATAAGCTCCGAACCACGTGTTTAATGAGACATTTGTCGGCGTGTTGGGCGTGTGTAAGGTGCTTGTAAACTGTGGACAGTGGATATGTTATATATGGATACAATTAAAGTAAGCCTATTTTTTGTGTGTGGAAGCATTTGAATTTTAATAAAATTTTATTCAAATCTTCTACAGTAATAATATAATTATTGTCATTACTATTTTAAACCATGTTTAAGTTTTTCATTTTTGAAATTATATATTAATACTATCATTGCTGTATTTAAATTATTATATTCATTTAAATATTTGCTTCTTGAGTCTGTTTTGTGTGTAAGTTTCAGAGATTTTTCGAACTTTGAATAAAAGTTTACAAACTTTAGCAATAATAATTTTAAACTGATTCTCATTAAAAATATATTAAAGTTAATACAAATTTGGTAATTTTTTCTCTGAAATTTTATGTCTCTATTATTATTTTTTTGGATTGTACTTATATTTTCGAAAATGGCATTTAAAATGTATTATACTACTTTATTTTGTTTTCCTCCTCAGTAAAATTTTAAACGTACTATGGCGTTTTGTATTAAAAAATTTTTTAATTGCAAAAAAACTTTTAATTTTCAATAAAACTATATTAAAGTTAATACAAATTTAAAAATTCTTTCTTTGAAATTTTATGTCTATATTATTTTATTGGAGTTTACTTATACTTTCAAAAATGACATTTGAAATGTATAATACTAGTTTGTTTTGTTTTCCTCCTCAGTAAAATTTTAAACCTGCTATGGAGTTTTAAATTACGAAATTTTAATTACAAAAAATAACTTTTCATTTCGTTTGAATTTTGTTAATGACGATGTTTCAAATCCAAATTGTTGGTAATGGCAATTTTTCACCAAAATATTGCAAAACATTTTGCATATAATTGATCTAGAATCCTTAAAGCTCAAACGTAAACTTCCGTAACAGGTAAATGACCGGAGTGGTCCAGTTAGAAAAGTTGGAAATCAGCAACCAGAGGGTCGATCCTACCAAATATCGGCTTATGAAGGCTGATACATGTTAAATCTGTCATGACCTCAAATGTCCTAACATTGGTGCTGCGTGGAAGTTTAAGAGTGAGGGTTATCTGATCGTGGTTCAAAATTACGAGGTGTTGTCCTAAGATATTTCCCTTTGGGATTGATCTATGACCGTCGCCAATAACCCTTTGGGTTGCTCCAGTTCGACACAAATTCACCTACCTACCAACCGTAGCAGAGAATAGGATTGACTCTAACAACACACCTAGTAGCCTACATCACTTTTCCCTGGAAACCCTTGGGTTCCCAAGGTTATTCCTTTTCTTATGGTTGTAACAAGAGGCACCAAAACGAAAATAATAATTTATAGAAGTACGAAATAAACTATTGTAGTAAATTATTAAACAAAAGAAAAACTGTTTCCATAAACTATATAAATAAAACAATTAAGAAACTCGAAATTGAACAACGTGAACTTGGGACTCTTGAAATAATTTCCATATTTTGGGATGCATCAGTTAACAGATTCATAGCTTTCAGTCCAAGCATTTATTCTACTAAAGTGAACTTAAAATGTTATCTCATATAAAGCCCGGTGCACATATCCGGTTTTTCAATGTGTGGCGCCGCTGCGGCAACGCAAGTGCGGTCTGAGATCCATTGGAGTAATGCACACATACCTCCGGCGCCACTGCGGCTACGCACTTTCAACTTGCATGCAATTTGTACCGCAGTTCCCCACGGCACCGCAGCCTGTCGCACACGCGTCTCCGGTCTGAAGTACCTTGTTTTCATAAACAAATGGAATGTAAATAATAAATGGTTGTATCCTGTAACGTCTATTTTGTTTCAAAATATCCTTTTTTTTTACATCAAGTAAGCGAAATAAACACGTTTTATTCGATAGAATATTTATCGCAAATGGCGCGAAATGAGTATTTGCTTCATTTCACGATTATGATTATATAGTTCGGCTTCGGTGCCGCACGTTGAAAAACCGGATACGTGCACCGGGAATATATGAGGAAAAATAGAATGTTGATAATATAATTTGGTTAATCTTTTTGGCGTTAAAAAACCACTTGATATATATTCTTTCAAACCTGTACTACGTTTTATTTATATTATAAATTAATATATTATTTACCATAATATTTAATTCTTGCGTCTGATTTTTAGACCTCGAGAAACTGGAAAATTTAATTAACAGGGAACTATTGTTGAAATTATATGTATTTAAAAATATTTAATAATTCACGTGGTACTCGTAAAATAAGTAGCACAATAATTAAGGCCCGGTCGTAACCACACATCCTGTTTTTCAAGGTGCGGCGCCGCTGGGCAACACACGTGCAGTCTGAGATTCATTAGATCCAATGGAGTAGTGCACACATGCCTTCTGCGCCGCTGCGGCGAAGCTCGTCCAACTTGCGTGCAATTTGTACAGCAGTTCCCCACGGCGCCGCAGCTCGCCGCACATGTTTCTCCGGTCTGAAGTACCTTGTTTTCATAAATAAATGGAATATAAATAATAAGTAATAAATGGCTGTATCCAGTAACGTCTATTTTGTTTCAAAATTTTCTTTTTTTTACACCAAGTAAGCGAAATAAACATGTTTACTTCGATAGAATATTTATCGCAAATGGCGCGAAATGAGTACTTGCGTCATTTCAAGGTTATGTGTGCATAGTTGGGCTTCGGTGCCGCAGCAGCGCCACACGTTGAAAAATCGTATGTGTGCACCGGGCCTCAATCAACCAATAAAAGTTCTTTGTTTGAAAAAAATGCGTTGACAGTTAAAAATCATCTTTTAATAAAAAGTTTTAAACGGCAACTTAATAACAACTTTTATAACTTTACTGGCTTCGTGATGAGATACCTAGAGAACTATCGTCTAAGCAATTTTTTTTAACTTTTTTCTTAAAATTTCTGTTTGAAAATCTTTGATAACCAATTTTACAAAAATGATACATTCACTCGCATGTATCTAATCTGCAAATATACAGTCTTCCCTGTATGACTTCTTAACCAATATAGTCTTTCAACCAAATTTTGATTCTGTTTATGTGTCTGCAATGTGTGTCTTGGTGTGTCTGCATGTGTGTCTTGGTGTAATATCAATGCTACTCTACTATGAAACCTCGTGATTCTCAGAGGAATAAAAGCAAATTATATCAAGTGTCAAAGGTATACGAAAGTTCATAGACCAAAGACTGGAATTATTCCAATATAATGTTCATATTTTAAATGTATAGTACGTCTTCCAAGCTTAGGAATCACTGTTGAATTTTTCATACTTATGAAACAAATATTAAATAAATTTTCTTTTTCAGATCCTAATAGGATTCCTCACGTGGCATGGCATCACCCTAGCTGCATCACCTGAGGATGGAAATCACGATTCAAAAAGAATGCAACCTCTTCCAAGTAAACCCGATCCTTACGTTGGTCAAGCCACTGCAGAGAATCTAAACAAATATCCGGAGCATTATGATTCGAATCAGGATCAAATAGAAATTTCTGAAAAGTATATTGAGCCACAAAGACATCCGACTCACTTACAAGACGAATATCACGAGGAGAAGACTATTGAGTACATGGATGAGGACAGAAAGGTAATGACAAATTTTTGAGTTAATTTTAACATTTCTGAAGATGGTAAAAAAATAGTTGCCAATCATTTTGACAACCTCTTCAGTACCCAGAAAATCATTCAATCCAAAAGATTGTTTTATCGGCTAAAGTACTTTGAGACTCAGAAATTGTTTTAAAATATTTTATTTTATTAGACAAGTGTAATTGTTAAAAATCGTGCCCCCTAATGGATTCATGGAACAAAACATTGGGATGTAACTGAATGGGAAGAACAGGAATTTATAAATATGCTTTGTTTCGAGGATAAAAAATTATCCAGTTAGTCAGTTTAACAAATTATATTTTTTACAATGAACTGCAGTATTTTTTTGGAAAATATTCTCAAAATCAAAGGTTTATGAATTTTCTGACTTTCATACAATTGAACACCTATTATTATATCTCATGGAACCACGATGCAGTTTAAAAATCTCTGGATTTGACCGGATACCATTCATTTGAAATGGATTTTCAGTGTATATAAACCAAGACGGGAATTTCGCGCTTACTTTTACCTCACCCATAGTGATTACCATAAAATGCATTTTGTCACTTTGTTGGTGACGCGCGCGTTTGTCGTTTAATCAAACTGGTGTTGACATCGAATCAATTAAGTATCCTATATATATATATATATATCATTGGAAACTCCTTCCTTAAAATTACCACTCTGTCAAATTATTTTCATATCCTTAACGAAATTTTTTCCAACATGTTAGAATTACTCTTCAGTAAATACGTATTTTGTATGCAAATGTATAAATAAGAGCGAATGATAATTTATATTGGCGATGTACTGAAGTCGTATTCGGAAAAAACAAGCCAAGATTCTTCACATCCGGAATACGTACAGAAAGCGCGTTCTGCCAAAAAAAACCACCACCCCACCTACAATTAGGTTGACAGAAAGTTTTAAGTAGTATTAGCAAAATTGCACTCTCACTTTTTCATGAGGTTTCATTATGCACTTAATAAGAAAAAATTCTTGTTTATTGAGGGTCTAAGTTTGAATTTATTCAATTTATAATTTTCAAGCAGTGCAATACTTAACGTTTTCGGAGATATTGCCTTAAAATTGTAAGTGCTGCTTTCTATTTGAAAGGTATTTTTCAATATTTTTTTTATCACTTTTAGGGGATATCTCTTGTAAAAGTTTTCAAAGAAATTTTAAAGATATATTTAGTTTATCAACTTCCAGACACTAATTGTAAATATATTTGATTGAAATGCTATTATTTTAGTGCTTTGAGATTTCTTTCATGTCGCTTCTCATTAAATCATATTACTATTGTATACGTAAATGATAAAATAAGTAAATAAAATAAAATAACTCTAACAATTGAAATTTTGTATTGAAACAGCGTATAATTATTAAATAAACATAACTAAATAAAAATCTGGTTTAACCTATTCTTTTGAACATTGTTACAATATCCTTTCTAAAAGCTCAGTTTGAAGATCTATTTCAAATTTATTTAATGTTAGTATTCACAAAATTAAAAAAAATTCAGATATCAATGTTTATCGATATTTGAGATTTGTGGAATATGTGATGTAAGAAATATAAATAATTCATGAAGTCATTACTTAAAAAGAAAAGTTTCTTTCGTTCTTTTGTAATGAAATTTTCCGCAGCTCATACATCATAAAAATCCGGGATTCAAAGGAAGACGATGCCATTATATTCCAATTAAGGTGTGGTTGCCATAAAATATTTTTTGCTGAGGAAAGAAAAAATGGTATTTATTCCTGCCTTTTGAGTTTTGTTTGATGTAATGCAACCGTTTAATTGAATGAGAGCATTGAACTCTTTTATTCATTCTTCAAAGAACGCTTTTGAGTGTATGAAAACAGTATTAACGTTAAACTAAACATGTAATGTTAAAATGACCTATTGTAACTGTACAAAGAAAACTTTTTATAACATTGGATGTCAAACATTTCTGTCTAAGAATAGAGCATTATTTTTTTCACACAAGTATAAACCACATTAGGGATAATATTTTTTATGTATATTTTTATAGTTTTACACGACAGCACCTTTATCGACAAATATAACAAATCAGCTATTCTATATAATCTTTTCTTTAAAAATAAATTGGCTGTGAGTTGTTAATACATGCCAACTGAAGTAATGCATTTCACAGTATTTTTCCTAGGAAGGTATATCGTGAATATCATCTACGTACTTCAAATTTTATATTTTATCAGTTTAAAAAATGGCGATCGGTTGGCGATCGTTAGCGAGCAGGGGGCGAAGCCCTCGCTGTGACGCAATATACCGTATTATTAAGATAGTTTCGCCGTCGCATGAGATTGATTCTGAGAAAGAAATGTTGGTTTGCGAGGCAAACGAAATAGAATCTGAGAAAGGAGTGTTGGTTTGCAAAGCAAACCAAATGGGATTGAGTAGCGGATGTTGGCAAGCGTAAGCGAGCAGGGGGCGAAGCCCTCGCTGTGACGTCATGGACCATAAGTCAAATCAGGATTATACGAATTATTAAGATAGTTTCGGCGTCCAGGAGATTCAATCTGCGAAAAGAATGTTGGTTTGCGAGCGTAAGTGTTCAGGGGGCGGCGCCCCCTAGTAATATGAAAGTTAACGTCGCTCGGTATTCCTCAGAATATTAAAAAATGTTACGTACAAATTTATTACACTGTAATACATCTAATCCTGTAAAAATTTAACATTAAATCATGATTGAAGTAAAACATTTATCATAAAATTAATAAAAAATTAATTTTTAATTCAACTATCTTACAGAATAATTCAGTAACATGTCTTCGCTTTGTACAATCATCAGATTGCAGAATTCATCGGGAACATAACGCACATTTAAAGTAGAGACATTTCTTTGTCCAGCTAAACGTATGTGGTGATAATGTTTCTATGGCTGAACTTGTTTCCTGCACGTATTCCAATCCTGACGTCACTTGGTTTTGTTTTCGTATTTGATTCCAGCACTTTGACAGTAAAAATTTCAAAGAATTGAATTCCGGACGGAAATATGATATTTGATTGGACTACGCAAATTAGATTAAATGCCAAATGTTACAAAAACGCAATAAATTTGAGTTAAAAGTAAAAGAGATTATTCACGAGGAAGCATTTGTGTAGAGGACGTAATATACTGGCTCTGGTTTATTTATTTACACTAAAAATCTCTCTCTAATATAATTGGCAAACGAGTGAATGTGTAAAATTATTTTAAATCCCACAGATTAAATAGGCATGTTGAATGCAATTCAATAACATGAGCAGAGCAAAGTTATTCTATCAATCAACTACATTACAATATAAATTAAACTAAGGTAAGTTGTGTTTTAATTATCGTTAAATACGAAGAATACTTACATTTTACCGCATAGAAGAGATTCAAAGTTTTATCTATTTTAGGAACCTCAAGCGTATAAGTTTGGATATGAGATAAAGGATAAGAAGGAAGGTCACCAGTTCCGTCAGGAGCAAAAAGACGAACATGGTAATATCCAAGGTAGATTTGGCTACCGCGATTCAAAAGGCCAATACCGCCAAGTGGAGTACGTGGCTGATGATTACGGGTTTCGCGCAAAGGTCAAAACCAACGAAGCAGGCACCTCCAACGAAAATCCAGCGAATGTGGAAATGCACTCAGAAGTCAACAGTGGCAACCAAGAACACCATCCTCAAAACCCGAATGTTATGCCACAAGCTGGTGAACCCACCACAGTCTACAAAACCGAGCATGCTGCTGGATCTGATCACCATAGTCAACAATCTGTTGCAGAAAATGTGCCACAGAGTGATGAAACTCATTATGGTAGCCCACGAAGTGTCCCAGTTAACGAATACTCTGGTTATGAGCCATATCCTCTCCGTTTGCATGATCACGAAGAGCCTGAAACCACGCATTACCGCAACAATGTGAAAACGCCTGTTGAACAGACTAACAGACATATTCCTCGTACATACAGATATTTTATCAACGAACGTACGCCCCATAGCGGGTACGAACATTCGTCTATTGAAAAGGAACCTGAAAAGAATTATAGAGAGGATACAAGAATGTCTCATGAGCACCATCAAGGCAAATCTCGTGCTCCAGCTCATTCAACTTACCAGTACGAGCTTGATGGAGATAGACATCTCTATAAATATGCGAAACAGCCTTCACAACCAGAACGCGAGATTCCACAAGTGGATCATACTTACGAAGAACGTGAACCAGAGTTTAGGACTCCTAAACATGAGTACGCTGCTGAGTATGCGCATACAAATCGCGAACCCCACGTACCGGACGACTATGGAAGATATAGAAACACCGGTGCCAAAACCAATTCGTATCGATCGCACGAAAAAAGATTGATCCTGCCTCAAAGAGTGGAATCTGATCATAGTATGCATGCTTATCATCAAGAACAGGATGGGGATCAAGATAATACTAACCGAGGCTATCCAGAAGAACTTCGCGTTTTAAAATATGAGTATCACGATGAAGCTGGAAACGACGATAAATCGAAGGTAGAGAAACCAGTTCACAAAGTGGTACCCGTGGTTCATCAGTATGTTCAGATAATAAACGAGCCCCAAAGATCTGTACCGTCTGATTACGAAAACAACTACCGCTCTTCGTATGGGTATAGACAAGCACCTCACAAGAAGAATATACCACAGCAACATTCTATAGTATATTTAGAACCGGAAAATGAAGGAAAGCATCCTCAACAGGAGATTTCATACGGCAAAAAAGACAATATGCACTCAAATCTAAAGCAAGAATTTTACCATCCAATAAAACTGGACAGTCTTACAGGATACCATAGTAATAGTGAAAGCTTATCTTCAAAACCATCACAGCCAAAAGATTTGCAGAACACAAACAGCAACCCAAAGAGTAACAAACCATTGCAGAAAGCTGTGCTTGAGCTTAACTCAGATGTGTACAAACAACTCATTGAAAACAAAACACCGGGTACACGTTTCGTCGCCATTCCATTAAATGGTCATATGGAATCTCCAAATTCTCGAAAAAGGATACATCCAAATTCAGCCCAACCTCATGGTATACTTCACATTCCTTTAAACGGCGAATCGCCTTCTTCGATTGATCTCAAGTCACTTGTTCTTCATATTCCTCACAAGCAAGGTGAAAATGCCGAATCTCCTACTGTTAAATATCAAGACTATGAACCTCACGATAAAAAGCAGTTCATTTATTCACAGGAATCTCAATCTCCAACTGTGCCACTGAACAAGCACCGACGGTATCAAAGTAAGGACTATTCAAAGTCAAAGTGGATACCTATGACGCCATCTTGGAATCAACTTCGAAGGAAGTCACCGCACGAGGACAATTTACAAAGTCCCCCAGACACTCAAATGCAGACACTTGATGGCATTAGACTTCAAATTTCAAACGGAGATGCTTTCAAATTTTTGCAGGGAGAAAGTTCAGCCCATGCTTTTGAATTAAAAAGAAAACCTGAAAAAATGTCAAGTAAAGAAGCTTTAACGAACAATAAAAAGAAAACTCCTCGCTTATACCTATTAAGTTCTTCATATAGAAATGTGTCCCATTTAAAAGACTCTAAGAAACAAAGCAGATTAATTTTACCTAGGTTATGAGCAAACTTTAGTTAGTTTAAATGTGATACTATCTCTTCACATGGAACTTTTACTGAACCTGGTGTCAAAATGAAGTTCTTTTAGTTATGAAGTCTCGTTTCAGTTCGATTGAGTTTTGAGGTATCCAAGTGTAGAAATACCGGAAACAATCAACGAACTATATATAAAAAAAAATATATCATTTGTTCTTTAGCATAGAAGATGATATGGAGTCATGAAAATTCCGAGTTCAATTCAATTCAAGCTATTTTTGTAGATATTTAACTTCATTGTTTGAATCTATTAGTATTATAAAAAAATACTTGAAGAATATATGAATGCGAAATAGGTGCACACGCGAGTGTCTCATATGTTGTTAATTGTTTAATAAACTTAAATTTATCTGTGAAAAAGTTTTCTATTGAATATTCACTGTGTATATTTGGCACTTTTCCCTTAAAAGCACACACATTCATCGTCTTTTTAAATTTTTAAACGTTAAATGATGTTATGAATTAAATACGTCATTCAGATCAATAAGTTTCAACAATTGAAAAATATAACATTGAAAATTTCATATGTAGGCACGTAGAACTGCCAAAAAATCAAACCACCCTCCTTGATACGAGCATCATTCATAGCAGAGAAATGTCACATCTAATTCGATAGGAAATAACATCTAAAAATTCGTATACATTCGACATCCTTTTTACCAATTCTCAAGAAACCATGATAAATTTTCTCAAAAATGAAAAATTCGCTTAAAAGTTTTTTTAACTGTATTAATTTTAGAAAGTAAATAGATTCGCATGCATGGGTTCGTAAATTCGGAATTCGTTATAACAAACATCGGCTGTGCTTAACATTTGCTTAAGAGATCATCTTCGTATCAAATATCCCACAAACCATAATTTCTAAGGAAACTGCACAATTTTGAATCTAAATTTAAATGTAATCAAGAACACCGGAAATTCAAAATAATAGTAAAAAGTAAGTGGCAGAAAATGAATAAATGTTGGCGGATCAGGGCGTCATCATGGAGGAGCCTGGCCCAGTCAACATAAAATGATGTTTTATTCAACGTCTGGGATCAATCCCTAAGGGAATCCCAATAATCCCAGGACTACACCTGGCGATTTTGGACCACTTTCAGACGACGACAGCAATACATAAACTTGCACCCTACTCTCCAGATCGTCTCTCTACGCCAACGGGAGGACATTTGAGGTACTTACAGATTTAACGTCTATCAAATCCTACGTACACGATGGTCTTTGTTCGGAAATCGCGACTCTTCGGTTGCTAATCTTCAACCCTACCACTGGGAGACCGCAACCACTATTTCGAATGTATCTCAATGTATCACTCATCATCAATGTTCTTCAAATGTATCACCACAAGTTAGTCATGATTGGTGGCACACTACTCCTTATGAGAATTATAAAATAGGTTTCGCGAAAATTCAAGAAATGCTCAAGGCGATGGTGTTTTTTACATCACAAAAATTGAATCAATAGATTTTTTAAAAATTTATTTGAATTCGTGAAATTCTAAAATAAACTACAATTAATCAGAAATATTAGATAAAATGAAATTTTATTGGTCTGATATTTTGAAATTTAAAATTTAACAGTAATATTCAATAGTTTTAATCACAGTTGACATAAACTACAAGAAGACGTAAGTATTCAAAGGCATGGTGTACATTTCTTATTGCTCAAAGACTGCATGAAAAGCTTCTTTTGCAGACATGATCTTCACATATCGTTTCACTCTTCTGAAAGACATTAATTATTTATTATAAGTATATGCATATGGAAAAAAAGAGTTAGTTACTCCTACACCAACTATTAAACTTCGTAAAGAAATCGAAAAATATTGCATTTTAAGGGTAATGAAATGAAAGATAACATTTTTTTCCCCCAATTGTTTTTGTATATAAACTCACATATGGACGGGTTAAAGTTACAGTGGTGTAAGTCACTTCTTCGGGAAAAAAAACACAGAACTTCCACCGTCATCAGTGGACAGTTGAATAAAGATCTGACTTCACGTTTTCGGTTAACAGATTGACTTATCTACTGTAGATCTGGTTTCTGTGTCTAACTTCTTATATTCATTTACAATTTGTTGTATTATGTCTGTTTTCTGTGTCTAAGACTATTTTTTGAAAACTTGGTGACTTACGCCACTGTAACTTTAACCCGTCCATATGATTTTTGCACTATCGGTTTTCTCAAAATAATTGTTCTGCACTCCAGAGCATAAAAAATTCTACAAACGCAAAATTCCTTCAAAAAACTGAATAATACGAAATCGTTTTACAGCTCTCAAAATTAGTTATAAATGGATTTGACAGATAGTAGTTCAATTTTTATGTCGCACTAGAACAACATAACGGGCCATTGGCGACTGTCCTGGATCATCAATAGAAAGATCCGAGCGCAAGACATCATTAATCTTGATGACGAGGTCAACGCCTAAGTTGGCACCCCACTCTCCAAACATCCACACCAAGCAAACATGGTAACATTTGAGGCCACGGCAGATTTAACGTGCACCACCCCCCAAGCAAAAGACGCTCTTTGATTGAAACGTGTATTGAACTCGCAGACCTCCGATTTCTGATACACTACTCTGACAATTGGGCTACAGTGGCCCCTATAAGTAATTCCAAACGTTCGCTTATGAAAAATGATTTCAACAAAACATCTATATGTAGTTTTATAAACTTGGTGATTTACAATGTTCCATCATATATAGTTTAAATTATAAAATTAAAAAGAGAATCAAAATTATACTTTTTAAATATCTAATTCCCAATTAATGAAAGCATTCAAAACCTTATGCGAGATCCCTTGCCCCGAATAAAAAGAAAACGTTTTCTTTAAAATAATTTTTTTTAAATCTTTGTTTATTCTTCACTATTTATTTCATACTAAATGTATTCAGAAGGTTGAGTAAAGTTTCAGTAACTCCATATATTTCTGAAAACTGTTTAATAAATATTCTTATTATTTGAATCATGAATATTAAAAGATTAAGCATTAGTGGAAATTATTAATCAAGTTTTTACATAGAATAAACCGAATATTAAAATCTTGGTGAATATCGAGTAGTAAGTAGCAATATAATTTCCTTCCAACTAGAGTAAGGAATAAATGTGTAATTCTACAACTCATTTAAGATTAGTTTCGTTAAAAAATTATTGTTTCAAGGAAGCATTTAATTTAAAATAGCAGCCATTTTAATAGAATATTTCGAATCAGCAGCATTAACATATTGAGTGCGACTAGTTTAGAATTATAGTGGCTACTTTCGAAGAATATAAATGTTTATCGTAGGGTTCTGTTTAATTTTATGGGGTTAAAGTACGGTTGGAGGATGTTAAATTCTTTCCTGGCAAGCCAAAAGGGGTTAAGTCGGACATTTAATGGATCCAAATGATTCAAGTGCATCATTAATGTAAATATGTAATTTTCTATGCTTAAAATCAAATCTAAATGAATATACGAATCTATATTGCAATTGCCTGTATCAGGGATTGCAATTGCTTGTATCAGGGCATGCTTCCTTTTCTTCCTGAATAATTATGAGAAAGAACGAAATATTCAACTTCAGATTCTGAGAAGTAGCCATTTCGACATTAGCCCCTTTTGCCCTTACACATAAGAATTAGCATCACACCGGAGCAACACAAAGAGTTATTGGAAACGGCTCGGAATTAACCCCGAAAGAGAAGATCAGAGAACAACACCTCGTAATTTTGAGCCATGGTTAAATGATGAGTTTAAAGTAAGGAAATTTCTTTGCTATGCTGTCATATTTAATGTCGTACTTTTGTTTTTATTTCAAAGCTAATTAGAGGTTTAAGTTTAACAACAATTAACACAATTCACATATGATGCTTTTCTGATGATGATATATTGTTTTATATGTAGATGGAGGGCCTGCAGTTGAAAAGTTATCATTTTAATAAATCTTCACACTATTATAAATAACTAAGGAATAGGATTTAAAAAAATAAAACATTAAAAGAAATATATATGTGAATATACTTACATTTGCCCATGAAACAATAACATAATATAAATGTGAAGTAAAATACCTGCTAGAACAAACAAGCTAAATGACTATGAACCCCAAACGCATTTCTGATTTCTTACTTGGTTTCGGTGTAGTACCTGTTTTAAGAAAAATAAAAAGGAGAAAAAATTTAATCAGTCATATCTTAACAAAAGTATATTAAAATACATTTTTTTTATTAATTATGCCCTTTTACTTTTGCAAAACGCAGAGAAAATTCAAACTCCTTATTTTTTTATTTATTAATAAAATGTTGAAGACTGTATTAAATAGGATAGGATTAGTGTTTATAAAACATTACAATTAAGATGGCTCAAATTTGAGCAGTTACTAGAATTTGACGAATGTAAACTAATTGCTAAATTAGTAAGTAACTAATGGCTAAGTAACTGCTAAATTTTCCCACCAAATCTAAAGAATCCAAAAAACTTGACAAATATCAAATTCTTTTAAGAGCTAAACATTTTCTATCCCTTTCTATTAGCCAGTAGTGTCGTCAACAGAATGACTGTATACATGGTAACTTCGTTTATATGGAAATCTAGCACCTACAGAGCTCTAGCAGCCTCACTGCTGTTGGAAGTGCAAGTTCGTGTGTCTCAAATAACATCAGAATTCAATGCTAAGCCCTTCAAAAACATCAGCTTGAGGATGTTCCCTCAAAGATATGGAGCCTGTAAGAGTCACAAAGTCCAAATAGATTTCCCTTGATGAATACTAGACACCAAGCTATGTTCCCCACATGGGCTCCAGAACAGCCACTGAACACTTGATGACTGGAAACGAGTAGTGTAGTCTGCTTGAGAGACATTTCCAACTGTTTCGGGCAGATGGAAGTATCCATGTTTAGTGAAAACTCCATGAAGCTATGTATCTTGTATGTCAACAGGAAACAGTATAGGCGGACTCCGTTAAGGTTGGGGTTTGTTTAGCTGCCATTGAATGGTACCCATGGTATGTCTAGAAACGTCTAACAGGTTAAAACTTTGTGTGCATCATTTTGATCGAGTTCCAACAGTTCATGTCATGAGGCCATCATGATGGGTTTGGCTTCTGACAACAGGACAATGGTGCCTCCGCACAAGCCTAGACACGTCAAATTATGGACAGAGAAACAGTCACCTGAATTTGGAATGCCATCATATCTCAACATTATAAAACACATCTGCGATGCCATCCAAAGGACTTTGGAATACAGAATCCTTCATCTAGGACTACAACAGAATTTTGTACCTTACTGCAGAAAGTATGGTGTTCAATATCTACAGAATACTTTTGCAAGCTCGTGGAGTTTATGCTCCGTCGTATTTCTACAGTTTTAGATCCCGTAGGAGGCCTGCCATGTATTAGACTAGTGTACCAGTTTTTTTTTTTTTGGCACTCCAGTGCACATAAGAATGGTAGTAAAAATTTGCATGTTTTTCTCAAAGATTCAAACAAGCAATATTATTATTGTAAGTGAATTTCAAGACCTTAATGTTTCGGCATTCTGTTTTGAAAAATAAATTTCTCAACGACTTCCCAATACAGTTATCAGTTACCTTAAATATTAGTTTTTCAGGTGTTGTAACTAGAATCTAACCTTTTTAGAACAGTAACATGTGAAAAAAGATAAAAAAAGATGTAAGCTTTAAAAAAGCTTAAAAAACTGGTTAGTAAGGATGGAAACAGTATGTTAGAAATGTCTATAGCCATTTCGCGGTGTAACAAAATCACCTAGTGGAATCTTATTCCTTCGTTATAAAGTACAGACCATTTTTATAATCTTGTTTTCTTTAATTTAGTTATTTTGAAGCCTGTAAGGTTTGAGTAACACAGTTTGTTGCATGCATTATAACTATTAAAACTACTTGTTTCAAAACCGGGTAAGAGGTATAGCAAGGAATGATTCTGCTTTTTTGCACAGCCGTGGAGAATTGGCTTGATTGGATATTATTTTCTTCTATTAAAATATCGTTTTGATACTCTCAATTTTTTCACTTATTAGCCTTCGATAGGGCAGCTTGGCCTTATTGCTGGGAACATTTTCGTCATAAAACGAAACCCATCGCTGCTCAAAATTATTACTTCTTTTTAATTCCTTAAAATTGTTACAAAATTCTAAAGATCCCAAACTAGTTTCGTGATTCATTTGAGTACAAACTTCTACTGATACAACCCTATTATAGAATATTGTCAAAAACGAAGTACCCTAACATAAAATTTGCAGTAAATGTTAACCGACACATTATTATAAAAAAAATGAAAATACCAATGTTGTCATTTATAGCGATTCATGCGCAAAAGGTAGAATGCCTTGTATGTATTGCAATAGTCTTTTTAGTGTGGCAGGTGTCTAATTTCCCCGAAAAATAACTATTTCTATTTATGTGCACGAGTTTATAAAATCAATCCACAGTAAAGTAATAGTTTAAGATTCTTACTTGTTGGTGCATGGGATGTTCCTAAAATGAAAAAAATAGATATATAAATTAAATTAGTACACACATAAAAATATAGTTTAAATTATTTGATATTAAATAATTTTGATATAGAGGGCAAATTATCTTAATTCCTCTACTTTTAAGGTTATACATTTATACACATTTTCATACTCCTATTCAATATACGTCATGACCACTGAAGAAGCTAGATGAGCTAAATACTAGTCGTTGTCAATCGTACAATGCAACAAGTATCTGTTTATCCATTCTCTCTCATTCTTGTAAATCTCTACAGAACACAATTAGCAACCATCTTCTAATGTATTGCGTTTGAAGTAATACTATAATGTTGAATGATTGATTTCGCATAGTTTCAGTCAATAGAAGAGATTTTATGTAAGAAATTAGATTTTTGAATTGAGAATACAACTAGTGATATACTGCTACTAATGACAATAGGAAAAATTTCAGATTCCCTTGACAGTAAAACTGATTACACTACTTATACAATTTAAAGCAATTTATCTAATTTTTCCATCATTTACTTTGTGGTATGTATGCTGCTTTGCTAACACTAATCGATTTACATAAATGCAAAGTGTCTTGAGTAGTTATCTTAAATATTACTTACCAGAGTGTGCTGTTGTAGCTGAAAGAAAAAAAAACATGTTTATCTAGGAGTTTGTTCATTGACAAAAAGCAGGAAACAACACGAAAATATTATTTAATTTAATGGATTGTGCACTTCATTTACGTTCATTCTGTTTTCTGGTTTACACAGATAATGAGTTTAACAAATTCGCACATAAATTTTCTAATTTGTTTCGAATTTTGTAACTAATGTTTATTCTTAATATATTCCATTCATAATAACTCTAAAATCCAAAACTCGACAACTCGACAAATGTACCTACAATTAATGGCAATAGAAAATAATAGTAATGGTAAAAAGTTGAACCTTATTTGAATTTTTTCTATACTACGTAATTTATTGATTCCAATCACTATTCGCTTCTTTGATTTCAAACACAACTTGGTTAAGTGTAGTTCAAATTGGGGACTCTTCGTTTTGTTTTACATTTACATTTCAATTGTTTATGTAAACATAGTTAAGATATTAAATATATTTTCCAAGCTAAAAACTATTCACCTGTTGTTAATTTTTGTTTTCCTATTTGGTTTTTTTAATTGACTTGATAGATATAGTTCAACTAATGGCTCCCTTCTGCTTCAATTCACAAACACGATTTAATAATAAAAGTTTCGAAAATATGTTAACATTTCTTGCTATTTATAAAGAAAATATTATCAACCTTATGTAACTTCGATGTTAAAAGTTATCCACAAGATGATGACTCTTCTCAGAAATACAATAAAGTTATCATAATAAAGTTATGTACTTTAATTTCGACTAAATTTTTTTAACAGTTAAACTTTAATCTAATAAAAACTACTGTTTATGATATAGTTTAAAAAATGTGTAGTGCCATCTTTCTAAGACCTTTAATAAAATCTCATGTTTTTGGAATTTGTAAATCAGTTGGCCAAATTGTTCAGAAAACACCGTCCTTCTGCTTATAATGGCACACTTTATTCCACAAAAAATATAAATTATTGTAAACAAAGATAAATTTTCAGTGATGGAGAATTGTAAAATTTATTTCACACACATCAGCTGCTCCGTCTGTAATACCTTATACTTAGTTTAAAATTAATAATTCGAACATTAAAAAGTAGTTCACAAAATTACCAATAGATGGCGATATAGCTCTTTTCCAAATACAAACAATACTTGTCTATATTTCTTAGTCAAAATGTAAAAATACTTTTTAGAAATAATGAATCATCATTATTTTATTTGTTACATGAAAATATACTATCGTGAACGTTTGTTAACAAGTTAGATGTATCAAAATATTATTTGATACTAAAAATATTATTTAAAATATTATTTGAAAACATCTAAGTTTCATATTAAGAGAATAATAAAAAGGGACGCTAACGAATGTTGAGTGAAGTCCAGTGATGTATTATTATTTAGTCTAATGAACTCGACAAAATTGTATGAAGTTTAATTATATCGGAATACAACTGATTTATGGTTTTACTGCATGTAGCTGTTATACAGCTTGAAAATTCTGGGAATAAAGTTAAAAAAGCAATCGCGTAAAGAAATTTACGGAATTCTAAAATGACAGATTAACTATACTAATATAGCATGATTAATATAATTTTAGCATTTTTTAATGAAATGACGACAGTTATAAAAATTTGGAGTTAACTTCAATTTCGATACTTCTAAATTTTACCAACAAAGAAAACTGAAGAGAGAGAGAGAGAGAGAGAGAGAGATTGTCATTACATATAAAATACCTCAAAAAACTAAATTTATATCTTAAACATGTTTTAAGATTTAGTACTAGAATGAGCACCTTTTTTACCGAAAAATCATTTGGAGAAAATAAAATGTTTAATATCTGACAAAGTACTTACTCTTATCTTCTTCACCCATGACAACTGAAATGAAAGCAACAGATCTATTGGTATACGTCCCATACGTTTTCATTCGTAGAGTACAAAATTTATGTCAAGATTGAGGATAACTAAGAATCCTATACTACTTAAAATAACGTTTCTGAAATAAGAGTCATTGTATCAATATCAGTGACTTGTCGTGATAAGAAATGTATAAATTGAAAGTATGAAATATTTATATAATTTTTTTCAAAATTTTAATAAACATTTTCTTGAAGGTTTCCTATCTATGAATGAGAATATTTGACTAAGATCAAGTATAAATGTTGATTATCTTTTTTGACAATGTAACAAGAGTCTCTTTATTATTTTCGATTACATTTTTAGATATTTACTTAACTTTTCTTCAATACCTAATTTTCCCAGCTTGGTTTTGAAATTATTTCAAATGCACGTGTGTTTATGTATAAGTACGACTCAAAACTTCAATTCACTGTTTTAATTTAAAAAAATTTGAGGTGCACCAAAGGAATGAAATATTTTCCAACAAGCTAAAAAAACTTCTATTTTCAAAATTTATAATATGATCCGTTTGGAGGATTCTTCGAAAAGTGAAACACCGTAGATAAAAAATTCAAAAATGGTGAAAATTGCTATAGAGCTTAGAATCAAACATTCAAGTTTTCTAAAGATGTAAAATGTATACATGGATGTAAACCAAAGGAAGAACCTAAGTACTGTATATTTATTTTTCAAATGCCAGATTATTGATGTATATTCTTTCAACTATTTGTTGACTAGAAAGTGTGGCAGTCTCAGTTTTCATGGCATTGCTGGACCAACATTACGTTGTCAAATTGTACATGCCATGGAGTGAGGGAGGAGACTTGCCTTTCTGGAGTACTTTGGGGAATACGTCCCCATTTGCCTATCACTTTGAAGAAACCAGGTAACTTTAAAGCAGCTATACCCGATTTCGACAGATACGAGTTTCGAATTCGCAACTAAACGCTTCAGTAAGTTACTCGGTCATTAGTGAGTAGGGCTGCAAATTGTTTTTTGCGTCATCTAAAAAACAGCCCTTACATTTTAAATTAAAAATTGCATATAATCTGGAAAATGTCTAAAAAATTTTGCAAGTAATCTGGCAAAATAAGTATTAAAAAATTCACCAATATAATTTATACTTGATCAAATCTTGATCATTAAAAAATTAATGTTTTATCTTTGAACACTTATAAATGTATATAATACTGAAAGAATACAACTGAACTTAAGTATGATTCATAGTCAATGTTGGAAACATGTAGTTGATCGTTCTATAGCCCACATTGATCATAAAATGTAGGTAGTAACAGCTTACCAGAAGGTGCCATTGAAAGCATCAATGCCAGCACCACAGCAATTAGGAAGGCGAAAAGTTTCATCTTAGTCAGAGGCAATTGACCTGGAATTAATGAACCTCCAAACACTCAAAGGTTGAATATATAGTATTGAGACTTTTGCCCAAGTACTGTGTTTTAGAGGAAGGAAAGTCATAAAAATCTTACGATTTCGTATAAGTCGCGGAGTCTCAACTATTGTTTCACAAGTTTTGGTATTTGAACAGTAAAGAAACCAGTGTCACAACTATTCAGAAGCATTGTTTTCTGGAAAACATTGTTTAACCAGTTGAATCATCGTGGACGCTATCTGATAGTATAACAAAAGGTAGACTCTAATAAAACCACTATAATTTACACAATAAATAGCTTACAATGAGTCATAAATATTTTTGAAGCAAGACCTCCAACATTAAAAGTAACTGAAGTTGTGCACAGAAGCTGATACCTATCCACCTGTGAATCCTAAAAGTGCCTTCTAGTAATATTTATATTATTTATTTGCCCCCAAAAATTCT
Source organism: Metellina segmentata (assembly GCA_947359465.1). NCBI lineage: Eukaryota > Metazoa > Arthropoda > Arachnida > Araneae > Tetragnathidae > Metellina > Metellina segmentata. Next base: position 62,708,770 of record OX375875.1, read on the forward strand.
ACATAATTAAAATGTTACTAAATAATAACTCGACTTTCTGAGCGTCACTAGATTTCAGAATACTGTAGTGTTGCTTTTATTCCAAATCATGCTTAATGACTACTAAATGACCACATCTATTGTTTGAAAGAATTATATGAAAGATTCCATTGCTCAAAGTCAAAACTGTCTGGAAGTCAATTAGGGAAGACTACAGATTACAGAACGGATATATGCGTGTGAACTCCAAAGAATTAATAAAATTTTTTAATAACTATGTTGATACACTAAACTATAATATAAAGATATTACAACACAGACTAAACCAGAGCTGTCCAACTTTGTAAATATAGGCAATTATAAAACAAGACCACTATGAGTGCCGCACTCACAAAAATACATTATTGATTTAAAAATGCTTGAATAGTTCTACCATCATATTATTTATTTTATTATTATACCGTCGTCCTCATAGAAGCTTGTAATTTGCTTAAGGTATCCGGACACATTGAAGACCCTTTTTTTTAAATGTGGTATAGAAACATTTTAATGATATTTTTATGTTTAGTGTTACTAAACAATAGCATTGGGCTATAAATATTTAAAAAAAATTTTCTTTTGTAAAAATTATATTTATGTATGAAATTTTAAAGAAATTTGTCGAAAACTTCAAATGTGCTACAAGAAAATCTATGCAACCAATTTAAAAAATGATGCTACCAAAATAAACTTCATGCATGTTTCTAGAGAATGAACTAGAATCAAAAGAATATATAAATAAACAAAAATTTTACAAGAGATTGAAAAATGAATACAATGTTTTTGATAGCTTTTTCTTAATAAATGGTCATGATTTGAAAACTTTTCAAATCATAATTATTCTAGTTCATTCACTAAACAACTTTATAACGAACAAAGTGGGGCATACAGATTGTACTTCAATAGTTATAAAGCTGATTGCTTCATTTGCACTCTGTTGTATTTACAGCGTTCTCTTTACTGGTACAAATCCCAACAATAAGATTACAAGTATATACTACTGTGATCACAAAGTATCCGAAATGCTTCCTTTAAAATACATATATAGTAGATATCGTCTGCAAACTTTTATCAAACTAGGGGGCTCCGCCCCCTGCTCGCTTACGCTCGCCAACCCCCGGGGATTGCTGCGCAATCCCATTTGGTTTGCTTCGCAAACCAACACTCCTTTCACAGATGTCATTTGGTTTGCTTCGCAAACCAACATTCCTTTCACAGAGTGAAACTATCTGAATAATTCGTATTATGCTGATTTCACTTTCCGGTACATGACGTCACAGCGAGGGCTTCGCGCCCTGCTCGCTTACGCTCGCCGACCCCACGGATTGCTACGCAATCCCGTTTGGTTTGCTTTCTCAAACCAATACTTCTTTCGCAATTGATTTCACTTTTTTTTGCTTTAACACTTAATGCACCCTAAACTAATAGCCGCATCAGTAAAAAATCTTCTGTATCTTGTTCCCTGTACAATTTTAAGTAAACAGTGTTAATACCCAAACTTTACGATCTGTACTTTGTACTTTGTAGGTAAACTGTCTTGAGAACAGAGGGAAAAAAGCGAGCCTTTTTCCTCGCCAAATAAAAAGAAATCGTTTTTATGGCAATTGTTGCTACGATAAATTTGATATCTGGCAAACCCGATAGTAGAAAATGCAACCCACTGCTGTTTGCGGAACCAGCTATGCGAACTGAAAAATACGAAATTTGTGTCACCAACTTTTGATTGCATCGAATTTATTTATGAACCGATTTTAAAAATAATTGTACCGTAAGAAAGAGTACATTGTGAGGTATACTGCAATATTTTTAAAATTAAAAACTAACAGTAATACTATATAGATATGACCATTTTAGTTTTGTATCGGAAGTTACGATATGAAAGTTCCGAAAATTGTATGACCTACTTTTAATTGCATCGATTTTGTTTATTAACCAATTTGAAAAATAATTGCACCATAAGAAAGAGTGTAATGTAGTGTATTCAGTGATGTTCTCAAATTTAAAAAATAATGGTTTTTGCCGTAGACATAACGGTTTTAACAAAACGTAGCGAAAATATCCGAAGATTCCGAATTTTGTATCACGAACTTTTGATCGCATCCAATTTAATTATTAACCGATTTCAAAAATAATAGTACCGTAAGAAAGAGTATATTCTGAGGTATACTGCGATATTTTAAAAATTAAAAACTAATAGTAATTAGATATAGATACGGCAGTTTTAAAAAAAAGTAACAAAAATGTCCCGATTTTTCCCGAATTTCAAAAAAATATTATCAAGAACCACATTTAAATTTCAAAAAAAACTCGACGAGCTGCAAAAATTTACGTTGAGAGGTACTCTTAAAAAAAAACTCACGACTAAAGACTGAAATTTTGAATGTGTTTTGCTCACTCGCGGAAGAAATTTCACTTCTTCAATTTTAACACTTAATAAAACCTAAACTAATAGCCGCATCGGAAAAAAATCTTAATAATTATCCAGGGAATACGATGAAGAACAAAGCATGTTAATTTCATATTTTTCCGATCAGTACTTTCTCGGGAAACCGTCTAAGAATGGAGCTAAACAACAAAAATTTCAATTCTGCGGCGGCGGCGGCGGCGGCGGTAACTTTTTTTTAATATAGAGAGACATTTTTACGACTTATATAAACACGTGGCAACAATCAGGGATTTATTTAATTTTATCGTCTGAAAATAAATTTTTTTTTATAAGAGAAGAATTTTCACTCCGTTGATTTTCCAAATTGTCGAATGTAATTGAGCAAATAACATGCATTAAATTTTGTTTCCGTAATGAAATTTCTGCTACAAACACATTTGAAATGTTGCAAAAGGCTTTTACAGACAACTGTTTATCAAAAACAACAGTATTTGATTGGTATAAAAAGTTTAAAGAAGGTAGAGAATCTGTTGCAAATGATTCGCGACCTGGTAGACTATCCACTCAAATAATGATCAACATGTCAATCAGGTCAGAGAATTAGTGTTTAGTGATAGTCGTTTAAGAATAAGAGACATTATTGAACAAGTCCCTATATCATTTGGTTCCTGTCAAGCAATTTCGAAATATTATTTAATTTTTCGACGCGTCGCTTCTAGAATTGTTCTAAAAACTTAGTATTTGTTCCAAAAACAAAATGTTGTAGTATCCCGAGAGAAGCTTCCTCAATGCGATTCTTTTTAAAACGCATTATTAATTTAACTCATGGGTTTTGCATTCCGATGATGCACCTTCTCACACTTCCATTATTATTCGTGATTTTTGACAAAGCATTCAAATAATACTCCACAGGCACTGTATTCACCTGATAATGCACCGTGTGACCTTTAATCATATTTCCACGGGTGAAACTTCCTCTTCGTGGTCACCGTTATGAGTCCATTGGTGCAATAAAAGAAAATTCGATACGTACCCTGAAGGGTTTCACAAAAATGACTTTAAGGCATGTTTTGAGGATTGGGAAAAACGTTGGCAGAAGTGCATTGAAGCCGGAGGAGATTACTTTGAAGGAGAGTAATAAATTTTGACCAATAAATTGATACCTTTTGTTGTATGATATCATTCCGGGTATTTTTTGATTACTTTTGTATACTTTTATTTTATAATAGAGAAGTTATCCTAGACTAAAGACATGTTAAATCAATTTTATTATCTGTTAAATAAGTATACACTATTATGTTAAATCGTTAATAGTATCTACCAAGTAACAACAAAGCAAACTTTTTTTTAAACTCAGCACCAATTATAAAATAGTTTCTCATGCCACCAACCAAAATACGAGCAATTAAATTATTCTCAATGAATTTATTCTGCTACGTAAGTTTGTCTTTATAACGCATTCTATAAATATATTTAAATGTAATTTGTAATTTTTTAGTTAACGTCGTACTAGAGCAACACAACGGACTATTGACGACGGTCTGGGATCAGTCCCTTAATGGAAAGATCCGAGGACAACACCTCGTAATTTTGAACCACGGTCAGATGACGAAGCAACACCTGAGCTGGCACCCCACTCTCCAAACTTCCACGCCAACCCAACGTGAGGACGTATTTAAATGAAAAATATGTTACAATACCGTAAAAAGGAATTTTTTGAAGCCCTTGAACAAATGGCACCATTTCCTTTGCTAATTTTATACTCCAACCGAGATGTTTCGTAATTACGGAATGCCAAAATAAATATTAAAAATGTATATATTACTGTTTTATGAACGTATTCATAAGTGCGAGGTAAAGCACGATCTATTTATTTATCAATTTGCAAAGCGAACATTTCTGAAGTATATTCCAGCCTTCTGATTTAAAATTGATTAATACAAATACAAATACAAATATTGACGAACAGCTACAGGCTCAAGCCCAACAAGGCTGGTCCTTTGTTTATGAATTCTCCAATTCCCACTGACTATCCAATTGTGTCTTAAATTCGTACACTTCCTTTGAATTAACTATATTTTCTGGCAACGCGTTCCAACTGTCTATTACCCTATTAAAGTAGTAGTTTTTCCTTAAATCCCGATTAAAATGTGTCTTGTTCAATTTATACCCATGGCCCCTTGTTCTGTTATCCCTATTGAAATTTAAGCCCTCTGTGTCCCCTTGTTTTACAAACTTGAAAAGCTGAATCAAATCCCCCCTCCTTCTTCTTCTTTCCAGTGTATTTCCAGTGTGAGTTTGTGATGTTACTTATTATTGTAAGGTAATTACGAGTATCTATCAGATATACATATATTGTTTGCATTTGTATTTAGCTGTAGCTATTTTTTAACTTTGTGTTACAATACAAATACAAATTTACATACACTACACATAATTCATTAACACCACTACTGAGTCGTCTTTCTTATTACGTTTATTACATTGTTACAGAAATATTGAATTTCTTCATAATTCAGTTTCGATGTTTTTGATGAAATTACTATATAAAATTATGTTTTCTTATTGCTTGTTCAAGAACTTAACCTTTAGACTACGGCCGGTACAGCAGTTGTAACATTATTGAGCCAAGAAAGAATTTAGACTACGGCTGTTACAACAGTATTGAACCTCGAAATTTATAAGAATAGCGCCAAGAAAGAATCGTGCTTGTTATATATATATAGCCGTAGTCAAAAGGTTAGACTCCTAGTTAACAAACGTTTTACTATTTGTAATGTTGATTATAGTACATAAAAAATTAGGAGGAACTTATCCATGAACTTTAATTACTACTTTTCAACCATACTTTGAAGCTAGCTAAATGAAAATAATTTAATTACACTCTAAGACAAAAAATTTGCACTTAGAAGAAATTGTCAGAATGCAATGCAATTTGCAAAGTTAGTAAAGTGCTTATGAATGAGTAAATTATTAAAATTTGAGACTGAAGTATGCAAACTTTATTGAGAAAAATTGAAAAAAGTGGCATCATTCAGTATGGCGTATGACCGCCATTATTCCTAATGCATCATGCCAAACGCCTTGGTAATGAGTCATGCAGGCTCTTTATGAAGTCCTGCTACAGTCCATCCCATGCTGCTTGAACCCTTTAGTTCCAGAAGATTGCGTGGAACGGGTGGAGTGGTGACATCTCGACCATTGGCATCCCATACAGTCTCGATCGGGGACAGGTCTGTGAGTCTGCCGGCCATGGTAAGATATCATTGTGTCGTAGACTAGCTTCTAGAGATGGCAGGAATATAAGGTCGAGTATTGTTTTGTGGATAAAGTGGATAAACCTGGGAGTTCAGGAATGGGAGCGTAACTGGCTGTAAAATTTCTTCTAGATAACGCTGTCCTGTCAAAGAGCCCGTAACAAATACCAAAGGTGATTTGGCATCATGCACCTCACACCATGATACCAGGTCTTCTGGACGTGTGACGCTGCACAACAAACCGTGAATCTTGGCCTCCACACACGGATTCAATTTTCGTCGTCCAGACAGAAGCAGGATGCCATTCGAGGCACCATGTCCGTCTGGCACGACACCATTCCAGTCTATGACGGCGATGCAATGCTGTTTAAGGCAGTCGTAGTAATGGCCTACTTGAGTTCAGTCACTTGTCGTGAAGCCGTGCGATCACTTATTGGATGATCAAGTGATGTTCCCACTGCCCGTTGGATGTCTGCAACAGTGGCTGTTGGATCAGTACGAACATGTCTTACAACACCTCGATCCTATCTGGGTCCGGTTTCTCTAGGCCTTCTTGAGCATTGTTGACGCTGGCATGTGCCTTGGTGTATCCACAGCTGCTGACAGCGTGCAACAGGAACATCACTACAACCAATATGTTGTGCAATCAGTCGATTAGACCATCCACATTCTAGGAGGCTAATTATTCGGCCTCTGTCAAACTCTCCCAGATGCTTAAATTGCTTGCGAACTTTTTTCAGAGGCATAACTCAATGAGAAACGATGTAACCAACATAACAGCATGAGTCGAAATGAATTTGCTTTGCTACTGGATGTCCTTTGATGCCCCGGTATGCAGCGTGTTTAAGAGCTGCCCTGCCGTAGCTCATGTTTAAACGATTCTGAAAATTTGATTATTTGTATCTCCAACGCAGATGTACCACGCCTAGATATTTCACTTGTACGGTACGTTAAGAGTGCACAATGAATACATTTGTTACAAACTTGTTGAATAAACGATATACAGATTTCTAGAGCAAACGCGGTTTATGTTACATTTAGATTATTTGAAAATAAGAAGCTCTGTAAATTTTAAAGCTATTGGAGATTAATATCTAAATTCAAACTAAAGATATACTGGTACATGTTCTAGCAAGATGATATGCTTAAATACACCTGGTTTGATATTTACTAATTTTATAAATGGTTTGATATAAAAAGATGAAAAATCTGAGCTGCTACAAAAAATCGCTAACATACACTGGAATATTGTTCTTTTAAATTCTAAAATCGAAAATTTTTAAGTAGCTTTAAAGAGAAATATTCAGTTGGTTAGTAAACATAATATTTCAAAAAAGTGAAATAAATAAATGAATCATTTAACAAAAATATAACATTTGTGAATTTGACCGCAACCTTTCATCATTATTGGAATAAGTTTGTAGAGGAATTAAGTATTTTTGTTTAAAATTTATGTTTTGTGGAGGGTTGCTTTTGTCGGTTAAAGTCAAATCAAAACAAATGAATAAAAATAATGCATCAAACAAACAGCCATAAAACAAGACAAGTTAGAGTGATTTAAGAAAATGAGACTTTATTGTTCAGGAAACAGAAATTTTGTCAGATGGAAGTTATTACAGAACATTCTTTCCCTCAACCTCAGAGAATCTTTGAATTTGTTTGAATCCACGCCACCAGTCCAGATTACTTCAGCAACAAAGGCATCGTTGCGTCAGTAGAAGGATGAGAATCATTCCAAATCATGTATTTATGCTGAAAACAGAGTACGTTAATTATTTTATCCACACATTAAGCAATGCACATGAAAGAATTATTTTCACATTTTCATTTCCTTCACCCTACGTGTTAAAAGTAGTACTAATTATCGTTTCAATTTTAGTTACAGTCACACATTTGAATTATTTGGTTTTTTAAGAAAATCAACACAAATGTCGCAGAATTATATTTACAAAGAAACAAGGTTATGTAAAAAAGGCAGCGGAGTAAAAAAATATATTGAACCTAGAGTTATGGCGTCGGATTAATTAAAGTGAATTTTCTGTGAAAAACTACTGGATATTTTGATTCAGAGATAGTTTGGCAGCACTACGATTTCTTTTAGAACTTAGAAATGTAATAAGTAAATGCATTAAAAAAGTATATAGTCTCTTTACTTAAATGTGTGGGAATAAACAGCTTGGTTAAATCTGCATTGATAATATTACCTATCAAAATTAATGAAGGTTATAAGTATATTTACAATTGAATACTTTATCTAATATTGTTTACTGTTACAAAAATTACCATGTGTGCATGTATGTCGGTGAAATGCATGTTAATATTTGTGAAATATTGAAGTAACATTCAATTCAAGGCATTTGATGCATTTATAAGATTTAATTATTGGACATGTTTAAGAAAAATTTAAGTTGAAATTATACAAAAATGTTTTATTAAGTGTACAAACCTCCTGCAGTTGTTGCATCTGCGGCGGCAGCTATTTGAAGAGAGAAATAACAATAATGTCAGAAATTGGTGAATACAATAAACATCGCACAATTTTTTTTTTTGCAATCAATGAAAGCTTACATTATGCTGAATTTTAAGTAATGTCATTGAAAAAAGAGAGGAATTGAAGTTAGCATAATTTATTGACTGGATTTACAATTTATCGTCATTTACCGAACATTTAATTTTTTAAATTATGAATGAAAAACAAAGTAACTAAATAATCTATTGTCCTTTCTTTTGCTTAATATATAATGCTTTTTGTTAATTTATATGGATGTTTTTTTACCAGCATCCTTACTTTTCAAATTACTTTTCTGAATAGTACGAATGTAATGATAAAATACATAGCATATAAGCTTTATGTTTAAAATAAGTGGCAGTCAAATTAATTTGATGGTTGTAAAAACTATGGTACATAAGTTGTATGTTATAATTACTAGAAGTTCTATGTGTTTTGATTACAAAAACTTATTTATATCTAATTTATGTCTAGTAATACACATTTGTATGACTGATCTTTAATTTCACCAAATGATTAATTTGAATACTCACTTGTGGAATCTAAATAAAAAGATAGAAAACATTGGATTAATTCAGGATGTTAAAATTATTCAACAATTTACAGTAACATTTATAATTTTTCAGACAGATTTATGTAGTTGTGACCATGACAATTTCTCTTCGATTCAAATTTATTACAAAATACATTGATATACATTTTATTTGCATTGTTGTTCTTTTTTTGACTTATTTACCCTACACTAATTAAAGGCTATGTGTCAATTTTAATTAATTTATTGCAAAAAAATATGACGGGTTTTTGAAATTGACACCAAACACCCCGTATTTTGTCAGCAATATTCTCGGAAATGGGAATGACGATTATGTTTAAAAAGTAAGTGTTTTAATGTTTCAGTTTATTTCTGTATAAGTTAGATAAAATTTCTTGCATTTTCCCAATTAGAAACACTTCCATAATTTTTTTTGGAACATCAATGCTTTGCGGACGACATAGATATTATTTTTAAGTTGCAATGTGGAATGCAAAGATCTTGTTTTTAAGATGCAATGAAAGACTATTGTGTAACAGCTGCTATTGTGTGTGCTGTAGAAACCTTAGTTCAATATTTAACAGTCTGTTGTATCGAATTCTAAGTCTGTCGTCTATCTATTCTAGACATTGAACCCAGATTTTTACTGTATTAAAAATATTACTGGTATTTGTCAAGCTTTGTTCATATCAAAACAAAATATGATCTAATAACAAGAAGATCGTTTAAAAAATAGTTGGTCATATTTAATTTGCTATATTTTATTATCTAATAGGCTAATTTACAAAAGAAAATAATATCTGCTTTGTCATTCGAACTTCCTAAAGTACAAAATTTTCAATTTCTTTGTAAAATCTAAGTTTTTGCCAACAAGAATGTAATTGCGATAGAATATTCGCATTGTGAAGATGGTTAGCACTAAAACATTGTCTTCGACTTATTGTGTAAATTGCTGTCTGGCGTGATTATCAGGTCATCCATGCATGTTCAAACAAATTCAGCTGATTTCTAGTTTAGTATAGCGTATGGATGAGACGCTTTGGTCGAGTATTGCTTTATGAGAGCTAATTGTATGTAACGTGTAAAAGACTGAGCTTCAATCAATGAAATAATTTATTAGTGGGTATTTATTATTTTTAAGTCACAAAGAAGAGATCATAATAATAAAATTGAAGCTCTTAGCTATTTTCAGCTTTAGGGACTTTTTGTAAAATTTGAATAAAATAAAAAATAATTACCTGGAGCTGCTGTTGCTATAATAAAATAGAATAAACAAACGAATTAGTAATGAAAGAATGATTAGATACATATATTTATGTATATTACATATAAATAAATAATATTACTCTTAATTTACACCCTATAATGTAATGGTAAGATGAAAATTTTAACCAAAAAAGGCATTTTATATTCACTAAAATCTAACGAAAATAAGTAAATAAACTTTAAAAAAATATTTTTATGTTAGAAAATAAATATTTAGTGTACAGTTTAAAGTAATAAGTGGGATCAATATTATATATTTCATATATACTAAGAGAAGATATGTAATAAATTCTTTAAAATAATATTTTATATGAAAAGATGCTTACTGTCATCAGCCATTGCTATAAGAAAAAAGAAATAGTCATTATAAAACAGTGAACAAATCTTCAGAAAAATTATGTTAGCTATTGCATGATACATAAGTCTAGATTTTAGCATATTTTTAATGTTTCTTCAGTTTAAGAAAAATTTGAACTTCATAGTTTTCGAACATAAAACAGAAGACACTTCAAAACATAATGCTACATTGCGAAACACCAAACTGTGATTGTTTCATCATAACAAGAAAGCATTTTACTTTACTAATACTCTATTGCATAAATTTATTATCAATGTTTGCTTTGTCTTAGTAATATTTGTCAAAGCTTCTATACATTTTACAATCATTAATTATCCGTATATACAGTACAATAATTTACGCTTTAGTGACTAGACATTATCGGAGAATTATTACATTTATACGCTAAGAATATATGAATAGGAGTTTAACATGATTTTTCCATTACTCAATTATATTAACTTTGCATTCTTATTTAGGTTATAAATCATGTCCATTGTTTGTAATTCCAAGTTTGTAGTAAATATGAGGAAACGTTTAGTAAAATTATAAAATCACATCTAATTCCCCTAACTCCATGCTTCAATTATAATAAATAGTAAAATTAGCAAAAAACTTTTCGGCAGTTCTTATCAATTATTAAAATTTTGCCTTTAAATAATGAACCGCCAATACACTAACTTCACTTAAATGTAATTTTCGAATTGTATTATTACATATCATGGTACTTTTAAGTATACCATCCTTCAATGCAATAGTGCCAATGATGTAGGTTTAAAGGAAACGAAATTAAGTATCAAAAGTTTTATACTTGGTCAAGCTGAAATGTGTTCATGATTATACGTAAACCTTTTCCTTTGAAGAGCTTATTCACCATTATGCACTTTCATGCAAATGTATTATGATAAGTATTTCTACAACACTTAAAAATGGTGGCATTTAAAACTGTATCAGTAGAATCGTCACTAAATTGAATAGCTACTGATTTTCGTTTTAGTTTCAAAAAAATTTGATTTCTAAGGATAAGAAGACAGTGGTAAACGCTCTGTAAGAGAACATTTCTTATAAAATATTGAGGAATTGATGGAAAGTTCTAAATACTTTCCACGGCATGAAGATTTTGGAAGAAAGATATAAGAAAGAAAAAAAAGAAGCTGAAAACTCACCTGCTGGAGCAGCCAACAGCATGATGGCACTGACTGCGGCAAAGATGTATGCGAAGAATTTCATTTTTGGGGTTTGGTTGAATTGCACAAATGCAAAGACTTAGAAGATCCTTTGGTTGGTTCGAAGGTGTGATGATCTGCACTCCGACTCCTGGTTTTATATACCCTCTAATCCGCAAAAAAAGTTATCACGTGTCCTAATTGTTCTGGAATTTTCGTGACGAAGTGAGTTTCGCAAGCTGGTTGTTTGCACAGGGCAAAAGTCGTGCGTCCCTATCCTCAGGTACCAGCACATATTGGACTTATCGGTGTTTGATCAGGGGTACTCTAAGACGCCTTGGTCTAGAATCCCAGAAAAATTTAATTATGAAAAAAGTACACGTTTCTCACATTCCGCAGCTGTTATGAGGCGTGAAAACGCTATGCCTGTCGGATGACGTGTTTCAGTTTCAGAGATATGAAGAGTTTGTTCCTGTTCGTAATTTTTCTTTGATTGCGAAGATTTATAGCTTTTTTGTAATTTGTCGGAAGATTTACGCCGTTAGATTTATTGGAAGGAAATTAATGTACTCGGTTCTTACTTGCAGTTTCTGCCATTAGACCAGATATTTGTTAGTTTATAGAGTTTCTTCGTTTTGATTGCAATTAGTAGCTGTGTAGTTAATCAAACAGCTGTAGGAATATTTAAGAAGATTTTAATAAAAATATATGTTTCATTAAAAAATGAATTGCATGATAGATCAAGTTAATATTAAATTATGCCTAGAATGTAATACTCTTTTTGGAACTACTAAAGTCCAATATGTCTACTAAAGTCCATAAAGTAACTTCCAATTATATATAATTTCAAATTAGCCATGATCTTTTAAACATAAAGTGACATTAATTTTCAGGAAATTAATTGCAGTTTAGAATGTAATTTTTAACACGGAAAGTTGATTTTGATATGTAATTTGATAAATGATTTGTAAAGCCCCCCAAATGTTTGTACGATGTTAATTATTTAATCAACTATTTGATAAATAAGAAGAGCTTTAAATTGCAATTATTTAAAAATAGTTTAATAGAAAATAGAGTATAAAAATAATTGAACTTTGGATCTAAATATATCTTTATTTAACTCAAAGCCATTTGTATCTGCAACAGTCTCGAATAACATATTATTATTTGCAATTATGCTTGCACTATATAAGCTTCTTAAAGCAACTACGCTTGATTTAATTGGTAAGCAATGAGAACTATGAAGTATTTAGAATCATTTGAACGTCTTAAATATTTATACAAAACTTAAGACAGATTTTAATGCCAATATACTGAGAAGTCTAACATCAGTTAGAGATGCTTGAATATTAAGCGTGGTGTTTTAAAATTTATTCCTTCATTGAAAAGTTCTATTCTTGCGTGAGTTCACTCAGTCATTAAACTGAAACACTTCCTTTCCATCATAATACCTATGATTGAACGCCAAATATAATATTAGCACAATTTTCAACAAAATTCAGCTTTGGTATTGGTTTCTTATCAATAAGTTGCCAATTCACAAAACTATTATTTACTACTAAAGATATATTAGACTAGAATATTTTGCTTCGTAACATTCAGCTTTTAAGTTATCTGTACTTCGGATACTACTTTGTAGTTGTTGTACATTACCAATGCTAATGATAAAACAGCATCACACATTTAACAGCAACCCAATGCATTTACTATGCAGTAGATAAGTATTAACTTAGCAGACCAACTGTAATGGCAATATCAGGACGTGTCCGCGTTTAGTTGCAAAAACAAACCCCCTATTGCTGACGGGAATATAGAAGATGGAACTTTCTTCTTCATACTCTGACGACTGATAATTTTGATTAATATCTAATGTTACAGGTTCCGAATCATGAATGGCATATAACCTTAGTATAGTTTCAATGTAGGTATATTGATTAATTGTGATTATCCCATTAGCTCTATTTTTTCAGTTTGTTAGTTATATCCTCGCTCTGAATTTCAATTTCTAAAAAATTCCTTTATTCTCCTAACTCGTTCATTTCAAATCTTTGAAACAATTGCTCTTTGATCGATTGCTACATTATGCTGTTACAATTCAGAACAGCTTTAAAGATCATCAACATTAACTGCTATAGGTAAAAACCTGACCTCTATGCTTGTAGTAGACACAACAGTCTAAATCAGTGCAAACAAGTTCATAAAATCTCATATTGTCATCAAGATTTTTGTACTATTCTCTACCACATTATTTTAAGCCATGTATACTTTTACAGAGTAAATAATGCAACCATACTCCTCTCCTTTCTTTGGAGAGCTCAAACCTCTTGGTAGATCCATGTTAATTTCTTCATCAACATTGATTTGAAGAAATACAACCACTGCATCAACAAAGTATATGTTACAGTCGTAAAGTGCCATAAAAGCTATTAGGACTCGAAGTGTTTCATAGCGAACAACGAAAAAATTTGATGTATAGTCAATGTCTGCTTTCTATGAACAACACTTGGCAAGCAGAGAGAGAGAGAGAGTTTGACTTTAACGTTCAAATATTTCATCAACATTATGCTTATTTAAAATCCTATTTGTTTTTAATTGATTTTCTATTAGGCAGTAGAAGTACATCCCACGTATGGATTTGTAGGTGGGCCTTCAGTTCTTCTTCAGTTGTCTTTTTTCCATTCTAAGCCATCTGTTAATTTTAAAGCATCTTTAAAAGTTAACGGGACATCATCCAGTGTTTCGTCCGCAATCGTTTTCGACATCAGGGGGCGCTGATGCGGTTTGTTGGACAGTAATAGACAGTTCTTGGACTGTAAATAAGTTGGCCTTTTAAGTTGACGAGCAGATCTTTGAGGAATAATTTTGCTGGAATTCAAACTTTCCTGAGGCTGTAGTTAAATATCATTATCCTATTCACACACTAGTTTGCGTTTACTGAAGTACTTGATACTGATTACTGTTGCATTGAAAACAACAAATCTTCGTAGAATTGTTTATTTCGTTTGGTATCTGATTAATTACTAAGCATACACAATTCATGGATTCTATAAGCACAGAATCTCGAGTTTCAATGACCTTGATAACGTCTCTTGCCTTATCATCTCATTTTCAACGGTGAGACTTAGGAATATGGTTGAAAGCTCATCAAGCAAAGGTTTTCACGACAGTAAAATCTGTATTTTTACTTATCCGTGGCTTTAAATGGGGTTTTATCATTTACAATAACTGTAGAACTAAGATTTTTGTAATTTCTAAGTTGAAAAGTTGTTGAGAAAGCATTGTTCTCTCAGTAAACGTGGTGCAATCTCAAGAGCGGATATAATATTCGGTTACTCAGTTCTCTTCAGAGGTATTAGAAATTGTCTTTTGATGATATATTCTTTATTTATGGAAATATTCTTCCATTTGAAAATTATCAGATATAGGTTTCCAGTTTCTGGTTCCCCTACAACATGTGTTGCTATCGTGGGATCCGAGAAAACCATCCAATTACCAACATTCCAAAATTAACAATATATTGCATGTTTGCATGGAATTAATTGGTGGATAATAGAAGATATGGGATTATTGTTACAAATAGGATTACAAAATTATGTTCCTTCTTCATTATGGACCAAGTGCATCATATATTTGTTCAGTGCCTTCAGGCGTACAATTGTAGAGTTCAATTATGCAGAGCGATTGGACCGTGAATATGTATTTGGTAAAACTAACTTTAGACAAGTAGTCTTTTGAAAAGGATTTATTGCTAAAACACCAACAGTCTGAGGCGATGTTTAAACTACATTTTCCACCATCATTAAAACCTGCCATCTTCCATGAATACCTTGCAGAAGAGAAGAATCCATCTCGTAAACGTAAATATCTCTTCCATAAATCTAGCTAGTTCAGCTGTGCTCAGAGGCCGGCAATCCATTGTCATGATTCAGCTCCGTTCGGCTTGTTTAATTATTCAACGCGTACCGAATGTATAGTTTATCTCTATTGGTGCAGGTGCGAAGAAACGAAGAAAGACAACGTAAAACTGTTGCTATCAAATAGAATATGCACGATCCAATATTCGACGTGGAAACTGTGATATCACGGTGGAAAGAAAACGAACAACACAACCAAAAAAATAGGACATCGCCAAGAAATATGCATGAAATGAGGATTTAGCAATGTCTTGGTGCTTTGCGGTGACAGGTACCAGGTATCTTAAAACGCCTAGCATCAAATTATGCAATTATGAGCACTGATGCTTTGTTTTATTGCCTATCTTCTAGTTGCTATGTATCCCATGATGTAAGATTTAAAGCCTGAAGTAATTTCTAAATAACCATTTAAAATTTTAATTTTCTTTTTAAAAAGATTGGAACTGTTTACAACGAATGGAATTCCATATCTGTATGGTATGTGGTAAGAACATTCATATACCTGAATATGAGTTTCCTTAAATAATAGAGATAAACGAAGGGGATCATAGATGGATTTTATTGGTTCAACTAGTTCCTGGACTCTCTGATTCGTATTATTCAAAGATACTTGTGGTTTGAGAAGTATTTAGCAATTATAAAGATTTTAATTACCTGTTTTGTTAAATTCATCTATTTAAAATCTGACAAAATTCATTAAGCCTGATACTGGAAGCATGATAGTTATCGCTTACACAGGTATAAGGTAAGTTGAAAGTACTTCTTCAAGAATATGGAATTATACTACATAAGTATTTATGCATACAGGGTGAAAATATATCCGATTATTTAAATAACTTTGAACTAGCATACACCAAAAAAAAAATGTTTTATCCGTAGACTGTTTTAAACTAAACTATTCTAGAATATTTGGAAACCTTTCATTTAACTATTGGAGGACATGTATTATAAATTTTACATTTCTGTGAAAGACGATTGATAGCTATCTGTGACTATGTCAATTAATACCTTTAGAAAAAATGATGAAATACAATTTTTTTGTACTTAAGAGTATAGAATTTATGCAGTTTTAATACTTTTTAGAGGATTTGCATTAAACACAACAGTAATAGCTATGACAGTTCTAAAACGAATTTTCTTTCGACTTACATTTCGTACCTGAATTATCACTTTCATACTCATAATTATTCATAAAAAATAGCATTGTTGCATGTGACATTTTGAATTTTGTTTTATTGCGCAGTGTGCTGAAACAAAGTGAAGTTTACTTTCAAAGTTTTATAAAAAATTGTAAAAAATCTATCTCATTTCATTTTTATTTTTAGAAATCTATGGATTCTCTGTTGATTTCGATTTCTACAACGTTATGAAATTAAAGTTCGGAACAGAAGCAAAATGTGACCCTTCATTATTGGTAAGTATTACAACTAACTCTTCGAAGGTGAACAATATTTATTGATATTCATTGAAGCTACAGTGAAAAATGAATTAACATACAACCTGTTCTAATTGGTGTGTATTAGAATCTGCTTTAGGTAAGTAACATATGATGATGTTTCATATTTATTTTAAGCAACATTCCTTTCAAACGTTTTAACAACTTACCCTAGTAAAACACTTTATTCTTAATTATTGTAACTATAATCAACTTAATTATTTACATAGTGGATTTTTTATTGTCTACACAATCTATTAAAATGAAATTTTAATTTATTTTTTTGCATAACTGAGAACTAAGAGATCTTCTGACAAAGTACAGCGATGCTAAATAATTAGAATTCTGCATACATTCTTAAGAGGATACATGGATAAAAACGGACCCTTAATTAGCAACATTTGTCCTATCTACTAACTGATTTCTCGAACATTTGGGTATTTATTAGTAATTTTGTTATGTATAAGTGCCCTTTAATTGATCTAATATGAAAATGGTGACAATAGTTGAAATTTCATTGCTTCCTAAATCTTCTCCGTAAACACAATTGTACATTTCAGAAGTTAAAGTCCAATATATAGTTGTTTTTGTGTTCTAATAACATCCAACAGTAATCTAAGATAAGCGGCAAAATTTGAATTCGAGATGAAATTATTAATTATTCAGCTTTTGTCAAGCTTCAAGCAAACCAAAATAATCGAGCATTAGTGTTAACTGAAATACAATGGTGACATTTTGTAGTTTAAATCCGAAGTAACGGCGCGAGGGGCTGTATTATCATCAAATTAAACCATTTTTTTTTACAATGTGGGGCGGATAGGAGAGTTTTTCATCTACTGTGCAATTTATTTCAGTCAAAACACACAAGTAAATGGTCCAAAATCCTAACTTCTTTCTCAATGATAAAATATTTTATTAAACATATAAAAACTAACATTCCTAAGCAACAACAAAAACTAAACAAATAAAGCAGTTTTCTGCTTTGGGTTATTACAACAGAGATTTTAGAAAAAGACATGTTCCTAACCCAATTATATTTTTTAATTTAATTCTTAAAATACCTCTTTAAATTTATTTTTATCAACTGTCTACAGGTCATATAAATCTATTTTTGGAGTTTAGATCTGACCCGCGGGCCTTGGCTTTAGGACTCCTGTTTAACAGTGAAAATTTATTTGAAAATAAATCAACCCCCCCCCCAAAAAAAAAAAATAATTGTAAAACATTTTTTAACCTTTGTTATGGAAAAACGAACAAACATTTGTCTGTTAAATGGTACCTAGAAGTAAATTTAGTGATTTTTAAAGCTGTTTCGAAACAATGTGCTGGAATTATTTGAACTTACATTTATGAATAATTATATTTTACGATATGTATGGGTTTATCCCTGTGCGATACGTTCATCAAAAGTAATAGTAAGTACTGAGAAGTTTATCACGCAAAAATCAAGTTATTTTGGGGAGTTTGGCCGTAAACAGGGCAAAGTAGCAGCTAGGTAAACGATAGTGACCTAAGAATGTCTGGTTCTTCAGTGACAAGGAGTGATAGGTACGAGAAGAAATATTTTTGAAGCGTTATATTTGCAGCTGGTTTTTGATGACGCGAAAATTATTTCGTGCTGAGTAAAATTCTTCCCATTTCTATTATGCATGACTAATCTTTAGTAGGTCGAATTCAAAACAAATCGTCAACCTAGTAGGCTAAAATGCATATCGCAAATAAACACACATCTTTTGAAAGGTCAGTGTATAAGCGGATGGCAAGTGAATCATTGTTGCATCTGACACGAAATGTCACAACCCGATTCAATGAGGTGTATCGACAATAAGTGAACTTCAGCTGTTATAGCTAGTACAGAAGTCCAAACAAGTTAATTTTAAAATTGTTCTCTTAACAGGGCTTTCAGTAAATATTACAACAATCTGAATCTGCAGGTTTTTAACTAACCACTTGTTTCTTAAAGAGGCTAAGTCGGCAATACCGCAAATTAATAACATCCTCTTTAATAACAATTTGTTATTGATTATAAACCGCCGGTTTTATTGAATTCATAATTTTTTCCTGGTTGTTTGCATCTGATTTCAAGTTTCAGGTTTGCCATTACGACAAAAGAAGATTATCGTCTTTTCTCAAGTTATTCTAAAAACTGTCTACGTCAACTGTCGTGGTTTCTCCCAACCTCAAGATTCTACAAAGATGTGCCAGGAACTCCGATAGACGAAAAGGTGGATGGCTCCAAATTTAAGTATATACCAAGAAGTGATTTCTTTACACTCCTATAGCTGTAGTAAATTATAATTTTCACTTAATTTTAATAGAATGGTAAAGTAGACAGTTGTAAATATATTTGGTTTGATATTTACTATAATATTTTAAGATAGATTTTAACTGTCAAATTTATAAAACTCTAAGTCATAAAATTGAGTATGCATCTCGTCTATTTCGCCCAAAAACCAAATTGAAATGTTTAATACATTTTTGTTGCGTATGATTTTTTCATGTTGAACAGCTTCTAAATGAAGGGGCATTGAATTCTCAAGAATTTGAGTTTTCTGGATATTTTACCCATTTGTCGCGAAGAATTGTTCTTTCGATCTGTGCTTCAAGTATTGTGATTTTTATACCTCCGTCTTCTAACAGGAGTTATGTAGTTGTTATATACCGCATATATATAATAATCTGAAATATTTAACAATGATAACAGTACGATCATCTATCCAACTGTAGAATGTGCTCTTTTTCTGTAATTGTGACGCATCACATGTATCTTTATATGCAACACTTCAACAACCGTTAACATTAGACAAATTTTCGAAATACTGCCTTCTTGCTAGTTTACTTAACGATTGTAGAATACAATTCCTTATATGGACTGAATTTATGTAGAGGAAGTGGCCGAAAACCGTCAGTAGAGACATATCACAGTTTTTAATGTGACTTAATATAAGACTAAATAAATGAACATCTGGAAAAAATGAAATATTCGCAAAGAGTGATTCTTTGAAATGTTTTCATTGGTCTCGTGGTTAATGGTTAAAGGCTTTATTGAACTGATGTAAAGTCCTCATAAAGTTATAAAAACATTTTTAACGAATAGATTAGAACATTAATGTTGTTTTTGAGTATTTATAGTAAGCCATATTGTACTTAAGAACGTGACTGCAAAAGCATATTCTAGCAATATCTATTTTATTCACATTGATGGAAGTAAAATAATAGTCGAGAGAAGTAAACAAGATCTAAGGATGTTAGGTTTTTTAGTCTTTGTCTGTGAAAGTGCAGATACACTATTTTTTTATTGCACTTGCAAAAAGTTTAATATATTACGCAAGAAATATGTTCAGTAAATTTCGATCCCAAGTCTTCATGATGAAGTGGTATGCGCCACACGCGGTGCGCCATTAAACAACACATTGTGAATGTGAAATCTGTATTAATAGCTAAATGAAACCTACAAGATACGCGTAACTATTTATAGAATTGTTGTTTCAAATTATTTACTAATGTAGATTTTAAAGTCTAAATTAACGCAAAATTAAAGTTGGCGTGGTTGGATTTCCTAAGTTTTCATTCCAAAGGGTTCAAAGAACACAAAATAAATTCTGACGATTATTAGTTAATTGTATGATGCAATTTTTATATTTGTTACAAAAGATGTTCGATAAATGTGTTTATGAAGAAACAAATGGCCTCACTTACTAGTTTAATTATTACCTGTCAGTTAGGTATGTAACTTATTTAGTATATCTGACAACAGAATAGATACAGAGGCTGTTCACTAATTTTTTAGACAATGTATATTGTATTCACAAAACTAAATTACATAAAATTCTTGTGTTCTAAATGTTTTGTTTGATAACCCTTATTCTGAACTATCTTCCGACACCATAATTTCCAGGATAATAATGCCTTTTGAAGTGTCAGAAGAGGTATTCTATCCCATTCCTCCTGAACAGCTTTCCAGAGTCCTGTAAGGGTTTTGGGACGACGTTTGGATAATGCAGATTACAAAAGTCCGAAAGCACAAAAATCCATAGGTGATACATTGGAAGATTTAGTAGGGATATCAGTGAAGGGTATGGCCTTGATACCGGTTTTTTGTTCCATTTCTTTTAGGAAATTTACAGTGGATTTTGATGTGTGACTGCTAGCTTTGTCTTGATGGAGTTCCACAGATTGATGGCACTGTGGGTGAAACGATGGTATTTCATTCAGATAAATTGGCGATAAAGTATGTTCCTGATAGTATTTGGAGTTAATCTTGAAATTTTTTTCCACTTTCTTTATTTTTAACTTGCCAACCAGCAACAATCATGAATCCCTTAGAAAAACTTTCTCTCGGATTCTTTGAACCATGTACTTAAATTTTTTCTCCCCTTTTATGATAATAAATAGCTCTTTTTTTGCTGCAATCATTTAAATACTCCCATGATTCATCTATTGTAACAATTTTTTTCCATTTTTCTTTGGATAAGTGTTTCACATATAGAATTTGGCAGCGTGTCCTGCGTTCAGCGATATGCTTTGGAGAAAGACGATGCACATCTTTTTTTTTCGCTTTCTTAAGATTTAAATCAACGTTTATCATTTTGTTTACAGTGGACACCGAGCATTTTAATGATTTTGCAACTTTCCTTTGACTAGGGGGATTTTCTTTTAACATTAAACAACGTACCTTTGCAATAGTCGAAGATGTCCGTTTCTTCCTTGGATACTTGTTTGGAATTTTTGTCCCACTTGAGGCTCCAATTTGACTTTTTTTTCCTTTCTTGTTGACGATATTACCTATCGACGCTTTAGATATCACAAAACCATGACTCTCACATCGTTTTTGGGTAACGGAATATGAATATTTCTCTTCGTAAAGAGCATAAATATAGCCTTCGAACCACTGCTTCGTTAAAAACGCCATTTCGATAAAAAAACAAACATCTCAAGCCGCAGACGATAATTTTGACTTTTAAAAACATAGTACAACTGCAATTATTTCTTTTGCAGCAAACGAATTTTTATTACCGCTAACCAAAATCGTCTAAACAATGTGCAAATAGCCTCTGTATAATGTGTTTTAATCTTTCGTTGCTATGAAATGTCTAGAATATTAAATTTGAAAATTATGTAAGTTTTTTTTTTATGTGAACGCTAGTTGTAGAAATTTTTTTCCTTCTCATTTTTATTAGTCCAATCAATGGTTTTGAAGTCTTCAGAGCTGTATCTCTGTCGCAACTCTAAACTTTTAAGGCTTTGAAGTCATTACAATAATGGTGTGATGAATGTCAATCTGAATTTGTGGTATTAAAAAATAATAAGCTTTTAATTGAACCTCTCAACTAGTATTATTTCAGCTGTGTACAATGCCCATACCTACTTAATTCCTGAGATGTTAATTAAATGGATTTATTGTAAACATAAAGCATGTTATATATATATATATATATATATATATATATATATATATATATATATATATATATATATATTTGTTCCCATTCTAAACTTTTCAGTTAATTTTTTTGTATAGTTGAATTGAATCTCACCATCAAAGAAGTTCAATGCGGTGTGTGTTACAATCAGTTTAGAGTGTAGAAAAAAATAGTAGTACTCAATTTTTTTCGAATATGTATATACAGGTTCGTATTTAACACATATTTGACTATATCACGTAATGTATGATTTCATATCTTCAAAATGTCAAAACAAAATTTTTGATTATTCCACATAGAAAATGTCTGATTGTAGTTTATGTTATGGGATACTGATGAGCTTGATAGTTTTTTTAACCATTATCAGAACTATCAACAGTAATAAAAACTGTAAACCTATATCTAACTAAAAGCAACCATATACCACATTACCTACAAATAAGATAAACACTACAATGCTAGTGATACTAGTATTTAGAATTTTTTTCTTTGAGGTAAATGAATGTTATAAACTGCATATAAGAATCCAAACGATTGGAAACATTTAGGATACATACATTCAAACAATTGATAGATAAAATTAGATAGCAGTATGATCATTCTCTCAGCAATTAATTAAGTGATGATATTATAATCTAGAGTTGAGTACCCAATATTTACTACCTGCTTTATAACATCTGCCAACTTACAAAGACCAAAACTGGATACCTGCTTTTTTTTTTTGACTGGTGGTGAAAGTAGTTGTAAGTATTCATGTAAGTACAAGCCAATTTTTTATCAAAAGTTTTATTTTGTGGACCTAAATTTAAATACAATCTAAAGCATTTGACAAGAAGTTTTTTGAGAGGAAAGTAGAAAGTACTTGATACTTATAGAATCTGATAATAGATTCAAGACTTTTGATCATTTGCCATAAAAAACATCTTTATTTGCAGATTCACTCCTGGAGCAAAACTTTCTGCAAAGAGAATTTCAGCGGGTGGTCGGAAGAATTCAGAAGGTTTTCATGACAAACAAAAGGCTCTGAAAGTAAAACACAGTATTAAGCAATACCTATGACGTCTAAGTTTTAAACAATAAAACAAAAACTGCATTTGAAACTTTAACTTGGATGAAATTTTTATTTCAACAATTAATAGCTTTACTTTTGGAAGTGTAAAATAATTACTAATCTAGTAGAATCGATCCCAAACGAATTCCATATAAAAGTTTTCCATTCTAAAATTTTAAGTTATTTTCTATTCCATCGATTTAATTTTACATTAAGTAGCTGATGGCAACAGAAGGTGATAAATCAATTTGTTCATGTAACATTTTTTAAATAACATTTTTAGAGGTTTTCTTGCATTATGAAATAAAAATCATTATACACATGTTCTGAGATTATCATTAGATCATTATACACGAACAATGATAAATAGTGACTAATGCAGAATTCTAAATCATTAAACTGGACTGCAACAATATATATATATATATATATATATATATATATATATATATATATATATATATATATATATATATATATATATATATCACCAAATTTGGAACACACTTTATAATTTAGAACCCTGCGAGTAAAGGATACATATTACATATTAATATGTTACATGTTACATATTAATTCCCGTTCTATTTGTCCAAGGTGCTCAAAGAAGCTAAAACAATTCGAAAACACTACAGAAATAAAACTAAGAATAAAATGTGATCGGTGGAACCCAATTAAATTTGTTTTACCAGCAATGGTTGGAAACAACTTTTACAACAGTTTGTTTCTCCCGCATTGATGAAAAAACAACTTTTCCAATGAAATTGTTGTACCAGTATTGATGGGAAAACAACTTTTCGAATAAAATTGTTTCACCAGTATTGGTCGAAAAACAATTGATTTTGAGCCAAAAAGGATTTTTAAAATATTTAATTTTGCATAACTTACATTTTCTAATGGAACACGGAAAATCAAAACTAAACACTCATCAATTACAAAAAAGCGTCATTTTGCTATTCGATATTAATATCGTAGACTAGAATTATTGTTTTATTTTATAAATTTTGTTTATTCATTTCTTTTTTTATGTATCAATTTATTAGGATTATCAAATACCAAGGCAGGCCCACTTATTAAGCGAGCCCCTTTGGGGCATGGACCCCCATGACATCATCAACACCTTTTATAAATTTAGGAGATTGAGGGTCCTTCGGGGCAAGCTCTTCTTGTTTTAGAATACCGTGTTTGTGTATTTGAGTTAAGATAGCAAAATGTTCTGGTCATATTTGAGCAGTTTTAAGTTTAATAAATTTTTACTCTTTTTCTAAATAAATCATTATTGTCTGTATCAACATTTTTCAAACCTCTTTTTTCGAATTTCCCGGTTTCAGAATATACTCCGGTAATCCAAATTAGACACACCTGCTTATATATTTCAGAATTCTGCATATTTTCAATGATTGGAATTTCGTTTTGGTTTTTATCTGTGTTTCAGTACTTTACATATTGCAAATATTTTATTTTGGAGTTAAATTTTAATGAATTATTTTTATTTTCTGTAAAATATCACTAGACATAGGTTATTTCGTGGTGTTACATGTATATTTCGAACAACTTTCCTTAAATCTTTGGTTAAGCTGGCTTCTTAGATACGCAGTCCGAATGTATAAAGTAAATAGCTCTCTTTTAAGTACCTTTAATAATACCTAATATATCACAAAAGCTCTCTAATACAACGTACCTGCGATGGAAAATGAGCTATGCATACGATATCAGAATATATCGTCTAGTATTGTGGTTTGTAGGCAGTGGCAGGATCAGCTTGATACCTCTGTGGTTGAGGAACGTAGTTGACGGCAATGGGATTGGCATACAGTTCAATGTTGGCGGGGCTCTTGCTTTCAGTTCCTGGTTCATTGGTCTTGATCTAAGAATAAATATTGTTCAATAATTGTTGACTTGGCTATCGATTCATATCATATATCGAGTGGGGAACAAATATTTTCGGATCTTTCGGTAGATGTGAAACCATAATGTTAAGCAATTGATGTAGTCTTCCTATGAGAATTGTTTAGTAATAGAAAGAAGCGTTTTAGTTCCCAAAAATTTTCGTTGGAAAAATATCTTTGATGACAATCCACTCTCAAGAAAGGTATAAAATTTAAAATGTGTAACACTCTACGTTTAATAAATCATATAGAACTCACAAGACAAATAACTTTACTGGTACCATACCAGAAGAACATTCCAAAAGCAATTAAAACTCTCGAATAACCTCAAGAGTCGCAGTAGCGCAGTTACAGTTGGCAAGGGTCAGTACAACAGTTGATAGTCACGGATTAGCAACCGGAGTATTGCGAAGTAAATCTCGATCCAACCAAAGACCATCGTGTACGGAGGGAATGGAGCACATTAAATCCGCTTCCGTTTCATTTTGCAGAGGAACGATTTAAACCGAAGAAAAAAAATTAACTATAGTTATGTAGTAGAGTAGAAATTCCAGCGGATTTGAAATCTGAGCAAAATTTCACATGAGTTTGATTCATAAAAATATGATTTTCTTCAACTAAATAATTTTTAATTTGAATATATTTTCTATTTTCGAATAGATTGGTGACGTCACGCCAACCTTCGCGTTCGAGAAATCCATTTCCTGCGCTCATACAATTCCACCCAAGGAAAGTAAAACAAATAAAAACATTTTAACTGGCATTGTTTAGTTCTTTTTTGTAAAATCGGGATCGTTAAAGATGATTAAAAATGTTAACGGATTTGAAATCTGGGGAAAATTTTAAGCCAGATAGTTACCTTATACATTTGATTTTCTTTTAATAAATAATTTTTCAGTTAAATATATATATATATATATATATATTCGCAAGATATTATGACGTCACGCAGATTGGATCTCTTCGCAATTCGAATTTGGTCGCATTTGATAATGAGCTTTGCCCGTAAATTAATTACAAATATGAAAGATGACGGATAAAATTTGAAAAATATTCATGCAATTTTAATTACATTTTTTCAAATTTGAAAAGTAGAGTTTCCGATTGACGCACATATTTGAGGCTATCAGAGCAAAAGCGGAATAATCCACAAAAATATATACTATCATCTTTTATTAAGACCTTTCTCTCTTTTTTTTTTAATGTGGAAGTGTGTGTCTAAAATTACAAAGTAAGTTAGATTTGATCACTAAAAAACTAATTTTCAGAGTCTCAAATCATCTTGTGGATAAATAAGAATGTATAAAAAATGATAGTAAGAAAATCACATTTATTTCCATTGAGTATACAGGTGGGTTAGGCCACTCTTGCTTTGATAGCTTCATTTATTCACAAGTTTTATTCTTACAATAAAAACACAACCCCACACATAAAAATTATAGTAGTAATGATAATATTGATGGGGTAAATAATTGTAATATCATTACTTCCCTGGAAAATTTTAATAAAAAGAAAATCTAAATGTGCATTAACAAAGATAATATGAACAAAAAATTCCTGTGAAATGAGTATAGGATAATTTGTATGCTTATGATGAAGTACAGACACGCTTATAAACACATAGTGTGAAAAAACATTTACAATGACTGAAATATCCTATAACCACTCTGGTTATAAATACTTACTTGTGCTCTGTATCCATTTTCATCGGCAACGTACTCTACAATACGTTCGATTCCCTGAGTGTCTTTGTAACCGTAGCTGCCTTGCACTCGACCGTTGGAATCTCCAGATTCCTTTCTGTATGCGGTGTTACCGTACTCGTCGTTGCTGTCATATCCAAACTGGTAAGGTTGTGGAGGATACTAAAAAGAGAAACATAAGCGTATTTATACAAGGGGTGCACCCAGAGTGGTGAATTACTGGGCTTCAGCCACCCTAAAGCAAAGGAAAAACAGTAATGCATAAAATCTGGTGGGAGAAAATTTCAATGTAAATATTTGCCTAATAAAGCTACGTGTTTCGTATTCGGAGGGCCGTATTTGGTTTCCGAGCCTGATACAACCTACTCATAAGACCGTATCTGGTCTCCAGGCCTGATAAACCTACTCAGAGGACCGTATCTGGTCTCCAGGCCTGATAAACCTACTCATAGGACCGTACCTGGTCTCCAGGCCTGATAAACCTACTCAGAGGACCGTATCTGGTCTCCAGGCCTGATAAACCTACTCAGAGGACCGTATCTGGTCTCCAGGCCTGATAAACATACTCAGATGACCGTATCTTGTATCCAGGCTTGATAAACCTACTCCGAGGACCGTATCTGGTCTCCAGGCCTGATAAAACTTTTAGGAGTACTGTATCTTGCCGTTGGACCAGGTAAATCTGTCTGAAGGACCGGATAACCAATCCGGATTGCAGTATGTGATATGCGGGGTAGTCGAACGTGTCCGGAAGGCAGCATCTGGTCGGTGGTCCGGGTAAATCTATTCGGTACAACATTTTTTTATCTTAGGTGTTCAGTCCTTTATTTTACTCTTACGGATGTACATGTATGTTACCTGACCACAGACAGAACAGCTATTTCTCATATAATTATTGCTTGGAAAATCGTAATTGAGGGAGATGTTTAGTGAATTTGCTAAAATTTTGACACCAATCTGTAATGCAAACATAGATTCATGAAAAAGTAGCTTGAAATACACAATATCAGATTCACTCTGTGTCTTGTTTGACTTGAGGGAATAAGAAACATGTATCTTATGTTATGGTGTTGTGACGCCATAACATAAGATAAATGGTTCTTAGCGGTAAAATTCCAAACCTGGTTCTAGAGAGATAAAAGTTCAAGCAATTTCAGTAAAGTAACACCAGAAAGAACAATGGGATGAGACGGTCGATTGATGGTCTAAGTACACTGTCGAAAAGTAAGGGATGTGAGGCAAGATGTAATCGTGTATGTAGTACGCATTCATGTAAGGAACAAGCGTTAGTTTCCACTTTTTATTCTAATTTTTTTACGCTTTCAAAAGGACTTTTTATTAAAAAGACTGAGGGAATAATATTGCTTTTTTAATGTTCATAATGCGTTATTTCTGAGCATCTAAAATTATTACTCATTAACAATTTTCGGATATAGTTTTTTCAAAATTTCCAAGTAAGGCTAGCAATATGTACTTTGCACAGAACCAATGATAGTTTGGAACAGTTTTTATAACACAGGCTGGCTACATACAGGGCGGTTTTGGAAGCAAAGGATAAATCTACAGAAGGGTTAGACCCTTTTAGTTAGAAAAAACTAAAATTAAGCTATTAATTATTGAGACAAAAATTCATGCGTCTGATATGAAAAATGAACAAAGCAGTCTTTAAATGTGATTAAAGAAATTGTCGTGTAGGTACCTTGATTTCATCGGGCTTTCCGTAGGCTGCATATTGAGCCATGGATACTGCGGCTACAACAGAAAGAATAAGTACCTGTAAAATTGAAAACAACATTAAGACCTACAAATAAAGTAATTTGAATAAAAGTTTCAGATTGCAGGATTTTTCGATTCTTGCTGTTCCTTGAACCTCCAATATTAAAATTGAGGTGAAATCAACAAGGGGATAGTATTTTAATTCTTTAGAAGTCTAATTAATTTTTTTAATTACTGATTTAAAATATTTTTCATTAAGATTACAGGAAATGTTTAGAAGACCTCTATATTTTATCCCAGGATCATATAAGCAAATGGATAAACGTTCGTGGTCTAAAAAGTTTTATCTGAAAAGTATTATTTAAGACAAAAATTAAATTGATGAATCGGAAAAACTTTGATAGAAATGTGATGGGTCACAGAATTTTAAACTGGAAAAACAAAAGACTACACGTTTTCTACAGTTTTGAGAAGAGCAGAAACTATTTGAAATGTGAAGAAATATCGATGTGATAATAATAACACCAATAGATGGCAGCACCACAAAATCTTGCATTACTTGCACATTATTGAGTGAAAATCTATTTTATTCAGAAATTGTTTACTGAACAAAATTTATCTATTACTTTAGAAATTTAAAATGCTTAATTCAGTTACATATAATTTTTATTATTTTTTCCCCCAGAAAACTAAGTTCCAAACGTGCTTTGATTTCTGCAAAATAATATGTATTCCTAATTGTATGCGCTTGCAATGATATAAAATTCTTTTATGCCTGACTTACAGATAAAATTTTGGAATAACGAATTTTACTGAAAACCTAACAGCCGTAGCTCTCTTGCTTGAATTTCACTCGAGTGTACCTTTCACTCTCCTAATACTGGTTGCAAAGGAATTTTTTTACAGTCATTAAAACAATATGTTCAAATTTGAAAATTTTTATTTACATTTTTACTACCTAATTAATAAAAACAGTTTATTTTTGGAATATTCAAAAGAAATATGTTATTTTTTATCGAATTTTTATTTTTCAAATACTTAAATTCACATTTTATAAGATAAAGCTCACTATAAATGCCAAACGTTATGTTGAATAAATTTTAACTTTTTACTCTGAGTTTTTATTTGAGATACGTTTGAATGCATGCTATATTTACGGACTTAAAGCGTAGTGATCAAATGATAGTATTTCTTCATATCATGTACCTACTACAGTAAATAAAAAATTCTTAGATAAATAATTGATACATTCGACCATTTTAAAGTTTTTATTTAATGAGATTAAAAGCTAACAATATCAAACAAGCTTTATAGAACCATGATGAAAGTATGTGGTATACATTATAAATTCAAGTTATTAAATTCATAACATTTTGTCTTATATTATGATTCTGAAACACTAAAATAGTCCAAAAGTAGATTTACAGAAAAATTTATTTATAGAATAATATAAAGTTGTTAGTTTAAAATATCGTTGCTAATGTAAAACATTCGTGGCAGAAAAAAATATATAAAAGGCGGCTAGACTGACTCTACAGAAATACAAGTTTTGAAACAAAATAAATAAATGAATTGTGACATTGTCTGGCTTTTGAAAAGGATGAACAAAAGTCATTGAACAAAGTGCAATGCACCTGGTGTGCGTGTTAAACTGATAGTTGATGAGTATCCCCAAAACTTTAATTGTGTCTTGCGAACTGTTTCACAGAAAAAAACAATGTTTCATTTTGATTGCTGAAAATGCTACCGGGTCATCAGTAATATCTTTACAACACTATTGATATTCTGAACAGGTACACTGAATAAGAGCATACTAAGGTCTTTGTGTTTAATCGTTTTTATAATGAACGCCATTTGGAACACGAGGAGAAAGCAACTGACTAATAAATTAAATGCCAATTTCGATGGTAATGTTTTTACATAGGAAGATACGAGTTATGATACATTTGATGGTATTAAAAACAAGATATAAAGACTTTTGAGGATGAACATTGATTTGTAAAGAAATTAAATTATTATTAGCCTTTTAGAGAAAAATTATATGATATAAATTAAAAATATCTCTAATAATTATTAAAACCTTTTTTGTATTTGTTTAAAAAAAACTGTGTGTGTGTGTTTTAGTGAAAAAATTCTAATTTTCAAAATTCATAAATTGTTGTGGTGAAGAGATTTGTTTATATTTTTCAAGAACGAAGAAAAGAGTTAAAATTAAAGATTGATATTTGTACGATGTGTGTGTGCACACACATTTTTTTTATTCATTAAATATGAAAAAAATATTTTTTTAATAGATGTTTTTTAAGCTGTATCAAGGAGTAGACAGTTCGTATTTTTAAACATTTATGAAAATTACAGGTATTAATTTTTAATATCAAAAGGTAGAAAATATTTGTATCTTTGATCTGTGTATATATACCAATAACTTTTTGAATTAAAAATCTGAATTTCAGTCAATTAAATATCTTAATAATTGATCACTAAGATAAAAATTATTTTAAATCTATACTTTAAAATGTTCAGGGGAAAATTAAGCTCTTAGATTAATCTTTCTACAAAAACATGTTCCGTTCAAACACGACTTACAATGATCTACAATATAACAACGTTATTTGTTTCTTACCGAATGGCAACAATAGAAATATATATAGACAGCATAAAATCGATTGTTATATGGGATTCATTCACCTATTTTGCCGCTTAGTTTAAATATGTGCCTCAAATGTACACACGAAATAAAATTAACTAATTAATTAAATATGTTTGATTTTAGCTCCAAGCTAATATTGCTATACGGAAGAGCTTGACTCTCTAATGAAATACTTTAGCACTCTGATTACAGAAAGGAATGAGAATATGGAAGATAGAAATCCTCACAGTAAAGAAAATATAAGCTAAAATTGACTTAACGTCAGGAAATGGAGAATGGGATGAAATTGATTGGATTTTAAACTTTATGGTTTGTACACAGGACAAGTTGCTTCAAGGGATGCTATTGAAGTAGACGTTCAGAATTTAACTGTGGTAATAGGACTGAGATGCGTTTTTTGATGCATTTTATTGGAAACAAAAGTTGGCACCAGTGAAAGTGAATGAAATTCTTTTATATATTTTTCAATAATTTCGTTCTATTTAAAGGTATGACATACATTTATTGATTTTAATCCTAAATTCATTATAAATCAAACGAAACAAGGTGTGATTAATGACACTTGGCCATCATTTAGATTTAAGAGATCGAGACAGTTTAGTGCGAATGCTCTGAGCTGGTGTGCTAGTAAAATAAGAAATTCAGCTAATTTCTATAACGTTTCTTGATTTTCAGTCAACTCAATTATTTTATATCGATTCAAAGAAGAGTCCTCTCCTGTTGCACATGCCAAACCCAAGTGATGCAATCTACAGCAAGCGTACCAAAAGGAATGGAAACTTGAAATGTCCCACTTACCTTAAACAGCATGTTGAATATACTGGTTTGTAACGAGCGTCGTTCTAAAAACTATCGTCTGTCGTTATTCAGTTGAGATTATTGAAGATGAAAGTGACGGCTCTTTTATATGCGCTCTTCGGGTAGGGGAAAACAAAAGGTGGGGGCAGAAGCCAGTCCAGCCGGAAAAGCAGTGGGTCAGATGGAACCCTGTTCTTGAAAACTAGTGCTGAGGATACCCCACTTTCCCTGTCTGCTTCCAGACGCATTCTTTTTAATTTTATTATTTCAGTACTTTTTTATTATCGTTTGCGGTCGATTCTTCTTTGAGTTTGAGCCGGCGAAAATTGTCTTCTGCCTGGCAGGTTTCTCCACTATAGGGCGTGGGATATATTCTTTTTTATTATTATTATTATTATTGATACAATCTGTCGGTTCTTCAGTCTGGGTTTTGAAATGTCATAATCGCCTAAGGCTCTGTTTTTAGATCTTTTGTTTCTGTCTTCTTATTTTTTTTTTAATTCCATGGTTTTGTCCGGGTTTAATAGGTCAAAATGATGACATCGCGGTGTATTCTTTCGCGCAGGTGTCCGATTGAGAAGAAATTAACGGTCTTGCTTTCTTCGTTTAAAAAAAGGCTGATGGCGAAACATTGCCTTAGAGCGATGTCCCATCATTTTGCAGTTGAAGGTGAAACGGGGGGTACCATGAAAATACACGCCTTTTTAGTGATAAATCTTTTATAGTGTTAAGTGGGTTTTTTTCAGTATCCCTTGTAGTTCAGATTTCTTAATGTGACCTAATTAAACCTATAATAAAGCAAGACCGAATCATTTATTGTAAAATAAATTGAAGAGTGGGCCTTGAATGCAATAAATTATATACAGGTGTATAACTTTCAAATTGATTTATTGGATTAATTCAATGTTTTAAGGGGGTCCGGAACCTCCATAGGTACCCATGTTAAATTCACAAACTTTGGTGGCATCTCATTTACTTATAAATTACTATATTAAATTTTTACTGTGTAATAATTGTATACTTTTAAAGACTAACACGGATTTTTTTTATTTTTAAATTCACGAAGTTATAATTTTTTTAATGTGATTAAACGTAAACGTAATAATGAAATACTTTTAAAGACTTTAACTCGAATTTTTTATTTAAAAAAAATTCAAAAGTTATAATTTTTTTTCTAAAATAATAAAAAACTTTAATATTTTAGATAAAATATTTTTTTAAGTATGTATTTTATATCTTATTCCTTTTGTTAAAATGTATAAAAGTGCTTCATAAACAATCATAAAAAGTTTGAAGAACGTATCTCAAGTATGTTTTGAGTAATGTGCCCCCAAAACATGATAAAAGTATGTTCTGAGAAGTAAGACTTTAAACTTCGGAAGGACGTACGTCGCGGTAAAAGTACATCTGCTTAAAAAAATATTTAAAAATACTTTCAAATCACGGATTTCTACAATTAAGTTATCGTTATCAAAAAAACAATTCAAATTTCCATAAACCGTAAAAATCTCAAAAATTATTTTTTTCGAATTTTTAGATGCTGAACCACGTTAAAAACTAAACTTCATACTGTCCTTAGACAATCTTCAGATCAGAAGCTCTTGTATCCGATGAATTATTTAATTTAAACAAAATTGAGTGCACGAAAAACCTTAAGTAGTTATTATGTAGGTATTAACTAAACATCTCCGCGTCTATACACAAAACTAATTTGTAGTTATTAATCAACAAAAATTATTACATTTGCACCTTCTCTATAGTAGACATTTGATTGAAGAACATGTTAATTCTTTTTTTACTCTACGCATGATTTCTTTTTCGTCATATGTGTGTCTGTCAGATGTATAGTCGAGATTTCACTGTGTGTGTGTCTATTACTTAATGTTGTGTGTTTGTATCTTTCGAAGCATTTTCAAATACGGCCCCAACAAACCAACCAACCAACCAACCAGTAGTCTAGAAACAGAAATAAAACGTATAATTGTCAACACGGTATTATTCAGTGTGACGTCAGTAAGATCAAGACAGCTTTGATACTTAATTTTTTTAAACTAAATATTTGTCGCGATTAGAAGAGACAACAAATGATGTAAGAGGTGTTCGTTCAATTTTAATGGCTTAAGGGCCATCCCAATTGGAAGATCAGCGAAGGGTTGCGAGTTCGAAACTTTGACCAGCCAAATACCGTTGTGTACAAGGGGCTGGTGCATATTAAATTTGTCTTGGCCTAAAATAACCTTACGTTGGCATGGTGTGGAATTTTGGAGAGTAGAGTGTCAACTCATGTGTTGTCCTCGGATCTTTATCTTCAGGATTGATCCCAGACCATCACCAATAGCCCGTAGGGCTGTTCCACTGCGACGGAAGTGTTATCTACCTACTTACCTATGATGGTTTTATCATAGAGGCAGTTGAATATGAATGAAAGATTGATAATAGTCAGGATTTTATCTAGAGACAATTGTTTCGGTTACGAGTGATTTCGCAACGTTGAGTATGATTGGTTTGTCACTTTATTTACATATTTTGCTACACACAGTAGACGTCAGTAAGTACATGATTTTACAGTCTAAGACTCAAAATGGGAAACCAACAGTTCCAATTATGCTCTTTTTATATGTCGGTTAATATATTCGGGTTTAAAAGCTCTAATTTCTAAAAACAATTTTGAATCTAGTAATTCGTATGAGTATAAAAAATAAATGGATTTAAATTCAAATTTATTTTTATAAATAATAACTTGAAAATTTTCTCAATAATTGATTCAAAGAGTTGTTACCAGATGAGTGAGAGAACCAATATTCAATAATTGATTGAACGATTAATAGAATAATGAAAGAAGTATTCACAAGTCAAAAACTAATATCTTGAAACTTTTGACTTTGTGTGTTTCATTTGTAGGGCAACGAATGCCGTCAGAAAGTACTCGGACGTTAACACATTCTTTTTAATACTTTTATCTTGAAAATCTATCTTGTATAGATTACATTACGAGAGGCTACAAACTAAGGATTTTTCTTTGCATTGAGGCATTTTATTTTTGTTTTAAAAGGAATTAAATAGTTTTATGTACACTATCTTATACAGCTAGAGAGTTTAATACACCCAAACACCAAATAAAACAAAGCAATACTGCTGTCATCACACTATTTAGAAATTTTATAATTTGCTTATGCAATTAGAAACTTTTAAGTCGTAAAGTTTCTTGGTGGAGCTTATTTTCCTTATTTTCTATCGAAACACAGAGAGAGAGAGAGTTGCATGAATACCTACCTAGTTACTAAGCCTAGTTGCATGAATACCAGTTACGGTTTTCTCAATCGCAATCACGAGAAATATTTTTGAAAGAACGCTATTGAAGCATATAGTCAAATGAGTTTATTTTAATTACTCATTTTAAGATGCCATTCAAACTTAGATATGTCGTTTTAGTACCTAATCAGTGAAACACTATGTCGCAAACAGGTTTTCATAGGTACTAATTGTGAATTGGAAAAACTCGACTTGATGTTTATGGGAGTGTAGTTAACTAAAGATAAAGTTAATATTAGAAAATATCGAAATATGATGAATTTGGAAACGAGCTTTAAGTTTGTTTATAGTTCGAAACTTAAAATGCAAACTTTCTTTTGGAAATGGTATTACTATACTCCTATTACAGTTAATTGAATAGAATATCAAAGGTTGCTCGGTGCGCTAATAGAAGAATTATATTTCTAGGTAGATAGGTATTTTAATTAAAGTTAGAAATGGAGCAACACAATGGGTGTTGGCGACGGTCTGGAATCAAATCTGAAGGGAAAGATTCGAGGACAATAGCAAGAAATTTTGACCCACGGTCAGATGACGAGGTGTGCCGGCACCTCACTCCAAACTTCCACAGCAAGCCAACGTGAGGATATTTGAAGCCAGGTCAGATTTAACGTGCACCACCCCTTTTGTACACGACGGTCCCTGTTGCTAATCCTTTACTCTTAGAACCGCTCTACCGCTGTCCGAAAAATAATTATAATTCAAACAGAATTATGATTTCATTTTAGGTAGTGTATTTTTTAGAATAGATACAGTAACCCAGACGATATATCATGCTTATAGGTAGAAGTTGAGTTTACGCCGCACTGAAGTAACTCAACAGGCTATTGGAGACGTTCGTGAATCTAATCCGAGGGAAAGATCCATAGGCAACATCTCGTAATTTTGAACCACTGTCAGATGACTAGGTCGACAAATTCGCTGGCACCCCACTCTCCAAACTTCCACATTTGAGGCCTTGACAGATTTAATGTGAATTAGCCTCCACTTACCCAACGGTCTTTGGTTGGATCGAATTCGTAACACTCCAGTAGTTATTCCGTTGTCATACCAACTGGGCTACCACGGTTCCTAAGCTTATAGGAGACAGGAAAAGGGGACGCCGAGTGGGAAACATTTTGCTAATTAGATAAAATCCACTTGAAATTATACATTACATTACTAGTTTTTTATATTAAATTATGTAAAACAACAACATGGTAGGAAGTTTATGAATCCTTTAAAATTATTCTACCTTTTATTCAGGATCCGATTGAGGGAAAAACTCAAAATAAAACTTGGCTATGTCTATAGGTGCCCTTACGAAAGTTCGCATTGGAATACAAGGGTCCTCGGGAAAAGGCTAAAATAATTGGTTGAAGACTTTTGAACTCCCAATTTCAAACAAATAGCTTGCCATTTCTTCTGTTCGTAAACTTAAAGATCATCAGGGAAAAAACTGAGTGAGCGATATCGAATCATGGTATAGCGATGGGTCAGAAAGTTCTTAAAAAGCACTTTGCATTTATAATTTCCATTGTTGATATTCCAACTTTAGTATATTATTAGCACGTGATCTTAGAAATTCGATTTTTCCCTTTTACTGTCGATTCACAGTTTTACTACTCTTTGATTCTTAGTATCTCATACTTTTTTTTGTTTGAATTTTTGAATATTTTTTTCTTTTGTCATTTCAGATTCTTTTCTAGAATTCAAATGGAGCAGAAAGAAACGGAATGGTATCGATTCCAATTCACTAACCTACATCGGAAGAATTCCAAATGTTCCATCGTACGATTCCCGTCAACTTAACAATAGGGTATCACAAAACACCTGCAATTAAATTCTAGCCATTGCAAAACGTGATATAAAGGGTCAGTTGGATCGGTCCTTGGTTCCCCCCTCCCCCCCTCCAGGGAAGTTAGATCTTCCTAAAGTTACGATCGTCATTGACCTCCTAAATTTGACATTGATTTCAGCTTTAGAAAGGTTAAATTGTGTAAAAAAAATCAAGATATCGTGAATCCTTTCCCAACTTTCACTTCGGGCCATGCAATTTGTTAGGGGGAGGGTTTCGATAACTCGACCACTTTTGGATTCAAAATACTCACATTACACCTGCGCGGGTGTGGTCATCTTTTTTTATAAATTTTTTTTAAAGATTTTGGATATAAAAAGGGTGTTTATTATTTTCTCTGCAGTCGGTTTCAGTAAATCAACAGTCTAGCATTGTTTCGATTAAAGAAAAATTCTATTACAGATAAAAATGATTTTTAAGGTAAGAAATTGTTTATTTATTTTCTTGGATATCAA
Source organism: Metellina segmentata (assembly GCA_947359465.1). Classification (NCBI taxonomy): domain Eukaryota; kingdom Metazoa; phylum Arthropoda; class Arachnida; order Araneae; family Tetragnathidae; genus Metellina; species Metellina segmentata. Next base: position 62,746,424 of record OX375875.1, read on the forward strand.
TTAATCCTGTAAAAACAAATACTTAAATCTCGTGATTTGACTGTCAAAATTTCAACAAGATAATTCTTTGAAAGCTTTCACAACCTTTTTAATTAATATTCTAATTAATTATAGCCAAATGTATCACAATTTACTCCACAACGCTCTAAACTTAGCTAAAGTTGACATTGTTCGTCTTAAATCGAGGACAAAATTCATTGGTTGTCGATATCTGTTAAAACTTTCCTTCTTTAGATAGTGATAATTTCAGCATACAATACTTTTTTAACATTATTGATCAATTTCAGTAGCTTAATTTTATTAAAAGTATTAACTTACAGCACTGTCTTTTTAACGATTCCGAATTTCCTGTTTGAAATATATCTCTTTTATAGGATATTAGCGTTTTCCAACTCTATTTTAGATGGATACTGTTCATGTTTATATAGTTAAGATATAAAAATCTGTCTTTCTTTCAAATTAATATTTTTGTATAAAATCTTTTTTTAAAGTGGTACGTAATTTTGCTACTTTAATTAAATATAGCTTTTCTATAGGATACTAAAGTTTTTCCATTCTATTTTAGATGGATACTGTTTATGTTTATCTAGTTAAGATAGAAAATTTTTTCTTTTTTCAAGTTAATATTTTGTATAAAATATTTTTTAGAGTTTCGTAAGTTTGCTATTTTAAGTTTCTGTAGCATTCTAATGTAAACAGAATAATAATTTTACTACATCTCCATGCAACTTATAGCACTTCATGTTAACCTGCATTTCAACCACCTAAATTGAAGTAGATCAAACTAAGGCCCACGCATAGTATCCGCGCTAAAGTTTTTAATCACATATCTATTGCTGGAGTGTAGAAAATGCAGTTTGGCTCCGACCTCATACAGTCACCTTATTGCTTGTTTGTGGATGGTCAAGACTGATTTGAAAGAGAATCCTGTCCAAGTTATGGACTTTTTGAGGGTGTACGATCTTCTGGACTTGATCTAGTTGATCTAGACCAAGGAGAATTAGCAACAACAACAATATTTACTCAAATTTAATAACTCATTTTAATCAATCTGTAATGAATATAAGCATTGAAATACAAATTTCATGCCTCTTTAAATGTAATAAAGCTAATTTAAAATATAACGCTGCATTACACATGTACTATTGAAGTTAATTATTATTTCCAATAGTGTATGCCAAAAAGATGCACACCTCAATTAGTTTCTAGATGATAAAATGCATCCCATTTATGGAAAAATTCCATTCGATATTTTTTGACGTCCAAACTATATTATTTTCCCGTTAATTAACAGTTTCTTTTCTATGTCGATTTCTATCTTCCAGATTTCTCTCTCTCTCCACTCTCCCTCCCCCCCCCCCCTCTCTCTCTCATTGGCTTCTGCAATCATACTTATGAAGAATTTCATTAGGGCCGTGTAATTTTACCAATATTAACTTTTCCATACCTCAAGTCAAGCATACTTAAACTAAGCGGTAAAACTGGCTAATGAATCACTTAGCGCTTGGTTTTATACTTCGTGTATCCATTTGTCATTTCCCAATTTATAAATGTTTATTTCTTGTCACATATATTTTAAAACTTTTTCTATTTTCATATGAGCTTTGTCCACCTTGAAGTTCAATTTTTATGCTTAGCATCTAAACGGGAAGATATATATTCCCCTTAAATATATATTCTTTTTGATGATCCCCATTTTATTTTACTTTTATGTCACACTTACAGTTAATTTTGAATTTGTGTCTGTAGATTATACATTTGCCGACCAACCGGTATAGTGGTTAAGGTGTTATCCTCTGGATCGGAAGGTTCCGGGTTCGGGCATGGATGTTTGTAAGCGTATACCAGCTTAGGTGTTGCTTCGTCATCTGAACATGATTCAAAATTACGATGTAATTGTTAAGAGCAATGATGGCCCTCCCACTGGGTGCTCCTTCACAAGTGGCCATCACTTCCGGCCTTGTAGTGGCCAATGACTTCGGTCAAAATGTGTCCGCCATTAGAAAAAAAAAATTATACATTTAAATTCATTTCAATGATTAAGACTCAACTGTTAATAAGATTTAGTATTATAATTTTTAAGGATAATATGTGTGAATTTGACGAGGGGGCATGTCTTAATGACCTCGTGTTCCATTTTTTAATCTATTTTTTGTTGAACATAGAAAGTTAATCGATAAATGAATTAACCTTATTCTTACATAAATATATGCAGTTTTAGAGCTATAAAATACAATTCCTAAGGCATTTCAAAACAGAAAAACTAAATAATAGTATTTTGTTTATTTTGCATACGAAAATGAAAGACAATAAAAAATACGAGTAGGCAAGGAGTGAGAAACTAAATATTTTTCCAGGTTGTCCTACATAAATTTACCGGTTTCTGCAGTTGTTCTTTTATTTAATTTTCATCTGTTTCATCTGGGAGTATACCTCAGTTTCCAAATGTTTTTTCGAATAGAAAAACACAACCCTCTCTACTCTAAACACTACTCTAAATTTGAGAAAAATTTTATAGCAGCTGTATACAAGATGTGATCCGATAAGATTCCTGATTTTTTATCGCCTAATTTTAATTTATGATTCTTTTGAATGTTATCCATTATCAATCAATAAAATTCCTAAAAACACATAAATTGCACATTTTTACGCTATTTGCTTGTTAATTAAATAATTTATTGACAATATTAAATGTAGTTTATAAATAAATAATGCCGATTTGTTTCTTTTGTCCTTTGTTGATGAACTACATAATAATGAATGAATTAGAATGAGTTCCCATTACAAAATAGTTTTCCGTGATATTTTCCTCCTTTATCAACTATACACAGCTCAAAACTATTATAATTAATTGGATGATTTAATGTGATAAAATGCTGTTGGCATGCTTTGAACTAAATAATTGATTTCAGTACTATTATTATAAATTTTCCTTTTATCAGAAAATAAGCGAATTTATTCGTGGCTTTCTAAATTCAGCTTTGATTTAATCTTTCTATAAAAAGTAGTTTTCTATCTGAATATATAATATAAAATTATAATTGAATGAAAATTACCATCTGCAACGAGAATATTTAAATTATATTACCCAAATGTGCATTTTTTTTAAATAGTCCTTTTTAACTCTGTGTATAAACGCATTCAAAAACTCTTCTCATTAGACAAGATGTAATTTGTTTTTGTGCCCTTTTTTCATTTATTCCTCTAATATATTTTTTGTGAATTTATGCTCAAAAGTACATCAATAACAAAGGAAAGGAGTGAAAATGAATGATGAGAAAAATAGATATCTCATTATTTTGTTATTGTTTATCTGTAATTATTAATAATCCGCTGTTATGTTTTAATGGCATACCAAATAGACTCAACACTGTAATGGCCCCTTTCTTGTTGTATTATAATTATTCTTATAAGAACGTAATTCTAAAGCATTCAATTGCTTTTTAAATAAAAGCCGGTTTTGTATTTAGTTAATGAGAATATTAAAGGGATTCAAAATTCTAATTCGTTTTACATTCTAAAATGTTATGACAACTTTTCTGTTTTACCATGTTTGAGTTACATGGTGAAAAAACGAGAATATGAATATTAGATTGGAGATACACTTTTGAGAGAGAGAGAGAGAGAAAACAGAGCCTATTATTATATTTACATTGAAAATTATTTCACTCTAAAGTATACAATATTAAACTCCCAAATGTGTAAAAAGTGTAAAAGATAAATTTATCTGTACTTAGTTTTTCAAATGGGAAGTCATATACTCATAATACAGATACTCATGCATTCTCGGTTTAAAAGAATCCGAATACCTCTCAGAAGCTAGGCTTATTTTTAAAACATCTTGCATAGTAAGTAATTAAGAATATAATGAGCACATCGATTCCCCTATATTGCTACAGGAGATTCTACCCTGCAATAGGATTCGTGGGACATGTAGCAATACAGAAAAGAGATTTCTGTCCTTCCAACTTTCACCAACTCAGATGCTGGAGGCTAAACCCAGTTTCGAAAAGTTTTTGGAATTCATTGAGCACAAATATTCCTGTAATGCTACAGGATTAAGCTTCTGTAGCAATACAGAAAAGGATTTACGGTTTTCAATTCTTATAAATTCAGTTATAGAGGGTTAAGTTCTTTTTTGAAACTTTTTCTCTTATGTTAAGATGTTCGTAATCTGATGAAAAACAAATTCTTATGCCAACCACTGGCACTGCCATTTTTACTTTTGCTGCTGCCACTGACAATGCAATGACTCTGCCCCAAGTCGGTCTTCCATACAATAAGAATGTGAGATATGACAACTTCCCATTTTCTATTTAATTTATTTAGGAAACTATGGAGTTATTTTTTTAAATTTGAATGTTTTATTATATTTTACAATTAAATATATTTTAGGTGCTAATGATCGGAGTTTTGGTGACTCTTTGTTTTGGTGATCATCAAAAGGAATTAAAAGGCGATCACGATGAGGAATTAGTAAAAGAAATCAAGGTATGGCATATGTTTGACATAAGGACTTGTTAGGTATTTGTGATAACTCACTAACTACAAGAATGAAAAAATTTCTTATTATAGTAGAAACATTGTTTTTCGCAAATGTCATTGAGATCCAAATTGGTGTATAAATATTTTTCCAAACTTCTGTAAATCCTTATTTTTTATAAGCATTGATGCTATCTTTGATTTAATGTACAAAAGATAGTTATCTAGTATTTTAGAAACATTAATACTGTTCATATTATTATCAAAATCCAGATTTTTTGTATTAACATATTATAGAAAAAAAAATAATTATCATTCGCTATATTAGTAATGCCAAGCGAATTTCAAAGAAACATTATCATCTGATACGTATATATTGCTATAAAAATAGAGAAACGTTGAGTGTAAATGAGCCTTGTTTTTTAACTGCCATAATATATAGATAAATTTTAAAATCCATATCATTCTTTAAACCAATAATATATAATAATAAGATTATAGTTTTTACTATTTAAAGTGAAATTAAACTCTAAAAAATTTAGTACTATTGGAGACAATAACTTCGTTTTCTTTCATTATTATTTATATCTTAGAATCTTTATTACAATTTTTAAACTTATTGGCAAATAACTTATTCAATTTCATTTGCAGGCTGTACCGATTCCTTATAATTTCGAATACAACACTGAGGACCTAAACGGAACTTCTCAATTCAGAAAAGAGTCAAGCGATGGCAACGGTAAAGTACAGGGTCGCTATGGTTACAAAGACGCATTTGGTGTCGAAAGAATTGTGGAGTACGTCGCTGACGAAAACGGATACAGAGCTCAAATCAAAACTAACGAACCAGGAACAGACAGTATGAATCCTGCTGCTGTTCAATTCAGTGCTCAGCCCATGCAAATGTCGTACCAAATCTCGAGAGAAAGTGAGAAGCATCAGAAGCAAAGAGAATCCGCTGAAAATAAAAAGAAGAATCATCATGCAGCAGACATTGACAATGTATCTGTTGAATCTCCACTTCCATATCAACAGCAAAATCAGCAATATTCAACCATTGCATCAACACAATCACCAAGTTATCAACAGTATACGTTTTTCGGTCAAGAACAACCCAATGTCGTGGTCCACCACGGCTTTGGTGAACCTCCAGTGGCGATACCAGTTCAAGAGTCCTCTACAACCGAATACAAACCCATTTCATTAGGTTTCTATTCTGCACCTCAACAACCATATGTTAATCTGAAATCCCAAGAACAACAATACACTAATCCAAAGTCACAGGAACAACAGTTCAACAGTCCAAAATTACAGATGCAATACTATGCTAATCAGAAATCACAGGAACAACAATACAACCAAAAATCCCAAGAACAACAATATAATCAGAAACCCCAAGAACAACAATACAACCAGAAATCCCAAGATCAACAAAACAACCAGAAATCCCAAGATCAACAATACAACCAGAAATCCCAAGATAAACAATACAACCAGAAATCCCAAGAGCAGCAACACAACCTGAAATCTCAGGAACAACAATACAACCAGAAATCTCAGGATCAACAATACATCAACCAGAAAATCCAGCAACGACACAGTGAAATTCTGAAACCTCAAGAGCAACAATACACCAACCAGAAATCCCAGGAATTACAATACAATAATCTAAAATCCCAAGAGCAGCAATATGATAATCCGAGATCCCAAGAACAAATCGTGCACTTGTACACTCCAAATCTTCAATACACTGGCCAAAATATTCCTCAACAGGATATCCTAATTCGTGCAAAACAATACTACAACCAACCATCACCGCAAAATCTTCTCCACTCAACGGTTCAAAACCATGGCTATTCTTTGCTTCCTATTCCTCAAGCCTATTCACAAGATAGTAATGTTCCCTTAGTGCATCAGTATATCCCACTGCAAAACCAAGCTGTAGTTCTTCCAAAGAATGCAGCAAGTACCATCCCTTTGAAGTATGCACATTTTCCTGCATACTCTCGGGAATATTCTGCTCAGGAAAAACAAATATATGCTCTGTCTGCCCAAATAGCGTGAAAGAACTAGTTTGTTTAATGGATGAAATGTACCTTAAATTGAAAAAGTGGTATCACTTATATAAATAGCGAATATGTTATAGTTAGTGTTTATAAATTTTCTTGTGATAGATATATATATAAAATAAAACACGCACAAAATCATTGTTGTGGTGAACTTTCTTAGCTTTCAATTTCTTTAAGTGTAAGTACTTCTTGCTTTTTCCGAAATATAAATGTAATTTTCTTAACATTATTTTAAAATTTTTTGTGGTTATTTACAATAAATATAATATAATAATATGTTCTTACAGTACAGAAAGTTCTATACATATAAATAAAACTGTGTTAATTAAAACAATAAAAAATTACCCTAATAGAATAATATCTCGAAATAAAATATGTAATCGTGTGATGTTTCCATCTCGCATTAGTAAATATTCTATTTCTCAAGTAATTTTTTTTCTTTACATTTTACCTGGTGCAAGATTCCTTTTGAGTAGATATTTATCATCAGAAATGTAATTTAAGATTAGCTTCTAAGTAGTTAAAGTGAAAAAACTTTCTCTGAAGATGATATAATAGTACTAATTTACAATTAATCAAAAACTTCAGTAATATTTTACTTAATAGGTAGTTTTTAAAAGTATTATTTCCGAAAACATCAATCTTGAAAATGTTTATATATATGAATTTAACAGTGATGTAGATCACTTTAGTGAAGTTAAAAGAAAAAATTCAGTTTTGTGACGAATTAAACTTTTTCTTTAAATATGAGAGAATTTAAATCATTTCGATATATATTACCTAGCACTGTAAAAAACAATGTCACATGCAAACTACAGAAAAGCTATCGAGACATAGCAGCGAAATAATTTATTCGTTCACAAATACAACAGCACACAGCTGACAATCAAACACACATAAAACTTTTCAATAAATAATACATTTAAAACACTTCATTCAAAGAGAACAAAAACAGACGCATACAGTTAACACATATTTTTTGACTGAAAATAGGTAAATTGTCTAACTAATCGGCAGGAATTTAATATTTTGGGTAGGCAGCATATCGTGGAGCGGCCTGGTAGTGGGGTCGAGGTGCAGAGTATTGGGGTGCTGGGGCAGCGTACTTGGGCTGGTCGACAACGACGGGGCTGGCGTGGAGGACAACATCGGCAGGGTTCTGGCTTTCAGTTCCTGGCTCGTTGGTCTTGATCTCGGCTCTGTAACCGTGCTCATCGGCGACGTATTCTACAACTCGCTCGATACCATTGAGATCCTGCAACAATTGAATCAATCAATAAATTATAAGTAACTAAATTAAAAATGAAAATAATTAGTTGATTATCAAAATGTTTTTGATTTTTTTTTCAGTTTATTATTTGCAATGAATGTATTGTTTACTAATATGGCTAATCAAATAGAAAGAGCTTAGTTGTAGATTATCTTTAATATAGTACGTTTCAGAAATAGTTTGCCATTAAAGTATTTGATGCTATAGTCCTGTACACGGCTTCTAGAATATATTTTAAGAATTTTTTGGATAATGACGTTTTTTAAAATATGTCACATTTTAAAATTATCTTAAGTTGAATTCCCAAAACAATAATGCTTGGTATTTCATTTAAGGACACATAATTCTTTTATTTTTTTCCCAAATTAAAGAATTGCGAATTTCTATACCTTTTGAAAAACGTTTCTTTTTCTTTCTAATACTTAGTTTGCATTTATAAATAGAGTAAAATGTACCTCTTTCGGTTATAAATAAAGAAATGTTGAAATTTTTTTTGAATGTGTAGAGCGAAAATAATAATAAATCAGACACATAAGAAACTACTGTCACATATTTTTTATCATGTCTATAAATTTTCAAAGCTTTATTTTTATGTTCTCTAATAAAGTTTGCGATGAAATAATTCATTTCTAACTAAATTATTAGGTGTTCTCTACTAGTCTTACGTACCTCACAAACTTCTTATATTAACACAAGACTGTACACAAAACATATTTTCGTTTATAAAAGTGTAGATGGTAAACAATGGAGTAAATGGAATTTTTAAATAGAGTATCTGTATTTTTAATTGATATTTTACTGTACTATCAAGAACTAAGTGATAGGCGTATAATAGGTTTGTGTCTCACCTTGTATCCATAGCTTCCCTTGACTTGTCCAGCACCATTTCCAGATTCCTTTCTAAAGGTAGTGGTACCATAGTCATCATTGGTCTCATATCCAAATTCAAAGGGTTGAGCCTGCAAAAATGTAAAATTAGACACCTCATTCAAAAATAAAAAAATCGGTACAAATTCTAAAATAACAATTATAGATTTGCCGAGATTTACTTTTGCATTGCGACTATCAAAATCACCAAGTTATTAATTGGTTTTAGGTATCGGAAAATTTAATTTTTAATGTTTCCAATCGTCCATGTTTAGTTAAATCCCTTTGAATTACTTTCATTCCTTTTCATTTTCTTGTAAAAATCATAAGACTACCTCTTAATCATACAGAAAACGAGTTGTTGAAACATACAAGCAATAAAAAGGTGAAGAACAAAGGTATGCTTTTTACATCAAGCCAGCTTCCAACATTTTAAAAATTAGCATTCAGTAACAACATTTTTCTTAACTGCTCTCATCTTTGAATTGGTTTTGTTTTCAAAATCATGTATCGCACCTGTAGCAAAGAGCCAGATTCTCTCTTTTCATTCTTTCATATGATTCCCTCATAGACATTTTTATTACCATAAGAAAACTGTTTTTGTTGCTTTAATTAGATTTTCTTCTTTCAGAAATTTTATATTGCAATAATTTATGCTGAAACCCAAATTATCAACCGTTATAGCTAAACCGTGAACTTAAGGGGATCTATAAATCAGTAAATGCATAGTCTGTTCTGTAAATAAGTAGCCATTTAGATCAGTTCATTTGTTTGGGATTATCTTTCCTTGAATAGTGCTATCTAGTTAATTATAGAATATTTTCCTCCTTCATCTACTTAAATATTTGTTTTAAAAGGACAGGAATTGTCTAGCTACTTTACTCCATAAATGAGAAAGAAATTATGATGTCGTCATCAATTTTTATAAGCATCAAAACAAATAAAAGTACATACTGGGTATTTTTCTTCCTGGCCATAATAAGGTGCAGGAACTGCAAGAGTCACAGCAGCAAGAGCTGCGATAAGGATAACCTGCAAAAAGAAAATACGAAAAGGCTTTCAACGGAGACATAACAGAATTGAGATTAGAAACTCTACACAATTACATTGTTTCTAGAATTAAAACTCTTACTATACTAAGTACACATTAACATTTCACGTAAAACATTTTTCGAATATCCTAAGACATAATTCCAATTAAAAGGTTTTATATATGTATAATCTTATATGTAAAGGTATACTTTTAAGAAATACATAAAGTAGTAAATGTTTTTACAATAATTCAGCTACAAAATTTGAAAAAAAGTAACGAAAAATTGTTTTCAAATTTTTCAAACGACAGTGAGCGTGCAAATAATTTGTCATCCACTTCAAAGTGAAACACAAGAAGTCGAAGTTTTTAAGATTTCAGGTTTTTAGATTACCTAGACTAGAATGGTAGTAATCTTTCGACTGGTGAAATATACGTATATATATTCACTAAGTCTTTTTTTCCCATGAAGGTTAGATTTCTCATTCTGAGGAACACACTTAGTGAATAAAGTTTATCGAATAGAATTTGTTCCACTTTTTTTTTTTTTTCAAAACTATATTTTTTGGCTTAGTGTCGTAACTTCGTAGGCTGAAGATGTTCTTTAGCATGTTTGCTATCGTAATTTAAACTCCGCTATGCATTTATTACAGATATTAATGCTGTTTAATTTTATATCAAATTTGATCATGCAATATTAACCAACCGATATTCTTAACTTTATTTTTATGCTTCAAGTAATTTAATCATTCGTATAAGACACTTCCACAAGTCATTTTTTAAAAAAGGCCGATGCTTTTAGTTTTGTTAAAAATAAATATGAATAGGTTTCACTTCACTTAACTTAAATTTATAACTTTATATTCAAATAGTTAAGCTTTTTAAAATTATGAATGAAAAGTTATTTATTTAAAAAATTATTTAAAGTATTTCTAAACCAGAAAAAATAATGACTTACTAACTTTAAATACGTAATGCCAAATAAATAAGCTATTTCGAGCAATACAAAGAATCAAATTTTGTGAAAGTTTAAGTTTTAACTCTAAATTATGGTCAGTCAAAAGAAGGTAGATAAGAAATAATTTTATAATCTTTTGACAGAAAAGAAAGCTTCTTTCAGAATCTATCCAGTGTGAATAAATATTTCCAATCTTACAAATCGTAAAAAGTTCTACTTACCTTTGCGATCATGGTTAAAGTTGAGCTTCTGTCGCTGTCACAACACACGGATACTAGAAGATAAGATAAATTCTGAGGAACAGCAGCGAGCTTATATACTCATAATCAAGTAAGCAAATTAACACACAAAAAAAACGAATCGAAAGGACGCAAATTAATTGATCAAGTTCAAGCACCACCTTGAATGAAAAACGAATAAAAGACGGAAACAGGCTTGTGGTATACTGCTCAGGATCTGTTACACCTTGTAAAAGTCAAATGAACGGGTCAGCCACCGCCTATATGTTCTCAATTTTAAGGAATTTCTAAGGTCAGGGGGAAAAGTTACAAAAGATCAATCTAGTTCAATAACGTTCCTCACTTTAGGCTACAAAATTTGATAGCGGAGAACAAATTTATGAAAAGAAATGCTTATATAACAGCGATATGAATATATTTATCGAGGTAACGCTTCAAGGATCTGATTTTTTTTAAATAAGAGTGAAGGCGCTTTTTGCAATTGCAAATTAAACTGCCAAAAGAGTTTTAGACCAAGCGAATTTGATTATTTTTAATAGCACTTTTATAAGATTATATATTTTGCCCAAAATTACTCTATGTAAATACAATATATCTAACTTTCATCAACAAAATTCCAATGAATTGCATCAAATAGGCAATTTAATTTAAAGTATAACTTTTCAAAGAATATTTCAGGTCTGTAGAAAATGGAATATATATATATATATATATATATATATATATATATATATATATATATATATATATATATATATATATATATATATATATATATATATATATATATATATATATATATATATATATATATATATATATATATATATATATATATATATATATATCGCATATCTCATCTTATACTTTCAATATTTTCAAACTGTCAGAGCTATAACAGCATTTTTCTGAAAAAAGATAATTTTTCAGTTAAATAACAAAAATTTGTTTGTCTTTGAGTTACAAGAAAAATTGGTTTTCCTTAAAAATCCCTTTGAATTACAGTTATTTTCAATTTCATAAGTAAAAGATAGCTTTTAATTATAAACTGAAATTGTATAAGTCATAAAAAATTGGAATAGAGCGTTTTTTAAGGCTATTTTAGATAGAATATATCGATTTTATGATTATTTAGTGAGCTTGATGTTGAATCATTATTTTTTTAAACAGTCAAACTAATTCAAATTAACGCACTAGACCATAACTCAACTAATAATTTGACACCGGTTTGGTAGTTTTCAATAATTCTTTTGAATTTGTGTATAGTTACTCTTTGCCAATTTGTTTTTTTTCTCACATTGAAGTTAATTCATTTGAAAAAAGTAGCTCTACAGCATTAGATATAGCTATTTTATTGTGATGTAATTGACTGCACGCTTATTTTTGAACTGTATGTTTAATGTGCTTTGAATTGAGTGTGTTTAAACTTCTATCCATTGTCATCATTCCTTCTATATCTATATAAATAATAATTGAGTGTTTTTGTACTTTGACTGTTTTCGACCCAGTTCAATTTATTAATCTGTTTTGCGCCCTTATTTTAAATTGGTATGTGTCTAGGGTAAAATTATTTAGCAAGCCGGGATGAAACAGTGCAGCTTTGTCTACCAAAAAGTACTTCAAAACAAAGTTATGTTACTCTGTTATGCATATTACAGCATCGTAAGTTAATTTTTGTAGTGGTGACTAAGATCGCTACAATACTTCCCCTTCAGAATTTAGTGGTAGACGAAATTCGACAGATGACTCCACTAGTAGAATGATTGCCATTTGCGTGAGACTGTGAAAGCTTCATTAATATCACAGTTGTAATCGTCTTGTGTTGCCTTTAGCAACCAAGTGTGAGTGACCTTGTAAAGTGAAGACTGAGCAGCAATGAAGGGAGTGATGCCGTGATAGTAAATGAGCAGTGCCTGCTATCACAGAGCCTCAGGTGGTTGTTGAAAGTGATAACCATTTCATTGGCGATTCAACTATCCATCTTGGACCATCCATCGAAGTTGTAAATTTTTGCGTGTTCAAATCACATTCGTTAGTCACCAATTTAGAAAGTAGAAATGAAACAGTGCAACTTTGTCTACCAAAAAGCACTTCCTTAAAGAGTTGGGTTACACTGTTATATATACTACTGCATCATAGGTTAATTTTTGTAGTGGTGGCTGAGCTCGCTACGCTACTAGTAAAGGTCATTCAACCAGTAATGAGCAGGTTTACACTGATTTAATATAATTAAGATTTTTGAAACATTATAGGAACCTAATTAATGGCTTCTAAAAATTGATTCATTCAATATCCTTCAAGGAACACTCAAATTTCTATCTTTTCAAAACAGTGTTTTTTGTTTGCAGTGTGATTTATGATTTTTGAAGGGCTTTTTTCTTAAGGTACTGACATTGCTGCTTTACATCAGTACCTATTTGGTACCCTTTCCATCTTTTTTTAATCTCAGATAGAATTATTTCTTCATTTATTTCAAGCCGTAGTGCCAATAAAAATAAATATTTTTATAATGGGTACATGTGACCATCATTAATTTTTAGGTGATTTCTAGTGTAGTTTGATTATAAAATAGTGCGCTTGCAAAAATTTGGCATTGACCTGATTCTCCAAAGTGGAAAGGAAAACGGAATTTAACCAGGTATTCATTTGTCACCTCCTCTCGACGGTGGCAACTTTTTCATTTAGCCAAAGAAAACAAAAAAACAGGAAGGAAATAAAAGAAGGAAGAAAAATGCAAAAAATAAAGAGGAAGGCAGAAACAGGAGAAAGAAAAACTTCCAAGACAGGTAAATTATAGAGTAATGCTGTAAATACGAGGGAGGTTCAAAAAAGAATGATCATAATTTTTTTAAAAGGTGATTAAAGAAATCAAGAAAAATAAAATTCATATTGAATGTGTAGCGGGATAAGTGGAGAATAGATAGCGCAAGTTTCACGGTCATGACGTCATTACTGAAGCCTTGGCAGCCGGCCAAGAACGCTTAGTTTTACTTTCGCCTACGACAAAAGTGGATGTGACACGCGAAGCGCAATACACTGCATTCAAATTTTGTTTTCGCCTTAAAAAATCGTCATATCTTTCAAAAACCAATGTCATGTGTGTTCTCCATCCTCCATATAGTCCTGATGTACCATGCGATTTTTCTTTTCCCGAATTTGAAGAAACACCTCGGGGAAAAGCGGTTTTCAACATCACAGGCAGTGGTAAAAGTTGCGTAGGCGATTTTGAAGGACCTGTCAAAAAATGGTTTCCAGTATGTGTTTGAAGACTGGAAAAGAGGTGGGATAAGTGCATTGCATGTAATGGAGAGTATTTTGAGATGGTTTTTTATAAATTTATGATCATTCTTTATTGAACAGCCCTCGTAAATTGGTTATGTTAATGTTAAAATGAATTAATTTTCATCTCACTCTTTTAGGAAAGGAAACTGTTGCAAAAATGCTGTAGGAGTCACTTGGATTGAGCTACAAGTGTGCATCTATTGTAAAATATAGGTGTTCTAAATGCAACTTATGCAACAAATTTATCATCACAGATGTCTGCCTAAAGAGTTCGAAGAGAATTTACCAGACTGTGATGATTAAAGAGTTATATTTGTTTGTCTCTAACGTTTTCACTATGCTGAAACAGATGATAATGACAGTATTGAAAATATTTTTTTGTAACGACAGTGCTGACTAATTATATTTAACAATAATAAACTGAGGATTGTGCAGTAAGCAACAATAAAGACTAATATTGTTGAATATTTTTGTGAATTTTATGAAAATTATAAGATTCACCTAGGATGACCATTACTAGTTTTTAGTATGACCATAACTAAATTTGCAGGAATATAATTAGTAAAACAGCTATATTTAATTTTTTAATTATAAAACATTGATGGGAAATTAATGAAATTTGCACCGTTAAATTAAGTGCAATGTGTTCGTTCTAACCCATTAAAAATTTATTTTCTCTATGAATTGGAACAGTCACGCCACATTTGTACTGAAAGTGAAAAAAAACGTGACATACCCATAGCTGGTCATTTACCCTATCTCTCTGTGTGTGTATGTGTGTGCCCATACAGCATCCAAACAGCTGGGTGTATTTTCACGAAACTTTACATACTGTGAGCAATTACGTTCATTTAGTGACAGAATTTAGTGACGTTGGTCTGTCTGTCTTTCTTCTGTATGCTTGTTTAAATATCACATAAAATTAATTCAACACATTATAATGCATCGTTCTTTTTTTATAAATCATGTTTTAGTTTAGAGGATGCATTATTTGATTTTTCTTTGCTTGCATATTTAGGCAAGTTTTATGGTAAAACATCTGAGCAATTCAACCATATACTTAAATCAACCATAATTTGGTAGTTTGGGAGAAGCTGAATGGTATATTGAGCATTTCGATAAATTACTTGTATTGTTTTATCAGTACTGCTGAAAAATCGATCCAAAAACTATTTTTATGGAATTTAAATTTTAAAACTTCTTTATTTTAAGACTTATTTTTCTTTACCAATTACAAAAAATTCAGAATATTTGAGACAGACGATATAGAGAATAAAACATCAATAAAATATACGTCACAAACCTTTTAAAAATAGGACTGATAACTAATATTGCAAACTTGGTAGTTTTATAAATTATTTTTGGCATGCGCAACTGAATAAATTCGAAGCAATCATTATTAATCGTTTGCTTTTTTTTTTTTACATTTCTATGCAATGCATTAGTTTATATTCCAGGAATCTTTTTTGTAGTGAAAAATAGAGCATTCATTGCTTTTCATTCAACGCATTTTTATTAATCTGTTTTTAAATGTATCTTGAATTTCACTTTAATGGTTTCCATTGAATATCTACACTCAAGGTAAGTAAATGCTAAATTACTTTTAAAAAATTTGCAACATTGTATGATAATTCTGGGAAACACTAGTTTTTTTTAATGACGTAGTAGGTACCCGACGTTCATATGCATACTCTCAATAATTCAGTGCATTCTTGGTAACATTGGCATATTATAGATTTTTCTTTCTTACTAAAAGCTTTAACTTTACAAAAATGTAAAATGTTGAATTTGACAATTATTTATCTTTGTGAAATTGTGTATGTATTTAAGATTGGGTGGAACTGTCGTTCACAGTAAGAAGGTGATCTGTAGCCAAATATGGTAACCTTCACCTTTTGCGGTTTTTCTTCACATCTGCCGTTTTTGTTATGGCAACCCTATCTGCAAAATTTCTCGCACTCCACGCTCTGAATGGTATCTTGATTTGGCGACAAAAATTAGTTGGCGACAAACATCTTACCGTGAACGACAACTCCACCCTTTTAGTGTGAAGCAGTTTTATTATATCGTCGGCTTAGTGCACAGAAACTCATTAACTGACCAAAAAAAAGTTACCTGTACATCTGTTTAAAGACTAACTCTTAGTTTTGAGGACAAAAAACAAACATTTTAAGCATTTTGTTAGGGCCTGTAAACAGTTTAGAATATGATTAACCATTTCTCTTCATCTTGGAAATAATTAGTAATACGTTTCTGCTCTAATTCGATGTAAAATTGAAATGCCTCACAAATCTTAAAGAATTTATTGTATGCGAGTTTTGTACAATAATCTCAGTGAAAATAATGATATTAAAAAACTAAAATGAATCTATATTTGTTTAATTTTAAATAAACTCGAATCATAAGTTCTTAGAACTGTTTAAACATATGACTGAACTTTGTGACTTACAATAGCAGCGATTTCCATCTCATGGCACACATAATTAATAAATGAAATTCCAGTACTAATTTAATATAGTATAATATATGCTCAAAACAATGGAATTATTATTCTTATTCAGATGTAAGCAAATAAACTATGCAATATTTGCACTGGTAATTTAACAGTGCCAACTTGGCTTTTAATCAAATATGCGAATTTTTCTGTAGCATCTTTCAATATTTATTTTTCCCACAAAACCAAATAGTTCTAGGATACTGTGATTATCTTGAATCAATACATCAGTTTTTTAAATTGAATTGAATTCTAAATTGGAAGAAGTTTGTTAGTGATAGTGAGCAGACAGTTTTCACCGGCAGCCCCAAAGGACTTGTTCTATACTTATATCGATGCATTTTGACCGCAGGATTTCTACATCCTAATAGAATCTTTTACAGGTGCCTTGATATCTATAAGAGATAACGAACGTTTATCAGATGGCATTTGCCTTACACTGTACGTACTTTGATGTATGTGGTTCACGATTAATGTTGAAAAACCAATAACTTCCAACAAACATTTTATCACCACATTATTCTCTCACATATATCATAATACTTTATTTCACATCTTGTTTTTGTCAGATATGTTTGCATCTTATGGTACTAAATGATAATAACCTTCACTATTATCCTTAATTCAAAATCTTTCACTGATCTGTGAGCATATGCTTATAGAAAACCCATGGTACCATTCTGTCTTGCAATAGATTTTAAAACAGCGCTTTCATATTTGTTTTTTAAAACAAACTTTTGCTGAATTCTAAATAATTGCTAGGAAGTTTTATTTTCAAACCAAATAAAAGTATCTGTGTTTTCTTTAATATCCCGTGTCAGAACAGCTACAATCTACGTTTATGAGTGGTTATGAGTGGTGGAAACGGCCTTGGAGATTTTTTTTGACGCACTGCTAAAGACGCCAAGGAAAGAATTATTTCAAAAATCTTTTTCTTTAAAAACATTTTTCTTTTCACAACGGAAAATGAAAGCTTGAAAACCCTTTCAAAACGTTTTGAAAAGTATGTTTTTTTAAATTTCACAAAAAGTAAATACATTACATAACACAATTGTGTCCCAGCAGAACTAAACTTCTAAACTATGAAATGTATATATATATATATATATATATATATATATATATATATATATATATATATATATATATAAAAGAAAAAAGCAAGAAATAATACAATCTGATAACTCTTGCGTGAAAAAATAATTAAAACGAAAATGGCAAAAAAACAAAACTCTTAACCCTTTCGTGAAAACTAATTTAATAAAATAAAAATTCCACAACTTTCGAAGTACAAATAAATGGACCAATGGTATCACAGAAAAAGATTTAAAAGGACGAATGCAATCAAAGACTATTTTAAAATCAAACTAACCAATGGGAGCGAGGAAAAAATTTCAGATAAACCAATGAAATCAAACTATTTTAACGGATTTTGGAAGAACTTTCTAGAATATTCAAATGAAAATTGAAAAAAAAAGTTTCCGCTTGCCGAGATTCCATGAAAACCATAACAACCGTAATGACAGATGGGTTGCCTTAATTAATCGTAACTCGCTACTAGAGGTGCGCAAAAAAAATTGACCATCACTCATAAGCGTAGAGTGTTGCTGTAACCCCGTGTCATCCACATTGAATTTGATTCATTGTGGAATTAGATAAAAAAATTTCTATGTTCATTCAACTTCCTTCCTTTACTTCCTCAAATAAGCTTCCAGCTTCCTTAAAAAATTGTCTGTGGATAATAGGCTGCTAATTCAGTAAAACAAATAATCTAGTTTCAAAGATGAACATAAAATATTGAATCACTATCACTGTGATGAAATGTATATAAATTTCCTTCTTTGGAAAAAATTGCAGGTTGTGTCGAGGACACTAACAGTAGTTTTGACGTGAATACTAGGTCCCTATGTTGAATTGCGGAATGAATGAATGAAACATGCACATGTAGTTTGAACGAGTGTTTATTGTGAATATTCAACAATTAATTAAAATTAAAATTATAAAAGTGAGGTTTATATTAATATTAAAGGGTAATTGTAATGGCTTGTGATTCTAGCGTAGTTTAAAAGAGTTCGAACGACACCACTTACGTCATTATCACACTCCACGCAATTCAAAGATGCACTGGCCTGATGCTCGCCCAACACAGTACAATTTCGACATATTACTGATCCCCCCCCTCCAGTGCTCAGTGTGCCTGAGCACTCGGTAGGAAGGTCTTGTCACGTCATCATTTGTCTACAAGGAGCTATATTTACCTTCTGAATGTTTCTTCTAGTTCTGAAATCATAAGACAAAAAGAAAACAGTTATAACGAAGTTTGTAAGACTTGACTTTTCATTCATTCCCCAGTACTGTTTCTATTTTAAAGACGCATTCACGTAAAAGGTATAAAACACAAGATAAAAACGACGGACAGTAATACCGAATGGCAAACGAATTATCCAAATAAATAATTTTTTACTCTCATTTTAAATTTAAACAACCTTAAATAATTCTATCATTAAAAAAATTCCTATCAATGTCGCTTTCTTGATGGCACCACAAAAATATGTCAG
Organism: Metellina segmentata; assembly: GCA_947359465.1. Lineage (NCBI taxonomy): Eukaryota > Metazoa > Arthropoda > Arachnida > Araneae > Tetragnathidae > Metellina > Metellina segmentata. The sequence continues at coordinate 62,765,673 of OX375875.1, forward strand.
AGGTTCTGAAAAAATCTCATTTTTACATTTAACCCATTCAGATTAAAATTGGGATGAATTTCAGGACAATAATTTGAAGGATTTTTTTTTTCGATTTCTGAAGACGCATCGAAGATAAATGATTAATTTCTTCTTCTTAATCTCTTCCAGACTAGATCTTGGCACTATGTGACATAATATACCAAATTATGGTTTTCATTATAATACAATTCAATAATCCTTTTTGAACTGTTTCGCAATATTTTTATAGCGATAAAAATTCCATAAATTAGTACTATAGCAGGTGGGCTTGTGAAGTTTGGATAAGTAAATCTCGGGATGCACTTAACATATATTTATTAACATTTAGGGTAAAAATTACAAGATTAACATTTGGACAGACCACAAAGCAGTCGAGCTACTAGACGAAAGCTATAGAACATTGCATTACGAGGAGGCTTTATACGACGAGATGGACCGAAAATGTAATGTCTCTTTTGTGGCCTCGATGATGGGTAACCACATGTAACGTCAGGACTGCTGGCATAGGCTCGTTTCTCCTGGTCATCAGATAGCCTCTTTGGTCGTCCCCTTCTGCGAATAGGCGCCACAGGTAGGGAATCAGGACCGTTGTAGGGTACAGGGGCTGAAACATGTTAGTTTCCTATAGGTGAAGGAAGGTCATTTTTAACAGCAACTGTGTATAAGAGATACCTTTATGACACAATTAGCTATGAACCATCACGTCGGGGCATAAATTTTAGGTTTTACCTTTTTTAGCCTGACTAATTTACAAAGTAAGCCAAGCGTTTTCACTCGTCTTAAACTGATGTGATGGTTTAAGACTCTTGTCCACGTACTGTTTAAGCTTGTCTTGACATTCTTTAACATGATGTTTTATTTGTTTCGTGAAACTGGCAAATTTCTTCAGATAAGGAGTTATCTCTGGAACGAAATTATCACTATCGACAACGCTTCGAAAATCGTGCGATTCATCCACAGTGCGCAGCTCTCCACCAAACTACACATAAGCAGCAGTTTATCCTGTTGAAACGTACTTGACGGGGTCTGAGACAAATCTAATAATTGGTAACTTTTCGCTCCAAGTGGTGTGATCATCATCCACTAATATTGCCCAAATGCGGTTTGAGATCTCTGTTCTTCCTTTCCGCAAGATTTTCTTTAGGATGATAGACTGATCAAAAAAGTTAGGTAAAATGTAAAAGTTTGTTTAATACTTAAAAGGGGGGGGGGTAGCATACTTTTTCTGTCATGGCACTTATAAATTGAGAGCCATTGTCACTAATGATTCGTCTTGGCAACCTTAAGCAGTAGCGTTGGGTAACGCAGGCAGTTCTTCCCACTTAGTGGACAAATATTCGATTATGAAAATCTATCTTTTGTTTCGGGTAAGGGTCCAAAGAGATCTAAGGAAATTGTTTCAAATCTCTGTGAGTACATAGGTGTCTGAAGATGTCCAGCTGGTTTTGGGTTGCAGGTTTTTTACCGACAACAATCAGTTCAGTTTTTTACATATTATGTAATGTATATATCCTCGTGTCAATCCAAAAGTACCGCTTTGCTATTTTCCTGTATGTTCCTTCTATTCCATGAGGACTAGCTGTTGATGTATCATGATGTTCTTTAAGAACCGTCACTCGTTCTTGATTAGGTACAACTAGCTGAGCCTCTTCCTACTCAGAGTCAGGAGAATGCATTTATAAAACTTGAAACATGAAGTAAGCTCTTTCAGAATAGATTGCAAAATTTTTGTCTTTTTAAATACTCTCAAAAGAATCGCTAATTTTCTTGAGATTTTCATCTTTCAGTTCTTTTCGAATATCTCCTGGATTACGCGAGGGCATCACAATGAATGTGGTACACATTTCACAAGTTCCTTTCGTGTGTTTGCAAAAAGATCTGGACAGCATGTCAGCTGTAAACAAGCTTTTACCTGGAATGTAAAGTTGAAGGATTCGACTTCCAAAACCGATTTTGCTAATCTTCCAGTAGGAGAGTGGGAGGCCTTAAATTATTAGCCATTTAAGAGACCGATGGGCAGATGTAGCAGTGATTTTTTGACTTTCAATGTAGGCACGGAACTTCTTCAAGGCCCATACTACAGCTAATGCTTCACGTTATGTTGTCGAATAAATTCTTTCAGTATTTGTGAGTAATCGATTGGCATGTTCGATAGGATGCTCTTCAGGTCCAGTACCTAGTAAAAGAACTGCACACAGACTTGCAACCCTCCTAATGCTAATCCGTTGCTCTTCCTTATGGGACATCACGCCTTAGCAATATTTATACAGAAACTTGATGAAATCATGCATGCGACGATAAATTAAATTATTTTAAGTATTGATTTATTAAGTATTAATTTATTAAGTATTAATTTATTAAGTATTAATTTATTAAGTATTAATTTATTAAGTATTAATTTATTAAGTATTAATTTATTAAGTATTAATTTATTAAGTATTAATTTATTAAGTATTAATTTATTAAGTATTAATTTATTAAGTATTAATTTATTAAGTATTATTTGATTAAGTATTTAATTTCATATTTTTTTCAACGCCATAATATGTTTAATTTTTTTTATTTCATTTCATAATTATTTATTGAGATATAGTTTTGAGATGTGTCAAATCAATTGTGAAATTAATACTAAAACTGAGAGTTATTTTTGAGATTTATTTATTGATAATATTCTCGGATATTCATGAACAACATCAAGGTTATGTTTCAATTCGCAGTCACTATTTACGATTTCTCCCCCAAAGTTGATAACAAGTAGGGTATAGCAATAAGTGATTTATTGGACCCCTTGTATTCTTATCTCAACTGGCTTTGTAGCGAGTAATATAAATTCTTAGTAAGATATTCTCTTAAGGGACTCTGAGAAAAAGCCACATTTGTGTTTGTTGGCAATGACTTGATCTAAAGTCACGTGATTATGCTTCCCAATCAAATCTTAAGACAGATAGTGAGCAAACATTCACATATAATTTTAAACAAATAAGCAAAACAAGAGAGAGAGTGCGATGAGTGATGTCAAATCTGCCATTTAAAAATGAATTATTATTCACTGTCAAGTATTGTGAAGGGAGGCGTAATCAATTATTATGGTATCACTACAGGAAAGGTGCCAATGGCAAACAAGAAACAGAATAAGTTTGCTTAAGTAAAAACGCATGACGTGAGTGATTAATGAAGTTTGATGTCAAAAGAATGATTTGTTTTAACTCTGGGGAATGTGAATGAGTTCGTGAAGTTGGGTGTTATCGTGCAAAAGCCATATTTGGTCAAGCTGCACCAAAAAACTTCAGTTGTGTGAATTACAAATGAATTTTTATAAATTATACACAGTGTAGTGTGTTGCAAAAATTTTTCCGAAATTACCCGATAGTCTTGATGTTTTAATAAATTCAGTTACTTGGAAGATTAGCAGCAATATGTCAGAGAATATAATGCTGTTATGGCTTTTACCTCCGAAACCAAAATAACTCTTAAAATCAAGCTATACTATTTGTGGTTAAAAAGTCAGGTACACAAGACTAGGACGTCTACTTTCGGGTCTTTTAAAATCTGTAGTGTATAGTTGAAGCATTCGCCGAATATCGGCCAACCTCTTTATTATTTTTTAAAATTTATAATTTAATGGAATAATGGGTCTGTGTAACTTAAGACATCTATTCCTACAATTAATTCTTAAGGAAATCACTGGATGATGTTGTGGGCCTTTATCTAATATCATGAACTCGAGCGCTTGAGTGTGGAACTCCGGTCTATGAGACAACAACCTTCTCCTGCTACTGTCAGTCTCCAATTTGCTTACGGTGAAGGTTACAGAATCGTTACAATCCCAATCCGGTGAGAAGATACATGACTGTGGAGAGTCTATTTGCACTCAGGTGGTTACGCTAGCAGGGAAAGAGCAGCTATACTCAAAATCATGTATGGCGATGATTGTCGTATATGATTATTGTTTCGCCAACTCATTATCACTTCTATGGCTTCAGGCATCGAACGATACACTTGGCCAGAGATAAATTGTCGTCTTTAGCCATAAATCTAAGCTAAAGAAGCCAATTGTGAGAACATTGTTTTACTTTTTACCTCCCTCTTATTAAACGAATAGATTCGTCCAAAACCAAGTGACTAAAATGGAACTCCCAGCGACGGACCACAAGCCTCGCTTTTGTTGTGGTTTGATCATCTGAAATCTTCTTCTTTCGCAGAACACAGTCATAAGTAGTGAAATTCATCAGCAATGCTCTTCAATCAAGGGTTTAATTTGTGAAGAAAGAGTAGCCGAATTTTAAAATAGGTAATGGTAATACACTTTTAAACTTTAAAATTATTGATTTTTAACATAGATCGTTTTTTAGCCAAACGCTTCAATTAATAAATGTATTTGGCATTCAGTAAAGTACAATGGGATATCAAATTATTAGAACTACAGAGCTAAAACAAAAGAATTTTCTGTTTATTTTCAAAAATTGTTTGCCGAAGTATGTCATAAAAATAAAAAAGAATTTGATGAAAATATCTAGATGGGTCTATATATATTTTTTATGATCAACCACTATATATATTTACTTAACCAAATAACAAAGATTTTGATGCTCCATTTCTCTTTATCTCATCAGCAGCTATCACGAACGGAAGTGGGTAGCTATTGTTATCTATCGTTAGAAAACTTGTCTCCCAAATGTAGTTTTTACCATGCGCTTGTAGATATACAAAAGTAAACAAATTGTAATTAAAATTGAAGAAATCTTGCAAAAGCTTTGAATATCGACATTTTAACCCTCCAATTGGTTTCGACGAAATATCTCGTTCATCAAGATCTGACCAATTTTACTATGAGATCAAGAGATGTGGTCGCTTTTGCTAATTACTACATACCTATAACCATTATATGAGTGTTGTTCCAGTGCTACGAAAATTAAACAACCTACCTATCTTTTGATAAGTTAGTACCACGAAAAACTGAATGAAATGAAACAGAATTACAAAAAATATAATTTATTTATTCACAAACACATCAGGAGGCACCTGACAACAGTACAATGCAATAAATATTACAAACAAATGGCGGGTCTAGACACAGACAGTTCAACAGATAAATAACAAATAGGTTTGGTGGTTCAAGACTAAAGGAAGTTCATCTAATATCTTGGGTAAGCTGGGGCCTCATAGTGAGGAGCGGCATAGTGTGGAGCTTGGTAGTGGGGTCGAGGGGCAGAGTATTGGGGTGCTGGGGCAGCGTATTTGGGCTGTTCGACAACGATGGGGTTGGCGTGGAGGACAACATCGGCTGGGTTTTGGCTTTCGGTTCCAGGCTCGTTGGTCTTGATCTCGGCTCTGTAACCGTGCTCATCGGCAACGTATTCTACGATTCGTTCGATACCATTGAGATCCTGATTGGAAAAAAAGATGTTATTACACCGATCAATCTCATTGAAAAGCATTTCCTTAGAATTTCTCTTTTCGTGTGTTAGAAGGTTCCCTTTCATTCACGCATGTTTAAATATCCTTTCAACGAGTCTCATTTTGCGATAATTCAAGTGCATGTAAAAAATTGTACCCAAATATTTAATCAAACGTTTTTAGTATTTTTTTATTATTCTCATTTGGAACTCTAACTGGTGTTTCAAAGAGTTTATAATTTTTAATTAGTTCATTTTATTTTCTATACGTTTAAATGGCTAGGCCTTTATTCTAAAATTAGACAGGTTCACTCAAAAAATGTAACAGAAAATGGAAAATTAGAAGGTGTAGGTTTATTTTCGATCTCAATAAAAAGCCATATTCGATTCAAACAGAGTCTTTATTTCATGAAAAAATTTAACTAAAACATTTAGTAGGAAATGCTATTTTGTACGAATGCTTTGAAGTGTGTAAAAAGAATGGCTCAAAAGAGAAAGAGATTAAAACCTTTCTATATATGAGTCGTTATTTTTGAAAGTGGTACAAGTCCATTTTTTTATACATCGAGAAATTTAAGGGTTTGCGTTTAAATTCATTTAAAAATATTGGCAAACGTTACTTAATTCGGCTGATGTTTTTAACACTTTAAACCTGTTACATTTTACTATGCAATAATAATTATTAAAATTGTTGAAGAAAATAAACTCATTTTTTTTTTACAAAGTGGACATGTATCACTTTCAAAAATAACGGCTCATATATACATAACGTTTAACATAGCTGATATAATTATTTAAGGAATATATGAGTGGTGGAAAGTATTGAGAAGCATAAAGCAGAAAAAGTACAATAGTCACATCTAAATATCAAACGATATCTGCCTCCTTCTAACGCAATATTGAATTATTAAGTTGTTTAAGTTTGAAAATGCTTCATCAAATAACCAGCTAGACATGTAAAGGAGATTTTTAAACTTCGGCTAAAACTTAACAAATTTACATTTAAAAATTAAGTTAAGAATTAAAGATTATTAAAATAATTAATCAATTAATATTAATTAAAGATCTAAGTGAACAAGTAGAAACAAAATAATGTTCTCATATCTGATGACCCAGTAGTACACACAACTGATTTGGAGTCAGAAAAAGAGAGCAGAAGACTTACATCCCCTCCAAGTCACCAATCTAGCAGAGAACGGATAATTAGAGCAACTTCAGTCTCTAAAAATTACTTCATTGCTTAGATTCGTTGCTTTGCTATATATGCTACTATATTGTAGTTTAATTATTGAAGTGAGGATAAAATTAAAGGTTGAGTTAAAGATTCTAACCTTGAATCCATAGCTACCCTTGACTCGTCCCTCTCCATCTCCAGATTCTTTTCGGAAGGTGGTGGTGCCGTAGTCATCATTGGTCTCATACCCATATTCATAAGGTTGGGGCTGTAAAAAAATAAGCATTTTAAAAAGAGACAATTCAGAACAAAAAGAATCGACTAAATATCTCTAACTTTAAGATTAACTGATCTTATCTACCTACTCGAACTTATTATTAAAAAAAATTATTACTCGAAAATTACTACTCGAACTTATATAAATCATTCCGAATGAGCTAAGTTTTAATTTCATGTCACCAAATTTGGATTTATTAACTATCTTCGAATAATTTGATTTTTTTTTTTTTTTTGCTGACGGTTCTTTTAAGTGCGGGATTTATTTTTTTTATGAATTTTGAGTGACAATGTCATTTTTTTATGGATCCCTTAAACATATTCTTTGAATTATTTTGCACCTCTAATTATTCCGAATGAGCTCAGTTTCAATTTCATGTCACCGAATTTGGATTTATTAAAACTATCTTCGAATTTGAATTTTTTTTTTGCTTACTGTTCTTGTAAGTGCGGGATATATTATTTTTTTTTTATGAATTTTGAGTGATAATGTTATTTTTTTATGGATCCTTTAAACATATTCTTTGAATTATTTTGCACCTCTAAGTTCGATGCGTGTTCAATGTTTATGTTATTACAACACTCTTGCTCTTCATTTAGAATACTTAAATGTAAGATAAATTACTTATAAACTTAGTAAGAAACTTATGTCGAAATAATATTCGCTGCGAACAATTGCTTTAGTAATTTAATGTAATAATGTGTAGTTAAAAGTTCCTTCCAATTTAAAAATATCTAAAAATTCAAATTAAACAATTTTACCTATTAAGAACTTTTAAGATCATGAAATTGTTCACTGTCGTTGACATAAACCCTTTAAATGTGTACTTACTGGGTATTTTTCTTGAGCGTTAGAAGGTTCGGGTGCTCCATAATGTTGAGCAAGAGACACGACAGCCAAAGCTGCGAAAAGGATTACCTGAAAAAAACACGCAGCATCATGTAATGACCATGTAACACAATATGAATGAAATTTTACCTCAAAAAGTTATTTATTTTGTTTAACGAAGTTTAGTTTAATGCAAGTTAAAATTACTATTTTACAACATATATTCAATAAATATTTTACTCCTAAAACTTAAAAATGTTATCAAAAGTTCGTAAATTTTTGTTTCATATTATCTGACATGAAGATTTTCGATTTAAATTAAAGTAATAAAACTAAGGAGCTAAGGAACTTTCTATTATTCCACGAATCCCAATTTTAAAATCTCAATATCGGTTTTAAAACATTTTCTAACTACACAAATGTCTATATGACAGCCCATTATAATAAACAAATAACATTTAAAGTATGTTTTTCAAACTCTATTAATTCAAATTTGTATATGTCACTAATACGGTATTAAAAATTTAAATTTAAAGTTCTTATTTTATTCATAGTTCATAATTTTATTCATTCATTCAAAGTTTTGTTTACACAGCATTTATGTCTTCTGATTTCTAGGCGTTAATACATTATCTTATTCATAAAGTTTGAATCAGACTTCATTGTGTTAAGCTCATATATATTTAAAATATTAAATATTATTTGCTTTATAAAAATGTTTCAAAACAGGCTTGGTTTCACTTGGCCGATTTTTTCTTTGATAACTGAATTCTAACGTATCGCTAACCCAATAGCGGATATATGAATAACCAAATGAACTCAGAAAGTGAAGTTAGCTACATACATATTACTTTTTATATCTAGCAGACGAATATATTTTGGTTCTGCAACATATGAACATTTTTCTGTTTTCGCTAATACTCATTTCAAATAATTTGCAATAATCAAACTGAAATTTTGCTTAACCCGTTCTATAAACAACGAAAATAATTTGATGTCAAGAATTATCAAAATAAATACCTTAACTAAAAGTACATCTGAAGGAAAAAATAAAATTAAAAGAATTTAAGTTCAGAAATATTAAATTCAAGTTTTATGATAATTTTCTTGATTACTTTCATGAAAACATTTTTAATCTTTAAGATATCTATAGAATTGAAAATCGTGGAAATGCTTTTATAAAATGAAATTATTACAATATCAACACCTTCGAATATTTTTTCCTTACTCAAATTGATTTACATTTCGCTTTTTTACAGTATTGCCATTATTTATTCAAATCAGAACCTATATATAACCATGACAGTATAAATTTATTCTTGTATACTATATAGGTATTATCATTTTATTAAATATACAAGTACAAATGTTAAACCCAGTGAAAACTCATTATATTACGAATATTAACTAATAGATTGGTATCAACAAGCACCATAATCTCTGTCTCATTTACTGCTTTTTTGGTTTTATTATTTTTATATCGTGTTGTAAAAAAGAAAGCTATCGAAGTATCTAAAAGGCTTGCGTTTTTCAAAGGAATTCAAGAAACTTAAGAAAAATAAAGATACGGGGTAAAACATAGTAGTATTATCAATCTCTATGTGGAAAGAATACATACCTTTGAGAACATGATTGAACGTCAGACTTCTGAATTCCTGAAGACTAAGATGAATTCAAACGAAATCACCGCGAGCTTATATACTCAGCAGTGACTCAAACAAATTAACACCGAAACGTATTGATAACACCCAGTTTTAATTTATCAAGTTCAAGCACCACCCCAATAATATAACGAAAAAAATATCGGGAACAGGCTTTTGGCATATTCTGTTCCGGACAATTTTTTTATGCATTTCGCAGCTGAATCTGAGATCGGGTCAGCCACCGCCTATTTGTTCTCAATCTATAGCCATTCGTAAGGTCAGTGGTAAGTTACAAAATATCCGTTTGATTCAATGTTTCATACTGCAGGGTGTCGATAGTGTCGGTAGAGCACGAACGTTAGAAAACATTATTTTCTGAAGATTTATGGGTTATCTGTCACCTACATTATTTTAAGCAATGCACTTCATTAATGAGCATTGCTAAATCATGCTTTCGTTTTTTTTTTATCTATTATGACTTAAATGAATTTTCATTTCTTACAAACGTACTTACGATGTTTCAAACTACCCAACCAAACGTTATGGAATAAATTTTACTTTCTAACTTTTCTAAATTCTAATCTTTAGTTTTTTTTACCTTTGTAGAAAGGTGTATTGGCTGTATTTTCATTGTAGTAACACATTGACTCGTTACTCGCGTAAAGTAACTATCAGAACTATGCATGCTATCTGTTCTCTATCACCGAGTTTTTATTGCCTATTTTTATTGAGATGAGATGACATAACAATAAAAATATTCTATGATGTATCAATAGGGAAGACTGGGAAGATTTCTATAAATTTTTGCAGTTTTTAATTTTTATCGAAATAAAATATTGTTTTTTTTTTAAATGTTTTGAATCACTATAAATTGCACAACTGTATTCTTTGATATAACATTTATTTGATTTCATAAATGAATTTTTAAATTTTATATAAATTTTTTTCAACATTGGGAGGAAAAAAATGCAGCAACCCAATTATGGGGACACTTGATCCTCCACAAGGGGAGACTTGATCCCTCACACAAACACATTCAAACAATTCAAAGCAAACAAACATAGAATTTGCATTTTCATGTCAAATGAAACATTTGGAAAAGCACTACATTTACTACAAATACAAAAGCCTAGATTATTTGTATAAAACAAAACTAGTGCATATATTCAAAACGTGAAAAGTCAAACATAATGTCAAAACTGTTGCTGTTCGGAGTGTTTCACCTAACATAGGTTTTGGCAACTTTTCAACACAATCCTCTTTATCAACAATGCTTTTGTCGACTTTTTCAGGATATATAAACTGATTGAAACTTGATCCTTTTTTTCTCAAAAAATTCGGAAACATAATTTTTTTTTCGATTTTTCCAACAAAGTGATTTAATTGTCTTCCTCCTGGAAATTTCACAATTACAAAATCATTCTCATTAAAAGATACATCTTGGGTGTCTTCATTTTCATCAGAAAATTCATAAAGTGATTCTGCTTCTGTTGAATCGTGAACATTGTAATTGCTATCACTTTCCGATGAATCGTCAACATATCGCACCCAGGCAAGAAAAGTAACACAAGTCAAAAAATAAAAATTTTGATGCTATGTCATTGAAAAATAATGTATGAGTTGTACCAGCATATTATCTTGCTGTTCGATAGAATATAATAGAAGTTATCACCATAAATACTTACCTAAAATTTAAAAGAAGCTTTTACTATTTCAATATGTTTTACAGTGTCCTTTAAGTTGATAGTTCTCAAATTCTGCAATTTTGAGTTGTGTCACTTTTCTTGTCAAAGTGCGATATTCTCCCCTATGTAGCAACTACTTTTGGTGGCTTATGCACAGTGGCCACTTTCATGAATGTTCCATATTTTTTGTGGGTCTAGCTTTTCTTTAGTATATATCAGTTCCAGATTTTCAAAAACATTAAAGTTGTGTTTGTTGAAACTAATGTCACGATTAAGGCTGGTTGCCTCTGGTGTTCAAAGAGACAATGACTAATTACGATTCAAAACGCTCTGTACCATTCATACCCCACACATACTTCTTTTTTCCCGTTTTTATAGCATACTGGTATGCTAACTTTCTTAAATGCATAGGAGTAAGTCCATGATGTAATTTACTTGATGTTTTCAAATATTTGCATAAAACATCTTCTTTAACAGATCGTTTTAATGTCATTACATTAATGCCAAATGTTTTTGTCCCTTTATACTGCCACCATCTAATACAACCTTTACTGCTGACTGCTTACCTTCCACATTGATATTTGCTGGGTGTAACATCATCTTTATGTTTATAAGAACATGGCATGACTTCACCAATAAAAAGTAAACAAAGAAAAAAAATATGTGTGTGTGTATGACATTGGGGATACTTGATCCCGGAATCATCTCTCCCCATATGATGGGGATCATGTATCCCTAATGCACATGCACCATAAATTTATTGTTGAAAAAAAAAAAAGAAGAAAAAAACTGAATTACACATAAATAATATTATTCGAAGGTAAGAAAAGGTAGTATGAAATATCATTACATATAACTACTTTAATTATAATTAGTTAAAAATAAAAAACTTAAAACACTTACAATAAAAAAAAGTTCAAATTCAGGAAATCAAACAATCTTTTCATATAATAAAAACAAACCTGGCTGAAAGAAATTTTGTTGCTGGATTTGTAGACTAAGAATAACTGTACCAGAGTTACAAGTTTACAATACTTAACCTTTTATTATTGTTGTTTTTAACACTAGGGATCAAGTCTCCTTTGGGATCAAGTGTCCCTAGTCTCCCCTATAATAGTAATATAATCAAAATGCAATAATATGTAATAATCAATTCTTAAATTTCATACTTCAAATTGAATGAAGTAAGGTTAAGTAATAATTGGTGAAGTAATAATTATTCACAAAAGTAATGAAACAGCATTTAGTCCATATTTGCGTTATTTGTTATTTTCAGCAAAAGGATTGAATGTTCACTTCAGTTGTATTCCCTTCTCATGTACAAAGGTGATTCGGTGCTTTTTTTGACATCTAACCCTATTTCCGCATTCGAACTTTCTTTCCCAACTCTGATATTATCTTTCAGATTTCCCTCCATTGCCTTATGCAATCAGACTGCTGTGGCGTTTTATTAGAGCAACGAGGTTAATTGTAAATATCCATAGCTCTCAAATCAAGCACATATGAACTAAGCAACATTTACGAATCAATTATTTCGGTAGAAATTAATATTCGCTACATGGCAATTTACAATTTATGTCGATATATGAGCTATGTGTGTTAGTGAAATACTATACATATACATATATAGAGAGAGATAAATGATTTTGTAAAACAGAAAACGTTTCAAATGTTAACTAAGTTATATTATTGCATGCTTAATTATTCAAGCAAAACAACTATTTTTATAAAAATAATCTGTGATAGTGGCAGTAAGGTTAAAAACGGGTCTCGGAGTATCAAATTTTAAATCTGTTTATTTAATTATCATGAAAAATCTGCACGGATTTGCAACCAGACGGTTACAAGTTCGAGACTAGGTTCAATCAAAGACAGTTGAGAACTGGGGGTTGCACCTTAGATCTGCCGTGACCTCAAATGTCCTCACGTTGGCGTGGTGCGTAAGTTTGGAGAGTAGGTTTTCAGCTTATGTGGTGACCTCGTCATCTGATCGCTGAATAATAGTAAGAGAATATTTGAAAAGTATTCAGTGGTGTATAACCTCAAACACATGATCGTCATCTGACCGTGTTTCAAAACTATGATGCGTTATCCTCGTATTTTTCCCGATTAATCCTGAACCGTCACCATTAGCTTATTGTGTTGCTCCAGAGCGACTTAAATTCAACTACCTCCCAAGAGAAACCTCAGAAATCCCAATAATAGAAACTGAAATCACTGAGTCGGTATTCCAACGAGCAAGCAAGACAACCTCAAGGTTCATCGTGAATGATTTTTTATATTTAATTATTGATTTACTTTGCTTGAAAAGCAATTTGTTGTGTGTTTGGGCATAAAACAACTTAAAGTTATTTCTTATTTGCCACACACGTGACTAGTGGCCCTTTCGTTGATCGATCATTTGAATAACAAACCTCATAAAACATCCTTGTGTAACAATATTTACAAAATCAGAAAGTTTACAGAGGGACACAACATAAAGCCAAAAAAATTAACTTTTAAGAAATTGATAAATTATGTAAAAAGCCTTGTTGTTAAGTCGAAGGTATACTTCCATTTTTTCTTTTTCTTTTCATGAGTATAAAAACACAGAAGTAACGTATTCACTTTAGAACTTTCTGTGATTATTATGAGCATCACAAAGGTTAAAATATGAAAAGTTCATTAACTTTTCAAATTTCACTACATCTTCTTGTTGAGGTTGCAGATACAAATTTTTAACATTAGCCATTACTTAAGTATTTTCAAAGAAAAATATGATCGTATTTTTTTTTTTTTGAAAAATCAATGGGAATAAATTTTTTCTGGTGAGCAAATAATTTGATTAATTTGTGTGCAATAGTAATTTTTTAATTAATCTCAAACATTTCCAGCGTATTATTTGTAATTATGTGGTATGAGTATAATTAATTGTGAAATAGTTGAAGATTGGAAGGAAGTACAAATAGATCGTTGAACTTTTTTTACTTTGTTATAGGAATTGCATTTATTCTTCCTTTATTTTCCTCGTCACATCCATCATCTCTTTCGATTTTCCTATTCTCTCTATAATTGGATTGGTTAACTGATAAAGATGGGTTAAAAGCATAGCTGGTTGTGAAATACTAAGAATCTCATCCTTCAATGCAAGGTTTATAGGTCAGTTTTCTTGATATTAGCTATACATTTCATGACAGATTTCCGGTTGTTCATGAAGGAAATAGTGAATTTAGCTTAAACTTTTAACATTTACAAGTGCGGTATAAGAGACATGAGATACAATGTTGCGTTTTTGATGCAATCGAAATAACAAAACTGTATAAAATCCTCTTTATGTAATCTTAAAAAGATTTAGTTCAATCACTTACACGAGAATATTTTCTACTAACTGTAATCATTCGAATTTACAATATATTTGCTTTAGCATGTCATATCAAAATCAAAATGAAAGTTAATACCATTTTATACGCCTTCTCTTTTCAGTGAATATAAAATAAACTTATAAAAGAAATGCATAAATATTATTACTTTTAATGTAAGGATATATTTACGCTTTGGAAAAACAAAAAGAAGCATGATATATATGTATTTGTGCAGTAAAATGACAAATTATTTTGCTTTTCTTTATTAAATACTTTTTTCAAATCGCCAATTTTTTACCTTTCTCTACTTTTTTAGTATGTCGAGTTTCATAAATTATCTACTCACTAATGATTCAGTTAATTTTTCCATGATTCGGCGTTTAATTCATTAAGAAAAACACTTTTTTTTGTTTCAATATTTTAATATGAGTTGTTTATAAAACGTAACTTTACCCTATTAACCCTATGTATCCAACATAAACGCATAAACAAATGATAATAGTTAAATTGTTTAAATTAATCTATAAAATTTAAATAGTTTAAAAATGAATATATATTAAACAAGAAACGAACGAAAGACGTCGTTACAAAATGATTTAACACTCTGTATAAACCAAAGTAGTGCTGTGGAAGAATTCTTTCCTTCTTTTCGTGAAACACATGAAAACAGTTGCTGGATATTGCTCTAGTGTTTTGTATTCTCACATCCTTAAAAAGAGAACAGTAGTGTTAGCCATTATACTTCACTTACACCAGTGTTCTTTAGATTACCAAACAATGATTTTCCACAACATATTCTTAACGTGAATGTCACATTTTTGCATCTTGCCTCAAGCATCCTCCAACCTTCGAAGATAATGCCAAACCGTTTTCAAAAGTTTACTTGCATATTGAAATACACTCATGTCCATAAATTAAGGATAATTCAGAATCACACGGAAATCGAACTCTAAAGTAAAAGTTTCACCTGTAGAATTATCGCACACATCTTCAAGAATAATATTCAAATTACAGAAAGCCATCAGTTGACGCCAATAGTACGTCTCAATGACGAGAGTGTAAGAGGAGGAGTAAGAGGAGAGTGTATATAAGAGGAATGGTAGCAAAGAAATAAAATTGTTCACAAGCGTTCTCTAAGTCGCTCAGTGCCACAACCGAATAGTTATGGCACAAAGGACGCATGTCGATGCTTTTTTACGTGGTAGAATTATCGACCGCCTGGAATGTGTGCGTACTCAGACGGAAGTTTCAGTGGATCTTGGAATCGCACAAAGTGTCATCTCTAGGCTTTGGCAACGATTCCAAAATGATGGAAATGCCAGTATACGTTACAGTACAGGTTTCCTACAAGTTACAACGCCGAATGACGACTCGTATTTGGCAGTAACTGCAAAAAGAAGCAGATTCAGCACAGTATACGACCTTACTCGTATGCTATCTTCTGCCACGGATACGACAATTTCAAGGCAAATCGCTTACAGACGTTTGGGACATGTTGGTCTATATGCTCGCAGGCCTGTCAAATCTGTTCCGCTCACGGCAACTCACTTTCGCCAGCGGTTAGCCTAGAGTAGAGAGCATGCAATGTGGACATCGTCACAGTGGGCTTATGTGATGTTTTCCGACGAGTCCAGATTTAGCTTGCAATCTGATTCACGGCGTACGTTCATATGGAGAACGCTAGGAACCCCGCTACCACCAAGACAACATCATTGCACGACACTGTTACGGTAGTGCAGGTTTGCACGTTTGGGACAGAATTATACTGGGCTCCAGAACAGATCTACATGTTCAAATCGGAACCATGCGAGGCCAAATTTATAGGGACATCATTCTGGAACAACATGTACGTATGTTTAGGGGTGCAGTGTGCGCATAATTTGTGTTTATGGATGACCACGGGCGTCCTCACCGTGCAAACATTGTAAACGAATGCCTTGAATCTGAGGATATCCCCCGTATGGAATGGCCAGCATTCTCATCAGACTTGAATCCGATAGAGCAAGTTTGGGACTTGCTTGGACCGACGAGTTGAAGCCCGTCAACCACCTCCTACATATGTACCGGAACTTCGGAGAGCATTGCTTGCTGAGTGGAAGGATCTTCCCCAAGATTGATATGATTCTCGAAAATTTGATTCTCAGCATGCCTAGGCGTTGTACGGACTGTATTTCATCGTCTGGGAGAAATACATTTGTATTAACCATCATACCAACCATGTCATGTTAAGTTTTTGTACGGTCGATATTTTTTGTAATTACTACAGTGAGCAAAAATAGTAGTTTTTATGAATGGTATCATACATACGCCATCTTTTTCGTCCTTTATCTTTTGTTTAATAAATGGGCTTTATGAATAAGTCTCGTTTCTTTAGTTTCTGGACCTTTGTTTGCCTGAGCTGGCATTATCCTTAATTTATGGACGTGAGTGTACTTCAAATATGTGAGTGAGTGTTTCTATTTTCCGAAAAATAAATATTTTTACACAGTCAGGGATCTTCAGAGTAAAACAAACAAGTCATATGGTCTGCGAAAATTTTATATCCGCTGTCTAAATGCTATCGCTTGATACAAATGGTGTAACCTCAAAATGTATTTTATCGACATTTTGACGACTTTTGATGATTAATCTAATTAGCGTTGACCAATAAGCTATCATATATTAATTTCAACTGTACTACATGAATCCTTAATTTATTATGCGGAAGTTCTATTTATGTACATGTTGAAATCATATTCTAAATTTTAGCCAAATGATGTCACATCCAGAATACATACAGGAAACACCGTCTCACCACAAAAACATTGTCACCCTACATTTAGCAAAACAGCAAATGCCTCTCACATATAATGAAGTTTAAATTATGCTTAAGGTTTTACTGCATAAGTACATCTTCCCTCTGTTAAACAATACAAACTGATGAGGATGCTAAATATGTCAAAACATCGGGTACGGGTGACAAGGACTGATCACTAACTGCAAGCAAAATTGACTTAATGTTCAAACATGAGATTTCCAAAATTCAAAAACGAATCGATTATCTTATATTAGACGAAAAACAAAACACTGTAATCGAAAGTACTTTATTTTTAAATTATTTAGAATTTCGATTAATTTGCAAAAACTATTACAACTTTTTTTAACAAATCGTCTCTATTCCTTTTATTGATATTTAGCATTTACTTTTCTTCGTACATACCATTTCAAACTCAACATATTTCAATTTGAGGCAATTCATCAGCAAGAGCTAACGAAGCTTACTGTCTCGGTATATCACGCTTCAAGAAAAAAAATAATGAGCTTAGAGGAACGACATAACGAGGGCTGTATCAACCATCCAATGAAATAGAAAGAGCATGTGTGCGGATTCCTAAGATCTCAGAAGGGTAACATAAAATTACGAATTTACTTGGGCCGATTGCATATCGAGGTGTTTATAATCACTCTGTAAAATCCCTAACTAATCAATGATTTGGAATCGTTCCTTTTCCCATAACCACGTGATAAATCTTTAAACTGAGCGACCGGAGGAAATGCACGAAAAAACGTTCACATACTCTATCTACATATTTCATTTGAAGATCTATAGATGGCAGAAAACTTATTAGAAATAGAGACAAAAGCATTAAAATACATGTTTCCTGCTCAAATCAAGGAAATTTAAACGAAGAGACAAAATTGACTAGTGAATCCCGAAACGGTCGATTTTACATTGTTTACATCCGTTGTTGCCATTTGACAATAAACAAATAACGTCGATTGCTGTGCCATGTACGATAATGAAATATATAGAGATTCAATACAAAGACAAACTAAACTCCTAATGAAATTAAGTAAGAATAGTACAAAACACAGTTAGAACGTTTTTTGAAAATTTTAGTAAAACTCCTGTATACATATATGGTCATACGAATTAAATAGTTTTTATTTTTTGTAGATTTTCTGGGTTTTTTTAATTTTGAAGAAGGGATTGGATTTTTGCTTTTGTGGCACAAAAACTATGTTTGGTCAAACTGTACCAAACAACGTCACGTAAATAAACATGTACACATAAGGAAAGGTTTACTGAATCAGAAAAGTCACGGTGACACCTTTAAGGTATGTGACTATGTTCGGAGCTTTTTTTTTTTTTTTTTAAAGGAAATTTTTATGCAACACTTATATTTTCAGTTACAAAGGTATATAAAACTGTTAATTCAAATGCTATTTTAATGGACTTTTTTTTATTTTAGAAATTTTGGCCATATTTTGTCAAAATTTAGTGAAATTTGACCGTTACGTCAAAGCTCCTATATCCAAATTCTAATAAATATATTCCACTTTTTCTTTCAATAATAAATTTGCTCCATATTTACCCGTGTTGTGAAGCAAAATATTTGCAGTTCCTCTTAAAAGTTACTGAGATATGTCAAACTTTGTAAACACAACATGATTTTACGAAACAATATATCACTTTTTCAAATAAATATAGATCTAAAATAATTTAACATATACTTACCAAATATATTTGAGGTTTAGAACAAACTTAGAGGGGTATAGAACACTGTGGTAAAATTTGTATATGAATACATTAAAATTTTTATAAGAAATTAGATTTTTCGTAATCCGAAAAAATGAAAATAGCTGTTTTCCAGAAAATACAAATAAAGATTTTAAAGTTCCACAAATAATTATACACATGTTGAAACACCTTAGAATTCAGAATACTTGTAAGCCAAGCCTTCCTTGACATCATTTTTAATTAATTGTGATTTTCTTTTAGCTTTTAATATTTTTCTGGATAATTTTGCTTTAGGCTGTACTTGTCTAATTCTTTCAACATCAATTTCTTTGTAGTTATTTAACATTTCTGGTTCAAGTGTTATATTAAGTTAGTTAAATACAAGCATCAGACTCATATAGCCTGAGTTGAATAACAAACCTGCTATCCTAGAATCTAATAACAGTGTTTGCAGTTGAACAAAACTTTCTTTCCGAATAATATTCCCCAGAACATTGTTGAATGACTCATTGTTGTTCTGTGTCATGCCATGTAAACACTTAATAGTTCTTGGTCCTAAATGCGCGGTAAAAACTATAATAAATATTAATTCGATATTAAAAAAATATTATGCATTCACAATGTTATAGAGTAATGAAACAGCTGTTGTTTAGATGTATTGTTTACATTTCTATAGCTTAGTTTCGATTTCTAAACCTTCACTTCCGGTACATAAATTGGCCTAGATAATTTAGCTTCCAATTACCGTAGAAACAAAAGTAAACCATCTTTGGAATCCTAAAAGTCTGGGTTGTATTATAAAATAATTAAAAAAAATCGGAAAATTTCAAGAATATACAGATTTGAATTTTCTTGCTTTCCACAAAATATAAAATCATCGAGGGAAGACTAAAAAAGAGAGATTTAGTTGAATGCTCGATATAACAAGAAGTGTTACTATCTGTGGACTTTATACGAAAATGTTTAACCTCAATGCTTTGATTTCCCAATAAATTCTACTTATTTGTTTTTAGAATTGTAAGAGAAAACTTTCGGGCTTTAGGTGTTCACCCTGTTGGTGTTTTCTTTTATCTTCACAAATTGATGCACCTCTACGTGAGCTCTATGGAATGTAGTACAGAATAAAATTACCTTTACTTAAATAATATGTATGCAAATTATGCTCAAACCTTCTTGGTGAGTCAAAAGGGAAATAATTATACTGAGACTCGTTTAAAGAAAACAACATAAGGCTGTTACATGCTGTTTTAGTTGGAAATCAAATCATTCCAAGATTTTTAAATCGGAAACTTTTTACTTACAATTATTTATTTCTTCTATTTAATTATGTTCTATCGTTTTAAAAGTCTTGGAATTATTTCTTGTACCGTAAATCGTAAACCTTTCTCTAGAGTTTGGAAATTATTCGCAGGCAAATGGACCTTAAGTGGAATTGTTTTTCACAGTCATAGAAAAATGCTATTCTTATATGAGAGGAATTTTCAGTGAAAACAAACAAACCAGACTGACTGTCGGCGAATATTTTACTTCTGCTTACAAAATGCTATCGCACGACATATATCGTCGTCATCTGACCGTGGTTCGATTTTACGCGGTGTTGTTGTCCTTGCATCTTTCCCGTCGGGATTGACGCCGGACCGTCACCAATAGCCCGGCCTTGTGTTGCTCCAGTGCAACTTTAATTAAAATTCCTACCTACGACACCTATCGAGTGACCGTAAAATATACTTTATTTACATTTTTGTAACGTTTGGCGTTAATCTAATTGCTGGCGTTGACCAATCAACTATCTATATTATTTTATGATTTATTCCATGGAATCTATTGGTGAAGTCCTGGAAATGGTATTCAAAAACAAGCCAACTGACGTCACGTTTCAGAACACGTAATGGAAACACGCATCATCAAATAAATATTTTCACCACCTGTATTTATTTTGACAGAAAATGTCTCTCTTACCTAAAGTTAACTGAAGAAAAGAGACTTTGAGAATTAAGAATACATATATAGATATGAAGTCGAAATATGGAATTCACCTGTAGTTTTTAAAACTCCTGTAAAACAATCATGTTTCCCCTAACAATGTAACGTAGGAAGCACAAAAGAATACGTAATAAAAGTATGAATATCGGTGAAATATATTAAATTGAATAATGAATGCCATGAATAGTGCTACAATTTTGAATGAATATATAGAGTTTCGATGTTTTAAGTGTTTAATTATTTTTGGCACTTGTTATACTTACTGTCCTGTTGCCAATAATTCCATAGTATCATCAGAAGGTAGGACAACAATAGAGATAATATGACAGATTAAAATTTCATATAATTTCTGTTGATAGTTATACGGGTAATGGTAATGGTAATGGTAATTTTAGTTAACGTCGTACTAGAGCAACGCAACGATACTTAGACGGGAATGTCGAACTTGTTTTTTAAGTGACTGTTCTATTTCCTGATTGCAAATGCTCTCTTTTAATTTTAGCTAGTTTTTGTAATATTTTAAGAATTTGAGATGTGAATCTTAGAAATGCTTAAAGGTCGTATTTGTTACTTCACGCACATGAAGACTTGTCTCGTCTTCGAGTGCATTATTCATTAATATGGGACAATGATTATACCAATGCTCTTCACTTGCTTTAGTATAGAAGTGTCTATCACCAGAAAGATATTTTCCCAATATTAATGAATTAGAGGATATTTGACAATCGTTGTAAAAACTTATAGAAGTCAGGAAATGAAGAGGTTTCTGTTCTTTGTACATTAGCATCGCTGAAAACATATTTGTGCATGCTAAAGAGATGAATTGAAAATAGTAACAAATTATTCTCAGACATCTTTTTTAATCTACACTTTTTCAATCTCATATGCCTATCGTTAAAATTTAAGCGAAATGTCCGAGCTTGTGTTCAAGTGGGACTCTTGCCTTCAGTAAATATGTATCAAAGAATTTTTCTGTAAAGCTAAATATAAATGTCGCTAGTGTTTGGGTATATGTTAGTTGTTCTTGTTTTGTAACGTGTTATTTAATATACCATGGTACTCGAATGCAGTTTCAGTATATAGCTAATAGAATTATTCATAAAATTAACACAAACATCGCCGAAACGAAGTTAATTTAAATTAGTTCCTAACCGGAATTATGTTTCTTCTTCCGTTTGTTCGTTAAGGTTCACACTTAAAAATCCTCTCAGAACCCAATTTAAAATAAATACAAACTGGAATTCTTACCTTTTCTGTACATCGATTTATTTCCATCATAGAAAAAGGAACACAACTGAACGCTTCACAAAATAAAATAATATTGCTAAATACATGTCCGCAACTATTTATTGTTGTCCAACCTCTAAGCACTGAATTAGATTTTGGAATTGATGATGAATTATGGTATGGTATGATATTTCAATTAATATCACACTTTTGAAACATGATGGTCCAGGATCAAACCCGAAGATAAATAACCGAGGACAACAACACTTCATTTTGAACCGTCGTCAGATGACGAGGCAACACCTGAGCTGGCACCCCACTCTCCAAACTTCCACACCATGCGAACGTGAGTTGAATTATGATAGATATAAATTGTGCCATATGCTTAACCTAATTTTCTGACGACCGTTGACTTGATTTACTGAGTTTGCTGTTTACAAGACAGATAAGTGTTATTCTTTTTCCTACTTAAATTGGCTACCTGACATGACATTGTGACAACAGCTGTAAATTGTGATCGTGAAGCGTTATATATATATAGCGAATGAATTCAACATTTTCCTTGTTGTACTTTGAACTGGTTTCCCTAAATATTCATGCCAGTATCTGAGCAAAGGTAATACAAAAATAACTAACAGACTTGTTCTAGTATTAGCTAAAATTGTGGTTGTTTTTTCACATATGGTTATGGATGTGAATATTAAACCAACATAACAAGAAACAAAATTTAAGAAATATGTTATTACAATAATAGGTATTATTATATAGGATGGGATGAAAATCTAAATTCACCTCTTATGCTTTCAAGAAAAGTTGTGTTATTCAGGACTTGCAGACCCGACTTTACTCGGGTTGATTTGGTTAACGGCAGATTTAAAAGTGACCAGAATAATCATTTCCTCTTTCGTACAAAAAAAGAAAACACTATTTAAATGTCTGAAAAATAATTTTTTTTAACACATTTTCTAATTTTTTTTTCTCTAATACTTTAAATGCAAACCGTATCAATGAGGATCCATCAAAATATTAATTTCATGTACATCACACTCACCCCTGCTGTAAGACAAAATTACGAAAAGTGATAGTAATAAGACTACACAAGTCAAGTTATGCCACCTTTTTCATTTATTTCACGTAGAATTTCCGTAATTAAAATTGTAAAAATAACAAATCTATGACGAATAGTGTAGAGCTTATAATTTTTACTACCAATAGTTTTAGACTTGTGGCACTTCTGCACCAGGCATACGATATTTTTAATTTCATCATCTTGAAGGAAAAGATGAAAACAAATTTGTGAGATATTCAAGACTACAAAACTTCGACAGAGCAAAATGAACTGTTCACTACAATGTTCTAAGAAATAATACATTTGAAGTTGTATGTTTTGTTGATATGACTATTTATTTTAATTAGTAAAATGAAATGTGTATATAGAAAAAAATGTAAGTTGTCCACTTGAAAAATTTTGTAAGCTTTTTTTTTTAATGTCAAAGGTTAAACATCCAAGAAATTTCATACTTCCAGTTTGGAATTTCAACCAAACATCATGGAGTACATAAATGTCAGAAATGTTAAAAAACTAAAATATACATTAAACTAAATATACACTGTTGGCCATCAAAAACTCAACACCATGTAGAAAAGATGTACAAAAGTCATATTTATTATACAAACAACAAAAAGCATGAAGGAGTAATGATTGAAAAATTGCATTTCCAGTTGACTTGAGTAATGAGAAATCAGTATAACACCAACTGATTGGCAGGAATGGCGATGCATGCTGTCTGTCACCACGGTACAGCCTGACTAGGACGCGACTTACTAGGTGCTGTAGGGGTATTCCAGATTCGTCTGAAAAGACGATGTCATGCCATTTGTTTGTCCATATGCGGCATTCTATGCACCATTCCAGTCGTTTTTCGTGTAGAGTGAAAGGTAGTCACAGCAATGGACCCCTTACAATTCCCCCGCTGCTACAGACGACGTCGAAATGCACGTTCTGACACATATTGTCGTGCCAACACACCCTAATAAATGCTAGATATCCTTATACTTCAGTACTACCCCGTAAAAACAATTAGCAAAAAATGTATGTTCTCTCGTTTGGTGGCAGTGTGGGGTGTGTGTACGTGTGGGGTGAAATTATGTGTGATGAGACTTCTGCAATCATTCACAGTAGTCAATTCGTCCTTCCTGCATCAACCGATAACATATTCTGATAACTGTTGCTCGATTTCGTCCAACCATGAGAACCAATTACTCAGAAAATATTCCTCAGTCTCGATAAACAAGAAAAAAAGCAACAAGATTTTATTAGTATTTTTACATTACTGTCAGTCTCGAATTTGCTTACGGTGAAGGTTACAGAATAGTTACAATCCAGCTACAGTGAGACGATACATGACTTTGTAGAGTCTATTTGCACTCAGGTGATTAAGCAAGCAGGGAAAGAGCAGCTATACTCAAAATCATGTATGGATATGATTGTCGTATATGATTATTGTTTCACCAACTCATTATCACTTCTATGGCTTCAGGCATCGAACGATACACTTGTTCAGAGATGGATTGTCGTCTTTAGCCATAAAACTAAGCTAAAGATGCCAATTGTTGGAACACTGTCTTACTTTTTATCCCTTTTATTTAACGAATTGATTCGTCCAAAACCAAGTGACTAAAATGGAACTCCCAGCGACGGACCTCGAGTTTGTTGTGGTTCGATCTTATGATTCTTCTTCCTTTGCTGAACACAATCATAAGTAGCGAAATTCATCAACATTGCACTTCAATCAAGGGTTTAATTTGTGAAGAAAGCGTAGTCAAATTTTAAAATGGGGAATATTAATACACTTTTAACCTTTAAAATTATTGATTTTTAACATAGATCGTTATTTAGCCAAACGCTTCAGTTAATAAATGTATTTGCATTCAGTAAATTACAGTGGGCTATCAAATTATTCGAACTACATAGCTAAAATAAAATAATTTTCTGTTCTGAGAAAAATGGAAGATAGTGGCTATATGACAAGTTCTAATATCAAGTGTGTTGTCAACAATATATTTAAAAAATTGTTTGCCGAAGTATATCATAAAAAAAAAAAAAAAATTTGATGTAAATATCTAGATGTGTTTATATATATTTATATGATCAACCACTATATATATTTACTTAACAGAATAACAAACCTTTTGATGCTCCATTTCTCTTTATCTCACCAGCAGCTATCACGAACGGAAGTGGGTATCTATTGTTATCTATCGTTAGAAAACTTGTCTCCAAAATGTAGTTTTTACCATGCGCTTGTAGATATACAGTAAACACGAATTTAAATTGACGAAATCTTGCAAAAGCTTTGAATATCGACATTTTAATCCTCCAATTGGTTTCGACGAAATATCTCGTTCATCAAGATCTGACCAATTTTACGACGAGATCAAGAGATGTGGTCGGTTTTGCTAATTACTACATACCTATAACCATTATATGAGTGTTGTTCCAGTGCTACGAAAATTAAACAACCTACCTATCTTTTGATAAGTTAGTACCACGAAAAACTGAATGAAATTATATACAGAATTACGAAAAATATAGTTTATTTATACACAAACACATCAGGAGGCACCTGACAACAGTACAATGCAATAAATATTACAAACAAGTGGCGGGTCTAGACACAGACAGTTCAACAGATAAATAACAAATAGGTTTGGTGGTTCAAGACTAAAGGAAGTTCATCTAATATCCTGGGTAAGCTGGGGCCTCATAGTGAGGAGCGGCATAGTGTGGAGCGGCATAGTGTGGAGCTTGGTAGTGGGGTCGAGGGGCAGAGTATTGGGGTGCTGGGGCTGCGTATTTGGGCTGTTCGACAACGATGGGGTTGGCGTGGAGGACAACATCGGCTGGGTTTTGGCTTTCGGTTCCAGGCTCGTTCGTCTTGATCTCGGCTCTGTAACCGTGCTCGTCGGCAACGTATTCTACGATTCGTTCGATACCATTGAGATCCTGATTGGAAAAAAAGATGTTATTACACCGATCAATCTCATTAAAAATCATTTCCTTAGAATTTCTATTTTCGTGTGTTAGAAGGTTCCCTTTCATTCACGCATGTTTAAAAATCCTTTCAACGAGTTTCATTTTGCGATAATTTAAGTGTATCTAAAAATTGTTCCCAAATATTTAATCAAACGTTTTTAATATTTTTTTAACATTCTCATTTTGAACTCTAACTGGTGTTTCAAAGAGTTTATAATTTTTAATTAGTTCATTTTATTTTCTATACGTTTAAATGGCTAGGCCTTTATTCTAAAAGTAGACATGTTCACTCAAAAAATATATCAAAAAAATGAAAATTAGAAGATATAGGATTAATTTCCCTATTAACAAAAACCAATATTCTATTCAAACTGAGCCTTTATTTATGCCTTTTTTACAAAGTGGACTTATACCACTTTCAAAAATAACGGCTTATTTATGCATAACGTTTAACATAGCTTATATAATCAATTATGGAATGTGACTGGTGGAAAGTATTCAGAAGCATAAAGCAGAAAAAGTACAACAGTCACATCTAAATACCAAAAGATATCTGCCATCTTCTAACACAATATTGAAATATTAAGTTGTTTAAGTTTGAAAATGCTTCATCAAATAACCAGCTAGACATGTAAAGGAGATTCTAAGAATTCTGCTAAAACTTACAAATTTACATTTAAAATAAAGTTAGCTTTTTTAAATAAGCCATTAATTAAAGTAGAGATTTAAGTGAACAAGTAGAAACAAAATAATGTTCTCATATCAGATGACCCAGAAGTGATTAGTACACACAACTGATTTGGAGTTAGAGAAAGAGAGCAGAAGGCTTACATCCCCTCCAAGTCACCAATCTAGCAGATAACGGATAATTAGAGCAACTTCAGTCTCTAGAAAATACTTCATTGCTTAGATTCGTTGCTTTGCTATATATGCTGCTATATTGTAGTTTAATTATTGAAGTGAGGATAAAACTAAAGGTTGAGTTAAAGATTCTAACCTTGAATCCGTAGCTACCCTTGACTCGTCCCTCTCCATCTCCGGATTCCTTTCGGAAGGTGGTGGTGCCATGGTCATCATTGGTCTCATACCCATATTCATAAGGTTGAGGCTGTAAAAATACAAGTATTTTAAAAAGAGAAAATTCGAAACAAAAAAAAATCCACTAAATATCTCTATCTTTAAGATTTACTGATCTTATCTACATAAGTGAAACTGAAAATTACTACTCTAACTATAGAAATCATTCCGAATGAGCTCCATTTCAATTTCATGCAACCAAATTTGGATTTATTAAAACTATCTTCGAATTTGACTTTTTTTTTTTGCTTACGGTTCTATTAAGTGCTGGATTGTTTTTTTATGAATTTTGGGAGATAAAGTTCATTTTTTTAAGGATCCATTAAACATATTCTTTAAGTTATTTTGCACCTCTCTAAGTTCGATGCGTGTTCGATGTTTATGTTATTACAACACTATTGCTCTTCTTTTAGAATACATAAATATAAGATAAATTACTTATAAACTTAGTAGGAAACTTATGTCAAAATAACATTCTCTGCGATCAGTTGCTTTAATAATTTAATGTAACAATTTGTAATTAAAATTATCTTACAATTATAAATATATCTAAAAATTCAAATGCAACAATTTGACTTGTTATTAAGAACTTTATAGATCATGAAATTGTTTACAGTTGTTAACAGAAACCCTTTAAATGTGTACTTACTGGGTATTTTTCTTGTGCGTCAGAAGGTTCGGGTGCATCATGAGGTTTAGCAAGAGACACGACAGCCAAAGCTGCGAAAAGGATTACCTGAAAAAAATACGCAGCATCATGTAATGAGCATGTAACACAATCTGAATAAAATTTTACCTCAAAAATATATTTATTTGTTTTACAAAATTACGTTTAATGCAATTTTAAATTAATATTTTACAACATATAATCAATAAATATTTTACTCCTAAAACTTAAAAATGTTATCAAAAGTTCGTAAATTTTGTTTAATATTATCTGTCATGAAAACTTTCGATTTAAAATAAAATAATAAAACGAAAAAGGAGCTTTCTATTATTCCAAGAATCTCAATTTTAAAATCTCAATATCGGTTTTAAAATGTTTTTTAACTACACAAATGTCTATAATGCCCATTATACTAAACAAATAACATTTAAAGTATGTTTTTCAAACTCTATTGATTAAAATTTTTATATGTCACTAATACGGTATAAAAATTAAAATTTACAATTCTTATTTCATTTACAGTTCATAGTTTTATTCATTCATTCAAAGTTTTGTTTACTCAGCATTTATGTCCTCTGATTTCTAGGCATTAGTACATTATCTCATTCATTAAAGTTTGAATCAGACTTCATTGTGTTAAGCTCATATATATTTTAAATTATTAAATATTATTTGCTTTATAAAAAATTTTCGAGATAGACTTGGTTTCACTTAGCCGATTTTTTCTTTGATAAATGAATTCTAACGTATCGCTAACCCACTAACGGATATATCAATAACCAAATGAACTCAGAAAGTGAAGTTAGCTACATATAAATTTTTTTTTTATCTAGCAGACGAATATGTTTTGGATCTGCAACATATTAGCATTTTTCTGTTTTCGCTAATACTCATTTCATATAGTTTGCAATAATCAAACTGAAATTTTGCTCATTTAACCCGTTCTATAAACAACGAAAATCATTTGATGTCAAGAATTATCAAAACAAATACCTTAACTAAAAGTACATCTGAAGGAAAAAATAAAATTTTAAAAATTTAAGTTCAGAAATATTAAATTCATGTTTTACGATAATTTTCTTGATTTCTTTTATGAAAACATTTTTAATCTTTAAGATATCTATAAAATTGAAAATCGTGGAACTGCTTTTATACAACAAGGGGGCCCGCCCACTGGTCGCTAACGCTCACCAAACACCGGAGGATTGATTCGCAATCCTCATTGGTTTGCTACGCGAACCTATGCTCGCTTCGCTCGCCTCAATGAATACATGTGTTCTAGCAGAAGGGATTGTTTACAAAATTTGATAGTCCAAAAAAAGGTTTTTCAAATCTAAATGTGCTGTATTACAGAAAAAATGTATACAGTACCTCTGAAATCAGAGTGACTCGAAATGTGAGCGCTGCTTTGGAAATTGAATACCCCGCATGTTGTTTGTGTGTACATTTACCCAGGACTCTAACTACCCACACTTTTTCATTGAGTTTGCTGCCGGAAGTTGTAGTGCAAGCGTCTTTTTGAACTATAATTGTTGGCCCTAAAAAGGACCGTTTTTTAAATGACCCTGAAAAGATCCTCCGCTTTCTTTGATTTCTATTATAAACTGCAACAGCTCAACTAGAATTCTTTTTTTTTTCAATAAAATTTCATTCGATAACGCTATAAATTCAAATGATGCGCGAGACTTCGTGGTAAACAAACAATCTTACAGTGTTGCGAAAACGCGATAACAAATAACGTCTTTTTTGCGTGCCACGTAAGAGAATTATATATATAGATGAAACTATTACAATATTAACACCATCTAATATTTTTTTCTTACTCAAATTGATTTACATTTCGCTTTTTTATAATATTGCCATTTTCTATTCAAATCACAACCTATATTTAGCCTTCACAGTATAAAATTATTCTTATGTACTATATAGGTATTATCATTTTATTAAATTTACAAGTACAAAATGTTAAATCCTGTGAAAACTCATTATGTTACAAATATAAACTTATAGATTGGTATCAACAAGCACCAAAATCTCTGTCTCATTTGCTGCATTTTTGGTTTTACACACAAGTACATTGTATTATAAAAAAGAAAGCTATCAAAGTATCTAAAATGCTTGCGTTTTTCAAAAGAATTTGAGAAGCTAAAGAAAAATCAAGTTACGGCAGGGCTCGAAATACCCAGGTGCACAGGTGCACTGTGCACATGAAAATAAAATTGTGCACCTAATTTTTTCCCGCTAAACGCACCTGTGCACCTAATTTAAAAACTTAGGTGCACCTTGTGCACCTGTATTAAAAAATATATTTCGAGGCCTGAGTTACGGGGCAAAACATAGTAGTATTATCAATCTCTAAATGGAAAGAATACATACCTTTGAGAACATGATTGAGCGTCAGACTTCTGAATCCCTGAAGACTAAGATGAATTCAAACGAAATCACCGCGAGCTTATATACTCAGCAGAGACTCAAACAAATTAACACCGAAACGTATCAACTGTGCCCAGTTTTAATTTATCAAGTTCAAGAACAACCCTAATTATATAACGAAAAAAATATCGGGAACAGGCTTTTGGCATATTCTGTTCCGGACAATTTTTTTATGCATTTCGTAGCTGAATCTGAGATCGGGTCAGCCACCGCCTATATTTTTTCAATCTATAGCCATTCGTAAGGTCAGTGGTAAGTTACAAAACATCCGTTAGTTTCAATGTTTCATACTGCAGGGTATCGATAGTGTCGGTAGAACACGAACGTTAGAAAACATCATTTTCTGGAGATTTATGGGTTATCTGTCACCTACATATTTTAAGCAATTCACTTTATTAATGAGCATTGCTAAATCTTGCTTTCGGGTTTTTTTTTTTTTACCTATTATGACTTAAATGAATTTCTTTTTTTTTACAAACGTACTTACGATGTTACAAACTACCCAACCAAATGTCATGGAATACATTTTATTTTCTAACTTTTCTAAATTCTAATCTTAATTTTTTTGACTTTTGTAGAAAGCTGTATTGGTTGTATTTTTATTGTAGTAACACGCTGACTCGTTACTAGCGTAATGTAACTATCAGAACTATGCATGCTATCTGTTCTCTCTATCACCGTGTTTCTATTGCAAATGTTTACTGAGATGGTATGATATAACACTAAAAATGTTCTATGATATATCAATATAATAGTAGGGTCAATCCATGTCAAATCATCCATAAAAAAAAAAGGATTTGACACCCATGATCACAGATTTTGGGGAAACTTGGCATGTTTGTTGCTTTTATGGATTTAAGAACACATATGAATTTTTTTTTGCTCTATCTCAAACGACTTATGTTTATAGCATGTTAAAGTTTTTGGAATTTTGGGGGTTTTATCGATCAGACGGAGGAAACCCAATTTGTTTTTTATAGAAAATAAATTATATATCCCTTGTTTATCAACCAATGTTGATGAAATGTTTTAAGAGTATACATCAATATGTAAGGAGTTCAGAAAAAATAAATTATACCTGCAAGTATCTTATACATAGTCAGAAAAAAATTCCAAAGTTCTATTTATAGATTTCAAAAATAAATTGGTGAGTTCTACGCTAAGTGAAATATCTTCAAAAGGGTTAAGGACATACAAAAAAAATTGTATTCTTGTTCTAAAAGATATGTTCTACCACATGAAAGAATAAAATGAATGGTTTTTTCACTCCTTTATTATTTTTTCTCACTTTAAAGATAGAAATCACTTGACTCACTCATTTTCTTGAAATCTTTAAATTAAAATTAAAATTTTAGTGAAATTATAATAAAAGTTGAATATTTATAATGCTTCTGGAATGGAAATTGTATTACAAAACTTACCATTGAAATATTTCAAATTCTAAGTAATAATTCTCTAATTTTCTCCAGTGTTTTCATAAAGTTGATTAAACATGCATCATGCATACTTGAGAGAATTTGTAAGTTTTTCCAGTCATTATTTTAGGGGTTCCACAATCGCAATGACATGCGGGATCGGTACAACACATTCATCTTTCCTTTTGGGTCAGAAAAATGATGGTGATAGTCCATGAGGATGTAAAAACTTTACAGTGGAATCTTCTGCATTCACCTCACTCACCTTACCAAAATACCATAAGCTGTCATAAACACAAGCAATAAAACATTCAGGATATGTCTTAGAAATAAGTTGGAAGTTAATATTTGTAATGTTGGATTTGCAAAACTCGAGAAGTTCATTTGTTGTTTTAATTTGTCTGTCCAGATGTCGTTAAAGACTTTTTCCTTCCTAGCTAAGCGTTTTACGTTAAACCCATATTCCGTCACATTCTGTTTTATACCGTGACTGGTTTCAAAAAATGACCACTGGGCTTTTAGTTGAAAGTCCTTTTCATGCAGACACAGATTAATGAAGTTGTATTTATTTTTATATTGCCCAGAGAGAGAGAGAGAGAGCACACATCCGTCACTGAAGTAGTGAATGTTTGCTAGATGTGAGTAGTTCTTCCAGAAAGGCAGTTACAGTTTTTTGGATCTCATATACCATATATTTTGGATCTCATATGTTTAAGGTCATCAGATATGATACAAGGAGGTAAATTCAGTTTTTTATTGCTTTCATCCTTGCAGTGAATCATGACAGGATGAATTGTGCATGAATCTAAGGTCCAGTGGTAACCTCAAGCCTCTTCTTGTATTGTGAAAGCATAATTTTCATTAAAATCCATAGAGATAACAGCTGTATTTAAGGAAACTGTTCCCTTTAAACTTTAAAAAAGTGAATCTTGTGATTTAGCAATGTATGAATGAGGTATTGACCTGTTCAGTTTTTCTACTAAGTTATCACTAACCTCATCAACTGAGCTCGAGCACCCTATCATTTCAGTTCGATCAGTCAAAACCCACTGATTGTACTCGACAGGGTCTTCATCATCATAGTTCTCAAATTTTGACTGTAAAAACTGGACGAGGTTATATTTTGATGGACACTTGTCGCAATGCCTTAGCATACATTATCTTACTGCTCCTTCACAAACAATATACGAAAAAGATCCTCTTCAATACCTGCTCAGTGAATCAATAAAATCACATTTTGATGTATTGTGCAAACATACACTAAGTGTGTGCTACTGGCATCAGACAAAACACACCATATCAGGTACTAATCAAAATTGAAGACACGTCTTTTTTGTCACAGCTTGAGTGTTTTTATTGCTTATAATATTTCTTGAAATAAGTAACTGTGTTAGTGGAGTTGACTAGTTTTTAAAACTAAATTTAAATTGTAATGTAATTTTGTTTACTTTAATTAGACCTAATTGTTGAAAATAAGGAAATTAATTATCTTATTTCTAAATAATCTCAAGATATAATTGTGGATAACCTATTTTAAAACATTTTATTGGACACACACACAGGTCTGATTAACAATATTAATTATACTCTATTACTTTAATCATTTTAAATTTGTGTTAGCCTTGTCTCCTTTTATTTGAAATTAATTGATATATGTGACTTTTGTCGTTAAAATTTTATTAAAATTGTAACTTTAATTTAACATTTGTAAGAAAGTTAGTGAGTCAAGTGATTTCTATCTTAAAGTGAGAAAAAATAATAAAGCAGTGAAAAAACCATTCATTTTATTTTTTCACGTGGTAAAGCATATCTTTTAGAACAAGAGTACAAAAAAAATTTTTTGACTGTCCTTAACCCTTTTGAAGATATTCCACATAGCGTAGAACTCGCCATTTGATTTTTAAAATCTATAAATAGAACTTTGGAATTTTTTTCTGTCTATGTATAAGATACTTGCAGGTATAATTTATTTTTTCTGGACTCCTTACATATTGATGTATACTCTTAAAAAATTTCATCAACATTAGTTGATAAACAAGGGAGATATAATTTATTTTCTATAAAAAACAAATTGGGTTTCCTCCGTCTGATCGATAAAACCCCCAAAATTCCAAAAACTTTAACAGGCTATAAAACATAAGCCATTTGAGATAGAGCAAAAAAAATGTATACGTGTTCTTAAATCCATAAAAGGAACAAACATGCCAAGTTTCATCAAAATCTGAGACCATGGATGTCGGACCCTGGTCGAACTGATGTGGAATGACCCAGTATTGAAATCAAAATGCAATAATATGTAATAATCAATTTTTAGATTTCATACTTCCAACCGCGCGCGAATGAAGTTAAATTATTCACAAAAGTAATGAAACAGCATTTAGTTGTCCTTATTTGTGTTATTTGTTATTTTCAACAAAAGGATTGAATGTCCACATCAGTCGTATTCCATTCGCATGTACAAAAGTTATTCGGTGCTTTTTTGAAATCTAACCTTATTTCCGCGTTCGATCTTTCTTTCCCAACTCTGATATTATCTTTCATATTTTCCCCTTTGCCTTCTGTAATCAGACTGCTGTGGCGTTTTATTAGAGCAACGAGGTTAATTGGGCCTATCCATAGCTCTCAATTCAAGCATATATGAACTAAGTAACATTTACGAATCAATCATTTCGGTAGAAATTAATTTGTCGTTACATGGCAAATTACAATTAATGTCGATATATGTGCTATGTGTTTTGCTGAAATACTATACATATACATATCGCACCCACGCCAAGAAAAGTGACACAGCTCAAAAAATAAAACTTTCGATGTTATGTCATTGAAAAATATGTATGAGATTCCCCAGAGTGTTATATTACTATTCTATAGAATATAAAAGAAGTTACCACCATAAATACTTACCTAAAATTTAAAAGAAGATTATACTATTCCAATATAAGTTTTATAGTATCTTTTAAGTTGATGTTTCTTAAATTCTGCAATTTTGAGTTGCGTTACTTTTCTTCTCGGGGTGCGATGTATCGACAGATAAATGATTTTGTAAAATAGAAAACATTTCAAATTTTAACTAAGTTATGTTATTGTAGGCTTAATTATTCAAGCAAAACAACTATTTTTTATAAAAAATAATCTGTGATAGTGGCAGTAAGGTTAAAAACGGGTCTCGGAGTATCAAACTTTAAACCTGTTTATTTAAACTATCATGAAAAATCTCCATGGATTTGCAACCGGACGGTTGTAAGTTTGAGACTAGGTTCAATCAAAAACAGTTGAGAACTGGGGGTTCCAAATTACATCTGTCGGTGACCTCAAATGTCCTCACGTTGGCATGGTGTGAAAGTTTGGAGAGTGGGTTTTCAGTTTATGTGATGACCCCGTCATCTGACCTCTCAATAATAGTAAGAGAATATTTGTAAAGTATTCAGTGGCGTATAACCTCAAACACATGATCGTCGTCTGACCGTGTTTCAGAACAATGATGCGTTATACTCGTATTTTTCCCGATTAATCTTCGACCTTCACCAGTAGCTCATTGTGTTGCTTCAGAGCGTCTTAAATTCAACTACCTACCAAGAGAAAACCTCAGAAACCCCGATAAAAGAAACTGAAATCACTTAGTCGGTATTTCTAACAATAAAACCTCCAGGTTCATCGTGAATGATTTTTTATATTTAATTTTTGATTTAATTTGCTTGAAAAGCAATTTGTAGTGCGTTTGGGCCTAAAACAACTTCCAGTAATTTCTTATTGGCCACACACCTGAGAAGTGGCACTTTCGTTGACCGATGATTTCAATAACATACCTCATAAAACATCCTTGCGTAACAGTATTTACAAAATCAGAAAATTTACAGAGGGACACAATATAAAACCAAAAAATAAAATTTTAAAAAATTTATCAATTATATAGAAAGCTTTGTTGTTAAATCGTAGTTATAGTTCCATAGTCTCTTTTTCTTTTCGTAAGTATAAAAACACAGAATTAACGTATTCACTTTAGACCTTTCTGTGATTATTATGAGCATCACAAAAGTTAAAATATGAAAAGTTCCTTAGCATTTCGAATTTCACTACATCTTCTTACAGAGGTTGCAGATACAAATTTTTTTAAAATTTAGCAACTACTTAAAAGCGGAATTCTTTAAAAACCCAATGGGAATGAATTATTTCTGGTGAGTAAATAATTGAAGTCATTTGTGTGCAATGGTAATTTTTTATTCTATCTTAAAATTTTCCAGCGTATTATTTTGTATTTTGTGGTATGCGAATAATTAATTGTGAAATAGTTGAGGAATTGGAAGGAAGTACAAATAGATCGTTGAACTTTTTTTTACTTTGTTATAGGAAATTTCATTCATTTTTCCTTTATTTTCCTCGTCACATCCATCATCTCTTTCGCTTTTCCTATTCTCTCTATAATTGGATTGGTTAACTGATAAAGATGGGTTAGAAGCATAGCTGGTTGTGAAATACTAAGAATCTCATCCTTCAATGGAAGATTTATAGGTCAGTTTGCTTGATATTAGCTATACATTTCATAACAGATTTCCGGTTGTTCATGAGGGAAATAGTGAATTTGGCTTAAACTTTTAACAATTACAAGTGCGGAATAAGAGACATGAGATTCAAAGTTGCGTTTTTCATGCATTCTTCGACTAAACAAAACTGTATAAAATCCTCTTTATATAATCTTAAAAAATATTTTTTTCAATCACTTAAACGAAAATAATTACTACTAACTCTAATCATTAGAATTTATAATATATTTGCCTGTGTTTAATATTTAACAGTAATTGATAATTCATTACTTATGAAAATAGGATAGAAATTCTTAATGCGTCGAAAATTTTATCATAACATTTGCGTAATTGATACTAATTTGATTTAAATCTCTCACACTTTTATAATTCGACTTGTACTTAACTACTTAATTGAAATCTGAATTAATTAAAGCGGAATAGCATGCCCTATTAGAAGGGTCATTCCATACCGAAAGGTAAAAACTTGAAAAATAAAATAATAATAATAGATAGATTTTACATAATTTTTTAGGTTTAAAATAGTCTGAGGTTCATTGGTAAGTACTAATTTTTCTTTTTGACTTTAGGTAGATTTTAGATTAGTTAGAATTTTGAATTAGAATTGGAAGATTTAAGAAGTGTTACGTAATTTACTGTAACGTAAGTTACTTAAAAAAAATTGTATTAAATTTAATTGGTGAATGATAGTTTTAAAAAATTGCATGACTACAATTATGAAAACCTCTAGAAAGGAATGTATATACTTTTCAAACTATATCTTGTTGAACAGAACTGAATTTTATTCGAATATTCGTGAAACTTTTCTGTTATTCCTCTTTACTGTAACGTAAGTTAGTACATTAAAATTAATTCTGTGAACTCAAAAATATCAGTAAATTGATAACATTCCTATCAAAGTTTAGCTTTTAATTAGTTTGTTGAACAAGTCAAGTGAATATTTTGTGTTCCATTAGTCTTTGCTAATATACACTCTATAACAAAAAAAATCGACGCACCAATAAGGAGTTGTCCGATGGAGACAAAAATTGATGGATAGGAAAATTATGTACAGAATAAAAAATGATTAAAATTTCAGAACAATTGATTGATTTATTTCAGAGTTACAGTAACAAGCTCAATAAGGTGTTGACTCGCCTCTCGCCTGAATGCAAGCTGCCACACGGCGTGGCATAGACCGATAAAGTTCCCGGATGGTCTCCTGCGGTATTTCTTGCCAAATTTGCTCCAATTGTCGGACTACGTCATCAACATTTCCTACCGGATGCAGTCGCCTTCCCATCATATACAAGACATGCTCGATGGGAGAGAGATCTGGTGATCTGGCTGGCCAAGGAAGTGTTTGACAAGTTTAAAGACAGTTCCTAGCAACACGTGCCGTATGTGGTCTGGCCAAAGATACTGCCAAAACGAAAGTTTAGTTGTGTATTGAAATACTTTAAATATGTTAGTAAGTGTTTCTACTCTCCGAAAAATAAATATTTTTATGTAAGTCAGGGATCTTCAGAGTAAAATAAACAAATCATATGGTCTGCGAAAATTTTACATCCTCTGTCTAAATGCTAATGCTTGATACACATCGGGTAACCTTAAAATGTATTTTATCGACATTTTGACGACTTTTGATGTTTAATCTAATTAGCGTTGACTAATTAGCTATCATATATTCATTTCAACTGTACTGCATCAATACGTAATTTATTAAGCGTAAGTTCTGCTGAGGACATGTTGAAATCATATTCGAAACTTTCGCCAAATGATGTCACGTCCAAAATACATACAGGAAACACCGTCTCACCACAAAAACATTGTCACCCTACATTTAGCAAAACAGCAAATGCCTCTCACATATAACGGAGTTTAAATTATGCTTAAGGTTTTACTGTTAAGTACATCTTCCCTCTGTTAAACAATACAGACTGTTGAGGATGCTAAATATTCCAAGACATCGGATACCGGTGACAAGGACTGATCACTAACTGCAAGCAAAATTGACTTAATGTTCAAACATGAGATTTCCAAAATTCAAAGACGAATCGTTTATCTTATATTAGACGAAAAGCAAAACACTGTAATCGAAAGTACTTTATTTTTAAATTATTTAGAATTTCGATTAATTTGCAAAAACTATTTCAACTTTTTTTAACAAAGCGTCTCTATTCCTTTTATTGATATTTAGCATTTACTTTTCTTCGTACATACCATTTCAAACTCAACATATCATTTCAATTTGAGGCAATTCATCAGCAAGAGCTAACGAAGCTTACTGTCTCGGTATATCACGCTTCAAGAAAAAATAATAATGAGCTTAGAGGAACGACATAACGAGGGCTGTATCAACCATCCAATGAAATAGAAAGAGCATGTGTGCGGATTCCTAAGATCTCAGAAAGGAAACATGGAATCTACTTAGGAAGATTGCCTATCGAGATGTTTTTAATCACTCTGTAAAATCCCCAACTAATCAATGATTTGGATTCGTTATTTTCCCCATAACCACGTGACACATCTTCAAACTGAGTGACCAGAAGATTTCACATACTTCATCTACATATTTCATTAGAAGTTCTATGGATGGCAGAAAACATATTAGAAATAGAGACAAATTAAGCATTAAAATACATGTTTCCATATCGCACCCGGCAAGAAAAGTGACGCGTCAAAAATAAAAATTTTGATGTTAGGTCATTGAAAAATATGTATGAGGTGCCCCAGCGTGTTATATTACTATTCTATAGAATATAATAGAAGTTACCACTATAAATACTTACTTAAAATTTAAAAGAAGCTTATACTATTTCAATATAAGTTTTGTAGTAACCTTTAAGCTGATGTTTCTCAAATTCTGCAATTTTGAGCTAATCATTCTTAAGTGTTTATATCTAGTGATAGGAAAGTATTACTATTCATTTCATATCTTATATTTCAATCCATTCATAGTGTACACAGTCTCCATATTCACATAAACGGAATTCATACCTCAAAAATGTGTCAAACAACGTCACGTAAATAGACATGTACACAAGGAAAACTTTACTGAATAAGAAAAGTCACGGTTACCCCTTTAAGGAGGATAATTTACAGATCTGGATTTTAATGCTTTCCACAAAATAGAAAATCATCGAGGGACGACTAAAAAAGAGAGATTTAGTTGAATGCTCGATATAACAAGAGGTGTTACTATCCGTGGACTTTCAACGAAAATGTTTAACCTCAATGCTTTGATTTCCCAATAAATTCTACTTATTTGTTTTTAGAATTGTAAGAGAAAACTTTCGGGCTTTAGGTGTTCACCCTGTTGGTGTTTTCTTTTATCTTCACAAATTGATGCAACTCTACGTGAACTCTATGGAATGTAGCACAGAATAAAATTACCTTCACTAAATAATATGTATGCAAATTATGCTCGAACCTTCTTAGTGAGTCAAAAGAGAAATAAATATACGGAGACTCGTTTCGAGAAAACAAGATAAGACTGTTACATGCTTTTTTTAGTTGCAAATCAAATCCTTCCAAGATTTTTAAATCGGAAACTTTTTACTAACAATTGCTTATTTTTTCTATTTAATTATGTTCTATCGTTTTAAAAGTCTTGGAATTATTTCTTGTACCGTAAATCGTAAACCTTTCTCTAGAGTTTGGAAATTATTCGCAGGCAAATGGACCTTAAGTGGAATTGTTTTTCACAGTCAAAGAAAAATGCTATTCTTATATGAGAGGAATTTTCAGTGAAAACAAACAAACCAGACTGACTGTCGGCGAATATTTTACTTCTGCTTACAAAATGCTATCGCACGACATATATCGTCGTCATCTGACCGTGGTTCGATTTTACGCGGTGTTGTTGTCCTTGCATCTTTCCCGTCGGGATTGACGCCGGACCGTCACCAATAGCCCGGCCTTGTGTTGCTCCAGTGCAACTTTAATTAAAATTCCTACCTACGACACCTATCGAGTGACCGTAAAATATACTTTATTTACATTTTTGTAATGTTTGGCGT
Organism: Metellina segmentata; assembly: GCA_947359465.1. Classification (NCBI taxonomy): domain Eukaryota; kingdom Metazoa; phylum Arthropoda; class Arachnida; order Araneae; family Tetragnathidae; genus Metellina; species Metellina segmentata. The sequence continues at coordinate 62,805,919 of OX375875.1, forward strand.
TAATCAAATTGCTGGCGTTGACCAATCAACTGTCTATATCCTTTTATGATTTATTCCATGGAATCTATTGGTGAAGTTCTGAAATGGTATTCGAGAAAAACAAGCCAACTGACGTCACGTTTCGGAACACGTACTGGAAACACGCATCATCAAAGAAATATTTTCCCCACCTGTATTTATTTTGACAGAAAATGTCTCTCTTACCTGAAGTTAACTGAAGAAAAGAGACTTTGAAAATTAAGAATACAGATATACATATGAAATCGAAATATGGAGTTCACCTGTGGTTTTTAGAACTCCTAAAAGAACAATCTTGTTTACCAACACATTAACGTAGGAGGCACAAAAGACTACGTAAGAAAAGTATGAAGGTCGGTGAAATATATTAAATGCTATGAATAATGCTACAATTTTGAATGAATGTTTTGAGTTTCGATGTTTAAAGTGCTTAATTATTTTTGGCACTTGTTTATACTTATTGTCCTGTTGCCAATAATTCCATAGTATGATCAGAATGTAAGGGAACAATATAGATAATTGAACAGATTAAAGTTTCATATTATTTCTGTTGATACTTAGACGGGATTGTCGAACTTTTTATATAAGTAACTGTTCTTTTTCCTAATTGTAAATGCTCTCTTTTAATTTTAGCTAATTTTTGTAATATTTTAAGAATTTGAGTTGTGAATCATAGATATGTTTAAAGGTCATATGTTATTTCACGCACATGAAGGCTTATCTCGTCTTCGAGTACATATCGTTCATTAATATGGGACACTGATTCTACCAATGCGCTTCACTTGCTTTAGTATAGAAGTGTCTATCACCAAAAAGAAATTTTCCCGATATTAATGAACTAGAGGAAATTTGAATATCGTTGTAAAAACTTATACAAGTCATGAAATGAAGAGGTTTCTGTTGCTTGCACATTAGCATCGCTGAAAACATATTTGTGTTTGCTAAAAAGCTGAATTGAATATACACTGCTGTTTGTAAAAAATGCAACATCATGAAGGAATCATCCGAATGAAATTAAATTTGCAGCAAATGTCAATTATAGGATATGCGAAGTAGTTACGTTTTTCAGAGCCCCCACGCATGCGTGGTGTGAACAGCGCCCTCTGAACTGATGCTAAAAGCGTATAAATAGAGGGCTGTAGCGGGACGTTGAAAATAGTGCATGGTTATTTTTAGTGGCGAACGCTTTTTGAGACCTATGTATGCCTCCACGACGAAATAGGGTGAAACTTCAACAACTTAGAGCGGGGGTGAATCATCGGCCTTCGTGAAGGAGGATTTTCCTATCGCGCAATAGCAGCTCGTGTGCAGCGGAACAGTTCCACAGTGACAAGAGTTTGGAAGCAACGGACCGACGAGCACCGGACAGCTCCAAAAACTGAAAGTGGACGACGGAAGGTGACGTCAGCACGCGATGATAGACATATGGTCCACATGGCGGTGAATGACCGTGCAGCTTCCTCCATGCAGTTGGGAGCACTTTGATCTAATGCTACAGGTATACTAATGTCGACTTCGTCAATTCGCCGACGTCTGCTGCACCGTGGACTGCGAGCAAAAATTCCTTTATACAGGATTCCCCTCACGCCAAACCATCAACGGTTGCAATGGGCTCATGAGCACAGAGCCTGGAGTGCTGATTGTGAACAAGTTGTCTTTTCTGACGAATCCCGCTTTAATTTGTGGAACCATGATGGAAGCAGTCGTGTTAGACACTATGCCGGTGGACGGTGCCTTCCAGAGTGCGTAATCGGACGTCATAGTGGCCGAACACCGGGAGTTATGAACTGGGGTGCGATTTCGTATCATGGACGATCTCAGCTACAACGAATTGAGGGTAATCTGAATAGCAACAGGTACGTCCGTGAAGTGCTAGAGCCCCAAGTCGTTCCCTTCCTTCAAGACATCCCTGGAGCTATCTTTCAACAGGATACAGCACGCCCACATGTTGCAAGGAATGTTCGAGACTTGTTTTCAGCCCAACACATGCAGCTTCTTCCTTGGCCTGCTTATTCGCCAGATATGTCGCCTATTGAGCATGTGTGGGATTCGGTTGGTCGGAGTCTTGCACGTGATCCGTGTTCTACAGCTTCAAAAGACGAACTTTGGGTGCGCATACAAACAATATGGAATTCTCTTCCACAAGCAGACATTCAACATCTGTTTCACTCCATGGCACGTCGTATAGCAACATTTTTTGCAGCGCGTGGTGGCTACACCAAATACTGATTTCGGACTCTTAATATTGTTTTTTTTTTGCTTTGAAAATTTATTCATATATTTGTACTAATACAAGCCGTTTGTGTATTAAATTTCATTTAATTCTAATGACTCCTTCATGTTGTTGCACTTTTTACAAACAGCAGTATAGTAACAAATTATTCTCAGACATCTTTTTAAAACTACACTTTTTCAATCTCATGAGATTATCGTTAAAATTTAAGCGAAATGTCCGGGCTTTTGTTCAAGTGCGACTCTTTCCTTCATTAAAAATGTATTCAAGGATTTTTCTGTACAGCTAAATATAGGTGTCGCTAGTGTTTGGGTATATGTTAGTTGTTCTTGTTTTGTAACGTGTTATTTAATATACCATGGTACTCGAATGCAGTTTCAGTATATAGCTAATAGAATTATTCATAAAATTAACACAAACATCGCCGAAACGAAGTTAATTTAAATTAGTTATTAAATTAACAACTAACCGGAAGAATATTTCTTCTTCCGATTTTTTGTTAAGGTTCATACTGAAAATTCTCTCCGAACCCAATTTAAAATAAATACAAACTGGAATTTTTACCTTTTCTGCACATCCATTTATTTCCAACATAGAAAAAGGAACACAACTGAACGCTTCACAAAATAAAATTATATTGCTAAATACATGTCCGCAACTATTTATTGTTGTCCAACCTCTAAGCATTGAATTACATTTTGGAATTGATGATGAATTATGGTATGGTAGGATATTTCAATTAATATCACACTGGTGAAACATGATGGTCCAGGATCAAACCCGAAGATAAATATCTGAGGACAACACCACGTAATTTTGAACCACGGTCAGATGACGGTGCAACGCCTGAGCTGGCACCCTACTGTCCAAACTCCCACACCATGCCAACGTGAATTGAATTATGATAGATATAGATTTTGCCATACGTTTAACCTAATTTTCAGGCGACAGTTGACTTAATTTTCTGAGTTAGCTGTGCACACGACAGACAAGTTTTATTATTTTTCCAACTTAAGAGCCATCTCATCCGACTGTCTAATAAATATGCTTGACATTCAAAACACTTTTAACGCATTCAGACGTGTATAAATTGGCTACCTGACATGACATTGTGACAACAGCTGTAAATTGTGATCGTGAAGCATTATATATATATAGCGAATAAATTCAACATTTTCCTTGTTGTACTTTGAACTGGTTTCCCTAAATATTCATGCCAGTATCTGAGCAAAGGAAATACAAAAATAACTAACAGACTTGTTCTTCTATTAGCTAAAATTGTGGTTGTTTTTTCACATATGGTTATGGATGTGATTATTAAAGCAATATAACAAGAAACAAAAATAAAAAAAACAATGTTCAACAATAATAGGTATAAGTATAAGGATGGAATGAAAATCTAAATTCACCTTTTATGTGTCGTGTTTTTACTTTCAAGAAAGGTTGCGTTATTCAGGACTTGCAGACCCGACTTTACTCGGGTTGATTTGGTTAACGGCAGATTGAAAAGTGACCAGAATAATCACTTTCTCTTTCGAAAAAAAAAAAAAACACTATTTAAGTGTCTAAAAAAAAAATTTTTAACACAATTTCTAAATTTTTTTTTTATTACTTTGAACGCAAACCGTATCAATGATAATCCATAAAATAAATCATTTCACATACATCACACCCACCCCTGCTGTAAGACAAACTTACGAAAAGTGATAGTAATGAGACTACACAAGTCAAGTTTTGCCACCTTTTTCATTTATTTCCTGTAGAATTTCCGTAATTCAAATTGTAAAAATAACAAATCTATGGCGAATAGTGTAGAACTTATAATATTTACTACCAATATTTTTAGACTTGTGGCACTCTTGCACCAGGCATACGACATTTTTTATTTCATCATCTTGAAGGAAAGGAGGAAAATAAATTTGTAAGATATTCAAGACAACAAAGCTTCGACAGAGCTAAATGAACTATTCACTGTTCTAAGATATAATACATTTGAAGTTGTATGTTTTGTTGATATGACTATTTATTTTAATTAGTAATAATCAAATGTGTATGTAGACGAAAATGTCAACTTGCCACTTGAAAAATTTTTTAAAGCTTTTTTTTTTAATGTCGAGGGTTAATCATCCAAGAAATTTTGTACTTCCAGTTTGGAATTTCAACCAAACATCATGGAGTACATAAATGTCAGAAATAACAAAAGGCATGAAGGAGTGATGATTGAAAAATTGCATTTTAGTCGACTTGAGGAACAAGAAATCATAACGCCAACTGATTGGCAAGAATGGCAATGCATAATGCACGATGCATGCTGTCTGTCACCACGGTACAGCCTGACTAGGACGCGACTAACTAGGTGGTGTATGCGTTTTCGAGATTCGTCTGAAAAGACGATGTCACGCCATTTGTTTGTCCATATACGGCATTCTACGCACCATTTCAGTCGTTTTTCGTGTAGAGTGAAAGGTAGTTACTGCAATGGCCTTATAATTTCTTTCGCTGCTGCAGACGACGTCGAATTACACGTGCTGACACAAATTGTCGTGCCAACACACCCTAATTTTTGCTAGCTGTCATGATGTTGCAGTACTACCCATAATAGCAATTGGTTGCGGTGTGGGGTGCGTGTGGGGGTGGGGTGGGATTGTGTGTAATTAGACTTCTGCAATCATTCACAGGGGTCAGTTCATTCCTACTGCATCAACCGATAACATATTCTCATCACTGGTGCTCAATTTCGTCCAACCATGAGAACCAATTTCTTAGAAAGCATTTCTGTATCGATAAACAAGAAATTAATAGTATTTTTACGTTAAAAACAATAATAATAGAACATTTTTGATTACACAAATCCCCTACTTATTGGCGAGAATTCCCGGCTAGATATGAAACCCCATTATTTATAACATCCTATTAATGTTGCCTTGTCCTTAGGCTGTTATGAATATCGTACTATTATCATTCTCAAAGTCCACAAAGACCACAGTATTAGATGGTACAAAATAGAATATAGTTTGTACCATCAGAAATTGAAATATGTCTGTATTTCACTTTCTGATAATTATAAATGTTTTCTGTATTTCGATGTAAATTTTACACAGAGGGATAAAATTCATTGCAGAATACATTTCTGGTTACTGTTTTTAAAATGTGTAGTCTGGTTTTTCCAAAAATACATGTTTCTTGAACGTTATTATCGGTGTATTAATACTTTTACTTACTATATGTTAATAACAAACTAGGTACCTAGAATCTGAAATCCATTGAGAAAATGTTTGTCTCGAACTCTTTAGATTTATCTTTTTTGTATAGGAAATATTTCCAGTGAGTTGTTTACCTACGAACGCGGACAAAAACGTTTTTTAAAACAACTGTTCAAAATATAAGAGTATTTAAATTGTTTTATATAATCGTAAATGTTTACTTTGTTTGCTTCAAACAAATGCAAACTTTCTACTCCGTTGTCTAATAACATTGAAGATAAATAAACTCAAAGTATATACTTTTAGTAATAGTATTTCTATTTCAACCGGTTTAACAAATGTAGACGCTATTCAAAACAAATATTTTTTTATTTTGAAAATTTTCTTGCCATAAAAAGTTATTATTTTCCAACTCTTCCATACATCTATATATTTAGAACTTCTGACTATTTTTTATCAACTAAAAAATCTCTTCAATTATTCTCAAATACAATACTTTTATGTAAATTTCTTTTGCTACTAATGCATAATTTTAATACTAAAAAGATAATCTAAGAGCAATAAAAGTTTAATTTGTATACATTTTCTAGATTCAAATTATATATAAGTGTTTACATTCGAATCGTTGGAATGAGTACATTAATAACATACTTATTTTTATACATATAAGTAGAATTTAATGGGAACCATACTACCTTACCCGAATGTACAAATAAAAATGTAATGGTTTTTAAGGGATGGTACATTCAATTATGTTTCCTTTTCATACAAAACACTTCTAGGCATCAGAATATTAAATTAGAGAATATTTATACTCCTAGAAACCTTAATATCCTATTCTTAACCGTTTCAAAGAGGCTAGAAGTCAGTAGTCATCTCATCGTCACTATGCAATTTATGAAATATGTACTCCTAATGGACGCTAGTACGAGCATAGGATTTTGACTTTTTGAATTCTTATTAATTCTTCTGTACGTTAACAAAAGTAGATTTTTCGAGCTGATGTTTTTTTTTTAATTTTAGAACCTAAAGTATTACAGCAGAAAGATGATGTTTATGTTCGTAAAATTTAAAAGTTTCTTTAAATCTACATTCTTATGCATACTTAACTTTAAAACTGAGAAATAAAAGTTCAACTTATTTTTGTGATTTTTTGCAGTGGAATTTAAATGGAAAACAATAAAAAAAAAACTCAGAAAGGAAACATTATTTTCTTGAAAAATAATTTATTTGTGCAAACATAACAAAGGCTATATCTCTATACACATATTCAATAAATATAACAATCAAGTGACAGAAGAGAAGCAGAACAATCACAAACAGAAAAGTCGTAACAAAACTGTGGAAGCTCTATACATTGCGAAGTATCAGAAGAGAATATCTTATAAGACGCAGGTACTTGTTTGTAGAAGGTACTTTCCTGTAATTTCTTTGGAGGAAAGCAGAAAGGCAGTGAAAAGGAAACTAATTCAGAAGAAGGTACACTTCAGCCAAGGAAACTGAAAAATAATTAAGATTATCTTAATATTTTGAAAAATAAATAGTTTCATAAAACTTGCGAGTAGTCACTTCAAAATGATTTTTTAAGAATCTAGTTAAAACATGCAAGTTGCTTACTTTTGGGTTATTGAGTATTTCAGTGACGAACAATTATGTTTATTTGGGAATTAATTAATATTTTTTTAATAAATTTAGTTCTTTAATAATAAATAAAATTTAAATTCGAATGATCTCTATTATTTCTTAAAAAACAATGTGACTTAATCTACACGAACACTCAAAAGTGCCATATATAAAGAAGCTAACAAATCGCCTTTATTTAACATAATTGGAACATTCTTTTTATTTTGAAAATGCAAAAATGATCCAGTCTCCAATACCCATTCTTAGATTAGACATAAGATATTTAGAAAACCATGTCAATTTCATCCTTTTCTGACACCTATTCAGGGATATTTGTGCATACAGTTATACATGACTTGGGTGGAACTTGGGAAAATGTTTACAATAATGAAAGTTTATGGCCTGAGTCAGAAGAGTTAGCATTTGAGTCGCGTAGTTTTGGATTTGTATGAATCTACTCTTTCTAAATTAGGGGGAAGATTAAGTATGAGCAATACGTTCCAACAATTAGCATCTTAAGCGTGGTTACTGACTCCAAGTTTATCGTTCGATGCTGAAATTGGTGGCAGCAGTGAAGAGAGGGAGAAATAAATAACCATCTATTGCGATCGGATAATCTGATTTTGAGTATTGCAACTGTTTTCCCAATGATGTACCCACCTTTGTAGAAATGAACTTCTCCTGTATCATGTGTATTCTTACTGGTTCCTCATTACATTTTAAGTTCTCTACTCGTATTTATTTTGGTCAAAACCATAGTCCTTCTGGTGTGAATAAAGATTATTTTTGAATTTTAGTTTAGTTTATTAGTGCGGAAGAGATATTTTCTAAATAAAAACGAAAACTTACAAGAAAGAAGAGGAGGAAGAGGATAGATGCAAGAAGGAGTCATTGCTTAGTATCGTGGGTATGCAGGGGCGCCATATTGGGGAGCGGCCTGGTAGTGGGGTCGAGGAGCAGAGTACTGGGGTGCTGGGGCATCGACATGGATTGGGTTGGCGTGGAGGACAACATCGGCTGGGTTCTGGCTTTCAGTTCCTGGCTCGTTGGTCTTGATTTCAGCTCTGTAACCGTGCTCATCAGCGACGTATTCTACAACTCGTTCAATTCCGTGGAGGTCCTTATTGTATAAAAAGAAAGGATTAATTTTACTGAAAGTAAAACTTTAGTAATAAGCATGATGAAATCAAATCCTATTGACGATATTTTAGCGTATAAATTCTATTGGTCAATAATAATATAAATATCGTCAATAGGATTCAGGTAATTTAAAATACCTGTAACTAAACTAATAAGAAGGAACAACGCGTTGTTAGTCAATATTTTATTAATCTTACCTGTGATAAAAAAAAATGTTATAACTGCTTATTTGTTGTTTTAACTACTATATAAATCGTGTTCTAGTTAATTTAGAGCCCGATGTATTCATATTGATAAAAAAAATGTTTTTTTGGTATTTCAAACTTTGTTTTATATTATTTATGAAACAACTTTAAACTAAATTTTTGTTTACCATTTTGGTGGTTGAAAATAAGAAAAAGTTTCAGTTGTTTGTAAAATATTAGTGTAAAAGTCTCGTAAAAGTTTTGTGCCTTCATGTAAATAGCAACTCCCTTCAAAAACTTATAATATTTGTCCTTAAAATAAATTATCACTAAAATAACCAAGGAAAATATCAAACAAAACATGCCGGACAGTAAAAAACTAAGAAACGTTTTAAACTTCTTATCGGCAACAATGAAATTCTCTTATTACAAAAATTGTCATAGCTCATGACCTTCATTTTAATGTTTTTGAGAAACATGATTTAAACCGCCGCATAAAACAATGTTGTTGACATACGATCCTTTCACGAACAATCACACCTAATTACTCGGAAAGATTGTGATGGTGTTGAAACCCATCTCTAAAATACTATTCAAATATTAACTTATTCTTTAAGGTTAATTTTATTGCTAAAGATCGCAAAATCTAAATATTTTAAGTTGCTTTTAATAATTTAAGCTGTTTGTGTGTCTCTTTATTAAAAACTAGAGTATCGTTGAGTTGTGGAGAAACCTTGCCATAAGAGGAAGATTATCTGCCTCACCTTGTATCCGTAGCTGCCTTGGACTCGTCCGTGTCCATCTCCGGTTTCCTTTCGGAAGGTGGTGGTACCATAATCATCATTGGTCTCATATCCAAAGTCGTAGGGTTGTGGCTATAATAGGAGAAAAGAAAGAGAATTAAACACGTGTGTGAATATCAACTGCTGTAATCAGAATTGCATCCCCAAATCAGTTGTAGTTTCCGTGTGTACTTGTTGAAATTTCTAAATAAATTCTAAAGTACTCGGATTAATTAGAGAATAGTAAAATATTGCGAAAACACAACAATCCAATGTAAAAATATTTCAATATGAATAATTTTACGTTATTCTTTTATATTTTTGCATGATGAAAACAATTGCTATCAGAATATAAGGAAAAAATATTTATGTATTTTGGATAATGCGATACTAAGGAAAAACGAAGGACTATGTTATAGCACCACAAAAGCATCGGTCATAATCTTAAAGCAGAAATTCGTTAACTGACAAAAAAACTTTTTTTTCTGAACATCTGTTTAACACTGGTTATTAGGGGGTAAGGTTAAAAATGTAAAAATTATAAGCATTTTGATAGCATTATATATCTTTTAAGAAAATATAATATGACTTTTCATTTCTCATCATTATAAAATTTAGCATTAGTATCTTCAAAAATTGTCAATTAATGAGTTCTGCTCTAATCCGATGAAATTTACTATAATCAAAAATATAGGTTTTTAGCAGTAGTAAGATTTTTATTTCTAAAAGATATTTTTACTTCAAAGCATGTGTGGTTATTCCAGTAAAATTATTTTGTAATTTTTAAAAATACCGTGTTAAAAGTATTAAAATGATATTAAAACAAAATGGGTGGAAAGATATATTTCTAAAATAAGACATTTACAACATAAACTAATGAAATTAGAAATTGTTCTAGTAATTTGGCCGCGGAAGGTAAAGAATCAAATGCTAAAACGTTTTTTCAGTGCTTTTCATCACACTTTTGAATGGTAACGTACTATTTTGTAGCTTTGGTTAGAATCAGCTGATTAGCACTACGTTATTTAAGCCAGTCGAATTATTTTTATCGTTAACTTGTATAAGAGGTATGATTCAATTCATCGTGTTCTTAAAATTCTAGGATTACAAGGTATGTTGCCTTAAATCCTCTCTAATAAAATAAGAATACGTTGATCCTTTTGAAGTGTCAAAAATTTCACTATGTATCTTCCTCTTTGAGAGTTACGAAATTTGAAGTTTGCTGAAAACTACAACGAATGCTGGGTCAAGTGTTTTAGGCCGAGCAATATTCTTTTTCTACGAAACGACTCATCACTCTCTGACATTGATCCTTTTACTCTTCAATTTGAACAAAAACAGATTGTAATGAAAAAAATGTTTCATTAGAAATGTTATCCAATTTGACGAACTCATACAGACGATATTATTCTTCATCCATAATTGCAGCCAAAAATGTAAATAATGATGATATTTACGATAGTTGTGAATAGTTTGTATGACAAGGTGTTCGTTTAAGTAAAGAATTGAATATTTTATTTTCATTTAAAACAGAAACTTTCTATCTAAATTTTGCTTTCGAAATGCTAAATTTTAGAAATATACTTGAATTATAGTACACGAATAAATGTGAAATTTTTTAGCAAACTGTCTAACGATTTAATTTAATTCAATCTGAATATTTTCTATAATTTTCACTCAATAGAAACAAATGATCATAGAATTCATATTTAAAAGTAATTTTTTACAACTTTTATCGTCTAATTAATATTTGTTAATATAAATTTTCACCTTTGAATGAAAACAATGAGATGAAAATTTTACTTACGGCATAGTTCTCTTGATGTCCGTATGCTGGAGCAGCTCCATAGTGCTGGGCAAGGGACACTGCAGCAAGAGCTGAGATAAGGATAACCTAGAAGTAAAATTATTTTTGAAATAAAAGTATTGCATGCCAGTAATCGTACCTAAGAAATATTTATAAATGGAGTTTTTCTATTATCTGCAGATAAGAGTTATTGTATATATCTTTATGTATTATCAAGAAATTATTACTTAAATTTTTAACCTCTTACGAAGGAAAAAGATTCAATTTATAAAGAATAAATTTTTAAACGTATCTAACTGACTAATTACTTCATTGCATATTATCAAATTTTATATTTAGCTAGTTCTTAACATTTTTGAGTGGCATGGTGACCATTTTTCAATGGACATTTCTTTTACGGGCGTCTTCATTATTTACCATTAGTTATTTTCAGTTGAGTTTCCCCAGATATTGAAAAACATTTATTACAAAATCAAAAAGAGAAAATTTAATCAGTTAATGAACATGAGAATTAAAGATATTAACTTAAACTTCACCACTTCGGAGGTAAACTTGAAACATAAAAGAGTTAAATTAACTTTAAACGTGAAATACAGAATGCATTTAAATTATAGTGGTGCTATATTTACAATGCGCCTAAATTCGGTGTTTTCGTTAAATTAATAACACATCGACCGATAAATTATGAAATATTACTTTAATTCCGAATAAAGTTAAAACACAGAGCAACTTTTTAGAGATTAGCTTATTAGGATATCGAAAACTGCCAATTTGAGAATAAATTCAAATAACTTAGCACTGCTGATAGATTTAACGACGCTTTATCTCCAATATTCCACGAAAAAGGTCCTTAAGCAGCAAACACTGAAAAATCCATTGGGAATCCAACTACCTACCTTGGCGATCATGGTAGTGATTCTGGTCTTCGGTTGATAGCACAACACAAACTAAGAAGGCTGAGAGTGAATGTAGAATCAGAGACGAATGCAAGCCTTTATATACCCAACTGATCCAACAACCAAACAAACAACGACAGGGTATTTAAATGAATCTATCAAGTCAAACCACCACCCTAACTAAGCAAATAAAAATTAAAAAGCGACAAGCTTGTGGTATACAGTTTCATGTGACTTTTTCCCCCTGCTTTCACCTTCCAGCTTTCACTTTTGTGAATGGGTCAGCCACCGCCTATACGTTCTTAATCAATGGGTTATCAATAATTGTTCCGGTTGACCGCACCCAGCCCCGAAGCACCTCCCCTCCACAGTTTCCCAAAGAATTCGGAATGGCTGGAGATGAACGGGCTCTTCATCCATCTCAACCAGCAGACACACGCAATCAGTGGTTTTCTAAAGAATCATTCAGATATTAAGTGCAGTGATTGATCAGGAATAATGGAGAAATTGCGAGCGTTCTTCTTATGGGGTATTTATAGAAGTTAATGTTTGGTAGACTGCGGAGAGTTTTCAAAAAACATTGACCTTCACGATTCTTTCTTTTATGCTAAATTGTTAAAGACAAAATGGATGGTTTAAAATATACTTTTTAAAGATTCCGAAATTCAATGCAGATCTGTTCTTGAAAGGGAGATTAAGGAATCGAAAGTTAGCAAATTAGCATAATTTTTAAGGTTGCAGTTGGGAGCTGCAAGTGAATATTTCTCTGAATATTAGTGTAGAGGAAAGCGATTTGTACTATAAAACCTAACATAAAGTAGAATAAATTAACTCTTTTGCTCCAAGATAAAAAAGTAGGAATTTAAACTTACTAGTCGACCCAAGCAGAGTAAGTTTATTGAAGGGTCTATTACTTGTATCTATGAATGACAGTTAAATCTTTTCCATTTCTCTTATATGCGTTAGTCTTGGTTGTAGCTTAAATTGCAACGAAAATCAATCACTTGTGATTGTATTTTTATCACTCTTTATTTTGTTCTCAAAACTAAAAAATGTATTGATTATTGATATTAAAAGAACTAGGTACAAATATATTCGTAGTTATACACCTTATGAGAAATTGATCGATAAATCCGAATCCAAGCTGAAATACTACATAAAGCAAGTACTAAAGGAAAAAATTAAAATCGATACGCATACAGTTACAGGGCTCAGGAAAACATAAGAATAGGTTACGAAAAAACTTCCCTTATTGAAAAAATATCAAAACAAAATATATAAAAGGATCCAAAGAATTTCTGATTATTTGAATGAGTGATTAATACATAAAAATTGTAAGATAATAAGATATCTTGAATAGTGGATAGATCATACTTTTGAAAACTTTAAAACTTGAAAATTGAAAAATTTGAAAAGTGGCTTATTATTATGTCGCCCTGAGCTCTTCTTGTCCAATGGCCCTTGAGTCATAAAGACAGACTAACCCAACCATTTAATGAATTCAAGAATGTTTTTATGTTGCACAGCTCATATTTCTTAATGAAATTAAATAGATCACAAATAGAACATTTGTGAATTTTTAGCTATGTTTAATTCATACTTTATTAAGTATAGCAAAAATATATGCACCGCTCAGACATATTTTCATAACTATGCTCATGCATGTCCACCTTAATGAATCGCATTCACTTGCTCGAAGATTTCAGTGACTTTGGCGTCTTCTTAAATTTCTGTTCTGCAATAATCTCTACATTCAAATGTTTTATTATTATTATCATTATTATTATTATCATTATTATTATTATTATTATTACTTATTATTATTATTACTTATTATTATTATTATTACTTATTATTAATAATAATAATAATTATTATTATTATTATTATTATTACTTATTATTAATAATAATAATAATTATTATTATTAATATTACTTATTATTATTATTAATTATTATTATTATTATTATTATTATTATTATTATTATTATTATTATTATTATTATTATTATTATTATTATTATCATCATTATTATTATTATTATTATTATTATTATTATTATTATTATTATTATTATTATTATTATTATTATTATTATTATTATTATTATTATTATTATTATTATTATTATTATTATTATTATTATTATTATAAAATTATTATTATTATTATTATTATTATTATTATTATTATTATTATTATTATTATTAATTATTATTATTAGTAGTAGTATAAGTATCGTAGGGCCATTCTTTCCCCAGAGACTGCTGGAGGTTAATTAGAATGGGGAACTGTATGATTTTTTTAATAATATTTTGTTGTTTAATAATATGTTGTTGAATAATATAAAATCAAGCCACTTTTGAAGGAAGAGATAAGACTGACAATTAATCTCCTCATCATCACAATATGATGTGCATATGACATATTTTCTTGTCATGTGCATACAAGAAAAATGGTCGTGTTCCGCTAGTAAATTAACATAGCTATCAAACAAACCGCACTTCCCAAGAGAAACCAGAAATGCTTGGCAAACGCAGCTCAAATGGAGCAAGACTGGTTAAAGGCAAGTTATAAAGCTAGAGAGCATAACATCATAAACATCGATCGACACCAACTTACTTAATTATGTAAGCAACAGTTTACGTTTGCATTCGAATTTCGTAAGTAATTTGGCAATGGGTCAAATAGTCGATCGAACATATAGAATTTTATTGCTCTATTGTTTTAAAAGAAAAATTCCAGAACATTAATATAAATATATTTAAGCCTCAAAAACAAATATAAGGCTCTGCCCTTTCTCTCTATGGGTAAAAGTGCCTTTTTGCAAGAATATTTTATTGGGAAATTTGATGTATAAAATTTCATGATTTACAAAACATCGAATCATTTTCGTTCAAAAGGCTTTAATTATTTACGATATAGAATTCGTTTTCCACAGCTGTATCCATTGTTCACAGCTTTTAATCATGAGAGTGCAGTGTAAGTTGAAACGCTGAAACCTGATAAATAAACATTCCCTGATACATGTAGCTTTATATTAAAAGCGTTTGTACTTTTTCCTGTAAACTGGTTTGAAAATATTTATTTAAAAAATATTCTCTATTTAAATTTGTTTCATATTAAAATGTTCGAATACCTTTGTCCTCTAAAAATACCTGATGACCTCTTTCTCATTTCATCCTCTCTGCCCTAACTCGCTCCCAGACCTGAACTGAATCTAAATCATTCTGTCAATTGTCTATTACAACAGTAAAGAAGTCGTTGAAGTTTTGAAAGAGATAACACAATAATTGGATTATATATTGGTAGATGATTGTAGACTTTTGCGTCATGAATAATTTTTGTTTGGTGTTAATCTCATATTGATAGATAAGTTCTACACCAATACATAGATGAATGTTTTGTGAAATTATTCAATAAATTTTTAAAAATTAATTAAAGTTCTAGAAAAAAATAATAAGCAAACATGTAGCTGGGTATTAAATTAACCTTAGAATATTATAGTCCGGGAGGCAGCTACACTTTTGGGTCAGTCATTTTACACAGACTGATTTGTGTCACAATAATTAGCTCGTTTATAAGTAATATCAAAAATCAAATTCAGCTGGCACGACCGCGGTGAGTGTAGGCGGGTAGACGTTAGAAACATGTAAAAAAAAGTTTTTTTTATTTTTTTATTTTTTTTTACACCCGCTGAAAATTTAACACGAGATAATTATCTCTCTATATTAAAAAAAAGCCGACGCCGCCGCCGCAGGATTGAAAATTTTGTTGTTTAGCTCCATTCTTAGACGGTTTCCCGAGAAAGTACTGATCGGAAAAAAATGAAATTAACATGCTTTGTTCTTCATCGTATTCCCTGGATAATTATTAAGATTTTTTTCCGATGCGGCTATTAGTTTAGGTTTTATTAAGTGTTAAAGTTGAAGAAGTGAAATTTCTTCCGCGAGTGAGCAAAACACATTCAAATTTTCAGTCTTTAGTCGTGAGTTTTTTTTAAAAAGTACCTCTCAAAGTAAATTTTTGCAGCTCGTCGAGTTTTTTTTGAAATTTAAATTTGGTTCTTGATAATATTTTTTTGAAATTCGGGAAAAATCGGGACATTTTTGTTACTTTTTTTTAAAACTGCCGTATCTATATCTAATAACTATTAGTTTTTAATTTTTAAAATATCGCAGTATACCTCAGAATATACTCTTTCTTACGGTACTATTATTTTTGAAATCGGTTAATAATTAAATTGGATGCGATCAAAAGTTCGTGATACAAAATTTGGAATCTTCGGATATTTTCGCTACTTTTGTTAAAACCGTTATGTCTACGGCAAAAACCATTATTTTTTAAATTTGAGAACATCTCTGAATACACTACATTACACTCTTTCTTATGGTACAATTATTTTTCAAATTGGTTAATAAACAAAATCGATGCAATTAAAAGTAGGTCATACAATTTTCGGAACTTTCAGATCGTAACTTCCGATACAAAACTAAAATGGTCATATCTATATAGTATTACTGTTAGTTTTTAATTTTAAAAATATTGCAGTATACCTCATAATGTACTCTTTCTAACGGTACAATTATTTTTAAAATTGGTTCATAAATAAATTCGATGCAATCAAAAGTTGGTGACACAAACATACGTTATGTCTACGATACAACCGTTATGTCTACGGCAAAAACCATTATTTTTTAAATTTGAGAACATCTCTGAATACACTACATTACACTCTTTCTTATGGTACAATTATTTTTCAAATTGGTTAATAAACAAAATCGATGCAATTAAAAGTAGGTCATACAATTTTCGGAACTTTCAGATCGTAACTTCCGATACAAAACTAAAATGGTCATATCTATATAGTATTACTGTTAGTTTTTAATTTTAAAAATATTGCAGTATACCTCACAATGTACTCTTTCTAACGGTACAATTATTTTTAAAATTGGTTCATAAAT
Organism: Metellina segmentata; assembly: GCA_947359465.1. Lineage (NCBI taxonomy): Eukaryota > Metazoa > Arthropoda > Arachnida > Araneae > Tetragnathidae > Metellina > Metellina segmentata. The sequence continues at coordinate 62,822,773 of OX375875.1, forward strand.
AAATTCGATGCAATCAAAAGTTGGTGACACAAACATACGTTATGTCTACGATACAACCGTTATGTCTACGGCAAAAACCATTATTTTTTAAATTTGAGAACATCTCTGAATACACTACATTACACTCTTTCTTATGGTACAATTATTTTTCAAATTGGTTAATAAACAAAATCGATGCAATTAAAAGTAGGTCATACAATTTTCGGAACTTTCAGATCGTAACTTCCGATACAAAACTAAAATGGTCATATCTATATAGTATTACTGTTAGTTTTTAATTTTAAAAATATTGCAGTATACCTCACAATGTACTCTTTCTAACGGTACAATTATTTTTAAAATTGGTTCATAAATAAATTCGATGCAATCAAAAGTTGGTGACACAAATTTCGTATTTTTCAGTTCGCATAGCTGGTTCCGCAAACAGTAGTGGGTTGCATTTTCGACTATTGGGTTTGCCAGATATCAAATTTATCGTAGCAACAATTTCCATAAAAACGATTTCTTTTTATTTGGCGAGGAAAAAGGCTCGCTTTTTTCCCTCTGTTCTCAAGACAGTTTACCGACAAAGTACAAAGTACAGATCGTAAAGTTTGGATATTAACACTGTTTACTTAAAATTGTACAGGGAACAAGATACAGAAGATTTTTTACTGATGCGGCTATTAGTTTAGGGTGCAGTAAGTGTTAAAGCAAAAAAAAGTGAAATCAATTGCGAAAGAAGTATTGGTTTGAGAAAGCAAACCAAACGGGATTGCGTAGCAATCCCCGGGGTCGCCGAGCGTAAGCGAGCAGGGCGCGAAGCCCTCGCTGTGACGTCATGTACCGGAAAGTAAAATCAGCAAAATAAGAATTATTCAGATAGTTTCACTCTGTGAAAGGAATGTTGGTTTGCGAAGAAAACCAAATGGCATCTGTGAAAGGAGTGTTGGTTTGCGAAGCAAACCAAATGGGATTGCGCAGCAATCCCCGGGGGTTGGCGAGCGTAAGCGAGCAGGGGGCGGAGCCCCCTAGTTTAGAAAAAAATCAAGAAAATAATATTCAGCTGGCTTGGTAGTGGTGGAAAAACCTTCAGCTGCACGAGTGAAGATAGCCCGCACCCACTTCATATCAGGCTAATACAAACTCCTTGCTTGCCTACATGCCCCCTCTCCGAAATTTTGGGACAGCTGTCCTTCTAATTCGAGCATCTGCTCTATGTGTCCCAGTACGCTGTTGCGAAACGAACTGATCGGACAGTATCGCATCGAAAATGTCGCTACTCAAACCGTGCTGTGCATTCTGTAGGAAAAAAACAGAGCCTTTAAATTTCTTTTAGAAAAGAAAGTATACAAAAATGTTTGCAAACATTGAAAATCATCAAGGATACCAATTGCCTCTTAAAGATGTGATACTACCAACACGAGTGAACGATTTTGTACGATATCACTGCAAGTGTCAACAGCAATTTACAGCGTTACCGCCTAAATATAGAACATCTGCTGCTTCTGCGTAAGTAAATTCATTATATATTAAACTAGATAAAATTAAATAAATTTTTTTCTGTTCGTTAAAACTGATTTACTTTTGCGCGCGTGATGAGTTGTTTTACTAGAATATGCACGTTACTTTGCGATCAACCCACGCCGAAAGCTCAAGCCGCGTTTACACCGGAATTGCAAACACGCCCCTCCCTCCAAACATCGAAGACATTCCAAGAAACGGCTCTAATTGTATCGTCAAGATCTCGTGTTGGGGTAACGATTTGGGGTGTTTGCAACATCAATCTACTGTCAAAAATGAACGAAATTTTCTACATTTACTTTTCAAATATTTCTTTAATTGGTCTTCAGTAATTGTGTAAACATATATTATTTTTTTCCTATAATTTTTCGAACTTTCTATACTATGTGTTTTATGTAGTTTTTAAACGAAATATTTTTTTTAATTTTTCCTAATTGTTTAACCAAAAATCACGAAGACAATTTATAGTATAAACTTTAAGAAGTTAATTAATGCAAAAATGAAGTGATTTGTTATAAAATATTAAAAGATATATCAATTTTGCCCAACGTCAAAATTTTGATATTTTTAAATTTTAATAAAAAAATAGGTTTTGGAAATATAAAATATATATTATAATTGCAAAATACAATGTATACCTACCGAAAACATTTCAGAACAAAAACTTTAAAATTGAAGATTTTAGAATTTTGAGTTCAGGATCCCCTCAACTAAAACATTTAATAAAACTAATAAAATTCTTCATTTTATCAGATGGACCTGATGCAGACATATCACAGGAAATTTATACTGATGAATATTCTGAAGAAAGTACACTAGAAGACGATGATTCCGATGATTTTGATATTACCGATTATGAGAATATTTAAGTTTTCTTCCAAATTATTAATGATTAATATTCATGTGTCATACACCAAACCATATTTTTTGATTTTGAGATATAACGAAATAAAATAAAAAATCGTTACATTTTGAATGCTTTACCGATATTTGTTAATGTTTCCCCAATTAAATCAATTTTACACCACACAAAACACGAGTATGTTATAGTATGAAAGGTAAGGTTCACAAAATATCCCATTCCGTTCGCTCGGTAGTAGTAGCAGAAACCTTCAGGCTGAAATATAATTTAGAGCGCAACCACTTCATAGCCTCAGCTGAAGGTTTTTCCACCACTACCGAGCCAGCTGAATATTATTTTCTTTATTAATACCTATATGGCTATCTCGTGTCAAATAAATTTTCAGCCGGTGTAAAATATTTTGAAAAAAAAACTGTTCCGAAAGGCCCTACGCCGACACCCACCCGAACTGGACCAGCTGAATTACGTTTCATTAATCATCTATCCAAGAAAAATTTCTAGTATGAAAATCAGCCGATGTAAAATAATCACCATCCAAATGTCGCTGCCTCCAGGACTATTATAGTTTGATCAACTTTCCCAATTCAGTCAAATCTATTAAAGGAGATCCAAACCCCAAATTTCGAAAAACAAATTTCAAAAAGAGTTTTTTGGTTTATTGGATAAAACGATGCATCAGATTTTCAAGAACAAATGGACAAAATTTCAGAGTCAAAGAAAACTGCTACCACCTGCTTTTTAATTTTTATTTCACCTTCCAACTACATAATCGACTGCCAACCATTGGCTTTGTTTTCCATGAAAACTTCCATTTATGAAACATTATATCATAGTGTATCTATCGATGATTATTTCAAACATTTTAAATACCCTTAAGGTGTAGACTCCTGGTTCTTCTATCAATCGGCGGAAACTAAATGACAAAATCCAAGTCCTCATGTAAAACATGTGGTGACGCCATTGAATGAAACACATTGAAAAAATAGCGCTAAATTTCGTCGCATGCGTATCACTACAAAAAGGCTCGTTTACAGAAAAAAAATAGTTGTAGAAAAAAGAATGCGTGGTTTATACAGTGTTGGTTTATTTTAAAACAGTACTGATCCAATAAAAAAAAATTTCAGTTCATTAAACAAGAAATGTATAATTTTTCAATGAATTATCATAAATCACTCACTTGTCATAAGAGATACAACTGGCTTTTAAAACATATATACGAGTTTACGGTAAAAACTCTTGCTTTGATAAAAGTCTCAATGTAATAGTAATTACCAAAAAAAAAAGTACTTGCAAAAAGTAAGTTGTTTTCGTTAACTTCTGTTGTATTTTGTACTTAAAATACGATTCTCTCAAAATCAGTTTTTTGCAATTTTTTCAAAGTTTAAAGTACTAAGGCTTTTTGATATATGCACTTAGAGTTAAACTGTTTACATTTTTTAGGTCTTAAATAACTGTTTAACAGACACCGGGAGAGATTTGTTTTATATAAATAGTTCAGAAAAATTTATAAAAATTAATAAACATAAAAAATAATAAACATAAAAAATTGGAAATTTTTATAGAAATTTAACGTATAATGAGTAAAATATTTTTTTATGAAAACTCGTAAATAAATTTTAGAAAATCTCTCCCTAGGTCTTTTGCATATACTATAACAATATTGTAAAAATTTATTTCTTACAAAAATAGTAAAAATTGACAGAGGAGTAGGGTTTATAAAAAGTGTGTATTTCGGCTTAAAAACATATTAAAATCGTATTATAAAATATAATTGCAAATAAAAACTAATTTTTTTATTGTTTATGGATTTTAAATATGTGCTTAATTATCACTTAAAATTTTTTTATGTAAAATTAATAATAAGAATTTTGGGTTTTTCCTTACGGGTCTCCCTTAAGCCTGAGCAACCCAGAGAAATTCTGCAAAATTAATATAAAAAAAGAGAGCCCATGAAATGTTTGAAACATGTTCGCAATACTGTTCATAATCCCAAGAACTAGAGGTAAAATTATTCGATTTATGCCTTGAATATTTAATACAGAAAACTTTGGAACAGTATTGCAATATCAGACATTTTTTTCTTCAGGCTATAAGTACAATATCGTTTCAGAAGTTACGTAATTCAAATTAACAGGTCTTACCCGTGCTTGTTCAAGCTGTGCCCTTCAGCTTGACCTACTGGATCTCTTTTAATTAATGATCGAAAGAGAAAAATTGTGTCATCCGATCCTACAAGGAAAACGAACGTTTTTATTAATTAAAAAAATGTATTCATAACTTGATAAACAAATGAATAAATCTTATCTTCCACAGCCAAATCTTTAATTCGATTATCTTACGCAAAAGTGTTGTATGAACTGTTAATTTAATATTTACTTAAAGAAATACTTCTTTCCATATGTCTTGCCTGTAGGTATTGGTATAAAAAAATTTAGAGCATTAACGTCAATTAAATCAGTCGTCATATTTATCAATTGCGTGATCGATTCAACCTCAAGAAGCGTGCAGTACTTGTCGCATGTTGCTCAACAGATATCGTAGGTATGACACCGTTTGTATCCTCTGTTTTTTAAGGACAATAATATACAAATGTACAAATTCTGCTACTGAAGAAACGTAATTTCTCATACTTATTGAATGCGAAGTACTTATAGGGATAATATTTTATTTTATTTACGCAGGGAAAATGTCATTAATTGAGACCTGTAATGACCTCCTTGAAAATATAACAAAAATATACACGAAGCGGCCTTATAAGCGTTTCATGCCTTCCAAATCCAGATCGATCTTAATCAATCTGAATTGAGTAGAAAATCACTAGCGGAAATTCGGGAGAGTTGCTTTCAAAAGATCTCAACTTGTTCATCTTAAAACCTTTCGCACTGCTTGGATCCAGAACATTCGGCTTCAATGCACCCGAATCTACGATGGTTCAGTTTTCACAGGATTGATTATTAAGGGCACTGCAAAGTCACAATTCTTCAAAAAATTGAATTTTTGATTTCAATTGCATTTAATAGAGGGCATCAATACGAATCGATTGATGTATCACTTATTATGTAAAATGCATTTTAAGTTACTAAAATTTAATTTTGAAATTATCCTTTTTGGTTTTAGGTTTGAAATTTCTGTTTTGCCGACGATGGATTATATTTTTTATAATATTTTATATTTTTAGTATATTTTTGTATAAATATACATTTTAATCGATTGGTAACAGGTTTAACTGCGACTATTATTATATTTAACCACTAATTTTGTTTACTTGTGTTTTGGAAAGTTCTTATCGATAAGGTAAGGAGATGCGCTTTGTAGTTTTTTGTCGTTTTCTCAAAATGATAAATTTTTATTTTCAGGTGCGCTCTGTGAAAAAACTATTAAAGCTATCAGTCTGAAATTTTGCATGCACATGTATTTCTATTAGGCAATTATGTTAAAATATAAACTATTGAGGAAATATGAACAGAAAATTTTTTTAATGGGTGATTAGTAGGTATAAAATTATAACATTTTCATGAGCTGATTTAAATTGTCTAAAAAAATTTTCCTGCTTATTTTCAACAAAAAATATTTTAATGAATTCACGAAACAATTCTAGTGATAGGGAAAAAAGTTGCTACTCAATATATATTAAAGTTTTTTTACAGTGCTCACCCAAAGTGAACTCACTGTATTGAATTTTTTTTTCACCGAGTTCTATGTAAATGCTCTCTACAAAATATTTTGACTTGTAAAATTTTAATTTTTAGCTTGAATTAGTTTTAAAATGCATTACAAACATGTGTACAAAAATTTATATTAGTACTTATAATAGCTTAAATTTTATATGCATGCGAATATTGGTCACATTTTCATGATTTCTGGCCTTTGATGACTTCCCGGTGCACCTAAAATGTTCTATACTGTTAATGTTAAGTTCTTAAGGAAATCAAATTCATTATAAAATTTATTATTCATTATTCAATTTGGAAAGCGTCATTATGTGCGTTTTATACTTGTGCAATCTGACAATTTATAATGGAAACTCGTAACCATATTGAAAATATTTATTGAATATTTTTAAACCTAAGAACAATTTCACAAATTCTAATCAGTTGTACCCAGTTTTAAGATTTTGCTACTGATAATAGGAGATTCTTATTCGAAAATCAGATGTTACATACCTTTTTTTTCTAGGATCTGATGAAGCAATTTAGGTACAGAGCAGCTAGAAAAAGTATATTTTGCATATTTTGTTGTCGTTTCTCTTAAAATTTCAAAGAGTGGGATTTATTCTTAATCCATTAAATACTAAAACTACTGTATTGGCGTCAATGGAAAACTTAATCATATCAATCCTGAGAAAAGTCTTCGAAGTTCTAAGAACTTCAGTTCCTTGTTTCTGTTTCCCAAAGATAGAAAACCATAAACATGTTTCTCAAATTTGAAACTCTAATAAGCACCTCTCAAATCTTCAAACTCTGAAAATACTTGTTTCTCAATTCAAAACAGGTCTTGGTAACAATCAAATCAATCTGAGGATGAAAATACCCTCGCTAAATCTAAGAGAAACTGAGAATCCCCTTGATCCACTCCTGAATTTTCATATTCAAAAGTGTTTCTCAACTAGGAGTCAATCAAATCAGCTTAAGAATAGAGACAATCATCTTAATTTGTTTGAAGTTCGAGAAGGTGTGGATGGTAGTTGAATTCACGTCGAATTGGAGCAATACAACGGGCTGTTACCATGAAAAAATTAGCAGATTCAACTGATTGTTTTTAACCTAAAAAAGATTTTAGACATATTTTGTAAGATTTCTCAAATAAAATAATGTGTGTAAATATAAGCGATGGGAGTGTAATGTTAAAAAATTCTTTGGTTCCTTTGCATCAAGTTTGTATGTGAGATAAGGGTAAATAACTACGTGATTTTAAAAACGTGAATGGCATCTTTAAAAACAGACTAGTGCTAGGTGGCCAAAGCTGAGCGTTACGTTAAAGTGGCAACGAGTTGGGTCTAATACTTTTTACATCATCAGCGTAAAACATACCATCATAGTGTCATCCGATGGCTGAGAGAACAAGGACTTATTAATGGCCATGAGTTTGTGAAACGCGAAGAGAGGGGAGGAGGAATGAGAGAAGCGGCGTTTTAAGGAATTTTCGCTGAGCTGAAAAAAATTCAAAATTCAAATTATTATAACTCTGAACTGGAAAGAGGTACTGCGTCGAAAATTGTCTCCAACTTTGTATCCTATTTGAAAACTTTTACAAATTTTACAAACTTGTTAAAAAAGCAAGCAGAAGTAAATCGAACTTAGTCTACTCGGAAAAGCAATATGTCTGCTTTTTATAAACACTGAAAAAGACTACTGAATTTGTCTTCCTTTCATTTACTACACCCAAATAAATACTATGAATTGACAAGACGAATTCACGTATAACCTTACGGCCTTGCTTCGACATAGCCACACAATTGTATTTTTTGGATGCTTTTTAACAAAATGACTGTGGCGTGACGATTGACGCACTATATAGGTATGTGAGGGAAGTTGGACAGTGATTTATATTCCTTGGGGTCCTCTTCCTACATCCGTAAAGGTCGTCTTGACTGGTCGGGAAACAGGGTCTGTCTTCATTTAACGAAGTTAAGTGGGTTAAGACAATTAAAGTTGATTTTTTTTAATCCATCCTATTATAAATCCAACACTTTAAAATAAATGATAAAACATGAAAGCATTATATGCTATAATCATATTTGAATTTATTTAAGTAAAAATCTATAGCCACTTGATGCTATTTTGTCCAAAAATTATTATTTTTTAAGTTTAAAACTATTAATTTTAATATTACATGGCTCATTGTGTAAATATATGATTATATAAGTGAAATGAATTTTTTTATCAAAATCAAGTACAATTTTTTTTATTGGCTGATCAAATTGCCTATAACCATGGGTCAAGTATCTCTTAATGATGAAGATTCAAACCATTTGAATGGTTATAAAAAATAATAAATTAAGCATATAAATCATCTGTTTTTCAATTATAACTAATGTATATTTAGATTTTGCATACAATGTTATACTACATGTGTTCAATCAAATAAATAAATAATTACAAAATAAAAATTATAAAAAAATTTCTTTGAAAACGTGGTTGTCTTTCCATAGTTTCCTACTTACTTGAGAATTTATAAAAAATTTAAAAGTTCAAAATGAGTAATTGTTTTCACTTTTTTGAACAGGAAACTAAATTTGAAGCGAAGTTTAGATACATAAAACTTTACTCAGCAGTACTGCAAGTACGCTTATAGCTCTCTACCTTAAGTATTATAAATAGACAATTACGCTATCTTCATGAATTATAATGGAATGGTTTTGTACCACATATAGCTGATTTTATTACAGTACGTAAAACCAGTACAAAATATAGTCGGCTTGCAAGTGAAGCAAACTAAGTCAAAACCAGTTTGTAAAAAAGAAGAGGATATTCTCTTTCTAAGGTTTAGTTCACTCAGTATGTTTCTCTAAAACAAATCTAACCCTCATGCAAATGAAAAATTTTTTTCCATGCACACTTCACCAGTCTAAAGATTACCATACTATGATCTTGAAAATCACATCTTAAAAAGTTACCTTTTTTTTAACTTTTGAATTTTTTTAGTTTTACCTGTAAGCCGACGATTAAGTTCTCTATTGAAAAGAGGCATATCATTCATTAAAAAGAAATCCATCTCATGCAACAAGACAGAACAGAATAAATTACTTTCAGTCAATCTCATTACATGAATACTCGAAAAACATTTATGGCTTCTTTACAACACCATAACCTCCCATTTCCAGCTGAAGAAAATGGGCGGAAATCCTTTCACCTTTGGAACCTTGGTGGATTGTCCTTGACTCCTGTAAGCAGTTAACATAACTGAATATAAAATGTGGAGTTGAATACATTAACTTGCTCTTAACTCCTACAAAGAACGCGAAAAGCGCCTCTGCTGAAACAAAAGAGCGAATTGCGTGATCAAACCGGTACACGGTAAAAGCAGATTTTCATAACTTCTGAAGAGAAACCGCGTGGTCCTTACAGCAGGTCAGCCCCTGCCTATCCCTGGGGCAAGCATAGGTCAAATTAAGTAAATTTAAAGTGTCGAGGTGAGTAACAGAAAAGATCGCTAAACCGAAGCATTGTGAAAAAATCGAAGCAGACCACAACCCAAATTGTGACCTCCATTTAAAAGTGTCGTCATATCACTATATACGCTGAGGAATGGTCGTAGAGAATGGTGTATGGTGTTTGAAAACGCTCGTCTGTTTAAAGTATGGAAGAGAAAAAATTAGTTTTATTTCAATAGAATAATTTGGTTTGCTTCAAATTACTGTTTCAAATCATCTGGATAACAATAGATGGCTTTGATTTAAAAGAACCTTTCTTTCTACCCTCTAAATGTACATTTTTTTCTAACATGCTAACAGCATTTGGTTTTAATTTGTGACCTGCATGTGCTATTTAAATTTTAGCTCTACCACATTGGTCAAGACAATAGCTAACAAATTGGCTGAGCAAATAATTACTTTAAATGAGTGGTATAGAAAAGAAAGACAAACTAGTAATTTGTGTAATAGGGTACACAAGATTATTAGGTAAATCCGTAGCAAACGTTCGTAAAGAGATACAAATAAATTGCTTCATAAATAGCACGACGAAAATTCCAAACAGGCTATTTAAATTTTTAGAATACAATGAAACTAAGCAATTGTTATTTAATGGTACATAGATTTTATTTATCTATTAAACAGTCGAAAAAAAATTGAATTGATATGTATTCTCTTCAGACAAAGAAAAATATTTGCTAAAATAGTGCGCTCTTTTTGATCTCATAACGTTACCTGAAATTTTAAGACATTAATCTCCATCTCTTGGACTTAAATTAATTCTTGTACTTAAATTATAATTTTTATGCACTTAAATTAATTCTTGTACTTAAATTATTTATTTATTTAAAATATCAATAATTATTATTAATATTATTATTAATTAGATAGTTAAATTATTAATAATGATTTATGCAAATAATTATTAATCATTTATTTAAATTAGTATTAATTAATATATTTACATTGTTGTTTATTATTTTTTAAATTATTATTTATAATTTTATTAAAAATTATACCTTTGTATTCTGTTAAAGTTACTATATAAAATAATATCATTATTGAAATAGAGTTGGGACTTACAAATTATTTTATTATCAAGCAAAATATGAAATTTCAATTCCAAAATTAATTTTATGTGAAAATTTTTAATGTGACAAGAAATTGTGACATAAAGATCAGATAATTCATGTTAACCCTTCTTTGCATGATTTTTTCTTTATTGGTGAAATAAATCAAGGTGATATAATTCATGTTTAAAATTAAAGGAAAAATGGTTTTAAAAAATCTTAGTACATATTTATAGTATAAATTTAGCAAAAAACAATATGATGGTATCACGTGGTATTTTTTAAATTAAACGCAAACTTTTTCAGAAATTGCTTTAAAAATAACAGAAACACATGTTACAAACCTTTCTTCCACTCATTTTCACTTTTTTAGCACAATAGAAACTCAAATATAATAAAACAAAATTAAAAACGAAATCATACGTTTATTGCAACTGCAACAAACAGCGGAATGACAATTTCAAGCTCGTTTTACTGATAGTGACACTTGCTTATTTTTGACAGCTATGTTTTTTTTATGCAATGGACATTAAAAAGGTATCCAGACACGATCAACTTAAAGTGAACTTGTTCTTTTATATAATTTTTGGGCATTCAATGTTATGATGGAAATTTCCACCATAATGTAAAGAAGGGTTAAATTCTTGAGAGTGTATAAATGTGAAGTGAATATGAAAAGAAACGAATAAGGATCTTGAGGACAGATTCATTCCTCTAAATTCGTTAATTATGCGTCATTTTATAGACATTTTTGTTCATTTTTTTTCCAATAATTATAAGCAATAATGAGCAACTCTTGGTCATTGTATTATGGTTCGACGTGATGAATGAGAAGCAGCTTATCGGCCTACGTGCTAACACTTGCGTGATAATTTGCGTGAGATTACGTTTACTTTGTAACAAGTTCAAAAGAAATTATTACACGTATCTCTTTCTCGCTTTTCTTTTATTACCAGGGTAAGAAAGAATCGATCAAGTATCTGACACTGATGATTGGATCGTCATTTATCAACTGACATAAAATTGATTTCAGCATGGATTACAAATACAAATACAAATACAAATACAAATATTAATAAATTATCAGAATTGAATCAGACAAAGTAAGCTTCGGAATATTTATCTCCTTACATTGTATACACCGCGATCGCAACTAATAATGATTTTAATTGAATGAAATCACACACATAAAAGTGTGAAAGTTCATGATTTTTTCCAACTCAGAATGGGTATGTATGGGTAAATATTTATGTCATTTTAGATATATCAATGGAATATCCCTTAGATGATAACTTTGGAAATATATTTTAGATCGACAAAACCAATCATCTTGTAACGACAACGTTTAAAAATATTTACTAAAAATTAAAGTACTAAAATTAGTTGAAACGATAGTGTTGACTTAAAATTATTCAGAATTGTATTAAAATTTTGATTCTATAATTTTTTTTTTTTTTTTTTATTAAAATTTTTTTTTTATTTTATTAAAAATTATTATTTTTTTATTTTATTAAAAATAATTATTTTTTTATTTTATTAAAAATTATTTGTTTTTTATTTTATTAAAAATTATTATTTTTTTATTAAAATTTTTTTTTTATTTTATTAAAAAATGGTTTTTTATTTTATTAACTTAAGTTCTTTTTATTAGCATGTTTAGCTCTTTAATTAGCATGTCTAATTATGAAAAATTTCTCAATGTGACTACTAAATAGTATACTATCATTTTTTGTTGAAAACTTTCAATTTGTATGGTATGGTATATTATAAATAACGTCGTACTGGAGCAACACAACGGGCTATCTCAAATTGTAAATCCATAAGGAATCATTCCATTATCCATCCATACAGAATCGAGATAACGTTTTCATTGATTGTGAATCGAGTGATTCTTTAGAGTATAAATCACGGATTTGCTTTCATAGCTCCATAGAATTTTGTAAGATTCAAATTAAAATGTATAATTTAAAGTATTAATTCTCTATGAAAGCAAAGAGTCGAATTACATTTTAAAGCTTTCGATAACCGTCCATTGTTGGTCTGACAGTATACTGGAAAAGAACAATAACTTATTGCACTTGTGTGTGTGTGTGTGTGTGTGTGTGTGTGTGTGTATAAAACTCTAACATAACTTCCTGAAAAAGACTGAATTAACTTTCATTTGAAACCCTCATCATTAATTGTCTTGATGGCTCTAGACTTTTCTACCTCTCTTCCATACATAAACATGAGCTACTTTCAACGTTAAAAGTTATGGTCTCGTCACACGTATATCAGCTGGAGGAAAATTTCTCGGATCATCGTAAATTGTTATTCCGGTGTCGCAATTGCAGTTTCCTCCCCATTACAGTTCGCTGGACCCAGTAGGTTCACTTTTTCGGAAGAATCGTTTAAAAAAGACCGCAAAAACCTTCGTCCTTTGCCTCACCAGGAAGTGAAGCCCATTAATCAGCATCGAGTTCCAGAAAAATAAGATGAAGGCATGCTGAGATTAACCTATTTGGAAGTACTCGTTCGTTTCCAACAAGAAAATGCAGAAAGAAATGCAGAAAAGACGCATTTCCATCATTCACGATATGAGCCGAGGAGAATTGTGGATGATTTCCGTTTTACTTTTTTGCAAACTTTTCGAGGGAAATATCTACACATTTCGCGTTGGAAGAGTGGTTGAAGAGATAACAAGTTTTACAATTATGGCATAGAAAATAATCATCAAGCATGCGGAAAACCATTTCGTTAAAACCTTTTATTTAATCTCAGAACTAAATTGCACAACTGTATTATTATAATTAAATAACCAAAAAAATGTTAGTGTTAGCATTCGTCGCTTATGAGTTGGTAATATTGAAGCTAATGTTATATCAGCATGGACTGAGTACAAACTTTTTCGAGGTAATATCTACAACTAAGGAACTGATTGATGTTTAATAGACTTTGTTTTGGGTCATCCCATAAGTTTAATGTGGTTTTTCTTATTGGTCAAAATTAATGATGCAAAGTTTTGCCCTATTGTATAATGTTAAAATGTGTATGTTTTATTACAATTTCCAACGTGTTTTAAGTAATTGTGTGTGTTGTTTTTAATATTTCCCAAGTGAATTTAAGACTGATCAAATGAATATTAATATGGTTATCAAACGTAACCTATATTGTGAGAGAGTTGCTTCCCGGAAATATTAATTAAATCTAAAGAGCTGTATATCGAACAAATGGCATTGTTAAAGCAAGCTATTGATTAAAAACTACCTGCACTAACTAACGGAAAGGTGTTCTTTCATCATGAAAACGCACGACCCCACACGGCACGAGAAATGCTACAAAAATTAAGATAATGAAATATTGTAAAAATATAAAATGCCCCAAATCGCATCAACTTTAACAACTCTTTTTATAGTTCTTTGTTTAGTCAGGCTCCAACAGTAAAAAAAAAGCAGATGAATTACATCCTCTCTTGCCATTTCCATTCTCTGCCTGGTGACTTGAGAACAAAGCAAATCTGCAAAGCTACCCATTAAACTTCCCATTTGCGGTAAGTAAACTACGTCAGTTGAAAATATGGTGCAAAATGATAGTTTTTCAATCTCAGTTGCACCTTGGGGAAAATCCTTTTTTAGTTAGTGGAGATATATTCGATTCCAGGTATTAATTGTTCTAGCATTCGGTGAACTTTTGCTCATCCAGATGTTTCCAATGTGAAGACGGTACGGACACATTTCCTTCAGGGCAATAATAGTAATTGACTTTGAAGAATATCTTGTTTGAGTGACAATTTAATGCTTACAGTCCTATGATTAGTTATTCACTTACTTTTTAATTGTTTTCCTAACAATACAAATAACTGAATATGTCTATTATTGTAGTAGTACATTTATTTGTTTCCTTTCTACGTTTTTAAACGTATATTTCTAAATGTTTATATTTTGTGAAACATTTTTATTTTTCCTAAAACTAACTCTAGAAATTGGCAATTTTTTTAAATAGCCAAATTATGAATTGTTATTATTTAAGAACGTGTTTTGTGAATGGATGTAACACTTCTGGGATATAAGAATTTTGTTTGGATTAATAACTATACTTAGTTTTACCGGACCTCATCGAATAGAAGTAGGATTACATTAAAAGTGAGCAAATAAACCAGTTTGCATCGTCAAATTTTGTAATCATATAAGTTTAAGGATGGCTCTTACTTTTAACATGTAGATGAAAATTCATCATCAAACCAAAGTTATGGATGTTTATCTAATTAAAGCACATTTTAGTAAATTTTGGATAGTGGTTTGTTTTATAAAATTTGATATGATTGTTAATTATATATATATATATATATATATATATATATATATATATATATATATATATATATATATATATATATATATATATATATATAATATCTATTACCTATTTGAATCAAGCAAAATTATATGCACCCTTCTTTTGAGAAGCATCGCTCTACAAAAAGATGTGAGTTGTCAGTTACAAATGCTATAAATATTTACAACTTTTTGAAATGAATGTTATTTTAAATACATTCTCCAGAGGGTACCAGACTTTTGCATTAAAAATAAATAATTTAAATCCTAATTAAAAAAACCTATTAAAGAATGTATTAGTGATGAAATCATACCCGGCACAGATGTATTGTATATTTACGTAAAATAGACAAATAAAATTATAATTAACAAAATTTTCTATTCTATATTTTTAAATTTAAGTATAAAAATGTTGCGTCATTCTATTCAGCAAAATAAATTGATCTCGATTAAATTATTTTACAGCTTTCTAGAAGCATATAAAATATTTCATAATGATAATAGTGACTCAACCTTAAATCAATTCCAAGAACTCTACTGAATGTTAAGTATCACGGCGGTCGATTAAGAGCAATAATTCCTATCCGTATAAGGAGCTGTGTCAATATTATTACGATCCCAAAACACACATTGAATAATAAATAATTACACAAGACACTGAAAACCACTTGAATATGCAAATTTTTCACCGGTATTCGTTCTGTAAAGAGGAATCGACTAAAATCGGCGTATTTCTGAACAGATGGGTGATAAAAAAATCGCTTTCGAATGTTCCTCATCATCTGTTTTTTTAAAAGGCCTCAGAACTTGTGCGCTCAAAGGTGGAGCTTTGGTTATCCTCAAAACACAGTTTTCACTCCTCTGTGAACAAACAACAGTGCCACTTCTCTATGCAAAACAAACATTGCAATGGGTCAGTTGCAAATGCAATTAACTTAATCGCCAGACGAAAGCTCTATAACATGGAATTACCCTGCTCCATTAAGGTTCGAGTTCTCTTCATGTCCGACAGATCTTGTAACCAGAAGGCGCGTATGGTTTTGATTTTGTTTCTAGTAACTCGTCACGGAGCTGAGACGTAAATGTTATCAATGACGGTTAATTATGCATTTCGGAATTATTCCTCACTATTAAAGCTTTACGCTTGTAATACTGATATAATTTTTTAATATTTATTATTTTCTTTAATTCTTGGGATAGTTATATAGCACCCCGGCAAGAACAGTGACACGTCAAAAAAAAATTTTTTTTGATGGTATGTGATTGAAAAATATGTTTGAGGTGCCCCAGCGTGTCATATTACTATTCTACAGAATATAATACAAGTTACCACCATAAATACTTACCTAAAATTAAAAAGAAGCTTATACTATTTCAATATAAGTTTTTTAGAATCCTTTAAGGATGAAGTTTCTTTAATTTTGCATTTCTGAGTTGTGGCACTTTTCTTGCCGGGGTGCGATATGAAGAGTTTCGGATGTATGTCATATAGCTGGGTATGTGTCGTTATCGTATCGTTAATACATCGTATCGTTACTATATCGTATCGTTACTATATCGTATCGTCGTTAGTATAATTATTACCTGAGTATTTCGAATATTACTTCATATCTAATTCCCTCGTTTGCTTGTTTTCTTCTTTGGTTCCTTTCAGCATTACTGATTTATGATACACACAAGGTACACTTAAATACGGGAATGTACGGTCAAGGTACAGCAATTGGCGACGGTCCGGGATTAATACAGTGAAACTTCGATTAACCGTCAGTCCGTCATTAAAAGTAAATTAATTAAATATTAAATGTTATTTGTACGTACACACACATACATACTGTACTCTATGTACAGCAACCACATTGCCGCGAAAAACAATCCTCGCTTTACTGCTGAGCGGCGGGAATGTAAACTAACTTAATGTAAACTGTATATTGTTTGTTTCTGTGAAATAAAATACATGTATGTATAGTGTATTTCCAGTTTGTAAATCTGTATTTCTTATCATTCATTCATATGCAATGGATGGGGTTGTTTGTTGTTTTTCTGTTATCCGTCTTTCGATTAATCGTCACGATCCCTGTCCCGACCCTTATAGTTAATCAAAATATCACTGTAGCAAGGGAGAAAATCTGAGGAAACTACCTCGTAATTTTGAACCACAGTCGGATAAAGAGGTCACACCTGAGCTGGCACACCACTCTCTGAACTTTCACACCAACATGAAGATATGAGACTGATTTATTTAACGTGCACCATCCCCCACGAGCAAGATAGTTTTTGGTTGGTACAAATTTTGAAATCGCAACCCTCTTGTTGTTAATCCGCTACTCTTCAAATCGGGCTATCGTGGTCCCTCAAAGTTAGAAACTTGTGAAAAATCTATACCATTTAACTTTCTCGAATTTAATCCTTGGAGAATGTGTCACGTAATTCTGTACAAATAGCAAGGGGTGTATGTTAGTCCTCTCTAATACTGATACGGTTTCAATGATATATTCTTTATCGTAGGTAGTATGAACAACAATAAACACTTTCTAATTAACTAAAAACTGTGTTCTGTTCTTAGGCACTTCTTAAATGCAATCAATTTTCCTGAATAAGTTCGTAGTTTTGTTTCATACCATTTTGTTTTACCAATTCTGTTTTGGGTTAAATTTCGTAATTCCTTTTCAAAGTATTAAACGTCTCATACACTAACGTACAAAATTCCTATTGTTTTTTATTTGTTAAAATTAGTAAAAGGGTTCCCAATCCATGAAGTTCTCCTACCCAAAACTTAGTAGAAAGAATACTGATAGGTTGCGTTGAATTATGCAGTTTATTCATTGTAGTTTAAATGTAAACGATTGATTTTGTATTTATAATACAGTACTTCAGTAAGCTAAAGTTTATAAAGGTTGAAAGGGATTTATATACTTCTTTTTATAATATAATAAGCTTTATATTTTGGTAACATGATCACTACGAATATAATATATGTGCAAACTATGGATAGCACAATGTAGAGGGCCTATCTGGTACAAGATTTTTTAATTTCGCTCTCTCTGTATCTTTGTCTCTGAATTTGGATGAATGAATTGTAATCTGTAAATATATTTTTCCTGTTTAGAGCAGAGACTTTGAAGAAAACATCGTACAGAAAATCAAATGTTAATTATTCTTACACACTGAATTACTAATCCTTTTCTTTTTTTATATACTTTACAATATTAAAGTCTGAAGAATTCTATTCTCAAGTGAATTCTTCATGTTTACTACACGAAAAGAATTCTGTAGAAAGGTCTGTTGAATTCAATACGAGTATGATGTTTACGTAATCCCCGCGTGCCACAATATCCGGTCGTAGCCAGAAGAATAAAAGCATCTCCACTTTCTTTCAAAACAGTTTATTAAATTAACCCTCATTACTCATGGGAAGGTTTTAATTTGAATAACACTTTGTTTCTTTCCCTGACAACATCATGACAGCTCTTCTTAATCTCTTCCCCTTAATGCTTCCCAGATCATCTCTTCTGAAAAATGTAGTTCAGTTCCCTGCTAAAGCTTTGACAAGACCCTCTTTAGTCTTGATTTAGATGTCTTGCTGCGTACAGAAGTGAGTGGACGTCCATTTGAACGAAAATGTGGGTCATCGGAGAACAGGGGAAGACTTTATTCGGAGATGATGTTTGAAGAACATCCAAACCAGTTTAGGATGGAAAGTAAATCTCCTTTGCGTTATTCGTTTGGGATAATTCATGTTGCCCGGGATGGCCTGTCTAGGTTAGAAACGTGAGTAACAGATGTAAGCACACCTCTGCTTCAGGCTGAGGCTCGGTTCACTGTGGAGAAATTGCACAATTTGAGGCGTTCCGTTTCACTACTAATTAGAGGATACGGGTTTGCGGTTCTTGCTTTTACAAAATTATGTTCCGGTGGCTAAGGCTTTTAAGCATCACTGATGAATTATACATAATTATTAAAATATGTAACCAAAGTGTTTCAAAATACTTAACTGATGATTCCATCTTTTCAAAATTCAGAATTTAATAACTGTAATTTAACTTTTCTTTGCTTTTATGCTTTCGTTTTTTCAATTGATTTTTGTCCTTAAGGTGTAATTTTTTCATATTCAGTAACATTTTCTTATAACTGAATGAAATTTACTAAATGCTTTAGTATATTTTGCATTTTAAATACGTCTCATTCCAGGAACCACGCCAAAGCCATGAACCTTTACTTTTGGGTGTTTCCACCTGAAATCATTTTACAGACTATTTATTAGATACGTTATATGCGCCAAAAAGGCGCGAATTCCAAGTCATAGCCTTACAACCTAAATTGATATCTGAACTTTTAACATGACTATTTTTCCAAAATATCGAGCTCAGGTGTTAACCTCGTGATCTGATCGTGGTTCAAAATTACGAGGCGTTGTCCTCGGATCCTTGGCTTCTGGATTGATTCCGAACCGTAGTCAATAGCCCGTTGTGTTGCTCCAGTACGAAGTTAGTTCAATTCCTATAACGTCGAACCTAAAAATGTTTTTTTTTTAAGTAGTTTTGTGTTTTGTGATTTTTTGCTTGATGTCTATCATTTATTTCAATACTTTATTTTATTCTTCGTGTTGTAAATTGCTTCAAATATGATTGGATAGAGGACACGTGCATACGTACGCTGATGTAACTCATAAGCAGACATATGTGCGCTTGAAAGGTCAAGATGTTCACGCCCTGTCTCCTAAACTGAGAATTTTTTTTAAAGACAATGGTTCAAGAAACCTTTATATAGGCTCTGTATGAAAAGCAGAAAACGAACTTTACATTTTCTTCTTATTTGATTCCCACATATTTTTTTATAACTGCAATTCTTCTTACGCACCATTCACGGAGAATTCGTTACATACGTTTTCACGGTCATCCATATCATTCCTCATGCTTCATAAGTTTGGTGCAGTGAATTAAAGTTGAAATTAATGTAGTTTTTAAATGAAAGAGTTGTAGAGAAAAGTGAAATATCTGAAGTGAGACTAATCGCGTAACACATGTAATGTGTATAATGCCGGTAAATTAAGATAATACAATGTCCATGTATGGAGTGAAGAAAAAGGTCTTTTATCTAATTTCATAACGCCCACTATGGAATTTGAATTGTGTCATCTTGTGTTCCTGGTTAATACTGAGCTCACTTGTAAATGATGTCGAAAACTAAATGCGGAAACATACTCGTAAAATTAGGACAATTCTATTGATGCTGTGACAACATTATAGAGTTTCAGCAACATCAATTTCCCTTTCACAAAAGCAGGCGTTGTTTAGGTTTCGAAAAATCAAGTTTCTTGTTTGGACTGGGTAATCCCGATTTAAATCTAGTAAAGCACACTTGTAATGTAATTGGAACACTGTAATAGAAATATGAGTAATTTCCTATTTTCTAAGTAAGAATAGGCAATATGCTCCATGATTAGAATTTATGCACATGCTTACAAACGTTTATCAAAATGTAGCAAAAAGTGCGCCTCATGAGGAACACGATGGACGGATTTGATAGTAATTTAAGAACTTTAAGTACACAAAAACATGAAACTGTATGTAGATGACTTCTGCCGGAATGTTGAATCAAATTTGTCATTTGTCTTCTTTTGATTCCTTCCGGTATACAGTACATTCAAATCATATTACTTTCAGTGAAATTTTATACCCGTTTGTCCAAAGATCACAAATTTTTATCAAACTTTTAACTCACTTCTAACGGACTTCTTCCTCAAACTTATAATTAGATTTTATACACCAAATAATTCAGATAAAAAATCTGTATTAACCTATTTAAAACAGTTCACCATCCTGTCAAACAATCGAAAACGTATCTATCAGAAATAGCATCTATCCATCTTATATAGAATCTAGTTTGGATGCAGCGTGAACAAATCAATCTTAATTTAAACAAAGCGTCCACGCCCTAAACGGTCTGGTACGTCTGTAGGTAGTGGCTGGTAACGGAAACGTAACAATACTTGATCATAAAGCATGAGAAAAAAATGACAACAGATAAACAAATCTGTTTCATATAGTATTGAATTGAACCGATAGTATCATTTTAAAGAGCAAGAATTGAACATTTGTTCATAGTGGAGTAATGAAAGCAGCAATCGATAATTATCGTTCTCACTGTAACTTCCCTTTTCAATTCTCATAGCAGATCGAACAGATAAACTCTCACAAGGATTTATGCTCATCAGGCCTTCTGTTTCTATTCAAAAAAAGACAATGTCTAGTTACATGTTATTAATGATGTCAGAATGTTCTCCTTTCCGTTTTTGAGCAGCTCTTTCCGGATCCTCGTCTATGATCTTTACTGCGTTTCTGTACATATTTGATACATAGAACGTTTATTGTGAAATGTTGTTGAAGCGTACCGTTTTCTAACATATTAAAAGTGCAATTTTATATTAATATTAAAGAATAATTTTATGTATATTAACAGCATGTGATTGTAGTGTAGTTAAGTATTTTATGATAGCACTTACGTAGACCTCAATCCAAAGTCACACTGGCCCAAAGCTTGCACAGCACCGTAAAATATTAACATATTAATACTACCCAACACACTCAGTCCAAAGGTCACGTGAGGTACAGACGTCCTTTGTATACACGACACTATTTCCATCCCTCTTTTAAAGCATGTATTCTCTCCCTTATACCATCGCATCTTGCTGTCCGGTCAATTATTGTAGGGTAGTGTGTGTGTGTGTGTGTGTGTGTGTGTGTGTGTGTGTGTGTGTGTGTGTGTGTGTGTGTGTGTGTGTGTGTGTGTGTGTGTGTGTGTGTGTGTGTGTGTGTGTGTGTGTGTGTGTGTGTGTGTGTGTGTGTGTGTGTGTGTGTGTGTGTGTGTGTGTGTGTGTGTGTGTGTGTGTGTGTGTGTGTGTGTGTGTGTGTGTATATATATATATATATAATATCTAATAAGGATAAGTAATCTTCTATTCTTGCTAATTTATTTCTTCTTTATTTTGAAAAAAACTTTTCCCTTCAGATAAATACTGCTTTTAGATTTATTGATGATTTAATCGTTTTTAATAATAGCAACTTTTCTAATATTTGGAAATCCATCTATCCAGACGAACTTTCTTGAATTAAAACCAATCTGGATAACAATAATACTGATTTTCTAGACATAAAAATTTCTGTTTCATCCGGCAAAGTTGACATTAATGTATATGATAAACGCAGCGATTTTAAATATACAGTCATTAAATTAATATTTTGGGACTCCAATATCTCTAAAAGAATATACTACAACACGATAGCTGGTCAATTGGTACGTTTCAAAAAAATTTGTAATTCTGATTCAAACTTTTTATTACAATGTAAATATATCTAAAAAACACACTTCTCAATAACAAATACCCGTATTCATTCTTTAATAATATTTTTGAAAGATTTATTAATATCAACACCTACACAACCCATGAATAATTATTTTTCGTAATTTCCTCAGAGCCATGGGAATTGCTTTTCAATTTTATTTTTTTTACTATTTATGAATATATTTTTGAATAGGGGCTGGAGATTTGCATTTTTTTTTTTTTTTTATGGACTCGTTGCATCGGAAGTATGATGTTAGCATATAAGTTAGATTGTGTAATTGATGGCATTTGGTGGTAATTTTTAGGCTTGTTGTTGTTGATATCCCGGCTGCGGCTTCGGGTTTCATTTCGTTTTGTTCCTGCTCTGTTTTGGTATTTTGTTTTGTTTTTGTTTAACTTGCCTTTTGGTGGTGTTTGGGGGAGTGTATGAGCAATTTTTTCAGCCTAATGCTGCTCATATGTAGAAAACACCATTTTATGTTGTTTGGGTCAGGCTCCTCCCTGATGACGCCCTGATCCACCAACATTTCTTCATTTTTTTATTATTTTTTAAGACTTGTTACATTTTTTACAATATTGCAATTTACAATATATACAATATTGAATATTTTCGACAGATTTCAAATTTTCTATCTGTTTTGAACCCTTCTAAAACAAGATCCATTTGGTGTCTGGGTACAGTTTCAGTCCAAGTTTATAGAGGTGGATCAGGGAGCATTTCTTAAGTCGCCAAGGAAATAATTATTTCAAATGAACCAATGAAATCAAACGACAGTTTAACGGATTTTGAAAGAACTTTCTAGAATATTCAAAAAGAAAGTTTAAACTTTTTACTTACCGAGGTTGCCATAAAAACAGCAATAATCGTAATACAAATGGGTTGCCTTAACCTGCCATAACTCGCTGCTAAAACTGCGCCAAAAAAGCGTCAAGGGCTTTGCCACCGGTATAAACGTAGACTGAAACTGTACCGGTGTCTGTATATGTACGTGTGTGCACATGCTATGTCCAAATGGTTGAATATTTTTTTTCAAGAAACAAATACAAATACAAATATTGACGACCAGCTACAGGCTCAAGCCCAACAAGGCTGGTCCTTTGTTTATGAATTCTCCAATTCCCACTGACTATCCAATTGTGTCTTAAATTCGTACACTCCCTTTGAATTAACTATATTTTCTGGCAACGCGTTCCAACTGTCTATTACCCTATTAAAGTAGTAGTTTTTCCTTAAATCCCGATTAAAATGTGTCTTATTCAATTTATACCCATGGCCCCTTGTTCTGTTATCCCTATTGAAATTTAAGCCCTCTGTGTCCCCTTGTTTTACAAACTTGAAAAGCTGAATCAAATCCCCCCTCCTTCTTCTTCTTTCCAGTGTATACATGTTTAGCTTACTTAAACGTTCATTATAGTCGAAATTTGCTAGCCCCTTTATTTTTTTTGTAGCTCTGTGCTGAACCCTTTCAATTGATTCTATGTCCTTTCTCATATATGGAGCCCAGAATTGTACAGCATATTCTAGATGTGGTCTTACTAAACCCTTTTATAATGGAAAGATTATATTCTTATCCCTTGAAGTTACAGTCTTTTTAATATACCCCAATAACCTGTTAGCCTTTTTACCCGCAGCTGAACATTGGTGACCCATTTTAAAATCCCTGTGAATTATCACCCCAAGATCCTTGACTGTTTCTCCCTCCTTTACCTTTACTCCCTGCAGACAGTACTCGGCTCCACTGATCCTGTAACCCATATGCAGAACTTGACATTTCCCTACATTAAATGACATACCCCATTTTACAGCCCATTCGGATATCTTATCAAAATCTCCTTGTAAATTTCCTATCTGTAACTTGGTATCCACTGTCCCCCATATTTTTAAGTCATCTGCAAATATACTGATTCTATTCTTGATCCCCTGACCTATATCATCTATGAAAATTATAAATAAAATTGGTCCCAAAACTGATCCCTGAGGCACCCCACTTATAACTTCTGTCCACTGTGAATAATTTCCTTTTACCTGCACTCTCTGCTTTCTACCCAATAACCAATTTTTTATCCATATTAATGTTTTTCCCTGAATCCCCAGCCTTTCCAATTTAAACAGTAATGCCTCATGAGGTACTTTATCAAAAGCCTTTTGAAAATCTATGTACATGATATCCACACTGCTCTTATTATCCAGCTCCTCAGTAATTTTTTCGTAGAACTTCAAAAGGTTTGTAGAGCAGGATCTGCTCTTCCTAAACCCATACTGATTCTCTTATAACAGTCCCCCCTCCTCCAAGTATAACATTATATGCTTTTTTAACAGAGATTCAAATATTTTGCAAATTACTGATGTTAGACTTACTGGTCTATAGTTGCCCGGATCACTTTGTATTCCCTTTTTGAAAATTGGAGTTATGTTGGCCAACTTCCAATCCATTGGTACCCAACCCGTGCTATATGTTAAATTAAATCTGATGTGAATTACTTCCCCCAGTTCTTCCGCGCATTAAACTAGTACTCTCGGATAAATATCGTCTGGCCCTGGTGCTTTAGATGGCTTAATTCTTTTCAACTGATGTACTATTTCTTCCCTGTTGAATTTGCTTTCTTTAATTATACCCCCTGCAAAGGCTCCATCCTTGGGATCCTTTTTTAAACTATAGTTACCATTGAAAAACCCCAGAAAAAAGTCACTTAACACGTTTGCCATTCCCACCTCGTCTTGAATTAATTCAACTCCCTTCCCCTCTAACGGGCCCAGTGTAGTGCTAAATTTATTTTTACCACTTGCATATGCAAAAAATTCTTTTGGGTTTATATTTATTTCCCTTGCTAATTTTTCCTCCAGGGGCACCTTTTGCTTCCGACTAATAGTTTTAAACTCCTTTCTGTCTTTCTGATATGCCTCCTTGTCCCTGTCGTTACCAGTGCTTTTATATACCCTGTATGTTCTTTGTTTTAATTTTAAAGCTTTGTGTGTTTCCCCTGAAAACCACATAGGGAGCAATTTTCTAGATTTTCCTTTTTTCCTGAACGTTACATGTTTTTTTAACACCCTGTCTAACTTATTCTTGAATTCCTCCCATTGTTCAGAATGATGCAGTGCTAATAATCCCCCTTTGAATGTTTCCTTTAACTCTTCCCTTATCTTATGAAAATTTACCTTTCTGAAATTTGGAATTATTCTACTATTGATTGTGTATGCTGACTGAAAATTTATACTTAATCTGATACTTCTATGATCACTTTCTCTCAGTGGCTCACCTATAACCAAATCCTGCACCCTATCCTCATCATTGCTAAAAATCAAATCCAATATTGCATTGTCCCTAGTATCCTCATACACCATCTGGTACAAAAAACAATCCTGTATCACTTCCAAAAATTCTACCCCTTTCCCATTTGTAGCTAGATAACTACCCATTCGTAGCTAAACATTGCATACTGTGAGTACTTACCTCTATTTAGTGACTGAACTTGGTTGCGTAAATCTGGCTGTCCGCCATCCCGTTCTAAGTTAGATTTTATGTCTATGCTGCTACAAGTAATATATAAAATGGATTCAACATATTGTGATAATATAATGGTCTAAATTTGATACACAATATTTTAGTTTAGTGAATACATTACTTGAAATTTCTATGCTTATATATTTAGGCAAGAAGTTTCGGTACAGCTACACTCTACGTTTATGAGCCATGTTAACGGCATTGGCCATTTTTTTTTTGGTGCACTTCTAGTAGCGAGTTACGATAAATTACGGCAACCCATCTGTTTTTACGGTTGTTGTGATTTTCATGGCAATTTCGGCAAACGGAAACTTTCGTTTTTCATTTTGAATATTCTAGAAAGTTGTTCCAAAATCCGTTAAAGTTTGATTTCATTGGTTCGTTTGAAATTTTTTCTTTGCTCCCATTGGTTTGTTTGATTTTAAAATATCCTTTGATTGCATTGGTCGATTTAAATTTTTTTCTGTGATACCATTGGTTCATTTATTTGCATTTCTACAGTTGTGGAATTATTTTATTACAATATTTTTTACAAAACGTTTAAGAGTTTTGTTTTTTGCCATTTTCGTATTCATAATTTTTTCACGCTGACGTTATCAAGTTGTATTATTTCTTGCTTTTTTTTCTTTTAAAAATATTTCTCTTTTCAAACAGCCTACTGTATTTAGTGTGATTGATAAATTTCAGGGTATATTCTTACCCAACATTCACAGCTTAGTTTTTCTGCTAGTAATTTACTTTTAAAAGTAAACTTTTAAAATGTGTTTAAGCTACTACTTTTTGCGAAAGTTTTTTAAAAATATACTTTTCAAAACGTTTTTAAATGTGTTTTTAGTTTTCATTTTCCGATGTGAAAAGAAAAAAATTTGTGAAAGAAAAAGAGTTCTAATATAATATAAAAAGAGTTCTGAAATAATTCTTTCCTTGGCGACTTAAGAAGTGCGCCAAAAAAAATCGCCAAGGCCGTTGCCACCGCTCATAAACGTAAGGTGTAGCTGTACCAAAGTTTCATGCTAAAACTACTGAGTACCTATTCTTAAATTAACCATAAATTGGTAGTTTTGGTGTAGCTGGAAGGTTTATTGCACATTGCAATTACTTGAATTGTTTTACCAGAGCTGCTCAATGAATTAATTTTTTTAATGTTTTTTGGAATTTAAATTCTAATATTTTATTTATTTGAAACCGTATTTATTTATTTTTTACAACACTAGGGGGCTCCGCCCCCTGCTCGCTTACGCTCGCCAACCCCCGGGGATTGCTGCGCAATCCCATTTGGTTTGCTTCGCAAACCAACACTCCTGTCACAGATACCATTTGGTTTGCTTCGCAAACCAACATTACTTTCACAGAGTGAAACTATCTGAATAATTCGTATTATGCTGATTTCACTTTCCGGTTCATGACGTCACAGCGAGGGCTTCGCTGCGTCTCGCTTACGCTCGCCGACCCCGGGGATTGCTACGCAATCCGTTTGGTTTGCTTTCTCAAACCAATACTTCTTTCGCAAGTGATTTAACTTTTTTTTGCTTTAACACTTAATGCACCCTAAACTAATAGCCGCATCAGTAAAAAATCTTCTGCATCTTGTTCCCTGTACAATTTTAACTAAACATTGTTAATATCCAAACTTTACGATCTGTACTTTGTCGGTAAACTGTCTTGAAAACAGAGGGAAAAAAGCGAGCCTTTTTCCTCGCCAAATAAAAAGAAATCGTTTTTATGGCAATTGTTGCTACGATAAATTTGATATCTGGCAAACCCGATAGTCAAAAGTGTAACCCACTACTGCTTTCGGAAGCAGCTATGCGAACTGAAAAATACGAAATTTGTGTCACCAACTTTTGATTGCATCGAATTTATTTATGAACCAATTTTAAAAATAATTGTACCGTAAGAAAGAGTATATTCTGAGGTATACTGCAATATTTTTAAAATTAAAAATTAACAGTAATACTATACAGATATGGCCATTTTAGTTTTGTATCGGAAGTTACGATCTGAAAGTTCCGAAAATTGTATGACCCACTTTTATTTGCATCGATTTTATTTATTAACCAATTTGAAAAATAATTGTACCATAAGAAAGAGTGTAATGTAATGTATTCAGTGATGTTTTCAAATTTAAAAAATAATGGCTTTTGCCGTAGACAAAACGGTTTTAACAATAAGTAGCGAAAATATCCAAAGATTCCGAATTTTGTATGACGAACTTTTGATCGCATCCAATTTAATTATTAACCGATTTCAAAAATAATAGTACCGTAAGAAAGAGTATATTCTGAGGTATACTGCTATATTTTAAAAATTAAAAACTAATAGTAATTAGATATAGATATGGCAGTTTTAAAAAAAAGTAACAAAAATGTCCCGATTTTTCCTGAATTTCAAAAAAATATTATCAAGAACCAAATTTAAATTTAAAAAAAAACTCGACGAGCTGCAAAAATTTACGTTGAGAGGTACTCTTAAAAAAAAACTCACGACTAAAGACTGAAATTTTGAATGTGTTTTGCTCACTCGCGGAAGAAATTTCACTTCTTCAAATTTAACACTTAATAAAACCTAAACTAATAGCCGCATCGGAAAAAAATCTTAATAATTATCCAGGGAATACGATGAAGAACAAAGCATGTTAATTTCATATTTTTCCGATCAGTACTTTCTCGGGAAACCGTCTAAGAATGGAGCTAAACAACAAAAATTTCAATTCTTCGGCGGCGGCGGCGGCGGCGGCGGTAACTTTTTTTTAATATAGAGAGATATAAAAAAATTCTGAATACTTGGGACAGACTATGAAGAGAATAAAACATTGCAAATAAAGTATACAGAACAAGATCTTTTAAAACAGGACTGGTAGCTAATGTAGCAACCTTGGTGGCTTTTTTTTCATCATTTCTTTAGAATCTATCGTGAAGTGAAAAAACAGATACATTCGATACTATTCGTTTGAAGCGGTTTCTTTTTTATCTGTTTTAATATGTATTTCTGCATTTTCTCAATTTCATAGTTTTCATTCAATAACTGTAATCAAGTAATGTTTTTTTTGGGTTTTTTTTTTATTTAACTTTTAAAACTATTGTAAGATAACTTTGGGAACCTATTTTGTTTTTAAATGATATACAAGGCATTTATATGCATACTATGAACTATTCTATGATATTCTGGTTAATATTGGCACACTCTAGAGACTTTTCTTTCGTACTAAAAATTTAAATTCTACAGAAACTCGAAATGTTAAATATGACATTTATTTACATTTGTGAAATTGTGTATTTAACAATTGTGTACCTATATTAGAGTATCGTAGTTGTTACATGTAATGTGAATAGGAATTACAAATGTTTGACGAACGTTGAAGTTAGTTAACTAATTCAATCCTAGTATCGCCGGGTAATTCTGCTAGAAATAATATTCAACGCTATATAAAATAGTAAACATTGTTGGATGTTTTAAAATTTGTTACAAGAAGCTTCTAGAAAGTTTTCTGTAATGTCACCAACAAAAATACAAATTAAAAATTTTTAATTTAAAGATGTTGGATGAGGTTATGTAATACCTGGCTCCAAAGGTGCCTTCATCTCCAGTATTGACAGTATAGCGCTTGATAAATGGGCCTGCCTTGGTATTTTAAATTTAAATGAAACAAAAATTAG
This sequence comes from Metellina segmentata, assembly GCA_947359465.1. Taxonomy (NCBI): domain Eukaryota; kingdom Metazoa; phylum Arthropoda; class Arachnida; order Araneae; family Tetragnathidae; genus Metellina; species Metellina segmentata. Next base: position 62,852,157 of record OX375875.1, read on the forward strand.
GAGAAATTATCGTCTGCGAGCAGAGTCTGGAATTTTTAAACCTCTAATTCTGTTTCCTTTCAGATATTTATCGTCTTCATAGTTATCACCTCGTGGTAATGTAATTCTACATTAAAGTTGTTTGTTTCGAAAATTTTATCGTTTCAAAATATTAATAAATTATGCCAAAATATATTCCTTAACGCTTATACATGAAAGTAAACATTTTAACTACATTGGTAAAACGTAGTACTACATCGTAAACACGAATAAATCACACCGATTGTACGAATTAGTATTAAAACGGATCGTTTGAAATGTCTCAGTTTTTTTAGTGTGAAAACTAGTCGTTTCATGAGCCACTGGAAACGAGAGAAAAAAATGGAAATGAACCAAGATTGCTCTGTGTTCCATCTGTTTATGTTGTAATGTAAGCATGCGTTCGTAAATGCAACTTCAAAACTGGTGAAACTGAGATCACACGACAGATTATTTTCTGGCTTTTTTTTTTAAGAATTGTTTACGAACGCGGTCATTGATTAAATTCTTTTACACTCTACTGCAGAATATAATTTTACACAAATATTATTTTTTTTTTCTTTAGACAATATGGCGTTGTGTTGCTCCAGTGCGACGTAAATTCAACTATCTTCCTCGTCTTTTCTTTCATAATTAAATTCCTACTTCTCTCCATCATAATGGTATTATCATCTACTTTCACTCGTATTGCTGTAATTGCGCTGTTCAAAAACAAAATATAATTAATATAAATAATATTCCAAAACATTGAAGAAATCGTAAACACATTCTCTGAACGGAATGCTTTTGAAACCTAATATAGTTTTGAGTCGAACGACGGATTAAATCCATCCTAAAAGCTCTTTCGTGTCTTTAAACCTTGACATGACACTAAAAGTGAAAGAAAGTGATGACCTAAAATCAATTCAGTAAATGCAACACCATACAAAGGGAATCCCAAGATGAAAGCCGCAGAAAACAAAAATATATGAAACGGTTCGCCTTGATGTGGATGATTTGTTCTAGATGATTTCAATGGCCAAAATTCAGAAGATGATTTATGGTAATCAGGTCATAATGTTTGTTTTTACTTTTATATTTTACCGTCAGTCATAACAAGACTGCCTTCGGAGATTTATTCGTTATTTCGGTAGCTCGAAGCACACGAAAGAATTTTAACGTTCGGATGCCCAATAAAAGGCATCCGTTTTATGCACATGATTTTATCGCCACAGTTAACGTCAAATCATGCGTTTATTTAGCGTGCCTATATTATGATAGAAACTAAAAATAAAAACCATAATTTTCATTCAAAATATCTTAGTTTATAGTATAGAATTTAGGCTTCATGATATGCATAAATCTTTACTCGGAACCAAATGGAAAAACTTTTGAAGTAAGAGGTTTGAGTGCAAAACGCATTTGAGGAAGGATGCTTTTTTGCTACATGAAAAGTTCTTGTAAAAAGGGCGATTTATTATTTTTATTTCTGTAATGCATTTGAAAAAGGAACAAAATATGTAAAGACAAATTAATTTTGAAAATATCAAATAGTCCCTTCTTCTGAAAATGCAGTTAAGCACATCCCTATATTTAACTTCTCCGTCTCATTATACAGAAGGTTAAACTTAGATTAACACTCAGGATTTAGACATAAGATCATATTTGAAAAGCAGATTACAGACTCCAACAACTACAAAGAAAATCGAAGTACTTCATTGTAATATAAACTAACTCTACTAGTCAAATTAGTTCGAACTTATCTTTGCACAGTTTTTATCATACGGCAGCACCACATATTTAGAAACCCAGACTACTCTTCAATTTCTCGATCGGAACTGATGGATATTATAGAACCAATTATGCAGATTTCTCTGGTAATGAATATGTTTGTATTTTGACCCGATGGCGCAAGATCTTCAAACAACACCTATGGACTGTCCTGATATTACAGACAAAACATGCGGAGATATTGTCATCCAACTATCATAAATGACATCCATAACAATAACTTTTCAATGGATGCCTTCACATGTTAGCTTGTAGGAAATACACTTGTATTTGAGAGTATCCCCATAGTTTATAAAATTCATCTGTGTTTTGGATTCTTACGTTTATAGATAGCTCGGAATTGCACTGTTGTAGGTGAAGGTTCTTTTTAGAGGAATAAAGGTATCTTAGAATAAAATAAAATAATTTATTTACAAGATCTTCGAGATTTTCAATTAGGCAAAATTGGCTTTACAAAATGCGTGACAGCAGCTTCGTGTTCATCCCAATCCTTTGCAATACTGTACATAGAGTTCTGACTTCTGGTTTTTATGCGGACATGTTACTGCCAAATCGCCAAGGAAGCCGCCAGATCTCTGAATACGCCAAGTCCACTGCTCGTAAAAAAAAAGGTTCGAATTATACAAAACTCTCTAAATGGTTAAACAAAACTTACTAGCATGGACTTCCGTTTTTTCTTCTGACGTTTGTCTGGTTGGTAGGCCGCAACAATCTGTGATAAAAATCAAAAATAGGTTTTTTATTTATTGTTATTTCCAATGGATAGGGCACAGTCATAATACAGGAGAGAGATTAGCTCAGAACGCTCAAAGAAAAACAACGAACAATGACAGCAAAAAGAGTAATATTACACACATCGAGAAACGCCGAGGAAACTAAGAAAAGTCGAAGTCATTGACCTGAAAGTCCTCTCGGTTCCCAATACCTTTAGACACCTCAGAAAGCACTACATCGAAGCAGGTCTATTTCTCCAAATAACAGATTTGACAGCAAGACTCGGTGGATATATGCGATGGAAATGAGCGGTAAGGCACTCATATCTTGTTATCAGGTGGAAAGCCGTAAATGACTCTTGCCGCTGCTTATCAAGTACATTCATGAGGTACTTTTCACTTTTCCAGCATTTTGTAGTTGTAAAAATAGAAGAAATATGAAGTCCCCAAAATAAACAAATTTGGAGTATTCCCATCATTGGTACCAGGCTACATTCTCAGGTTTAACGCAGTTTAAAGGTCACAGATTATTACAGACTGCTTTGTGGATGCTTAGAAGTGAGTACTCTAAGAGTAAAGAAATTTGAGAACATTTACAGCTTCCCCATTCTGCTCGTGTTCTGCTTTGCTTCTCTCTCATATCTTAAACTAGGTCAGTGATACTTTGTGAGTATTAATTGGGAATCAAGAGATTGCTGGTTATAGTTCTTAAGCGACCTGGTATGTAGGTAGTTGAATAACATGGCACTTTAGCAACGGGATATTAGCAACTGTTCGGTATCAATCAGGAGAGGAAAGATGAGGCTCAAGCGACAACGTAACGACAATTAGACGTGGTTTAATTTTTACTAGACCCAATAGTAAATAACAACCTTGAATTTTGAGTATCAGAGAATTATGTGGTAACAACACGTGTGCAAAATAAATAAGATTAGTGATACAAGAGAAACATCAATTATGAAAGATATGTCGATCCTTGAAAGTCTTAGCTAAGAATTCAAAACCTTCTGATACCCAATAACAGGTCATAGTACTATCAAATGGATATATCTCTCTCCGTGGAAGCATACAGAGAGATACTTAGCATACTTTTGTGTGCACTACTCTCTAACAGTGTGTTGATACCGACCGTTACGCCACCTGCAACTCACGCCTGCACACTGTCGAGCCAGATTACAGTGGTGCTTGGATCGAACAGGCTGGAATTATACTGACTGGGGACGTATAGTCTTTAGCGACGAATCCCGCTTCCAACTGTGTCCTGACGATCATCGAAGACGTGTCTGGAGACGCCCAGGGCAGCGTGCCGATCCTGCTTTCACTATTGCACGCCACACGGGCCCTCAACCAGGAGTTATGGTCTGGGGTGCCATTTCCCTTGATAGCCGGACCCCTTTGGTGGTCATTAGAGGTACACTTACTGCACAGCGGTACGTTGACGACATTCTGAGACCTGTTTTGCTACCATTCCTTTCGCAGTACCCTGGGCTTATTTTTCAGCAAGACAATGGCAGACCATATGCGGCACGTGTTGCTATGAACTGTCTTCAAGCGTGTCAAAAGCTTCCTTGGCCAGCCAGATCACCAGATCTCTCTCCCATCGAGCATGTCTTTGATATGATGGGAAGGCGACTGCATCCGGTAGGGAATGTTGATGACGTAGTCCGACAATTGGAGCAAATTTGGCAAGAAATACCGCAGGAGACCATCCGGGAGCTTTATCGGTCTATGCCACGCCGTGTGTCAGCTTGCATCCAGGCTAGATTCGGGTCAACACCTTATTGAGCTCGTTACTGTAACTCTGAAATAAATCATTCAATTGTTCTGAAATTTTAATAATTTTCTATTCTGTACATAATTTTCCTATCCACCAATTGTCTCCATCGGACAACTCCTTCTTGGTGCGTCGATTTTTTTTGTTATACAGTGTATCTTTAACTGATCTCTGTACGGAACAAACATAACGTTTGTTATTTTATTTTTCATGTCATTACTAGTCGACTTGAAAATTTTCCCGTTAGTTGATTCAGTGACTCTTTGTATGTTTAGTTAAGTATATAAAAGCCAATTGATATTTTAAAATTTTCTCATGGCTATCTTATTCTTGAAGGATGAAGCTAAGGTGAAAAGAATTTTATGCATTCAATTTGTAATTTTAAAGTAAAAATTGGAAAAAGTGGGTCTTTTATATAGAAAAATCGTCACAAGTACACTACCCTACAATAATGGACCGGACAGCAAGATGTGATGGTATAAGGAAAATAATATATGCTTTAATAGGGGGATGGTCCCCAACGTGCTGCAATTACACTAGCAACCCTTCTGGGCATACTTTCAGCAAGGTTTTGATACACAGATATGGGTAATTGTATCCCTTCCTGCTGCATGAATGTCGCCAGCTCAGCTGTAGATTTCGGACGTGGTTCCCTGGATCGTAAGCGTCGCTCTAACTCGTCGTACAAATGTTCTATGGGGTTTAGGTTGGGACTCTGGAGCAGGCCAGGGAAGACGTTTTACATCCATATCTTGATACCACTGCTTGACAAAGGCGTCAACATGACATGGAGCGTTGTCGTCCTGGAAGTTACGTTCGTCCATTACATAAAATTACCAAAGCGTAGGAAGAACCTGATTGTCCAAAATGTTCATGTAGGCGTCGATGTTTAATTTACCAGGAACAGCATGCAAAAGTCCCAAGCCATACCACGAAAAACACCCCTAAAGCAGTTGTCGGATTTTATGCAAATCCGCTGACGTCCTGTCCATTATTGTAGGTTAGTGTATATGCAGAGAGAAAAGAATGAAATATTCGATCGTATCAGAAAAATGAAATATTCGACCGTGTCAGAAAAATGAAACTTTCATTTGTGCATGAAATTGTGGAAATAATCTTTCAATTAGAAAATGGACAAAAAACATCAACTCAAAATAGTGGGTCAAATGGGAATATTTCGAAGGCAGACAATGAGCACTCTCCTAGATTTTACACCTTTTAACCTAACTAGTAACACTCCCAGATGACATCCTAAAAGAATACACCAACGTCAGACGCATTGACAGATTCAATAACGTAATTTTAAGTTCTCTTTCGTGCTTCAAACTTCCCGTTATCACAAATGAAGTTCCAAAAAGGAACACATTTTGCGGTTTCAAAATTGCTTCTCCCCTCATTTGAACTGCAACTTCCGCAGCTGTACACAACTCCACCCACACTGCAACTCACTCTTCAGGCTCTAAAAACAGTAATCCTCTCGTTCTCACTTCCACCGAAACTTCACTTTTCATCACAATAGCAAATAGGGCAGAGTGCGAGCGATAAGTCGCGAATACTCGTCTCAATTCCACTCTTTTTTTTTCTCTTCATATAATTAGTCGAAAAAGATAAAGAACAAAATGAATAATAACAACAAAGGACAGACTATGTGGAGCGATAACTCGTAGCTGCCTCGACCCGTATGTGGTTCCAGACATCATTCATCTATTGTCTGAGGCAGAGAAGACTGCACCTTTAAGGCACGCGGTTATTTATACACGTTGTTTTGTAAAGCTTCTTTGACGAAGAGAATGGTGTGGGATGTTTGGGGTTGCTTTTCTTTCTGTTTCTGAGTGCTTTCTCTCTCTCTCATTCACACCGAATGTAGGTAAAACAACAACAATTTAAGCAGGAGAGAAAGATCACCGGAAATGTGAACAAGGAAATTATGTTGCTAGAATATCTTCAAGTGGTATTTAACTTCGACGACATTTTCTGAATTTTTAAGGCTGGTTTTCCATTTTTATTTCATACTACAGGGAAAGCAAAACTCTAAATATGTGTGGAGAAAGAGTAGCGACATTTTTAAGGATATATCTGAGCTCAGATGGCAAAATGTTATAAGTCACTTTTTTAATTTTTCGTGACAGCAATTTTAAGATTCAACATGTGGTTCTGTGGTTTTTGATTTATTACAATTTGCCCACCTTTGTTTTCTCATAAACTGAAAGAAAAAGACTTGCGACTTTTTGCCACCTTCTAAACGTTAACAAAAAAGACTCCAGGAGGGGACTTAGTCAATTTTTTGAGAAAGTGACTTATAACATTTTGCCATCTGAGTACAGATATGTACCTTTAAATGGGTATATGCCTTTATATAATAAAAGAGGTATCATTTGCTCATAGAATAATTACAATAAAAGCCACAATAAAAGTGGTGTCATTTGTAGAACAACATTACACCCACATCAGCACTCCAGGCCCCAAATACCAGGTATGATAACGAGTACCGGCACTAGGTTAAGACAACGGGCCTCTCTACGAAACATCAATATGTATCCCATACTCATGGTTCAACTTGCACAAATGCATAATTTTTTCTCTTTTTCTGTGCACACTTTTATAGTTTTTATAAATTCTAGTAGCATAAAGTAATATTGATAACTTGAGAAGCCGATATGGATTGACAACAAAACCAATCTGTTGCTCAGCTTTTGACAACCTTATAAATCAATTAGATTTACCGTAGCTTCATTTCCATAATGATATTCCATAAAACAAATTTTTTTTTTACCTTATATTGAAAAGGACCACTAAAAGCGCAATTCGCCCAATCTTGGCTAGTCTTACGATACTTTCATGAGTTAGAACTTCCAGCTAAGGAAAAGAAGCGGGAAAATGAGAGAACAAGAAGAGAATAATAGATCATGCACAAGGACCCACTGGACATATTATCTTTTTGGATGCTAGTCTCAGTAGTAAGTGTGGGGTAAAAAAAGAGACTACGTGCTGAAGCACACATTGCGCATGACAAACGCCATTAAATATCATAAAGAAACCAATTGCTGAAAGATTTGGCATCAGCAGTACCTAGTTGGTATTTTGCGGTGAAAATTAACGACGTTAAAATTTACCTGACGTCTCAATCAGATTTACGTTGAAAAATTAGTCGTTTTTGCTTCAGTTTTATCGACTTTAATTATATTAGCCACCGAATGATAATTATTTTTATTTGGCTTCTGTACTCGCATGGACGTTACACCAATGATAAATGCGATGGTGATTTAACCTTTTTAACTTAGAACACTACACATATGTATTATTCTCACAACATATTTTGTACTGTGTTATAACACAGAACAAAAAATATGTTCCCATCGGGTTCTGATACCATGATCGGCAAACCCCCATTACATTAGAAACCAACATCTTGGAACTATTCATTCTACTTGTAATCTTAACATTTGTGGCAGCTGCAACTGATTTCAATAACACAAGCAGTGATGTTAATCACTATTTGATTGCTTAATGCCAAATTTAATTAAAGTGTACCTTGAACTCCTTAATGCAATTATAATTTTTAATCCCTAGTAAAACGCAATCGTTTCCGTCTCCTTTGTTACATTTCCCTGAACAATACAAATCTTGATCTAAAAGGTTTATTGGAGGAAGGTTAGAAACGGTCATTGCAACTGCACTCATCAAAAACAATACTTGAATTAATGTAACCGAATGTAATTACGTTTTAGATACAAAGCTTGTTGTAATCATCTAAATCCGATTAGCAACAATTATTTTATCTTATTTGATTGTGTTAAATATTATTTCAAGGTTAGCGTGGATGAAGTTCTGCCTGAGTGATTCCCTATTTCGATTGAAGCAAAGCTCTGTGAAATGTGTAATTTGATATGATTATTGAGTAATCTAGACACTATTACATTTATCAATATAACTATCGATTAATAATTAATTGTAAAAGGGATTACCCAACCTATTTTGATCTTCACAAAGAGAACTTCACATTCTTAAAAAAAAATTATGATTATAGACCAACATATAAATGTTAGTTCATAGTGTACATAGTACTAATAGTTACATTCGTATTATTACATAAAAATGTCGTGTGTGTATTTGTTACTTAACCATATAAACTCAACTTAATGTTGGTAATTGAATTTATGTTGCAGTAATGCAACACAAAAGGCTATTAGCAATGGTTCGGGATCAATTTCGAAATAAAATATTTGAGGACACATATTGTAATTTTAACCACGGTCAAATGACGATATCAACAATTGAGCTGAAACTCAACTCTCCAAACTTCCACGTCAAGCCAACGTGAGAACATTTGAGGTCATGACAGATTGAACGTGTTCCAGTCTCCACGTACACGATAGTCTTTGTTTGGATCTGGTATCCAACTCACAACCCTCCGTTTACTAATCCGCTATTCTATCAACCGCGCTACCGTGACCTTCACCAATTAGCAGATCAAATCGAAATTTTGCGTGTAAATAATGAATTTATTTAACATACACTGCTATTTGTAAAAAAATGCAACACCTTGAAGGAATCATCCGAATGAAATGAAATTTGCAGCAAGTGTCAATTATAGGATTTATGCAAAGTAGTAAAGTTTCAGAAGCCACCACGCATGCGTGGTATGAGCAGCGCCCTCTGAACTGATGCTAAAAGCGTATAAATAGAGGGCTGTAGCGGGACGTTGAAAATAGTGCATAGTTATTTTTTTAGTGGCGAACGTTTAGTGAGACCTAAGTATGCCTCCACGACGAAATAGGGTGAAATTTCAACAACTTACGGAGTTTGAACGGTAGAGAATCATCGGCCTTCGTGAAGGAGGATTTTCCTATCGCGCAATAGAAGCTCGTGCGCAGTGGATCAGTTTCACAGTGATGCGAGTTTGAAAGCAGTGGACCGACGAGCACCTGACAACTCGAAAAACTGTGAGTGGACGACGAAAGGTGACATCAGCCAATGCGTCAGCGCGCGATGATAGACACCTGGTCCACATGGCGGTGAATGACCGTACAGCTTCTTCCAGGCAGTTTGCAGCACTTTGGTCTACTGCTACAGGTGTACTAATGTCGGCTTCGTCAATTCTCCGACGCCTGCTGCACCGTGGACTGCGTGCAAGGATTCCGTTATACAGGATCCCCCTCTCGTCAAACCATCGACGGCTGCGTTCTGCAATGGGCTCATGAGCACAGAGCCTGGCGGGCTGATTGTGAACAAGTTGTCTTTTCTGACGAATCCCGCTTTAATTTGTGGAACCATGATGACCGCATTCGTGTTAGACGCTATGCCAATGAACGCTGCCTTCCAGAGTGCGTTATCGAACGTCATAGTGGCCGAACACCCAGAGTTATGGTCTGGGGTGCGATTTCGTATCAAGGACGATTTCAGCTGCTACGAATTCAGGGTAATCTAAATAGCAACAAATACGTCCGTGAAGTGCTAGAGCTCGAAGTCGTTCCCTTCCTTCAAGACATCCCTGGAGCTATCTTTCAACGGGATACAGCACGCCCACATGTTGCAAGGAATGTTCGAGACTTGTTTTCAGCCCAACACATGCAGCTTCTTCCTTGGCCTGCTTATTCGCCGGATATGTCGCCTATTGAGCATGTGTGGGATTCGGTTGGTCGGCGTCTTGCACGTGATCCGTGTTCTACAGCTTCAAAAGACGAACTTTGGGTGCGCATACAAACAATAAGGAATTCTCTTCCACAAGCAGACATTCAACATCTGTTTCACTCCATGCCACGTCGTACAGCAGCACTTATTGCAGCGCGTGGTGGCTACACCAAATACTGATTTCGGACACTTAATATTGTTTTTTTACTTTGAAAATTTATTCACTTATTTGTACTAATACAAGCCGTTTGTGTGTTAAATTTCATTTAATTCTTATGACTCCTTCATGGTGCTGCATTTTTTTACAAACAGCAGTATATAATCGGCTTAGATCAGAAAATCATGCATTGATATTTTTGTAAAATGCTAGTATATTTTTTCAACCTACAAATTAACAGTTCATTTTTAAACACACTAAAAAAATTTTGTTTGTTAATGTGTTTATGCTCTAACGATGTACGTCATCAAAGACCTGAAATTTAAACGATGTTTCTGAAAGTAAACCAAAACTCTGAGAGAATGGCATGGAAATTGAAAAAAATTGGCGAAGTCAAAAATACAAAGCTTTAGGACATGCTAAATTACAACCACCAATCATCATAAAATGTAGAATGTGTATTCATGATCTATCTGGACAAGTTTTGTAACTCAAATTGTTTCCATGTGTGCGGTCCGTTTAAAAGAACGGGAATTAATTAAGAATGGACGATCAGAAAGTTAGTGGGTAAATGCCCTCCAACTGCCTGGAATTTTAAATTATTTGTTTGCAATATGAACTTCGTTTCATTTTAATTTGTTTTTGCTTTCTATAAATAATCTTAAAAATGTGAATGAATTTGGATCAAGTTTTGCTTTGCTGCTTTTCTTTAGGACATTGCACAGAATGAATATTCAGATTTGTCTATCTCGCTAGGAATAACATTGAAAATTGTTGCGAATATATCAACTATAATTTACGTCTGAATTTACTGAGGGTTTGAATACATATTTTCAGATAAAACACAAATTCGAATTATTTTATTTAAAATTATTTGTAATTGTTCAAAAGGTGAAAAAGAAGGTTTGAAAATATTCCTGAAATAAGTATTTTCTTAATATGGCAATACTTCAAAGAGGAAAATATTAATCAATATACCAATTTTTAGAATCCTTTTTCAAAAACTTTATTTTTCGTGTAATTTGTGTACAGTCTACACGGTTCAGAGAAAGAAGACACCCAGTCACACAAGAAAAGGGTTATTGTAATTTACTCGAGTTATTCTATCTTCGCGCATGAATTTTTGTTTCAATTTTAATCTTTTCGTTTTCTGCCGCGTAAAATATTGCTTTGTGATGAACTTAGCCACACTACAAAAATCAACTCACTCCACAATAATATAGCAGTGTAATCCAACTTTACCAGGAAATACTTTTCCGTAGACAAAGAAACAAACTGCCTTTGAGACGGCTTGCAAAACTGGTGACCCGGACGTGATGTGAACATGCGCACTGTTCTATGAATGGTCCACGATGAGTACTTGAATTACCAATTCGATGCATATTACCAGTGGTGGCTTTAGGACGGTGGGAGCAATGCAATCACACCGGGCGATGCCTTTGCTGGGGGGGGGAGGGGGCGAAATCAAATACTGCACGGAGAAAGCTATTGCTGGACATTCAGATGGTGTAAATTTTACTAAACATCAATAGCAAACGTTACTAAACTAAGGTGAATATGACATTTATTCTAGTTTTTTAACATCAGATGTCGCATATCCAAATATTTCCCGCAGGAAAAGCGTACGATCAGCGGAGCCGTTATAAGTACAATTTATTTAACAAAATAGCTGACAGGATATTTTCCCGAACGTGTGGACAGCACTTCGAGTTTTGCTAACTATACCTGTCACTTAGTAAAGGTGAACAAATTTTAGTAAATTAAAACTATCAAAACTTATTTACGTTCGACTATGTGTCGAGAAAGGTTTACGGATCTTGCAATTATATCTATTGAAAACGATATTGCACAAAGTATAAATTATTCCGACCTAATACAGAAATTTACCAGTGATAAATCGAGAAAGGTGCCCAGATAGTAAGTATGATGAATTTTTTTATATAATTGAGATCTGCTGTTTTATAAAAACCTGCTTATCGAATAAAGGTTTTTTTTTTAACCAAAACACTTATCATAATTCCTACTAACAAATAAAATGTAGCCTATATCTCGCTTAATTGATCGGTTTACGGACTGCGTAGAAGGGGCTCTGAGATTTATGGTGCGGTGGCGCAACTAGGAGATCTCGCACCACCTAGAAAATGTTCTAGAGCCGTCACTTCATTTTACTTCTAAAAAGTGTCTGAAAGTACTGTGATAACGAGCACTACTAAACTCCTTTCTCAGTTTCAGTATTCATTTGCCGCTAAGACTCATTTCAATAAACTGTCGGCTACACTCATATGGCTGTTAAAAGACAACACATGACAGTCAAACGGTCGCAAGCATTCATTGAACGACCTTGCATACGATAGTACACCTGTGACCTTAATACAGCTCGGTCTTCACCTCCAGTAAATGGCAGTTAGTTAACTAGTGGTAGCATAAAACAAATTTACTCTTTAGTTACTCTAAATTCTGAAGGAGACTATAGTAGTGAACTTAAGCCACAACAAAAATTAACTTGCAAATCGCAGTACAACCCAACTCCACTATGAAGTACTTTTTGGTATCAAAAATTACACCATCTTTCACGCGTCTGAAGGTTAATTCCATTATTGAGTTTTGCTGGAAATTGTGTTGTTTGTTGTTGTTTCTAATGCCTACACTGGCAGACCAGAGGAGTGCCAGGCCCGTAGAAGACGGCAAGAGGCGAGGGGGTGCGCCTTCCATGTTATTGAGCCCCATTGGGAGGAAGTCTGACTTTGCTCGGCATACATGACACATCCGTTTTACAGGAAGGTCCCTTTCATACATCCATTCACTCACACATATCGTAATTTAGATACCAATCAGAGGCCGATAACCCTCTGATCAGATACCCTCAGAGGTATTGATTTGGTATGGGAACATGGGGGACTTTGTGACCACGACCTATTTAACGTGCCCCAGTCACCATTAGTGAACACGACGGTCTTTAGCCAGGTCGAAGCGCCGATCTCACAATCATCAGAATTGCAGGCTCCGCCGAGGACAGAACCCACAACCCTTCTTATGCGAGCCCGACGCTCTACTGACTGAGCTACCGCGGCTCTCTGGAAATTGTATGGCGTTTTGACAATCAATTCGTCATAGCGGTATAGTATCTTCACAATCTAGACAGATCGAGAACACAAAGGAAAAACAGCATCCGCTTAATGTTCGTGGCGCTTTTTTCATTTGGTGTCGCGTGATTAAGTTTGTAATTTCTGAGCTGGTTAGTTTACTTTCATTTTCTCATTTCGAAGTACAGCTATAGTCAACACCTAAAAATTTAAGATTGGACATAACATTGAAATTATCAGACATTAAACCAAACACATTAGTGAACTAATTGCTAAAAATCATTTTCATTGTTCACATTCAGATTAAAGAAAAAATTGTGATCTCATTATTATTATAATTTAGAAATTAATAATAGTTGAAAAGTCTTTTATTTTTAATGCATTTTAATTAATAAATAAGTTTGTTTATTAATTATTGTTTATTTTATTTCCGAACTCTATTTTTTTCTATTTCAGAACTTTGAAGTGTATCGTTGTTAGCGAGGACGTTAACGACTCAGCCGTAAGGAACTCACGGTGCGTATAACAAAATACCTTAAATAACAAAAAACAGCAGTCTTCCAACCAATAGAATCACGATCAGTTTAGAATCAGAGATATCCTTCGTTAATAGTCGCAGTAGGAACTGTTACTGTGAAATCACTATTAGTAACATCCCTACTTTATTCTTAATATGATATTTTATCGTTATATAATCTATTTTTGACACGTATAATTTCCTCTATATATCAAGGTGAAAAGTTAGGACCATCATGGTCTTGCGCAGGGTCTATAATAACACATTTAATTTATCCCAAAGGGTTCGCGAAAAGTTTTAATTTTCAAAGGGGTCCTTGGATTGAAAAATGTGAGTACCACTGCTCTTCATCATGTATTCGAAGATGCTTCTGTGTATAAGGCTCTTCATAGAAGATTTTTTTATAATGATAAAAATGACATAAATTAGTCAACTATATATGTAATAAATCCTGAAAAGGAATGAAAAAAAACGAGCTCTATCACATCAAAATAACACACCCTTGGATATTTCTTCCAGATTGCGGTTTTCACAATTAGGTTTTGCTTAACACACTTCTTCTGATTATCGCAACTCCTTATCGCAAATCAATATTTATAAGATGGTGGCCTAATGAGGTGTTTACCGTCGAAACTCGAGACAGAACGCCATATTTTACGCAGAGAACCCGAGGTGAGGCGGCCACCGGATGCTGGAGCATATTACGTGAATTGAATGTTGTTCTACTTTCGCTCAACCCTTGAGCGTTATCAATAAACCGATTTCAAAAAGTGGAGAGAAGAGGGAGAATGAATGTACATTGAGGTAGTCCCTCATTTGTTGAAGAACCACCTGACTTTTTCAAAACGTAACTCTGCAATATGGTTTGACCTGTTATGAAAAATGCAATAAAAAATACAAATATTCAAACGTATGCCATCTGTTTCAAATTAAATAGCAAAAAGCTCACAATTTAGCTGCCATTTTGGAAAAAATCTCTACTTGAAAGAAAAACTAAAACTGAGTCACATTTTCAAATTGATGCATTTAAAACTTGCATTAACACTGATGTGATAGGTATATAGTATAGTTTAGAAACCTGTCAAGTTCGGAAAAGAGTTTTGTTTTAATTAATTCGACTTTCCAATTGTAAACACTCAGACGTAATACTGAGATGTTTAATTTTCTCAAAATCATGAGTCTAGAAAACAAGTGTTCTTGATTTCAACACTTTTCCAATAGCAAAATATTCTGTTCTCGGGAATGCGGAATTTTAGTAAAATAATTTTGTTGTTTTGGAAAATTGTTTCTTGCTGTTCTATGTACATGCAATAATATTTTAAAAATCTCATCTCATTCCAGATTTTATCTTTTGAGCAGTAGGAAATTTGGGACACATCAAGGCGAATTACATAAGCTTGTTTCAACACATAATATTTGTTCCTTTCAGATGCAAGTATCAAGAACCCAAGAGCCATCTGAAAATGTGTTCGAATTTATTTAGAAGAAATATTTTGTATGCAAATTTTATGTGCTCGAACCAATTTTAAGGTCAAACGTGTTCTCCCAAAAAACAATGCTAATTCACAAAGCCATCAATTTCGCAGGAATTCAACTAAATAATAAAAGCCGAAATAATTGGTAGGGTAGGTGCTCCAGATATAGCCTACCCTAGCTATTTCTCTGTATCTCAGCCTCCTGGATTAAGGAATCATGCTGGAAACTAAATAAATATCACCAGGAACTATTCTCCTTTGGTTTTCAGAGATCATATACCTTCTTTACTTTTGTCAGTTTAAGTTAACTAGTAAAACTTCAAAAAGTTTCCCAAGAGAATTTTTAAGAATGAGTTCCTAATATTGCCTACCCCTGTTCCTATTACCACCCACAAGGCGAAATTGGGAGCTACTATAAAAACGAGTTGCTAGTAGAGCATACATACCTACCTTTAGTATTTAATGTACTTTCAAGTCATGTAATCGAAATTATGATTTGGAAACACTTACCTGGATATACCCTGAATTCCTTGGAGACAAAAAATACGTTGATTCCAGCCTCAAATACTTCAGACGCAATAGTGTTGTTGATATAAGTCATAGTAAATTTGCTGATGGCGCTACGTGTGGCAAAACCCTGTACCGTCAAGGTAACTACATGAATGTACTCTCATAGATGAATGTACTCA
The DNA here is from genome assembly GCA_947359465.1 of Metellina segmentata. NCBI lineage: Eukaryota > Metazoa > Arthropoda > Arachnida > Araneae > Tetragnathidae > Metellina > Metellina segmentata. Next base: position 62,867,984 of record OX375875.1, read on the forward strand.
TAGAAATAACTCACAGATGTCGCAAAAAATACGTTGCTTCCAGCCTCAAATACTTCAGAAGAATACTGGAAGTATTTTTTTTTTGTTTTGTTTACGTCTACGCTGAAAAACTTATTAAGGGTTTAGAAAATACAGCAAGGCAAATTTTTGAAAGATTTAAGTAGCTAAACTTATTAATGAGCCTTGTTACTTTTCTTTGATTTTGAATTATTATTTCATGATACAAATTATTTATATTTAAAATTCTGAATTAAAATATAATCATTTTGATATGAAAAAGAAATTTTAATTTTAAATTTGATAAATTTATATGTAAATCGTAATAAATAAATTAAATATATAATTTTCTGCACTTTCGTTATCCAACTTTTTTCATGTGTTGAAAATACTCTTTCTGCAAATATAGAAGTAGCTGTGGTGGTAAATTGGTTTCATGAATATACCTTTCCCTATCTCGTGTCTGATTCATAAATACTAAAATCTAAATGTTTCCATCATTCTAAACGAGACACCTAGAATACAATATTTGTGTATGGAAGTGTTACAAAGAGAAAATCAAGAAACTTAAGTGCTTCTTGAATTTTCTTAGTTAGACATTACTAAATGAAGAGGGTGGCAATAAAATGAGGGTCAATTTAGGGTCAGATGGGGTAAAAGGATAATTCTCCACAAATATTTGTATTTTTTCTAGATATTTTAATTGTTATTGTAAGGGTTGGAATCCTAAATGGAACTCTTATAATAGCAATTGAAAAAACTGCAGAAAAAATACAAAATATTTTTATTATGAACTTTTTGCACCTTACCCTACATTCTCATACTATTCATCAAAATCAAATATACATAAAAAATTGTACAAACATGTATTTGTAAACAAAAAATAGTAATTTAATACATAAAAAAACATTAGTTACACAAATTTTAAATTGTATACCACAAGTTGTAACGTTAGCCTCACGGCCAAGACGCTGCAGCCGCGAAAAAAACAGCGGCGGTGGTTTTCGCGGTGCTTAATTAAGCCTGGGTTCTTTATTCGAATTACAATTTCGGCGAATATGATTTATTCGATTCTCAAAAGCACTCGTAATCGCCCAGGACAGACTAAATAGGATAATAGTAGCCGTTTAACTTAGAATATCAGTGATTTTTTGTGAAATTTGCAAATTTTCCCGATTTTTCCAGAATTAAAAAGTTCTCTGAGAATTCCTATTTTTCCGGTTCTGTTACCACCCTGATGAATAATTTGCTTTTGAGAATATTAAGGTCCTTTCCGTAAAAATTCAGCTGATTTTCTAAAGGGTTTTTACTAAAAATCTAGAAAGTGAGGGGTACACCTATACTCATTTTTAACATACTGAAAACAAACGTTTAACAGGGCTGATTCCTGTATCATAAGCTCAGGTGTTGCTTCGTCATCTGACCGTGGTTCAAAATTACGAGGTGTTGTCCTCGGATTTTTCCCTTAAGAGACTGATCCCGGATCATCGTCAATAGCCCGTTGTGTTGCTCTAGTACGACGTTAACAAAAAAATTACCAAAATTACCTGTATCAGAAATAGCAAATTCCCTCTCAAAAGGGAAACAGTTCAAACTTCTGTAAGAACTTTCCATTGGAAAAATTCAAAATTAACTGAAAATATTTCGTGCAATGTATAAAACTGGCACCAAACTCGGCCTCTGCCAGTTTTCAGAGGACAAAAAGAAATATTTGCTGATCCCTTGTCATCCTAACATGGGTGACCACTCCAAGGGATCCGAACCCCCTGGGTCCAAAGAATTTTTCTATCTTGCTTTGTGTTTTTTTATTGACGTTCCAAATCAGAACGTTCTTTCTTCCGCACCCTGTATTTTAAGCAAGTTTTGTTTTACTTCCTCTAATAATATCTTCAAGTTGGCACCACTGCATCTTAATTAATACTATAATAGGAAATCGTTATTTTTCAGGTATTACTGAGTAGAAGAAAGTTTTTAAACTTATTTGAATAAAATAACATACATTCTGTACCAGGTTATTTCATTTTTAATGTCATTATTAAACTTCGATTAAGAAAAAAGGAATTTTAAGTTTGATAAAAATTAGGATTTTTTAATAAAAATCACTTGATTTAAATAAAGCTGATTTACAGGGCAAACCCTGATATGAACAGTTTTATGTTTCAATTTAAAATTTTTATTGCAAAATTTAAAGTCACAAAACAGGTCATCTTAAACAAAATAGCAGTGACCATCCTAAAATCGTGAGTGATGGAGATGCGTGGATGGGTTGGTGGCAATGGCAGTAGTAGCACCAAATTTGTAACAATCTGCAGCCAAATGCAAGCTGATGTCTTAATATGGTTTCAGATATTTATCAATCTATTTTGATGCTAAAGATTGCTAGAATTATTAGAATATTCAACGATAGCGATCAACTCAAAACTGAATCGATGCTGCTTCCTGCAGTTAGATTGTGTTTGTTTAAAATTTAGTTTTAATCCTATAATCGAAAATTCTTTTCTCTGTACATTGATACATTTTCCCACAATGTTAAATTTAAAAACTTCATATTTGCACCAAAAGAATTAAATTTTATAAAATGCTCAGTTCGTTACCAGACTAATTCCTTAAAATATAAATTTCATTTGTTTACAAGTTGTAGCAATGCATTACCATCTAGAAACTTAATGAGAATCCTATGGGTTTTTTTCTACACTATTCAGACCTTTTTTAGGCAATGCCAATGAATCACTTGAGTCACACATTTCATAGTGTGAGTTTAAGATTCAGTGGTATTATGGATTGTTCAGTGTTTGAAGTTTTCTGGGGAGCTGATATATAATTTCTAACTTTTATACTGTCTAAATTTGGTACAAACTTATATACCTTTAAAACAATTGAAATTTAAATGAACTATTCAATTAAATGTCATTTGTTGTCATAGGTGAAATATAAACAGAAATGCACAAAAACTGATCATACAAAAACAATATCTTTATTATAGATACAGTCTTGCATTAACATGTTCTTATCAAATAAAGATAATTTTTCTATCACAGTCAAAAGCATTTTTTTCTTTTATTTTAGAACAGAAACAAAATAAATATGCACTCAAAAGAGGACAGAATTTTCAGATCTAAAAATACATGAAAATGATAAGTATAGAGTTTAATTAATCTATTCAATTATAATCTGTGAATATTTTTTGCAAACACAGCATATATTTTTGAAACCATTCCAACATTTTATCATTGGAGATTATGAATGAACTATATTTGATTAGATTAGCTCAGATTCAAAATAATCTAAGAATGAGAAGAATAAAAAACTTAAATTAATAATGAAAATTTACTCTAAAAAAGTCACCCTGATAACTTCAATTGATGTGTTTTTAAGGAATTTGTAAAGTTAAAAACTTTAGAAATTATTTATTATTAACCTTTATGATGCAGCAGATAGACTTTTCTTACCACTAAACTATCGCTTACACCAGCGACATGGTAGCTGTGTATGTTATCCTTCTTTTAAGTGACCGATGGCATCGATCACGATTTATGAGCTGTCAGCGACTGACCTTCTAGAGGATCTCTTCTTTTGTTCGTTGGCCCCTACCCTGCCAACCATGAGGTGTGAACGCTTTGGGGAAAGTAGAAAGTCGTAAGGTGACATCTCTTCTCACACCAAACAATACTATGAAAGGAAAGCATCAGTAGTAAGTGCCACTCACAGCCCTATCGCTCAAGTTAGGTAATTAGGTATGGGAAGGGGGGGGGGGCTCGGACAGAATCAGGGGAAAAGACGGTTCTGTGAGACGATTGAAAAAACCTAAGTACAGCAGCATAAAGGTTAATGGAATGCAGGAGGATTGAAGAAACTGAATATTAGGGCGCTTCCAAAATAAAACTAACAGCTTGTCAAACCATAAATTCCTTCAATGGGAGTAGAACTTTATTTGATATAAAGGTTCATTCAATATATCACTTGACTACGATATACTAGGATGACCTCAAAACTGCCTTCTTGCAAGAAAATCAAAAATAGAAAATGCAAAGTAAGATATACAGTCCAGTCCTTAGCTGTGACAAGACACAAAAGCACACGAACGAACTAAACTAGTCGTCAAAACAGGGAGTGTCTGCGGCACTCCGAAAGGGTTTGTAAGAATTGCAATAACCCTAAAACTAAAAATAAATTATAAAATGCAAGTATCGATAATGAAAGGGAAAGCAACCAAAACGTTAGAAACAAAATATGAGAGAAAAATAAAACAGTTTCCCTAAGTTCTAGTTTGTGTGCATGCGCACCATGCTTCTAGCTCCCACTTTTTCCCTTGAGTTCTTTTGTACTGGAGCTATTTCTTCGGCAAACAGCAATTATAAATAATCCAAAATAAAATGTCATAAATAAAAGAGTATTCAAACAATGAAGGGAGGGGACTTATTTGAACATTTCTCAAGCTTTTGGCATAATTTATTTAATATTTAACACACCAACATCAAAATTTATTTGTTTCGCTATTATACTGTTTTATACATTTGAGTGAATCATCGTACAAAACAAGAATTCTCATAGAAGGAAAAGTTGTATTAATTTAAGTTGGAATTAAAATTCTTGTTTATCTTCAATCTAAACAGATCATGATTGAATACCTTACACAAAATAACATTTTTCATAAAAGAATTCAATTTTCTGCCTTTTTTTATGTACCATATAAATATTAATTAACTAAATTATTCTGAAAATGTAAGAATTGGACGGGAAAAGCTTTTTACAACATTGAGTATACTAGTTCTTCAGAAATGCATTTGTTTTTATGAAAGAGTATCTAATCTTGCTAAGTGCATAAATAAGTTTTTACAAATTTTTCACAGCGTTTATCTTAACACCTTGCACTACAGCAACAAAATGAAGGCAACGGTGACAAAAACAAGCGCAACACATTATTTAGTAGTCAGCTGTATTTAACCATGCTTGGTTGTAATTGTAAAGAGGAAAACAAACATTCGAAAGTTCTGACTTAGCATTAGTCTACAAAACACATTGGTAAATCCACCTGACTTTAAAAAAAAACGTTCAGTTTCACGTTCCTTGTGATGAACAGGTAAGTATAAATGGTCTCAGTTTAAGTGTCAATAAATAGCTAACAGCAATAATCTAAAATATGTATGTAAAGTCATATACCGCCATAAAAGTTAATATACATATTCAAAAGTTAAAAGCACCAAAATGTAATAAACAAAAACCTGTTTCCTCTTAAATGTATAAATAATTCTTTCCTTCCGTTTGTCTTAAAATTCTTAACTTAAAACACCTAAATTGTTTTCTTTATCATACATAGTGTGAGTTGTGTGTATGTATAAAAAGTCTTTACATAAGTTGGCTAGTTATTATACAAATATGCATAGCAATAACATTAGTGACTTTGAGAAGAGTTGGGTAAAGGAATTTGCCAAACAATCAAATGACTTTGTTCTGATCTGAGAGAACTCCTACACGAGCGATCACTCATATCATCGCCATCATCATCTTCATCACCTAAAGAAAACAAAGTGCAACATACGTAAAAAGAAACTTAATCGAACAGACCAGCACATAACATCTGTACTAAACTTACTTCATTGCTAATATCTACTGATGTCAATATTTATTCACATATCTCATACCTTATTTAAATTCCTTTTTCTGAACATGAGCAATGAAAATGCACATATCATACATTCGAATGAAATAAAATTATTAAAAAATATAAAACAGCATTTTCTTTATGCTTTCAAATACATTCTTACCAGTGTTGATGTTTATTTCCTACTAGCCACTTCATGGCTAGCACTGCATCGCCCGTGCCTGTGGTCTGCAAACCAACACCACGGGCAACGCCGTGATGTAAGGTATTAATCTTATGTAACATTTTCCGCAGATTTCAAATCCGTTGAAATTTGTACTCTATCTTTAACGGTCTAGGAGATAGAAAAAAGAACTTTGACTTCAGTTAAAAGATTTATCGTCTGGCTGGGAAATCATTCGTCCGCGCAAAATCAAAGCGGAAACGAAAAAAATATTTTTCTCCGCGTTCTGCGGATGAAAAAAACTTGCCATGGTTCCAAACCCTTTGACTGCAAGATCGCATGAGTAGAAAAAGTCCACCACGTTTGAAGATCCAGGTTGAGAATAAAACTATTGAATTCATTTAAAAATCTTCTAGATTGAATTTTAAAATTCACCGCGATCCAAAAATTGCAAAATATTTGGACTATCTGTGTGCCAAATCTCATTGCTGTAAGTGCCATAGAATCGACAGGATTTTGTGGCAAACAGACAGACAAACACTTCCTTTTATAATAGTAGAGATAGCAAAGAGTAGTCATTCCCCCCCCCCTATTCCATTGGCAAAACGTTTAACCTCTGCTCAAGTTGCCACAGTTAGCTACTTTTATTGCATCTCATTCACTAGTTTAAGGTTGATCTGATACTTATTGACCTCTATATCTATTTTGGGGTTGGTGCAGATTTTCTTTTGTCTCAATATCCATCTTCGAGATTTCTCATTTTCTTCAGTAATCATCTAACTTCAAACCAAGCTTTGCGGCGAAATTGGAGAGTTAATCTTATAGCAGTTGATTTTATGTTTACATTGATTTGTTGCTATTCAGCAATATAGGAATAACAAGATTTTGTGCCATGTATATAAGCGAAATATAGGTTAATATAATGCACAAAGGGTATGTTTTATTAATTTGATCAATAATTTATTTTGTACTAAGAGCATACCCAGCCTAAAAAAAAATATTTTTGATTCAAGAGAACAGTTGACTAATTGGGAATGTGAATGATGGAAACCTGCTATACCAATAGCAATGATTATAAAATCTTAATCTTAAATTTTAAGAATGTTACACAATGCAGTATTCTTACAAATTTTAAAAGGAGTAAGTCACTTTTCCTAATAAATTACTGGCGAGAATTAAAATTGCATACACTCTTCGGAATGAAACAATCAAATGTAGATATGAGAATTTATGAGTAACTATAATTATGATGCAAGTGTATCTATTTTAGCAACTCAAGAAATTCAAAATCATAAAGTTAGGCACTTCATTTAAGAAATGTCCAGAATAATTTTTCAAGAAAAATTAAAAACTGACTAAAATAGTTTTGTTGAAAAATTAATTTCACTTCCCTGAGAATTGCAGTGTCCCCCCCCCTGTTTCTGATGTGTATGAAACTAAACTGGTTACTTCTCTATTGTTAATAAAATCTTTTCTTTTTTTTTCATATATAACAATCAGAGAAGATGATGAATGTACGTACGATGACATATGAACTTTAGAGATCAGTTTACACTTCTTTAAACAAATAACATTATGTAACTACATAATTCCTATTCTATTAATGGCACATATAAACACATGTATAGAAATATATGTTCATGTGTACAGAAAATGTATCAATATATCCCCACAAAAACTACAACTTTCAAATAGTGGGGATTGAGGTGAAATAAAGTAAAAAGCTTTCTAAATTGTAAACAATATAAATGTATTTAATGACTTGCTTGGTAATTCATTGAAATTGGATTGGATTTTGCAACAGCTTAGAAATTCAGTTTGGTTAATAATTTTAAAAATCTTAAAGTTTAGATGCTCACCTATTCGGAAATCAATGTATCCCTCAGCACCAGACATTATATACATATACTTAGGTTTAACTGACTTTTCAGATGTGTCATCATCTTTGTCATCAGAAAGAGATGTAATTGAATTCATATCACCTTGACCTAAAGAACATAAAACAGCTTCATTAACACAAATCGTTTTCGATAGTTCATAGCAATTGTAACAAATACAGTGGTTTCAACTAAAGAGAAATTAATTTGTAAGCTGAACCGTTCGTGAGCCTAACCGTTCGTTGAAATTATTTTCACGAGCTTCCAACGATCCATAGGAAAGGAAGGAGCCAACTGCAAACCCCCAGGCAGTCATTTCTCAGCCACTGGTGATGATGATCGAGCCTGAAGGCTCGCGAGCATAAAGAAAAGCAACAAACTACTCCCAACGCTGTCCAAATCAACCAAGAACGCCTTTGTGTTCGTCGAAAAATCGACAGGAAGCGGATCACCACAAGCTCGTTTGGCATCCAAAACCCTGTGCAAAATCCCTGTTCTGTTTATAGAATAATACATAGACGCATCAACCCATGTATACGAGGGTAGTCCCAGAAGTACCCGACCTGACGTATTGATGGCGGTTGTTGTTTGAAAAGAATGACTATGATAGAAAGTGTCAACCTTATAAAGCTTAAGTTTGAAGTTTGGTGATGCTACGTTGTTTAGTATATGTTTGGCAGTCATCAATAGTGAACACTCTCAGTGCATTTGCAAACATGGAAAAAATTAGTCACCGTTATGTGGTAGAATACTTTCATTTGAAAGGCCTCAGTTCAAACAATATCAAAGCAGAGCTATATTCTACTCTGGGGAAGATTGTTTCTTAGTTTACAACAGTAAAATATTGGGTATCGGAGTTTAAATGAGGACGTACTAGCTGCCGAGACGAACATAGCAGTCGTCTACCAAATAAGGTGACCATGCCAGAAATGGTGCGGAAAATCCAAAAAATGGTATTGGATGACCGTCGAATGAAAGTGCATGAGCTAGCTGATATCGTAGGTATTTCAAAAAGTGCCTTACAACGAATATTGACTGAAAATTTGGACATGAGAAAGTAGTGCACAAGATGGTTGCCGCATATACTCACAATGGAACAAAAGTAGCATTGTGAGAATGTTTCAATCGAGAGTTTGCCGAAGTTTCACAGCAATAAAGCCGAGTTTTTGCGTCGATTCATAACCATGGATGAAACATGGGTCCATCACTTCACACCTGAGATGAAGGAACAATCAAAACAATGGATTGAAAGGGGAGAATGTGCTCCAAAGAAGGCAAATGTAGTTCCATCTGCAGGCAAGGTCATGGCGTCAGTTTTTTGGGATGCGCAGAAGATCATTTTCATTGATTATCTTCAGAGAGGAAAAGCAATTAACGGTGAGTATTGTGCAAACATATAGCAGCGTTTAAGTGTCGAAATCTAGAAAAAACGGCCGAATTTAGTGAAAAGGAAAGTTTTGTTTCATCAGGATAATGCACCAGTTCACACATCCGTTATCGAGATGGCCCAAATCAATGAATTAAAGTTCGAAATGCTTCCTCACTCATCCTATTCATCAGATTTAGCCTCCAGATAATTTTCTGTTTCCAAACTCGACAAAATGGCTCGGTGGTAAAAGATTTGCAAACAATGAATAGGTGGAGTCTGCAATTGATGGCTATTTTGAAAAGCTAGACGATTCTCACTATAAACAGGGTATCGAGGCTATTGAACATTGCTGGGGGAAATGTATAGAGCTAAAAGGAGACTATGTAGAGAAATAAAGATATTTTCCCCAAAATATTTTGTGTTTTCTTTGTTAAGTCAGGTACTTCTGGAACTACCCTCGTATTTATGCTACTGATCTTAAAAAATGATCTTTCAAATGAGACATTAAGCACTTCCCAGTAAATGTGTAGTGAAAAATTATTTTTAAACCACATATTTTGAATATAAAACAAGTTCAATTTGGCAACAAGAATTTGGATATTTTGGTTTCAATTTAGAGCTGATGATAATTTTCGATGCTTCTGTTTTTCATGTAATATGGTTTTTACAGCTACACATGTTATCTTTTTATATCTATATATTTTTAATATTGTTTTGTCCTGATACAACCAAATGATTAGATGAAATAACAAAAGGAGAAATAACCCATTAAAGGTCCTTTTGTATGGATAAGGCAGAGCTAAAAAGTAGCTAATGCCATTCAAGCTTTGACTTATAAGGAAAGATAGGAAAAAGATCAGAATGTAAGGACATCAATGTAGCCAAATGTTTAAAAATGGAACATACTAGTAAATACCATTGATATCAAAGGGTCATTTTGTCAGTCACCATATGCTTTAGCTTTCCCAAGCACAATCACAACTTTTCAGAGAAAACAACTTTACTAGAAACCATTTACAGTTACAAGAAATTTTGCATAGAAATAACAATAATCCTGAATTTATAGAAAAGTCAAAATCAATTGAATGTCATTTATACAAAAGTATCAAAGATATACTTCTCTTTCTCCTTTAAGTACAGTGAAAGTGAACAAAACAATATAAAATTTAATGTTGATAGAAATGGTTGGTACATGCACATAAAGAGAAGAAAATAATAGATAAGTGAAAGAAAGATAACATATAAGCTATACGTTCAAAAGGAAGTGAAACTACAGCAATGATAAAAATATTTTAAAGAATAAACTAAAATATTTTAGTAAAAGGATAAAACTAACAAAAGAAGATAAAAAAAATTGAGAGCGTTTCACCACACCTTTGGAGAAATAGGTACTTTGTAAGGCTTTGCTTTCCATCATACCTGGAACAGCTACAAAAAACTTGACAGCATCTTTATGGCCATGGAATGAAAGTTGAGCTTCAGACATAGAACAGTAGGGTACAAATGTACCAGCCGTCAAATTATCTTTGCCATCAGCATATACCTGTATTGAACTTGCGCCACCTGGTATTTGAGCATCATCAAGAATCTTTCTTTTGACACCAGCTGCAAAATAGTTTGCTAATTCAATTCTTTTATGCAAGAAAATTTAGCCCCAAGTATTGATGTTAATTGTGAAGGCTACATTTGTAACAGTACATGTTTTATTATAATTATTAAGTAGATGTATCAACTTCTTTCTCTCTTTTGTTTACAAGGGTGCTAAATTCAAAAGATAACTACTTAAAATGGAAAGTGCACTTATTCATCTTTAATATTAAGATGTCAATGTAATAAAAAAATTCAGACTTAATCTGGAAACTAGAAACTTAACACATTACATAAATATTGAGAACCATACGTCAACGGTAAAACTTCCCATTTTACAAACCATTCAAAATTTTAAAATATATATATATCAGCAATTATTTAAGCAAATCTCAAATTTGTTGTATTAAGAATATTCAGAAAGCAAAATTTCTAGCACTTTATCTAACTCAAAAAAAACCTTACAACAAAACTTTATAAAGGAAATCTGATCTATATCCATAAACCTAGAATTACTCTACTCAATTCAATACGACTATCAAAGTTACATACACATTCAAAATTGTACTCATGGCTCACTATTAATAAAGCTTTGTGTTTCCAAAAAACTTAATAATCCTTTTGAATGCAAAATATCAAAATAAAACATATAATTTATAAGAGGTAACACACGTTCTCAACTTACGCTCATGGAGGGGCACTGAGAGTATAACACCATTTCCAGTTCCTATCCATAAGCGACAGCAAGATACAGCTAAGGCAGTTATACGAACAAATGAAAACCCAAGTTTGCCAGTCCCTATAAAATAATTATAATTCAACATGTGCATTGAAAACACAAGAATGAAATTTCACCTCACAGGTGAGGTGATAGAATTTATGACTTAAATCACGTCAGCTGAGAAACGATAAAAGTGGCAATATGGTACCTAAAATTTTGGATATATATGGCTCGATATCCACGTCTTGAAGGTGCTGGTAAGTGTGGGCATGGTAAAGTCTCAAGGTGCTATCAAGCCTTATGGATATCCATACTCCATCTCCAATCCAAGCCAACTGCCTCACTTGGCTTTCTTTTCTAGGATGAGCATCAAAGGATTTCTGGAGAAGAATATGCAATTTGTGTATCAATATACATTGAAAATATAAATATAGAAAGTAGAACAAAAAAGTGTTGGTCTACTTTATTAAAAAAAAGTTACCACCGCCGCAGGATTGAAAACTGTGTTGTTTAGCTCGATTCTTAGACGGTTTCCCGAGAAAGTACTGATCGGAAAAAAATGAAATTAACATGGTTTGTTTTTCATTGTATTCCCTGGATAATTATCAAGATTTTTTCCGATGCGGCTATTAGTTTAGGTTTTATTAAGTGTCAAAATTGAAGAAGTGAAATTTCTTCCGCGAGTGAGCAAAACACGTACAAATTTTCAGTCTTCAGCCGTGAGTTTTTTTTAAAGAGTACCTCTCAACGTAAATTTTTGCAGCTCGTCGAGTTTTTTTTGGTATTTCAATTTGGTTCTTGATAATATTTTTTTTTAATTCGGGACATTTTTGTTATTTTTTTTTTTAACTGCCGAATCTATATCTTATTACTATTAGTTTTTAATTTTTAAAATATTGCAGTATACCTCAGAATGTACTCTTTCTTACGGTAGTATTATTTTTGAAATCGGTTAATAATTAAATTGGATGCGATCAAAAATTGGTCATACAAAATTCGGAATCTTTGGATATTTTCGCTACTTTTTGTTACAACCGTTATATCAAGAGCAAAACCCATTATTTTTTAAATTTGAGAACATCACTGAATACATTATATTACACTCTTTCTTATGGTACAATTATTTTTCAAATTGGATAATAAATAAAATGGATGCAATTAAAAGTTGGTCATACAATTTTCGGAACTTTCAGATCGTAACTTCCAATACAAAACTAAAACGGTCATATTTATATCGTATTACTGTTAGTTTTTAATTTAAAAATATCACAATATACCTCAGAATGTACTCTTCCTTATGGTACAATTATTTTTAAAATTGGTTCATAAATAAATTCGATGCAATCAAAAGTTAGTGACACAAATTTCGTATTTTTCAGTTTGCATAGCAGATTCCGCAAGCAGTAGTGGGTTGCAATTTTGACTATCGGGTTTGCCAGACACAAAATTTATCGTAGCAACAATTGCCATAAAAACTATTTCTTTTTATTTGGCGAGGAAATAGGCTTGCTTTTTTTCTCTCTGTTCTCAGACAGTTTACCGACAAAGTACAAAGTACAGATCGTAAAGTTTGGAGATTAACACTGTTTACTTATAATTGTACAGGCAACAAGATACAGAAGATGTTTTACTGATGCGGCTATTAGTTTAGGGTGCATTAAGTGTTAAAGCAAAAAAAAGTGAAATCACTTGCGAAAGAAGTATTGGTTTGCGAAGCAAACCAAACGGGATTGCGTAGCAATCCCCTGGAGTCGGCAAGCTTAAGCGAGCAGGGGGCGAAACCATCACTGTGACGTCATGTACCGGAAAATGAAATCGGGATAATACGAATTATTCAGATAGTTTCACTCTGTGAAAGGAATGTTGGTTTGCGAAGCAAACCAAATGGCATCTGTGAAAGGATTGTTGGTTTGCGAAGCAAACCAAATGGGATTGCGCAGCAATCCCCGGGGGTTGGCGAGCGTAAGCAAGCAGGGGGCGGAGCCCCCTAGTATTAAAAAAAAAAGTTACAGCTGCAGTAGGATTGACAAACACTTCCTTTTATAATATTATAGATGATAGAAAAAAAACTTTAATATTTAATATTTGTTTAGATATCAGACTTCACAAAGGGAAGAAATTTCGCAAAAATTTCCAAATGTTCAGATATATGCATAATAAACACAAAAAATTAATAGTAATGTCAACCGCAAGAAAGATTGAAAGATGGGAAAAACCAAGATCCAGACATCCGATGCTGAGCGTGAATGGGCGTTTGGCGAGAGCGCCTCAAATTCTTCCTGCCACTCACATAATTTAGTTGCCTTGCTCCGACCTCCTTTGAGCGAGCACAACATTTGAGGTGCCATTTGTTTTGTCTCTTTCCGTTCTATAAATAATAATAGAAATACAACCTTTTTATTTAAAACTTATTTAGATATTGGTGTTTTCAAAGGGTGGAAAATCGAAACATTTTCAAAACTTCCAAATAATAGCAGCATAATAAACAACAAAAGAATTATAGATAAAGGCCAATAGGAAAAAGATTGTGAGATGTGGAATCGAAGAAAATCAGAACATCCTATGCTGAGTGTCAGCAGGCCAGGGGGAAGTTCTTCAAAGTATAGACGTTACACCTTTAAGGTGAACAAATGCCTGATACGAGTGCACCAAGTACATACACCACACAGATCAACACATAAATAGCATATCTGATGACATAAACGTTTTATAAACGAATGATGGAGTTCAACCCATAGAGGTCAGTAATGAGTCACAGCTTTCAACATCAACAGCGAGTTCACCAATTGATATATGTGCAAAGCAACAAACATTTGATGTGAAATTAAAACAGGGTAGTACTAATTTCTTTCACTCTCATTCACCATTCAGCCTCACTGACGTATTCTAAGCTTTAAACCTAGCGGCCATGTCCCGACATAGCCCTTCCATTTACTAGTATAATTGTTTAAATTCAACAAAATCAATTTGAACCAAAGCTTTAAAACCTAATTATAAAATTGTAATTTTCATACAAGAGTAGTTAATTACCTCAATTGATAAAGTTCTTGGACATAGAACATGAACAGAGTTGCGGTATCCACACCAAACTTTGTTATGGACGACAACCATACACCGTATTGAATAATGAGGATATCCAAGATCTAGTATATGGTAGTTATTGAGTTCCCACTGATTGTCTGGAAAAAATGTTTGTTTAATATATTTTAAATAAGTGTTCCAATGAAAATTTTGCAAACAAAGAAGTGATTCTGATGTACTGTAAGTATATCAAACTTACCTTCACCTCGATGAAATATTGCCACTGTACCATTTGCCATAGCTGCTACAACTCTTCCTTTTAAATGTCTTGGGGAAAAAAGTGAATAATTTCAACAATCTGAATGCAGTTTCAAATTTTTTAGTTAAATATAATTTATGCTCATATACTCAACAGTTAATAAAATTCATTCATAGTCTAAATTTCATAGGTTAACAAAGTCAAATAATTATGAGTGCCTTTAAATTATAATGATTATAATCAAATCATTACAAAAGCAAGGACCGTTAATAACCAAATTGTTCTAGATTAAAGGGACATACCATGAGGCAAGTGGGTATTTAATTAACATCGCACTGGAGCAACACAACAGGCTACTGGCAATGGTCAGGGATCAAACCCTGAAGGGAAAGAGCCGAAGACATTACCATGCAATTTTGAACAAGGTCACCTCTGAACTGGCACCTCACTCTCTAAACTTCTACACAATGAAACAAAAGAAAATGTGAAGCCACAACAGATTTAACTTACACCAGCCCCCATGTAAATGACTGTCTTTGGCTGGACCTACCGCATTTCTCATTTATCTCATATCCAAAATTGTCAGTTAGCGAAAAGAACCTTGACATACAGATTTAAAGTGGACTCATCACTTACACAAGACTCTTTAATTGAACCACTTGAAGGGCAAATTACAAACCTTTCTAGTTCAAATTGTAAGTGCTCTATTTCTAGTAAATAGGGCACTAAATTTCTCAATTAGTAATTACATAAAATGCAAAATTCCTTTTTTGAGGGAAGAGTAAAAAATACTGATTATACGAAAAAATATTTTAAACTAGACATGGCATATCGACCAAACACCAAAACCTTGGTCCGGAACATAATCTACACAAAAAATTCAAAAACTACTGTAATAAAGATGAAAGTACTTACACAATATTCAAGACAGCATCTTTTAGCTTCACAGTATGTATGCATCGCCACCACTGTGCAACAGATGAATGCACATATATACTAAAAAGAAATACATTACACTTAATTTATAACCTGTCCGTTAGGAAAACATTTAAAAAAAATTTTTTTAATGAATTTAAATCTAACTAAATAAGAAAATAGGTAAAAGATAAACTTGCAATCTACTTAATTTCAAACATTAAACTTGCATAAAAGAACACAATAAAAATAAATCAATAGTTTCAGGAGTAAGATTATAATGCAAATGTGATTAATTATTCTCCAAAATTTAAGTCACAAAAATATGCAATCCATAAAAACACCTCAAACAAATATAAATTTTCAGTGCAAATTATTGTTTAAGAATGAAATATTGTCAATTTGCAAAAACGAAATTAAACTTACCTTCCATTCTGTGCACCCATCCACATGGTTGGTAACACACTGGACATTTTTTCAATGTGATCATATGCTAATGGGTTATCTTTTGACAGTTCAGAAATTCCATCTTTTATTATTTCAGGAGGATCTTTCATGACAATCCATTGCTGTTGTTGTTGCTGCTGCTGTCTGCCTTGTTCAGAAGCATTTTCTGAATTATCTGAACTTTTATCTGTAAGTAAAAATTGATGAAAGATTTAAAACTCATGTTGGATAAATATTAAGAATAGTTCTATTAATACTTTACTAACTGACTTGGTTTATTTGGAATGTTTCAAAACTTATAAATATTATAATTTTTATCTAGTTTTTTTAGTAGCAGATACTAATAAATAAGGTTCACAGTAAAGCAAATGGCATAAGAGCTGGAAAAAAGTTCTCTACTCCAAAAATGCTTCTTTGAAAAAAATTCAAACTTCTTAGATTACATCAAACCAATGACACATGACAGGTATACATTATACAAATGGGTTCTTAGATATTTTCTATACACACACATATTGTTACCACCATACTAAAGGCATGAATTTTCAAAATGGAAGTTTATATAAACACGCGTTTAAAGTTTTGATGCTTCGGGAAAAATCGAGTTACGACTCAAAGGTTGCTTTTTTCTTATGAGAATTGGCATTTCCACAAAGTATCAAGTTTCATGTGTCAGTATAAAACATGAAATGGTGACATAAAAATGCAGTTCGGTGTAAATCCCCCAAAATTCGGTCTTTTCTGTTTTCACTGCATAATTCTAACTTGTGCTTGTTTCATTGCAATGCTAAGAATGGAGATCCAGAATGTTCATTTCCGTCATATTATCCTCTTTTATTTTAAGAAAAAAAATGCTACTCAGACTGCTTGTAAAATGTGTGCTGTATATGGACAAAGTGCTGTTTCTGATGACACAATTCAAAGGTGGTTTGATAAATTTAAGCGCAGAAATTTCTGCCTCGAAGATCATGCCCGCTCTGGATGACCATCCTCTGTAAAAGAGGATCTATTAAAAGATGCTATCGCTGAAAATCCACGTTTCACAGTTCAGGAACTATCACACAGACTAAATATTCCAAAACGTATAGTTCATGATCATCTGAAGAAGATTGGGTATGTAAGTATTACGATGTATGGTAGGCCCATACTTCAACATAGAATATGGTTGCTCGAATTTCGGCATGTGATTCTTTGCTCCGGCATGTGAAGAAGCTCCTGTTTTGAAACAGCTCATTACTGGAGATGAAAAGTGGATACTTTACAATAATGGTTACAAGAAAGAGATCACGGGGTAAGCCAAATGAACCTCCCCAAGTAACATCGAGAGGGAGGCTGCACCTCAAAAAAGTAATGATTTGTGTATGGTGGGATTACAAAGGAATTGGTCATTATGAATATTGGATGAAATATGTAGGTCCAGGCTTTTAGTATATTTTTAACTTCATATTAAACTATGCCTTTAAATCCTTACAATACAATAAATTAGCTAATTACTACAATATAAAGTCACAAAATTACATCTAAGTACCTTCAGGTGCTGACTGCCTAAACAAAACAGGCTCCGTTTCTGGAAAATTAAAGACAGCAATCACAAAATGAAAAGATAACATAAATTGTACAGTACAATTGATAGATTGACGTTACAAAGCATAAATAATCCAATAAAACCAAAATAAATTAACTTCAGCTGTGAAGCTAATTTAAGCTTTCTAAAAATAACATATTTGCATTACTTGTAACCAAAAATAACATTTAAAATCATCTATTAATTGAAATTGTTTGAACGATTGTCATAAAAATAATAATGTATAAAAATTAATAAGCTAGATGTTCATGTCTTAACCAAAAAAAAATCGTAATCAGAGAAAAGGCTTATCTTCTTTAGTTCAGTTAACTGGGGTTGTACTGTAAACGGTAAAACTTTTAACAAAATGTGAAATAATTAATGGAGTCTAAAATATTTTTAAAAAAATAGTTTTATATTTTAATTTTGAACAGCCATTAAAAAGTAGGAACTTACAAAAGTTCAATAACAAAGGCTAGTTGCTTCTGGTAAAAGCATTGGGAATCCCATATGCAAACCCCTAAAAGATCTGGAGAACATTCTGCTCTCTTATAATGTAAGTTCAGTTTCGATATTTTAAACAATACATTTGAGTACAGAAGGAATAACCTAAACTCACTGAAATTAAGATATAAACAAGTTTTATTATGCATTAATTTGAATTTGTTTTGATCAAGATAAACTTTTTAATATTTCAGTAGTATATTATTATAGTGAATTTAAAAGATCAACATGACTCATTAAAATATTTCAAGTACTATAAAGGAAAATTTAGGAATAGATTAAAATAATTTGGTAGATGAATTATAGATAAAATTAGTAATTGATAATTGCACAAATTTCTAACTCATACCTTTTTCTTCATTTGTAGGTGAAGGACTAGAAGATGGACCAGTAGAACAGCTAACGAATGTTATGTTACCAATGCTGCTCACACTGTCACTAGATTTGGTATCATCTGGAACCTCAGTTTTCTCAGGTTCAACTCCAAGTTTTAGAAACTCATCATCCACTGGATAGTCTGACTCACAAGCACCTAATTTAAAATTGTACTAAAATTAAACACGACACGAAAATTTCTTATTTTAAACAGACATTATGAACATAAAAACTTGAGGTTGGTTGGTTGATTTGGCGTTTATGGTGCATTGGCTATGTTTGGCCATGCTGTATCGGACTCAAGACATACAATATCAAATAATAGACACACACACGATGGAAGTTTTTACTGACACAGAAGAGAGAAATACACCCAGGGAGGAATGTACACGACGGGAATTGAACCTGTGCCCCCCCTACAACTCGAAGGTTGCTAGCACAGTGGGCCATGTTGGCCCCTAAAAACTTGAGCATGTATTAAACTTTTATTAAGTAAAAAAATAAAACTTGCTTGCTAAGTATGCACATGTAAAACACTTAAAATTCCATTTTACATCATGATTTTTAAATGGTAAAAATCTCCAGAAAAAAAAATAATAAGACAATAACACATGAAAATATATATGATTATTTTAGCTATTAATATTTTAACTTTATTGGTGACTGCCTTTATGGATAGTTCACTAGATAATACATATAAACGTATTTTAGTAAAAAGTCAAAACAAAAAAAAATTTAATTTAATTACCCTATTTCTATTGACCAGATAATTTTGAAAAATGCATTTGTTAAATCAAAGAACATGATTCTCTTTTGCACGTAAAGAGTAGTTATCTCTGTCTCACTGCTGAAAGTTGAATTGATGTTTTCAGACATCCAGTGTAAACCAGCATTCACACAACTAAACCAAGCCATATGAAGCATTAACGTTTGCATACTGGCAATGGCATTCATATACACAAACTCCTACTTCACAACATTATCTGCAAATTTACACAACACAGATTGGTAACAGGGGGGGGGGAGTGAAAGAATTTCAGATCTATAATGCAAACAAGATATAAATATCCACCCCCCAATAACTTTTTACGAGTAATCTATATTTATGAATCAACCTTCAAAAATATAAATATAAAAAAACGTAAATATTAAGTATCATATGAAAATATTAAATGTTTTTACCTGGAACACTAGCTATGCATAACAGATGAGAAGAGCATACGAAAAAACTACTTAAAACATCTGCAGGGTTTCTGGCATCTATTACATTAACTTTACTATTTGTGTGTGTGCTAGTTCCAATCCAAATGAGAGACGATAACCTTTGTTCGATTTCTTCATTTTCTTTCCTGGACTTTTCTTGCTCCTGTAAAATAGATTTTTAATAATAATTAATTTTAGTTCTACAATGCTATTAACAAAAATACATCAGCCAATATTTACTATATTTCTGAGCTTAAAGAACCTTGTGATATAACTTTTAACTTCACCATGGAAATTTTAAAATGTTCTTTCTGCTCTACAGCCACTTCCAACTCTAAAATTAGGATATGCTGCATATCATAGCTTGACACAAATTGCTTGATACACTTTAAATACAAATTACTATTTCACTATCTGAAAAGTTCAAAATGCTTCAAAAATTTGGGTTAAGCAAGGAGGTTATTAATGCAACACGCTTATCAAATTTATTTATGAACAAATAGCTTTTGATCAAAATGAAATCGTAAATTAGAATACACAGGTTTAGTAATTAAGTTCACTTATGTTTATATTAAATTACTTTACACTAACTATATAAGTTGAAAACCAATTCTCTTAGTTGCTAATGAAAATTACTTGTTACATTTAAAGTGTAATAAAGACAGCAACAAAAGTTTCAAAAACTACTTGCAATAGGGTTAAAAAAGCAGTACCTAAATTATAAACAATTATAATTCACCTTTTCTTTGGAAAAGAATTATACACGATTTTTTTTACTGTTCAAGTTGAATCATGAGAAATAGTTGAAAGTTAAAATATATGATGTCAACTTAATTTATCAGTTCAAGATATGTATTTAATAACTTAATTTTAAAGCAATTTCGGCTTTTTATAACTGCAACTCCTATTTTTTATTTTTAAATCACTTAATTTTAATTCACAATTTTGAAATCTTAAATACACCATCATGCATGTGAAACATGATTGAGGGAAAGATGCTTTTGAGTGCACATATAACGTCTCAGTAAGGTTCTTAGTGTATAATTCCATCAATGATTCAAAGTTCATTTACATGAAGCATACGTACCTTTTTCTAGAAATAAAGAGATTAAAAAAACTGAAGTTGTATTTTAATCGAAGGAATTCATATGAATATTACATAAACATAATAACTTTACGTAATATTAATAAGTAGAGATAATAAGATTACTAACTGCAAGTTCGTGGTTTAATTTGTCAACTTCGGATAGATCCTCAGATGGTGAACCTTCTTCTGGAGGAGAGGAATAGAATACACTGGCACCAACAATAGATCCACCATCCCTAGTTCGGCCACCATTCAAATTTACACCAGCTGCACACCAAATCTAATGTAACAAAAGAAACAGGTGAATTCAATATTTTTGAACGCCTAAAATATTTATACCTTAATGTAACCAATGTTTTTGTAATTACAATAAACATTACTTTGAGCCAAGATATTTGAGATTAAAAAGGATTAAAAATAGTGAGACTGAAATATTTCAAACAAATTCATTTTTACAACATAACCATATGCATTAAACAAAAAATTAATTAGATTATTAATTAGAAATTAGTGTTTGCCTTTTCAAAGTTTTTTATACTTCCTACAAAAACATTGTTTAATAATCTAAAACTTAATGAAATTACAAAGTAAAATACTAAAAACATTGAATGGAGAAAAACAAAATCCCATTCTTGGATCATACAACACTAATACATTAAGCTTATACCTTCATTCCAGGCTCTTTATCCATCAAAGGTCGACAGTAAACAGGAACAGGTACAGGAAAACTGGGATCAAATGATAAAGATGAAGCAGATTCAGTCTCGCCATTGCTGTTACCATCATTCATACTAAGAATGGGTAGACTCCAACCATAAGCTTGCATTCGACCATCTTCCTTCTTAACATGGGCTCGAACTTGCTTGTATTGCTCTTTCCGTTCCCTTGCTCGTTGTTGTTGGAGACGTTCAGATGCTCTGGATTTTTTAAAAGTCAAAATGATAAACAGCATTAACGATAATAAAGTCCAGAAACACTAAAGAGCAGAAATATTAATAAGAGCAAAATGTATCAGATCAATCTCAAAGCACAAAAGTGCTGATCTCTAACTTTCATGTCACTATCTAGAGCTATGGATTCGTTAGTATTCAACAGATTTATTAGTGGGAAAAATAAGAAAATATTGATGACTCAATGCCAATGTCATCTCTATCTTCAAGACAACAAGATCAAAATGCACCCTTTTCATAATTTTCAAGGATATTTTTAAGGAATATCAATATTTATATATAAGTTATAAAGTAATTTTACAAGAACTTAGCACATTTTTTCCCAATAATTTATTTAAAATTGCAGTAAATCCACTGTATTATGTTTAGTATTTGTAAATATTTTTTTTTTAATTATGTATATATACAAGTTTTTGTAATAAATCTTAAATACTATCACTGTAAGCGTGTTCATCCAAGTAGTTGGCTACGTCCACGCTTCATTTTTAGCAGTATATTACAGTTAACAACTAATAACTTTAGAGAAAATACTCAATGTAACCTTTTTCCTATTATAGGCATGCTTAAACAATGATACATGTGACAAATACTAGAATGAAAATTATTTATTCAGAGATAATACCAATTGAACAGAAATTGAAAGTATATTAACTCTTCAATGAACAATTTGCATGTTATGAAAAATATTTTTTTCTTCCCTAATTATGGAATAGATATATGAAACTAAATATTTTGGTTGGAAATTCCTTCCACATCAGTCTAGAATTTCAAATACAATTCATTGATTTTTAAATTTTGTTTTCTGTTTGTTAACTTTCCTAAAATGTTGCCTTAACATAATTTATTTTTCTAGGTTGACAAAATATGAATTTCAATCTTAAGTACTTCCCAATAAATAGCATTACACCTTTGCACATGAAAAATTTTAATGCCTATTTTTAATTTTTTAGAATTTGAATTAGCAAAAACTGAATTTATGAATGGGAAAACCATATAAGTTGACATGCATTTTCCTGAAAGTATATAAACAGATGATACAGATCACAGTTTACTTTCTTTTATAAAACAGCAACATATCTCAATAGTAAGCTTATCTACCTTGTGAAGGCAAGCAAATTTAACAAAATGAAGTCATTATGTAAAAAGTAAGAGATGAAGTAAAAAGTTTTTTAAAAAAATTATTATGAAGACAGTGAAAAAGAGACAAGTAAAAAAAATTGTTTTTAATATTTTATAAGAATATTATTTTAAGATGTCAATACCTAAACAGCCTCTTTAAAAAATTATTTACATTTGAAAAGGCTAAAATTTTGTAACAAAAATCTAATATTTAAAATCTGATGTTTATTTCATGTCTTATTTGCATTTATAAACCATTCAGCACTTAAAACTAGATAGTTTTAATTCTTACGATCTTCTCTTGGTGAAATAGGAAGTTCAAATTTTTTTAAACACTTAAGGGCATTGCCATTATTGTTATGATAATTTTTGTTTGTTTATAAAACTGGGTTTCACAAACCTTTTGTACGACAGAAAAAAGAATACAGTTAACATCACTTGAGTGTAAATATATATTTATATTTAATAAAATGAGGCCTTGGTTGAATTTAGTAGAAAATTTATTTACAGACAGAATACAGACAAGATAAACAAAGGAAAAAGAAGAAATATGCGAAAATACTTCGTACACTCCCAAAAGTACATAAAATATCTAACAGAAAAGTTAAAATAAGATCTAAAAACAGTCATGCATAAAATATATAGAAATAACATCAGAAAAATAGAACAGTTTCTTTCAAACAAAATACCATGCATACAAAAAATGCAGTTTTCTCCAACGAACACATTCAATTAGTAAGTTTTGGATGGATTTGAGTGGGATGGTTTGGATGTAAACTCACAAATCACTATCAAGGAAATCAATATTCTTTCCTTTCTCGCCCAACCTCGTCTTCCGCAGTGCATCTAAAGTAGGACTGACGTGAACAGACGGGGAACTGTACAGAATCCCTGATGAAGTGGGAGACTTTCGAACAGCTTTTTCTGAGGAGCTGCCAGAACTAAATAAACTGTTGAAGCTACAAAATTAAAATTTTCATTTATAAAACATTTAAATATATAATATTACACTATTTATAGATATCTATATATTTATTTTGAATATTAATACATAATTTATTTATAAACTCCTTTATTCCTTAATTACAAAATCAGATCTTGAAATTTTTATCAAGCATGTATACAATACGTTGGTGAAAATCCTTCTCAATTTACTAACCAACCCACATTAAAAGAAAACTTTACTAACAATTATACTACTAAACATTTTCAGTCTTGATTAAAACAATATAGGACGGATCTACATAGTTCTTAAAAGATTCTGATAACATGCAATATATATGCAAGAAAGGAAAACAAATAATCTACACAATGAATGAATGTATTTCTATATCCAAAGCTCATCATGTAAAAATTTTCATTTTTTTTATTCTTCACAAAATTTTTAAATGTGGATTTCCTAAGGATTGAAAATAATTGCAGGGAAATTTTTAATACAATTCTCTGATTGTACAAGTCCTGAAATTCCATTTGTACACTCTATAACAAAAAAATCGACGCACCAAGAAGGAGTTGTCCGATGGAGACAACAATTGGTGGATAGGAAAATTATGTACAGAATAGAATATTAAAATTTCAGAACAATTGAATGATTTATTTCAGAGTTACAGTAACGAGCTCAATAAGGTGTTGACCCACCTCTAGCCTGGATGCGAGCTGCCACAGGGCGTGGCATAGACCGATAAAGCTCCTGCATGGTCTCCTGCAGTATTTCTTGCTAAATTTGCTCCAATTGTCCGACTACGTCATCAACATTCCCTACCGGATGCAGTCGCCTTCCCATCATATCCCAGACATGCTTGATGGGAGAGAGATCTGTTGATCTGGCTGGCCAAGGAAGTGTTTGACAAGCTTGAAGACAGTTCATAGCAACACGTACTGTATGTGGTCTGGCATTGTCTTGCTGAAAAATAAGCCCAGGGTACTGCGAAAGGAATGGTAGCAAAACAGGTCTCAGAATGTCGTCAACGTACCGCTGTGCAGTAAGTGTACCTCTAATGACGACCAAAGGGCTATCAAGGGAAATGGCACCCCAGACCATAACTTCTTTTTGAGGGCCCGTGTGGTTTGCAATAGTGAAAGCAGGATCAGCACGCTGCCCTGGGCGTCTCCAGATACGTCTTCGATGATCGTCAGGACACAGTTGGATGCGGGATTCGTCGCTAAAGACTATACGTCCCCAGTCAGCATCATTCCAGCCTGACTGAGCCAAGCACCACTGTAATCTGGCTTGACAATGTGCAGGCGTGAGTGGCAGGTGGCGTAACGGTCGGTACGAGCATAGATTTCGCTCTCTCAGCCGTCTGAGAATGGTCATGGTGGACACTCGTGTGTGGGTCGCACGACTGATGGTTGATAGCGATGAATCAGGCGCTGTGACAGCTGATCTGACAATCACTCTGTCCTCGCGATCTGTTTTGCCCCTACGTCGACCGCTACCATCATGATGCTGAAATCTGCCATTGTCCACCCACTCTTGCCAGCATCTTCTAATCGACTCACATGACGAGCGATTCTCCGATTTGCCCTACCTGCCTCTTTCAATCCAATGATATGACCTCTTTCAAGTTCTGAAAGTTGCTCATAATGAGCTCGAATCCTGCGGCGAGGCATTTTTTCAGTCGTTGAAAGGTATCCTAAATCGCAATGCAGCAGAAATTTTTAACAACAGTTCAAGAACAGCACCTCATATATACATCTGCTAGATTCACAGTTCCGATGCGCTGGAGATCGCACTATTCATTCATTGGACACCAAATTTTAATCATTTGTATATTTGGTCAAAACATTTTTGCATACGAAATTTCAAAGCAATCGGATGATTCCTTCTTGGTGTGTCGATTTTTTTGTTATAGAGTGTGTTCAATAAATATGATTTGCATAAGTATTGGTTGGTTTTAAACTTCCCTATGAAATGGAATGTTTATAGTATATTAAAAGTAACAAAACAAGTACAAATGTCAGAATCTCTGAAAAAAATTAACCTAAAATGGAATCAAGTGAAGACTTACTAAAACTAAATTTCAAATTTAAATATGTTTGAGCATGCAAATAGAATGTCCCAGAATAAATAATCAAACATATTTCCATTTAAAAATGAATCAATTCACCTAAAATAAAAATATTTTACATAGCATTTTATTGACAAGTTAAAATTGCTTTTATAATTTAATTTTAAAGAATAAAATCTGAAACTACAAAACCTACAATTTTCTAATAGACGACTGATTTTTCTTCTGATCAGATGATGGATCATTTCTAGATGCTCGTATCATTTCTGTCCATCGAACAGCTTCTTGCAACTCCATTAATTTTTCTTTATACTGGTTACGCTCCATGAGTACTCGTGCCATCTCAACTCTTGTAAATCGTTTCCTTTGGGCCAATGGAATATCTTCCTATAAAATTAGTTTTTAAAAAATTTTAACGATATTACTCATAAGGAAACTTCAGAGATCAATTAAAATACTTAATACAATTAGATATGAAAATTTAATTCAAGTAACACATGTACTAAAACATAATCAGGGTATCTACTAAATTTTGGGGACCTTATAGGTATTTTCTAAAATAAATGCATGATCTGATTTTACATGATTATGTGGGTCAGTTAAATGCAATTATACTTTAAAATCACACTTTTTTTTTATTGCTTACAGTCTAATCTCGAGAAAAAAAGCCTCTATATCAAATTTCAGCTTTAAAAAGCTGTTTTCTAAATAAAATTTAAAAAACAAAGACAAACCATATATCATGTCAAAGTATATGAACTTATTAAACAAATACTCTGTTATATTCATTATTTTTGTTTTTTAAATACTTAAAATTTTTTTAAAAAAACTGAAGGAAAAAAAAAATTACTTTTAAAACATTGGGTAACGTAAATTTTTTTTTTATGTTTTATGCATCAAATGAAGTTGGTAAAACAATTATGCATCAATTTGTGTATTTAAAAAAACTGTCTCTGAATGTGGTTGGATTGGGGGAGTTACACTATTTTCATTTCCTTTCCAGTTTGCATAATTTCTTTGTCTAATTGTTCAGTTTCATCATTTGCAGTTTGCATTATTTGCAATTTCTTTTTTCATTTAAGTTCCACTGCCGCCACCTTTTGTTTGCGTCTTTAAAAATTTTTTATAAAATTTCGGGACAAAATTTATGATTTGGGGACATTTTTAGGACTTTTGGGACCAGTTTTCCACCGACCTTATTTCCGTTTTTTATCCGCAAGATATATAATAAAGAAGTTCTAGGGACAAATTCTTAATTAAAAAATTGTTTATCAAAGAAATTTCAAAGTAGACAAAATTATGCTTGTTAAGCTCAATAGTTAACAAATAACTTTGGTCTCCTACTGCTTTAAATTATTTCTCAGCACCTTTCAAGACCTTTACATTAACATCCAGTTTATATTTACTAAAATTAAGAAACACAAAAAGAATAATGAAAAGATATTTGTTTCAGGATGAAATTGTTTAGTTAACCAATTTATAACCAGGTTAATAACCACTTTAAGAGTTTTTATTTTCATGCTTTAAGATACAAAGCTCAATATCATATATTAGTTTGTAAATACCATATATTTTTATATTACTCTAAAATATTTAATATTTTATCAGAAATTAATATTTAACCCTTAATATATATTTTTGCAATTATTAATAACAATCTACAGATAAAATTACACACATAAAGAGTGAAATCATTTCTATGCAGGAGAAAAATATTACCTCTTCTTCAAATTTAGCTTTTGTCTTTTCTGCTTCTTCTTTAGTTTTCCTTAATTCTTCTTCTAAGTCAACAACACGTTGTTTTAGCCTTTCTTTGACTGCTTGCAGTGATTTAATTTCTCCTTGCAATATTTCCATCTCACTAAAATAGTGTAATTCAGAAACATTGAAATTCGGATTAAATTAAATGTTTAAGGATTAGATTAGTATTTGAATCTTTACATCAACAACAGTCATGAATAAGCAAATTGCAAATGTTTGTTACATTATTTTAAAAAATACAGGAAAATTAAAATTTTACATTGATACTACTTGAAGTTATGTAAATCAAATGGAATTTCTAAAATTATGAAGTTAGCTATTCCTACATGTACATCATATTACTCTTTAAATCTTTATTGAATTTATATAAAACAGCTATATATATATTGAATAAATAAACTGATAAATAATTTTGGTGAAGCTACATTCACCACATCTCCATTAGACCTTAAACATAGCACATTAATACAAGTCCCTCACTAGTTTCCCTTTTGAGATGACTCCATCCCATTTGAAGCCAGTGGGATGAGATTCAGTTACCCTATCTTACAATAATGGTTTCCCCTTTGCTCCAGCCAAACTTCGGACCCAGAGGAGTGAGGATGCTGTATGCAAAAGGAGCGGATACGATGGGGTCCTGACGGTGCGCACGATTTCACGGGAGTCATCTCTACTATTATAAAATGAAGTTCGTGTATTGTGTGTGTTCACAGTGTCCTGACGAATCTATGACAATACAATAATAAAATTTGGAACACAGGTAGTTAGAATTTTTTGCAAATTTTATATGCCAGCCTGAATTGTAAAATTTAATCTAGAACATTTTAAAATGAATTTAATGAAATTTAATTATTATTGTTTTCTTTGGAATGGCAACAGCATAAAGATATAAGATTCTAAATTTATTTTTTCCGTTTCAGTTTTTATTTTGCGCAGAGGAATGATTTTCCAGCAGAAGATAAAAAAACAAAGATTTAACTTTGGTTATGTAGGTTTTTTTTGCATCTCCTAGACCGTTAACGATAGAGTAAAAATTTCAACGGATTTGAAATCTGCGGAAAATTTCACAATAGATCGATACCTAAAAATATGTTTTTCTTTAAATAAATAGATAAAAAAATTTAATTGAATATCTTTTATATTTTTGCAAGAGAATGTGATGTCAAGATAACATTTGTGTTCCAAAAATAAACAGATTACATTTTCAGACCTCTTACGATTTCAGCGAAAGAAAGCAGAGGAAATAAAAAAAATTTTGGCTGGCGTTATTTAGTTCTTTTTTGTAACATCGGGATCGTTAAAGATAGATTTGAAATCCACTTAAAATTTGACACAAGATAGATACCTTATACGTTTCATTTTCTTTTAATAAATAATTTTTCAATTAAATATTTATATTTTTTGGTTTGCGAAACAAACCACCACACGGGTAATGTGACCTCCACGAAAAGAACTGTCACAGGCAACACCCTTTTGGTTTGCGAAGCAAATCAAATCAACAAAACGGGCAACTCCGTTATGGATGTTATCCAATAGGCTATGAACTCCTGCAAACCAAATAACCCCACAAAAGTAACTGGCACCGGCTAGCCACTTCGTGTAGTTCAAGATAAACCTTACTTTACTCAATACATGTGATTACTTTTGCATAAACTGAGTAGGGATCCCAATTAAACCCCCCTTAGGATTTTGAACCAAATTGTATGAATGTATTTCTTGTTTTACATTATATAATATATATATATATATATATTTAATCCAACCTTTGCACTGTTCATTCATAAGCCACTATATTATCACACAGTAGATATCCATTTTACAATATAAACTAATTTCATCAAAATGTCATTCTTTATAAGAGAAAATTTTACCTGGTTAGCTCGTCAACTTTTGCAATTAGATCATCTTTCACAATATTTAAAGCATTCCTGTAAAGTAATGAATTGAATTCAGTTAAATGAAAATGTGGTCAATGGCAGGACATTTAAAATATCAGCAAAAATTACTACTACATTTTAAATTTCCAGTAGTTAAACATTAACTTTTCATGTGGTACAGTCAGTCTGTGAGACAGCATATTTGTACATCTCTTCAGCTGCGTATAATTCACAATATATCTTTCTAAAACATTACCAAAAAAAATTGATAGAATTTTAACTTTTTGGTTAAGGCTGAGGAGTAATAAGTATTTGAGGCTACTTGTATCAGTTATAAGTCAAATCAGTTATAATAAGTACTACTTAGTTGAAAATTAAACAAGTTCAATCATCCAAGAAACACCACAAGCAAAATATATACGTTGCACAAAAAACGCAAAACATAATATTTGCAATTGTTACAGCATTACAACAGATTACTTCAAGACAAAATAAATTTTTTTTCATCAAAACAAATTAATTTACTGTACAATAGCAACTTGTTAAAATGGCTATTTCTTTGACATTAATATTAAAAATGTTTGCCCCAAGAATATGAGCCATTGAATATAACTATGAGCGAAAATAATTGAAGAAAACTTCTTGGAGGAATGCCATCACTCACTGAAGTAATAATCGGTTATTTTTTAGTTTTATAGCGCATGGGGGCACACTTGGCTATTGCAACAAACACAAGACAAACTATGTCAAGTAATTGTGAAAAGAAAGGGAAAAGGGAGAAAGAAAGATTGCTTGGGCATCCATGGGGCATGACCAATATGTTTACCAGAGATCCCATGGTAGAAGAATATATCACTAGGGTATCTCAGGTTCATGAAGCTCATACAAACAAAAGAGAAATGTGCCCCTGAAGACTTTGCTGTTATAATTAACTTACTTATATAGAATTCAAGTATTTCTGTTCATTGCCCATTTATACAATTTAAAAGGCTAATAGATGTCAATAATAAGTTTTAAAAATGTGCTCGAATCAAAAAAAAAATTGTGGGGAAATAAAAACTTATCACATTTTTATAATTCATATGTGGGTTATGCATAACTCACTTGGTTGCTAGAAGCTCGTTGTTTTCTAAAATCAAATTTTCCACTTCTTTTCCCATACCTAAAATTATATATACCAAGCATTATTCAAAATGTTTTAACATAAAAATAAATGATTCAACAAAAAGACTACCTAACTGGCATTTCCAAACTGTAATGAGGTAACAAATTAGGAAGACAAAACTCTGGTAGTTTTTCAATTTCGCTGTTCAAAGGCATATTTGAATTGAATAGTTATAATTTTAATATTTCCATTCTATTCTTTAAAACTAGAATATCATTACTTAAGAAGAAAATATATTTTTTCTAAATGTATACTTTTTATAAAACTTGATATTATTTAGAACTAAATTAAAATATTTATAGAAACAGATTTTGCAGTTAACAATACTTGAAAGTTAAGTAAATATTAGTTTCATACCTCTATACTTTAAAAATAGAATTTTAACAAAAAATTGCAAGAAAGCATATGAAAGATGTCCAACATGAATTTCAGAAAACTTAAGTCAAAATCAATGTTCTGTCAAATGTATATTTTATTTGTTTATTTCAATACAATTTATTTAATAAGCATCCTAAAATGTCTAGTATATAATATATTTTAGCTATTCTAAATTTTAATACTATTAAAAGCACACAATTTTAATCTGAAAAACAATCATACTGCACATAAAATTTATTCATTCCCTCCAAATTCACCATCCTTGGCAAAAATCATTTTCTGCATGCAAAGTTATGTGAAAAAACACTGAAAACCTAAATTTAAGGATAACAAAAACAATAAAACAAATCTTACCAAAGAAACTGTCAGGTGCTGCAGGTATTGATATATTTCATTAAAAGATAGAAAAAATATGTTAGTGAATTATTCAAAATGGCAGGAATTGAATATGGAAAATTAGATATTAATCACATGAATACCAATATTTTAAACACAAACTGGTTAATAGTAATGGTTAAATATTTCTATCAAAGAACTGACAAAAAAAGTAAAATTTATAATTTCATTTTTTTTTTTTTTAAATATTATTGGTTAATAGAAAAGGTCTATTAGAATTGTGATAATTCAAAAGATTTGAATGGTTATTTGGCCAGTTCAGTCACAAAATCATGCTAACAAACAAAATAATTATTAAATACAAAGAACACAATACCAGCTATATCATTTGCATCATCGTCATTAACATTTTCAGCTTCCTGGAAGCTCAACTCCTGATACAAAGTATTAGGCCTCCTTTTTTCACTATAAATAAAAGAAATAAATCTACTAAAAATTACGAAACAATGTGTACAAAAACATTTGGTAATAGGTCTTATTATATTTACAGTTTACCTTTGAAATAAAACATCAAGTTAAGACATACATGTGAAATTTGAAAATCAAACTCCGAGTAACTAACATTGAAACATACTACTAAGGTCAAAGAATATGCTTTAAAATGTCATTAACAGCAATTCTCTATGTTAATTGTGTTGACTGGTATTCTGAGAAATTGCGATATATGTTTGTATGAACAAATCTCAACAAGTTTATTTACTTCACTATGACAAGAGTTTCAGTATAGTAGGACATCATAAATGTATAATTAAATGTCATACAGATACTTTTGCACTGTTTATTCCTTTCCTGGTATGCATTGCATTTAAAACAAAGAATTCTGACACAGTTCATAGAACATGTGACGCCATCCTTTGCAATACAAGATATATTGTGAAAGAAAAACAATTTATCAGTATTAAAAATTAAGAATTACCTTACCAATTGTATCAACTTACAAATTTAACTACCATTTAATTTAATTATAGTTATTTACAAAAGTTAAAGCAATGCTGTTTATTTTAAAATACAAAATTAAACAAAATATGTGAAAACGTAACTAAAAACTCATAATAAAAATTACTTTTGAACAGATGCTACGGGAAGTAAATCCATTGATGCCAAATCATTCATGTCATCTACATCAGGAGCAGAAGAAATGGATAAATCGGTCAAATCAGAACCAAAGCCATCTGTCCATCCACTTCCTGGTCAGCAATTAAAGAATAAAATGTAATGTTTTAAACACAACCAGCAATTTATTTAATTTCAGTAATTTTGTCTATTACTGTTAATATCATAAATAAAATTGGTCTAAACGCAAGAATTTTACATGATTTGCACATTTATGTAAAAGCATATCATGAATGTCTTACACATTCTGTGGACTTAACAAGTTTAAGTTCATGGTATTTATTTGTATAAAACACATATGCTTACAAAATTATTTAAAAATAGGTTAGTAGGAACTTTTTGTCATTTCATGAATATAAACATTATTAAAAAAATTCTCCTAGTTCATATTTATAATTTTACCTGCTCCAATGCTATCCGTAGTTTTATTTTATTTTACATCTTACCCATAATAGATACAAGCTAACACAGGTGAAGACTCCAATAAATTGATTATTGGGGAAACATAATCTTTACTCAACATACATACAAAACATACTCAAATTCCACGGCTTATATTAAATCAATAAAATTAAATAACTAATATTACCTTAATATTCTAAAGCCTTTAAAATTTTTAAGAGAATAAATAATTGGATCATTCAAAACAAATAACTCTTATTTTCTTTTTAAACTAAGGTAGATCTCTATCAACAAACTGGTTTTAAAATTGTAAAGTAATGAATTATTCTTAAATTCATTCAACACTTTATTTAACTGTGAAAATTTACATTATAATGAACTGGTAAGTTAGAAATATTTTCTTTCAGTAAAAACAGAGAGAGTTACACAGTTTACTTTTATATTTTATTCATTTTAAACTAAAATGCTAGTACATGATAATAAATTTACTAAGGGATGATAGATTACATGACAAGAGACAAGCAAATAAATTAATTGCAGTGTTACATAAATAGCATTAAAAAATTTACTATGTAAAGGCTTGATGTCTTGACTGGAATTAGGTGATCTCATAGATGCATGGACATCCTATTAAAATTAAAAATAGCTTCAACTTATTGTTTCTAAAAAACCATTAGAACATTGTTCAAAATCTCATTTTTTATTACAATCAATTATAAACAGTAATTTATAGTGTACAAAAAGTAAAAACTGTCTATTACATCTTGTTATGAATTAAGACATATTTAACTTTTAATTTTGCACTAATATGACAAATCAAAGCAAATTTTAGGGTAAGAGGAGGATTGTATTAAAAATTTTACTTTAAACTAAGAAATAAAAAAATAAATAAAAGGTAAGAATTATATTGGTTTATATAATAGTAAATAAAATATTATTTAGATATTTTGAGCTTAGAAACTAAAAGCAAAGTCTAAAAAGATAAATGTGTGCAGTTTTTCTTTTTGGTGGACACTCTTTGCTTAACAGACTTAATGTTAAACAGTTTCACTGTGAAGAAAACTGAACTAAGAGTTAACATTTAATACCTTTTATATATAAACAGACTCCAAATTTTGACCTTATAACTATAATTTTTTTACTTTGACTTGGTACACTTCCCTTTCAAGCTTGATATATAGAGAAATGTATTTGTTGAATATACTGTTAGTAAACATTTATCAAAGGCTTTGTAATTTTGATCAGTTTATAGATTATAAATAAAATAACATGCTATGAAGCATAGAAAGAGCAAAACAAACATAGTTAATAAATAAATATATTATGAATATGATTGGATTTATTTATGATTGCAAATATTTATTTGAAATTTAATTCAAACCGTAAATTTTAATTTATTGTCACTTTAATCACCCAGATCGATAACAAATTTAGGATTTGAAGCAATACAGGGCAATAATAAGAGGCCATTAATTTTTCCCTACAAATTGAGTTTGCAAAAGTTAATCAGGACTATACAAATTTTGGGAGGCAGATTACATATATTTCATAAATAAATATCTGCATCACACAAAAATCTAAACAGTTAATTCAAAACCATTTATTTAATTGAAATTTAATTTTAAGATAAAGTATTCAGATATTCAATTTAAATTTTTACTTTGATTCATCATTTTAATACATTTAAATGTACATTGCATTACACTTTATTAATCATTTATGATTATTTACATAAAAAAATACTTTCATATAAATAACTCTAGAAAAGAAAATTTTCATAAACAATTTTTGTCAGAGAAAAGTTAAAAACTTACATGAAGCTCATTTTGAAGACATTTCACAGAATCAGTTACATGGTTTGGTGGAGTCAAACCACTGAAGTCAGGTGGGCTAGACAAAGATTTTATAGAAGATTCCTCGGAACTCACACTGTACAATGATCCAGATTTCAATTGAGGGATGCTATGTCTTTAAACACAGAAAACAAATATTTGATAAGGAGAAGCTTTAATACGTATTAAGCAATTTGAAACTTATACATGTAAGCAAAACATATTAATCCATAAAGCCAAAGAATTAAAGATAACTGCATAACACAGCAAATATAAAATTTGTATTATTTTTGCATTAACAATAAAAAAAATTACATTTTCATTTGAAATTTCTTGCCACTTATTGTAAGGAATCTTACTCCTTACAAAGATTGACTTTTACAAATTTTCATCCTTTCTTAAATATAATTTTGTAACACTCCCCTAACCTTACATCACTCCTAACGCTACCTATTGGAGTTGTGGAGATTCATGATTAGTAGTAATATATCAGTCTAACCCTTGCACTCGAACAATAAACATGTCTGGCTTCGTTAACCCCCTCAGAGATTAATGTTTGTAATTTTTTTTGTGGTTTTTCAAGACTTGTATGTAATATTTTGTCTCATTAAATATCAAAATCACCCCAATGATTAGTTAGTTGAGTCATGTTGTCATATTGCACTACAAATTTAATTTGCAGCACAACATGACAACATACAAGTCACAAAACACCATAGAAGAAACAATTGCAAGGTAAACATATTAATCTCTGGGGTTTAAGGAAGTCAGACATGTTTACTGTTCAAGTGCAAAGGTTAGAGAGAGAGAGAGAGAGAGAGAGAGAGAGAGAGAGAGAGACTGATATATTACTACTAATCATGAATCTCCATAACTTCGATAGGTGGCATTAGGAGTGATGTAAGGTTAGGGGAGTGTTACAATTTCACTTAAAAGATCTAGTGTGATCGGTAAAGCTGCAATGATAATAACATTCATAGATAACATTCAGAGTTATCCAATTTTCTCAGATATATTATATGTAATCATAACTTTGTTTTATTTTGCATTTAAGAAAAAAAATGTAAAATTAAAACATTTTACACTTACATTAAAATTTTAAACAACTGAGCAAACAGAATCAGAGGATTTAAAACATGTATTTATTCAAAATCCATAAAAGGGAGAAAATTTACCTAGCCTTTGAAGAAATCATTTCAGCTTTCTCGTTCCCAAAGAGAATTTTTGTTCTTTCAACATAGTCAACATGAGTTCGAAATATCTGTAAAAGGAAAACAACTCATAGTGATTGATCCATATTTCCAATTTAAAAATCTAAAAATAAAACTCAACAATACAATCAGTGATTAATAAGTGCATATTTTTTAAGTAAAAGAACAATTATTAAAAATTGAAATTAGCAGATATCAGATCCTGACGCGTAATTATTTGGATAGTAAAGGATGCCCGGCTTAAGATTTCATTGACAATGGATAATTGTACTCATAACATAAATCTTGGTATGATTTACATCAAGGTCATATAGGATTCAGTCTTCACAGAATACTTACTACTCATTTTGAGGAAAATAAAAATGACCCCTTAAAATAAGAACTAATTCATCACATGAAGATTTAATAATTGATTTTCAAAATCACAAAATAATCTGAAAAAAGCAGCACTGAAATTAAAGTAAATGTGCAGTTTCTGAATATATCACAACCTGGGTGTACAGCTGTAACCAAAAAATAGAATTTCTAGTTTTAAAAGTAGAAAAATTAAATATAACCCAAAATGTTGCAAATCTGCATCTGCCAGTTAGATTCCAATATCTGCTGGTTGGGGAACATTTACAGCATTTTGGGAGCATGTATTTAGTCTTTCTAAGCATAAAATAAGAAATTCCTTTTATGATAGTTGGTTGTTTTGGGGTCTTTTGACAAAGGAGATTTTGCCAAGTTGCACCAAACACAACAGGCAACTTGAAATAAAAAATGTTGTGAAAGGGGGAAAAGAGGGATTGGCAATAGGTTGAAAATGGGAGGTAAGCAAAAAAAAAGATTGCTTGGGTACTCCAGGGGTGGGACACCTTTTTTACTAGTGATAGTAAGCCCCATGAGAAATAAAATATCAAGAGTACCTTGGGTCCATGAAGCCCCTGTACACTTAAAGGAAATGTGCCCCCGAGGGCATGAGTTATGGTGGAATTGAAGTCAGGTTTTAATTTGCACATATTATGAGCAAATTAAATCTTGATGTAATATGTGGAAATTAAATAATCCTGAATTTAAAATCCCTCCAAATAATATTTATAACTTTTTTTAATTGAGAATAATTTGAAAATTTTAACAAAACAAAATAATTAAAATTTAAAGATAAATTAACTCAAATCAGATTCAAATGCTATTCATGTATAAATAATTAAATGCATTCAATGAAAATTTTGCAATTGGTTTTTGACAATAGAATGTTTTTTACTTTTTTCACTCTCAACTGAGAAAATATTTACTGTAACACTTAGTAAAATCATATCGTATTATTTTTAAATAACTGGAAATGGAAGAATTTACAGTACAAACATAAGGTAATGTACTATGTATTTAAAATTACTGTTTTAAGAGAAAAAGCAGTGCAAAATGGCTTCTTATGAACCAAGGATGTTATAAATGAACACGGTATCACGAGCAAATATCTCAACAAACTTCAGCAAGTTACGTTATAAATCAAATATGAAAACTATTTCAACATATAAAAGTAAGTAAAGCACTTTCAGATTTAGTTTCAAGGAAATGTAATGCAGAATTATTTACCTCTGTATACCGCTCATGCAGTTTTGAGTAGTCATTTTTCATTTCAATTTCTTTTTCATCTAACCTAGAGGCTTTAAAAATAAAACCATTTACAGATTAAATGTATACATAAATTTCAAAATGATAAATAAGAAATAAATACCTTTTGCAAATAAAACTAATTAATAAGATGCCTTATAATAACACTTAAAAAATGTATTGAAATAAATTTACTTTTACATTTCACCTTAGCTTATCAAACAGATAATTTTCTGCAGTCGAAACCAAGTACCTATTCTCAATCAAAAATATAAATTATATGTTCATGTCTCTCTATATAGACCTGAATATTTAATAACCCTGTTTAATTATAACCACAATTAGGTACTATATCATAAACACATTTCACCCAGCTTTAATCAAACATTGTGAGTGGGTTTATATGTTCATGATCAAAAGTAATTTTGCTCTTAGCAGCAATCTATTGTTATACGAATTTCATGATTTTAAAATATTTTAGACACTTCAAATACTTTTAATTTTTAGGATGGCGCATTAAGTAGTTTCATTTTCTTCATTCAAAAATAACAGATCTTGCTCACAACAATGATTGTTCTCAAAATCCTGATAAACTTGGAAGTATTCTTTGATTTAAAATTATTGATTTATGTGTAACTGACATAAAATATAATCTTTGGTGTGGTGTTTATGGTACTCTTTAATCTCAATAAAGTGTCTAAAAAGAAATCAAAGAATTTCTTAAAGCAGCATATCAGAAACTAGATAATATCTTGTTTCACTACATATTCCTTTCTAGGTGGAGTCGTCATTCACGGTAAGAAAACAATTTATCGCCAAGTATGGTAACCACTTTTTGCGGGTTTACTTCAATTTTTGAGTTTTTTGTATAGCAACTCTATCAGGAAAATTTCTTTTTTTTTTTTCCCCTGCATGCTCACACTTTGAATGGTTCAGATTCATATTTTTTGCGTTGTTTCATAGGTTAATGCTTGTTTACCGCGTTTGTTTAAATGATATTATTCAGTTGGACGCTATTTTTTTCGTTGCTTCGGACGAATTGTTCCAGTGCCACCGTTTTTACATTGCTTTGGATTTTTTGTTCTTTTTCAATTTCGTCGGAGTCTTGGATTTTACCCTCAATCAGATATGGCAGTAGATGGTATTACTAACCGTTTAAATTCTTATTTTTTTTGCAAAAATGTTTGATGAGAGTATACATGATCCGGAGAGCATGAAAGTTATTGAATGGTGCCAGAAAGTTAATTTGAATGCTAAGAGTGTGAAATGTCCTGAATGAGGGAATGAAATGGCTTTAAAATTAAGAAAGTATTTGACTAATAGGTATGAATGGAGGTGTACAAAGGATGGGCATTATCGAAAGAGATCTGTGTGAAAAGATACATGGTTTGAAAGTAGTCATTTGCATATTTGCAAGATTCTGTTGATAACGTGGTACTGGGTGAATGATATTTCAATTAAAAGTGTTATGAATGAGATAGATGTGACAACACATACTATGACTGATTGTTACAATTTTTGTAGAGAAGTGTGTGTGGATGCTTGCTTTAAATTTAATGGCAAGATTGGAGGAGAAGGAAAGACGGCTGAAATTGAAGAGAGCAAGTTTGGCAAAAGGAAATATAATAGGAGTTAATGAGTGAAAGGTAAATGAGTATTTGGAGGACTTGAAAGAGGTACGGATAAATGTTTTATGACTGTAGTAAATGATAGGAGTAAGACTGTTTTGGCTGAAATTATTCGGGAAAGAATTTGTCCGGGAACTACAATAGTGTCCGACTGTTGGAAGTCTTATGCTGGTATCGGTAACCCGAAGGACGAGGAGTTTAAGGGTTATCGATTCCAGCATAAGACTGTCAACCATAGTCAGCATTTTAAGGACCCGGCTACAGGAGTCCATATTAATGCGATTGAGGGTACGTGGAGTGCAGTCAAACGAGCCCTTAAGGAATCCAACCTCATTAAGGGTCAGTTTGACGGTTACCTTGCCGAATACATCTGGCGGAGTAATCACTTGGGGACGGAGAGAATGTATCTTGCATTTCTAGAGGAAATTGCAAAAATTTACCCCCAACAATAAAGGTAAGTTCATTTTTCTTTACTTTTTATTGTTTATTTGTGCATTCTTCGTTTCTGTATATGCAAAGGTTCACAGAGTGGATTTAGCTGATACGGAATTAGGCCGCCATCTTGATTTGGCGACAAACGTTTTACCGTGAACGACAACTCCACCCCTGGCTATTCAAGGAGAAAGAGTCTCTAAAGTTTACTTGACAAGATGGAATAATCTTTATTCCACAGCCTTCCTTCCCACTTTTAAAGGATACTTCAACTAGAATTCACTCAATACACGATTTTATGTCTGCCTAGATCCGTGATTTAGTTTAACAGATTCACATAAAGCAGATCAAGAATACCGTATAAAAACAAGTATTTTGAATAGACACGTATCTGCTATGATTTAAAGAATGCAAGAAAACATTTTATATACCATGATCAGCTGAATTCTTTGCTTTTATTTCAAGAATACGAACAAGGGACTCTAAACTTTCCACTTTACTCTGTAGATCTCGTCTATCTTCATCAACAGTATATTCCAATTCAAGGAGTTTCTAAATTCAAAACAAATAAAACTAATAAGAAATCAAGATTCATGAATCGAGGATGATAAACAACTATATGGATGCATACCTGTTCAGAGGATTTTCTTAACTGCTTTTCTCTCTCAAATTGAGTGACTAGTTGCTCATTATCTTCACGCAACAGTTCCAATTCTACTTCATGTTCCTGGTTTTCAACAAATGACAAATCAAGATGCTCCAACACACTAATTACTAAAGGCATTAGTTGTTTGACAACATCTTCATCATATTTGGCAATCATCCTTGCAAATTCTTCATAAATATTATTAGCTAACGTTTGCACTTTATCGGACATTACATGGCATTCTTCACCAGGTGAAACGCCGTACACCGTTTCGTGCATTAAAGATGTATCTATTTCCATAATTCTTATTTTTATGTTTTTACCAACACAGACACGTAACGTTCATATATGCTGCGATCTTCACCAAACAAAAAACATTGGAATAGCCTTGATCAATCATTGTAATTACTGAATTAATTGTTCACAGTACAAAAATGATATATAAGATAAAATTAAACATATTAGATAAATGTAAAACAGATGTCTGAGGACTTCCTTTGCTTTGAACTACTTTTATCAGCACAAAGCAAGCATCGTCGCACAAAAGTAAATATCAAAACAGGAAAAGCTTTTATTGCATCACGAACGTGATCACAGCTAAGAAAGTATTACGAACTACTAATGAATTTTTTTAATCAAAACAGACACGCCGTATGCATTGCAACAAAAATCACACCTGACATGTGACGTCATTTGACATAATAAAATTACATCCACGTTATAAAAAAAAGGTAATAAGAAATGCCTTCAAATCTTTTTGAAATGTTCATTGCCTCACTGAAATCGACAACAATATTTTTCATGGAAAACTGTTCAGAACTTAGATTTTATTTTAAATATTGCAATAAATCTTATTTTTGAATGGGTAAGTGAACTGGAACTTCTGTGACCTAATATTGAACTTCTATAAGTAAGTGAATTTGAAGTCCTTTTTCGTGTTTAAAAATTGTTGATACTATTCACTTTGTCTTAAAAATTAGATAACAATTTGTTTGTGATCGATAATTTTCTAACGAAACGGATTTCTTGACTTTTGAAAACACTTCAACTACTGTAACTCTTACTTTTACTTCTACAGCTGTTTTCATTTTCGATCATGCTCATATCACTTCTGGTTCTGGCCTGGCTGAGCAGATTGTTCATGTGTTGAAATTTTTGTTTGTCTGAATTGTTTACATGTGCTGTAAGTGGAAAGTTTGATGGTTATCGTTAGTGAATCTTAGCCAGAAGTTTAAGTATTTCATGAAATTTGTAACGATTTCAATTTAAAATGAAGTTTTTTAAAGGAAAGCCATTGATTCATTTTTTAAAATGCAAACAGCTTGGATTCACTTCCCATTTACGAATGTCATCCAACATACGAATTGGATGCGCTAGCGGTTTTTGGGGAGATACTGCCATGTCAGGTAAGTTCTTATCATGTGAAAGAAATTTTTTATTGGAAATCATACATCAAAGTAGCAATTAGAGTGAAATCTGATACAATTTTATCAATTTTTAGTTCCTGCTCTTGTTCAAGGTGGAAGAATAGATTATCTAGTTTTTGATTATCTATCAGAAATCACGATGTCAATTTTAGCAAAAGCGAAACAGAAGTCCCCTGTAAGTATGTTATTTCTTTTTTACATTTTTGTCTCAAAGGAATGCAGTCTGCCATATCTAGCTTTGATTGTATGGGAGAAAAGAGAAACTTAATTGAATCATGCACAGTTTATAAACTGTGTAGACATTAACTACATATTCATTGAACTAATACTGAGTATCTTTTTTCAGTTATGTTACACATGCAAGTTGTAGGTGGTAGGGGAAGACGGGGTACAATGAAACAAGGGGTACAATGAAACATTGCTTCTAAAATCAGTAAAATTTGTTACAGAAAGTTGCAATTTATATGTATGTTATGTAACTATATGTTCCAATTAATGATGTGATTTGGATACATTTCCACTTCTACGACATTAGCAATAGAAGATTATTGGTTTTTCACCATTAAAAGTAAGTTTCTTTACTAAAAGTAATTTTGTTTCTTTTTCCTCGTTCTTATATGTAATAATTATTTTTTTCTATGCATTGTTATCTTTGTGTTATTGTCTTCATACCTCCAAAACCAAAATTAAAAAAATAAATATTAGAAGCTTGAAATTTTTTTAAATTTAGTAACCTCAGTACGGGGTACAATGAAACACTTGCAGATGGGTACAATGAAACATGTTGCATTGCGCCCCGGGTGAATGCATTTACCTGAAGTAATATATCAATGGTAAATATAATATCACTGATATAAAATAACATATTACTGGTTGTCACTAATATAAATAAAACCCTTTTACTAAGGAAATGCCAACACCTAACCTTAATAAGAAAGGGCAAAACCAAATTAAAACAGTAATTTTGGAAGCATGCAAAATTAAGCTGTTTTTTCTTTTAAAAAAAATACAGATTTCAATAGTAAGTTGGTTTTTTTATTTTCAAAAACATTTAAGAACAGTTTATTTATTTCATACGCCTAAACTGCACTTACTACAGTTCACAATCCTCCTAAAGTTCTCAGTCATAGGGGCCAAAAACAAATAGGTCTATTAACTTTTGGTGAAAGGGGTGTTCTTGTAATTATGTGTGAACTTATTAATGCTTCTGGAAATTCTATGCCCATTATTTAGTATTTCCTAGAGTAAATTTCAAGTTTTGCATGTTGAATGGAGCTCTACCTGGGACTGCGGGTGATGCAACAAAATCGGGATGGATGAATGGAGATATTTTTGTTAAAGTTCTAACACATTTCCAGGCACATGCACACTGTTCTAAAGAAAATCCAGCTGTACTAATAATGGACAATCATGAATCACATATTACGATTTCCAGTCTAAATTTTACGAAAGATAACGGAATTGTTGTAACCCTGCCCCCACAAACTAGTAACAAAATGCAGCCTTTAGACAAAACTGTGTTCAAGTCACTTAAAAAATTTTTCAATCTAGCTGCAAATGATTGGATGCTGTGTAATCTAGGTCATACAATCTCTATCTATGAGATATCTTCTTTGCTTGGCACTGCTTATTGTAAGTCTTTCACTCCACAAAATATTACAAAAGGTTTTTCACCAACTGGAATATGGCCTTTCAATAGAGATATGTTTTGGGAAGAAGATTATTTGTGTTTGTACGTGTCAGATAGGCCTTGTTCTACTGAAAACTATTTCCATGGTCATATCAATGAAACTGAAGACCAGACAGACAAAACCCAAGAATGATAAGTTGTGGATCTTGCCATTAGTAGATCAGAAACACCGACTGCAGGTTGTTCAGCAACTGTTCATACACCATGCACTAGCTCTTAACCTGTGAGGAAATACAATTCTCCTCAAGAGATAAAACCTTACCCCAAGGCTGGTCTAAAAAAAAGAAGTAAGAGTAGGAAAACAGAAAAAAAAAGTTTTGTTCTAACCACGCCAGTAAAAAATGCTCTTGTTAAGCAATTAGAAAGTAAAAAGAGGGGAAAAAAACAAGAAGGTATTGTTTTCAAAACAAACTACCTCCTACAAACTCCAGAAGATGACAAAGATCCAGATTATTTTGTAGCTC
The DNA here is from genome assembly GCA_947359465.1 of Metellina segmentata. Classification (NCBI taxonomy): domain Eukaryota; kingdom Metazoa; phylum Arthropoda; class Arachnida; order Araneae; family Tetragnathidae; genus Metellina; species Metellina segmentata. The sequence goes on from OX375875.1 coordinate 62,911,773, forward strand.
CAGCTGATCACCGAAGTACTAAGAATGAGATATCCACACATAACATGCGTGAGACAAGCAGTATCTGAATAAATGTTTGTTTTAATCAAGGAGGATGAACTGAAACTTTATTAAATATATTCTGTTGGAGAAATCGTAAATTTAAATGAAGTCGAATGTGACTAAAATAAACTATGTAGGGTGAAAATTGCTTGCATCATTTGGAGTGTTTCATTGTACCCCAGTATGTGTTTCATTGTACCCCAGCATACGGGGTACAATGAAACACTGTGAGACATTTACTTTTTGTTATTTTTCAATCATAAAGATATTGTTTAGAACCTAATAAAAATTTGTTTAGATGGGGAAAATACAAGTTTAAAAGTATGCATTAATTATACTTTTGTGCATGCAAAATTGTGGATAGGAAAAAATAATTAGTAAATTTTGTTTCATTGTACCCCGTCTTCCCCTACAGTTTCAATTCCTGTAACTTACCCTGGGTGTATTTCTCTCTTCTGTGTCGGTAAAGCTTCCCTTGTGTGTATGTCTATTACTTCTGTATTGTGTTTGGCATCACTTAGACAAATATGGCCTTGGTTTATGAAAAATAAAAATATGACAATTTTCCGTATTTAAAACACCAGTACTTGATTTTAAATTGTAACATAACAATTAAGCATGTGTTCACTGAATTTAAATTTTTCTCAAGGTTGAGATATTTTAACCTTATGACTTTGTATGGGCGTGACTCTAAAGAGTGCCAGCACCGCAACCAGTGTTCTATTGTACTGAAACCCCTACTGATCTATTAAAGACTGATTGCCAAAATAAATTTCAGCATGTACCTGATTGGAATGTTTGACAGTCCCGCCTCCCCAGGGTTCGATACAATGGTGTCCCAGATACTCAAATCCTTGGGCAGAGTCATAATCACAATCACACAAAGCATGTATAGGACTCCTTTACCATCCGACAGCCTCTACATAATAGGTCATCTATAACACCTATAAGGTTAAGGTGTTTATTTAGGACTAGGTGGCCAGTTAGAAGGCCAATAGTTACCCTGATTTCTCTTCTGCTCAATTTCAGTAGTTCCCTCGATCTGTTCCAGGGAGATTGTTGATTGAGCTCTTTGATCATTAGATTGAAGCCATGTATGGTAAGACTCGACCAGGAGTAAATCTCTCAACGCATTGACACAGACCACATTGTGAGGTAGACCCCAATTAGGCTCTAGTCTAATAAATGGCATTTCAGATGTACGTTTTGCTAGTTGATCTGCCATTTTATTACTCTTAATGCCACACTGACCAGGGAACCAGATAAGACACTTTGTTTCGCTCAGCTAAACCCACAAGTGTATTGTGACATTCCCACACAGCTTTTAAAGAAAAGCAGTGACTCTGTCGGACTTTTAAGGCTTCTTGGCTGTCAAATAAGATCTTTATGATCCTCTTAACCCCTCTATGGAGGCAGTTGTAAGTACAAGCAGGTATCACTAAAACCTCAGCCTGATATACAGTGGCCATCTTACCCAGAGATGAATATAGCTTCCTTTTTTTAGAACAGAAAGCACCTGAACCAGTGCCATGAGATGTTTTTGAACCATCTGTGTACCAAATTTCATCACCTCACCTGACCAGGCAAGACAAATATCCAATCCTCTAGTTAAAAAAATAATGTTGTATTTGGCAAAACTGCTTTAACATCCAATCAGATTTCATTAGTATACAAGGATGTTCTTTTACCTGCGTATCAACATTTTTGAACATAGGCATTTCATAGGACAATTTCCATAGACCCATGAGTTTGAGGCATTGTGAACACAAAATTGCCTCTAATTCCACTTGTTTATGTAGTGTTAGGGGTCCTAAAAACATTTCTAGACTGAAGGAGTGGTACATGTTTCACTTGTAACTGCAACTGTCGTCATTCTATGTAGACTAGTGAGTTCTTTCTTCGCTATCTCATTAAGTGTTCTACTCCACCAGGCAATGGCCCCATAAGATACCATTCGAGTAATAACTCCATTGTATATCCAATGTACCATTTTTGGCATTAGACCCAAGTTATTTCCTATGGCGCATCTACAAGTCGAAGAACACTCTCTTGACCTTGCTCATGCAGTATTGGAGATGGGAGCCCCATGTCAATGTCTTATCAAAGATAACTCTTATATACTTAACCTCGTCTGAGTATGCAAGTAGTGCTCCAAAGAATTTTATCCTATGCATATCTTGTAGCCTTTTCCAGGTGAAGAGGACTAGGTTAGTTTTGCTGAGGTTAACCGACAAATTCACCTCTCTGCACCAATTTTCAATCATTTTAAAGGGCAGTGCTCACAAGTTCCATTACAGTATTCTGGAACTTACCTCTTATGACCAGTGTTATGTCATCAGCCTAACACAGTACAGGCCCCAAAAGTGAATCCTGTTTAGGAGCCCGTCAACAGCTAGGCTCCATAGTAATGGTGACAACACACCTCCCTGTGGACAGCCTTTGCAGTTCCCCACTGTGAGTGTATCACCCAGTAAGGAGGCTTGAGTCATTCTTGTCTCAAGCATATTTTTAATCCAGGTGCAAACCATTGGATTAACTGTTTGTCTGATTAGAGCATCAATGATTACATTCATTGGAACTCTATCAAAGGTTGCTAAAGCAATTTCCTTTACATTAACCGCTGTATCATGGACCATGACAAGATCGTAAAGGGCATTTTGTAGATTTCCCAGGCTGGTAAGCATGATGAAATATCGATAGGGGTCCAATTTTTAGAACCTTGTCCCTAATGTATCTGTCAATCAATTTCTCCAAAGTCTTCAGTAGAAATGATGTCAAGCTAATATGTCTGAAAGCTTTAGCTTCACTGTAGCATGCCTTACCTGGTTTAGGTATACAAATAACTTTACAAGTTCTCCATGCATGTGGCATGTAACCATACACCATACAAGACCTTTAAATTTTGATCAGATGTGGTGTAATGATGTCTGCCATGTTGGAGTAGAGCAGATACAATGCCATCTACCCCAGTGTTTTGAAAGGCATGAATGAATTAATCACCAATGCAATTCTCTTTGGAGTAATTATACTCCTAGCAAGTTCCCAGTCCTCTTTCCTACTACATAGTAGGTGAACATGAGAAACAGTTAGTTTTTCATTCAAGTTTGCGACTCTGGAGTCAGGAAAGTGCACTCTAAGCATTTCTACTAGTTTGCTCCTACCGTCTTTCATGAAAGAGCCATTGTCCTTCTCGATGGAACCCAATTGGCACTGATTGTCTTTAGTCAGCTTAGCTGCACCGGACATATTATCCACCTGGCCACAGAAGTCTTTCCATGAATACTGTTTATGTTTCCTTATAGCCTTATTATAGTTGGTGAGTGCCTCTTTATATTTTAACCACACCTGGCTTTTTTTAGCTCTATTAAAGAGCTTTCAGCTCTTTAATAGAAGAGCTAAACCATAAAAACCATATTTTTGGGGTTTTTTTTTTAAACCATATTTTAACCTTTGTAGAAAATTTAAATTAATTAACCTTTGTAGTAAATTTTATTCATGTTTTATGTTTTTGAAAATTGAAATATATAAACCAGAACAAAGATCTGGAAATTAATAGTCTACACCTTTTTATGAACCCCATGGAACAAAAGAAAAAATCTGTAAATGAGAATTGAAATTCTGTGTATATTTGAGGACTTACAAAAACCGACAGAATTTTATTTAATTTCATTTTGAAAATTTCATTAAAATGAAAATGCGGGGTGCTTTCTAAAAGTTAAGCACATAACGCTAATTCTCAAATACTTAGGGCATACTTGGATTTGATTACATGAAACTTATTTTGGTCTTTATTATGGATATGCAAATATCAAATCTACCAAACAGCAATTAGTTCCACTTCAAAGATGCAATTTAGGCTTCAGATATAAATGATGCATTCTCACATTCAGTAGTATTATAAAAAAAAAACCTCTACTTGATTTGAATTAGTTGCATTTATTATGGCTCTATCATTTAGAAGATTCCCAACCCTGGCAAATATTGGAAACTTTCTAGGACAGTCCATTAATGAGAGGAAATTCTTTTCTGGCGATCAGTCCTCATTTTTGTGGAAATAGTTTAAAACAAATGAAACAGTCACCCAAAAACCTGTTTTGAAATGTCATATAGTTGCAGTATCTTCCTGATCACCACACAGCATTAAGGGCAAACACAATCATCTAGCACTAGTTCTACAAAAATTTGTAACCACATTAGTGAGGAAGGCTAATATCTTCTAGATCTAAGACAAAAACTGCATGTGAAAGGTGTCTAAGCGCTGACGCTAAAAGTTTATACCTGAGAGACATGATGTGTATTCCCTCTTGTCATCCTTCCAAGAACTCAACTTCCCTCGCTGTTATGAATAAGTTAATTGCAGAGCTGAATCATCAAAGCAGAACTTGCATTGAGTCAGGGGTGGCTACATTCCGTAATAAAGCTGATCTGGCTCATGCACCATAGAATTTCTTTACCTAATGTGTGAAGTGACCATTTGATGATTAAAATAGATCCACAATATATTGTTTTTTATTTTATTATGGTTTGAAAGAATAACTCAAATATATTTTTGATAAAATTTAAAAAGTCAAGCAATGAAGAATTTTAAGAATTATATTTCTCATATTTGGTTTCATGCCTTAACTTTTGTTAAGGTTACAAAGAATTTTGCCTTTATTAAGTTTTTGTAAAAACATTACTTAATAGAATGTGATTGATTTTATATATTTTGAATTGTTTTAGTAAATTTTCTTTTGTGATATACATGTGTATCATGTATACTGTTAAATGCATTCAATCAATATTCTTTATATCAGGGCTCGAAATACCCAGGTGCACTGTGCACATGAAAATATAATTGTGCACCTAATTTTTTCCCACTAGGTGCGTGCAGTGCACCTTGTGCACCTAATTAAAAAACTTAGGTGCACAAGGTGCACCTGTATTAAAAAATCTATTTCGAGGCCTGCTTTATATTGATGGAAAAAATATTTAACTGGTATTACTATTACAGGATATGGGCTACACAGCTGATTTTGTCCACTCTGCCATGGCACCAAATCTTCAAACAATTAAGGATAAAAGAATTAAAGTTGTTACAAATGCTGGTGGCATCAATCCACATTCCTGTGCTGATGCTCTTAGAGCAGTTGCTAAAAAATTAAATTTAGATTTTAAAATAGCTGTTGTGTCTGGAGATGATTTATTACCACAGGTATATTTATTTTGTAACAATTCAATCTTGAGTGTCTTATTTAGGTTTTGAATTTAATACCATTTTCATTTTACCTTATTTATGTTTACCTCCAAAATGTAATTGCACAATATCCTCTGCTGTGAGTGTGATTTAAAAGTTCATTTGTACTCACACTACATATACAAATATTGACGACCAGCTACAGGCTCAAGCCCAGCAAGGCTGGTCCTTTGTTTATGAACTCCCCAATTCACACTGACTATCCAATTGTATCTTAAAATCGTACACTCCCTTTGAATGAACTATATTCTCTGGCAACGCGTTCCAACTGTCTATTACCCTATTAATGTAGTAGTTTTTCCTTAAATCCCGATTAAAATGTGTCTTATTCAATTTATACCCATGGCCTCTTGTTCTGTTATCCTTATTGAAATTTAAGCCCTTTGTGTCCCCTTGTTTTACCAACTTGAAAAGCTGAATCAAACCCCCCCCCCTCTCCTTCTTCTTTCCAGTGTATACATGTTTAGCTTACTTAAACGTTCATTATAGTCAAAATTTGCTAGCCCCTTTATTTTTTTTGTAGCTCTGTGCTGAACCCTTTCAATTAATTCTATATCCTTTCTCATATATGGAGCCCAGAATTGTACAGCATATTCTAGATGTGGTCTTACTAAACCCTTATACAATCTCAAGATTATATTCTTATCCCTTGAAGTTACAATCTTTTTAATGTGCCCCAATAACCTATTAGCCTTTTTACCCGCAGCTGAACATTGGTGACCCATTTTAAAATCCCTGTGAATTATCACCCCAAGATCCTTGACTGTTTCTCCCTCCTTTACCTTTCTTCCCTGCAGACAGTACCCGGCTCCACTGTTCCTGTAACCCATATGCAGAACTTGACATTTCCCTACATTAAATGATGTACCCCATTTTACAGTCCATTTGGATATCTTATCAAAATCCCCTTGTAAATTCTCTATCTGTAACTTGGTATCCACTGTCCCCTATATTTTTAAATCATCTGAAAATATACTGATTCTATTCTTAATCCTCTGACATATCATCTATGAAAATTATAAATAAAATTGGTCCCAAAACTATCCCGAGGCACCCCACTTCTGCTGTCCACTGTGAATAATTTCCTTTTACCTGCACTCTCTGCTTTCTACCCAATAACCAATTCTTTATCCATATCAATGTTTTCCCCTGCATTTCCAATTTAAACAATAATGCCTCATGAGGTACTTTATCAAAAGCCTTTTGAAAATCTATGTACATGATATCTACACTGCTCTTATTATCCAGCTCCTCAGTAATTTTTTCGTAGAACTTCAAAAGGTTTGTATAGCATGATCTGCCCTTCCTAAACCCATACTGATTATCTGATAACAGTCCCTCCTCCTCCAAGTATAACATTATATGCTTTTTTAACAGAGATTAAAATATTTTGCAAATTACTGATGTTAGACTTACTGGTCCATAGTTGCCCGGATCACTTTATATTCCCTTTTGGAGTTATGTTGGCCAACTTCCAATCCATTGGTACCCAACCCGTGCTATATGTTAAATTAAATCTGATGTGAATTACGTCCCCCCATTCTTCCGCGCATTCCACTAGTGCTCTCGGATAAATATCCTCTGGCTCTGGTGCTTTAGATGGCTTAATTCTTTTCAACTGATGTATTATTTCTTCCCTGTTAAATTTGCATTCATTAACTATACCCCCTGCAAAGGCTCCATCCTTGGGATCCTTTTTTAATTTATAGTTACCATTGGAAAACCCCCAGAAAAAAGTCATTTAACAGGTTTGCCATTCCCACCTCGTCTTGAATAAATTCACCTCCCCTCCAACGGGCCCAGTGTAGTACTAAATTTATTTTTACTACTTGCTTATGCAAAAAATTCTTTTGGGTTTATATTTATTTCCCTTGCTAGTTTTTCCTCCAAGGACCCTTTTGCTTCCGACTAATAGTTTTAAACTCCTTTCTGGCTTTCAGATATACCTCCTTGTCCCTGTCGTTACCAGTGCTTTTATATACCCTGTATGTTCTTTGTTTTAATGTGCAAAATATTTATATTGAAGTTAGTTTTATATTTGTGTTACAAAATTATAAAAGTGTGTATGGTTGAGTATAAAATGTTTTAAGTCAGACAATCTTTTTAAAAACTTATCTTATGACTTCATTTTCAATAGATATTCTGAATTGTATCTACTCTCATATCTCTATTTGTTCCTGGATCGTCGCCAATAGCCCATTGTGTTGCTCCAGTGCGATATTAATTAAGATACCTACCTGCCTCTCTTTTATCTCTTTATCAAAAAACAATAACAAAACTCCTTAGAATGTTAAATTCTTTTTTTGTTTAATCTTTAATATTAGAAATTACTACTTTCACTTTTTTTCTTGTGACTAATAATTAAAAGCTTATTATATAATTAATATTCCAGAAATGTACACAATTACAAATTAATTACCCAAACCAATTAACACAATGTTTATTTGTGCATCAAAAGGTGCAACATTAAGTGTTGTATAAATGTATCTTTTGTGTAATGTATTTTTCTTTGCTTTTAGTTGGAAAATATGAAAAATTTAAATATCAGAGATATGGATAAAGGTGTTCCTATACCATCAAATTTGACTAGTATGAATGCATATTTAGGGTATGATTCTTTTTTGAAAAGTTTATGCATCCACTTTTACTTTACAAAATTACACTATCTTTGACACTTATTTTAGGGCTGGTCCTATTGCTAAAGCATTGGACTATGGAGCGGATATTGTTATTACAGGTCGCTGTGTCGACAGTGCTGTAGTACTTGGCCCCTTAATAAGCACTGTAAGTTGAGTGGTTTTGTTTTATCTAGTATTATTAAGGCTACTTTATATCCAAAGTTTGAGCACATTTTTTATTTCAGTTCAAGTGGAGCTTTCAAGATTTAGACAAACTCGCAATGGGAAGGTGAGTTAAATAACTTAACATTTCTGATTCCCCCATCGGAGAACTAACAATTAATTGCTATTTAACATTGTTGTTTAAATATTTTAGCTTATCTCTATCTATGCAGTCATTTGGTATTAAGAGCAACTATGAGCTGTGTTCTTAACCCACCTCTTATATTAGTTTATAACAGCTTACATTACTTTTAAACCCAAAATTAGCAACTGTGTTAACTATCAAGCTGGTTATTGTTAATTTTTCTTTTAATTTTAATACAGAAACATTTTGTTTTCTGAATAATTTGAACTTAACAAGTCTTAGATTTACTTAATAATAAAAGTATATGGATTAAAAAAAAAAATTCATGTAAATACTAGTATGTTAGCACAGTGTTGCCTGTGACTAGTTCTTTTTGTGTCCTTACTGATACTGAAAATATTAAAAAGAAAAAACATTCATCTTAAGAATGGGTCCCACCCTACTTGACACGGGCATGTCGCAAATTCGCATTAAATTCAAACTTCCTGAGGTATTGATCTGTTTTTCCACAAATTTCCACAATTGTTTGTATTTTCCACAAATTTCAAATCCGTTGAAATGTTCACTCTTATCTTTAATGATCGCGAAGATATAAACCCTCAAATAGTGCGTAATGAATATCTTTGTCAAATGCTGCCAAATTTTTGTTGTGAAAATTAAAAAGTTACTATTGAAAAATTAGTAATTTTTAGAAAATCACATTTAAGGTATCGATCTGGTGTAAAATTTTGTACAGATTTCAAATCCATTGAAATTTTTACTGTATTTTTAATGATCGTGAAGATAGAAACTTGAACTAAAGAAAAAAAAAGAAATAAATACCTGTCAAAATTTTTTATTTATTTGTCTTGTTTTGCTTTATTGGAATTGTTTGTGCTCAGGAAATGAAACGAAAAATAAATTTTTAATCTGATCTCTTTACACTGTTCCCATTCTTCAAAAAACATATTATAAATTAATTCATTTTAAAATATTGTAGATTAAATTTTTTAATTCGGGGTAAAACCACTAATTTTATAATTTTATGTTTACTAATGTTTCATAAGCTATAATTCAGTAAAATTGTTATTTTAACATTTCCTAAATGAATTGTAACTTATTAAAAAATAAAAGTGTAAAAGTGTTGTTTTACAGAATATTTTATTATATAAATTTTATGTTACATATGAAAAAGTTTACTTTTAGTTCAATTTTATGAAAATCTTTCCTTCCTCAACTTCATTTTATGTAGTGATCAGATGCTCTAGCAATGATGAGAATAATGTATTCTCCTTACAGCTATTTTTCTGGAATGATTTCTTTATGATCTGAAATGATTCCCTGTTCTTTAATGAGTCTTTTACCACTTTTTAGTTTAGCCGGTCATTTATTGGAATGTGGAGCTCAGTCTGCTGGTGGAATTCATACTGATTGGCATCTAATCAAAGACTGGTATGTGACTCTCATTTCTACTAATTCAAATTATATTTGTTGAAACTAATGAAGTTATTAGATCCTGCCAAAAGAGTTCATCAAGCAGAAAATTCATTATTTTGGAAATATGTTACATTAACTGTTTTAATTACTTATTAAACACTGACGATTGTATTCTCCAAGTTAAACCACGGATCAACGATAATCCCCTGGTTATCGATAAAACCGTATTGACAATGCCTGATCCAAGGTTTAAACCACCGTTTCGGTGTTATGTTCTGATCCTCTGAAATCGCCTAGTTAAATCTTGGTTGACAGTTACGAATGCACAGTACTATCTTTATGCGAAATAATCAAGAAAAGCTGTAAACAAAATAATATGAATGACACTTCATTCTAGGCTAAATTACAGTAATGTTGCGACAACATGCATTCAACTGATCTTATATGAATTGGAGCAAGAACGTGATTGCATTTCTATAAAATAGATATTCCCATATGTGTTCTGGTTTGAACTATATTCTACCTTACCAGAGTAGGACCCAATGATAGAGCGAACAGTAGAATACGACCATGGCAGATGCAAATTCATCGAGGAATAAAAATTATCTTTTTTATTTATTACTAAAAGGAAAGAAAATTGGCAATGCAAGTTACTTCACTTTACACCAACACACACCTATTCTGACAAGTACAAAGATAATAGGATTACATTGATTTGTCAAGGTATTGTGTACAATTCTTGCAAAATTTAGATTTCCATAAAAATCCAATTTGAAATTAAATACCTTTGCATTTAATTTTCCAACCCCAAATTAAAATGCTGTATGTGCTCTATTAAAATCACAATTTTGTATTAATTCTGCCGTCAAAGTACGTGCTTGACCAGTATGAAAGCAAATTTGGGCGTCATAACAAATGTAAAGAAAATCACTTGATCGTGAGGAGACAGTAGTAGCCAATCAGAAACTGTATCATTTTAATCCGTGGATCACTAAATCCGCCATTTGAGAATGTGGTACTGGATTATCTGCAATTGAACTTTAACTGCGGATCAACTGATCCTCGGGTTAACTCGAGACTTGTGAATCTAGGCGTTAGTCATATAATTCGGAATATATATGAAATTTTATAACACAAATTGTTTGCTTGTGCATGTTTTTAACATCAAAACAGTTATCTTTACATGTATTCATGTGTTAAGAACAGAAATTTGGGATTTATATATTATTTTTTAAATTAAAACCAAAATCCAAGGATAGTTTGAATTTATAATTTAATTAATGCCATGTTTGTATATTATTCTAATCCAAGCAATATTTGTAAGACTTACAATTTTTTTGTATTCATTTCATTCAAAGTCAGTCTTGCAACATGACACTTTGATACACTAACTTTAAACACTACTAATTGTACGTTTGAAATACAGGGTTATATCTAATTAAAGACTTCTTTTTATTTAAATTTGCAATGTGTTTTGTTACTTTTTTTAATCAAATCTGATTAGCTTAAATTATAAAATGCCACCTGAGAAAAAGGATATGCTAGCTGGGAATGAAAAAATTAATATGAAATATACGTTTTACTAAATCCATAATTAAAACAGCAACTTGAAGATTTTAGTTGATCATCACTTGTCATTTAGTTCAGTTTCACTTGTTATTCTTTTTCCAATAGTAATAAACTTTAACAAAAATCAGTTCTAAAATTGAATTTTTCCCATCTCCAATACATAAAAATTTTTATAATTTGGGTTATCTATTTTCTTTCATCTTAAAAATTGCCTCCCAAATATTTTTCTTTTGATATACATCAGGCTATTGATTTATTATGGAAAGATGTGAAATTTTCTAGACTCATTTATCCTTATAAAAGGAAAATTCTGTTTACCTGAGTATGTACTTATTTTGGAAAAGACTGCTTTCTAGGTACCTATACATTTTTAACTCTTTATTAGTAAAATATTTCTTGGAGCAGATGTAATAAATTTTGAACTGTAGTATGCTGTCATGTTATGTTTGGAAGTATTTTTAGTTGAAATTATATAGTTATATAATTATTTTTTATATATTTCCCATTCCACTGATGACTGTTACTTATAGGCACAATATGGGGTTTCCAATTGCAGAGTGCAAAGAAAATGGAGAGTTTACTATTTCCAAACCACCAAATACTGGAGGGATGGTATCAGTAGGAACTGTTTCTGAGCAACTGGTGTATGAAATCGGAGATCCTGCAAATTATGCTTTGCCAGATGTTTTATGTGATTTTACAAATGTCAAGTTAACACAACTAGAAGGTATGTTTACTTGATTTCTTCTTAATAAATTTTAACGAAAGAAAAATGGTATTTCGCAAATGTTATGTAATCTCATAACATTTTAAAATATTATATTTATTTCATTTAGAAAACTTAGTTCTAGTGCAAGGTGCCAAAGGAAAACGGCCAACAGATTTTTATAAGGTAATTTTTTTATTGGTAAAATTTTCTATTTGCAAAATAAAATTAAAGGATTTTCTGAAAACAACTTAGCAGATGTGTAATTTTGAGCTTATTAAACTGTTGAACTGCTACTATGAAACTATAAAGTCTATTTTCAGGTTAGTGCTACATATAATGATGGTTTTCGGGCAACAGCTGTTTCTCCTGTAATTGGACCAAGGGCTGTTGAAAAGGCTTTAATTACAGGAAAATCAATTATTAAAAGGTTAGTATGCATTCGAAAGTTTTTGTGAAAAAAAATTTCATCAGTGTGAGAATGATTAATTTATAAGTATTCTTTCAGATCTGAAAATGTATTTAAAATGTATGGTCTTGAAGGGTTCAGGCAAACACATTTAGAAGTCCTTGGTGCTGAACAAAACTATGGAAAAAATTCTAGAAATAAGGTATTCTGCTTCTTTTTAGTGGTATCTTTTGATTAAGTAATTATTAGTCATCTTATTTCATTTTTGGCATCTTTTATATAAAAAAGTGGTTGCATGTTTTGTATTTAAAATACACAGTCCAGTCACATTAATGTGACCACCACCTACTTTCGACGTCAACGTGAAATAACCAATCACAAAAGGCAGGTGGCAGCACATTGCAGTGGAGTGTATATAAAGGATGTCTTATGGCATCAGAAAGCATTTCAATCGTTGTGTCGTAATGCAGAAACGTAGTGATTTATCCTACGTCCAAAAGGGCATGATTATTGGCTTTCGGGCCAAGGGTGGAAGCATTTCGAAAACGGTAATTTTGTGAACTGTTCACGTGCCGCAGTGGTAAAAGTATACCGTTCATGGCAAAATGGCACTATCCAAAATCAGTGGCGTAGCACATGTGGTGCACCACGGGCAATAGATGACAGGCAAACGCAGGCTACGGAGATGCGTTCGGGTGAATAGACGTGAAACTGTTGAGCAACTGACCGCCCAAATGAACCAAGGGGCTACCAAGAGTGTATCCTCAACAACGATTCAGCGAACATTGCTGTGCATGGGCCTCCGCAGCAGACCCCTGGTTAATGCACCTATGCTGACTGCTGTTCATCGGCGACAAAGGCTGGAATTTGCACGCCAGTACCGTAATTGGACGTCCACAGAGTGGCGACGGGTGGCTTTATCCGATGAATCACGTTTATGCTCCATCGGACAGATGGACGTTGGCGTATATGGCGTGAAACGTCTGAAAGCAAACACCCTGCAACAATTGCCGGAAGGATCCAGGCTGGAGGAGGGAGCATTATGGTTTGGGGAATGTTTTCCTGGCATTCACTGGGTGCACTCATCATTGTGGAAGGCACGATGGATCAGCACAAGTACGCATCTGTCCTTGCGGACCATGTCCACCCCTACATGCGAATTATTTTTCCTCAGAATGATGGCATCTACCAGCAGGACAATGCGAGGTGTCATACAGCTCGCAGTGTATGTGTGTGGTTCGAAGATCACCAGGAGGAGTTTACCGTACTTCCCTGGCCAGCAAACTCACCGGATTTAAACCCAATCGAGAATCTGTGGGACCACCTCGATCGGATTGTTTGTGCCATGGATCCTCAACCGTGTAATCTAGCGCAGCTGGCCACGGCACTGGAGTTGGCATGGCTCAACATCCCAGTGAACACCTTCAGGAACCTAATTGACTCTCTTCCTGCACGTCTCGCAGCGGTCCGCTCTGCCAAAGGTGGTTATTCTGGCTTTTGACAGGTGGTCACATTAATGTGACTGGACTGTGTATAATACTTAAGTATTTTAATTATTCATGTATGTGGTAAAGATATGTGTGTTTTAAGCTTCTATGTGTTCAACCTGTATTGTTTTGTATAAATATCTTTCAGCCTATTCAATAACATTTGTTATTAAACTAAAAAATACAATGTATTTTGTGTTTAGGCATTTCTTAAATGGCAAAAAAAAAAAAAAAAAAGTTTATTTTTAAAGTGTTTTTTATACAAAGGTATTAGCATGAATAAATGTACATATTTGTTTTAAGGATACACGTGAAGTTGTAATGTGGATAGCTGTTCATCATGATAAAAAAGAAGCAGTTTCTCTCTTTTCCAGAGAAATAGCTGCTGCATCAACTGGTGGAGGTAATATTGTAAATTTTTTATTAACATCTTTTTGACATTGATTTTAGTTTTTTCATGTTCAATTATTCATTAAATCGGTAATACTAAAATAAATTGAACACACTTATTTAAATAAGTGTGTTCAAAAGTAGAAATTTAGGTAGAAATTTAGTAGAAATTTAGGAAAGAAGACAAACAAAGATCAGATTAATTACACGATGCATGATTTTCTGCTCTCTGCTTTCTGATTTTTTAGATGATACAGATTAGCTTCCAAATACTTTAAAACCGACCTACACTATTTTAATGACAAATTAAACCCAGGAATTTGTTTTTTCTCAAAGAGTGCTGATGATTCCTTTTTTTTTTATGAAATTTATAATGTACTAGCCACTGCTTGGCCAGCACGGCGTTACCAGTTCTTTGCATGGGGTCAGGTATAAGTACTGCTCGCTAACCCCAGGTGATTGCTACAAATTCCCAGCAAACCAAATCGAAATTTGTAGCCTATTGGATAACAGCCATAACGGCGTTGGCCAATAATAATTAAATTTCATTAAATTCATATTAAAATGTTCTAGATAAAATTTTAAAATTCCGGCTTCGCTAAAAAATTGTAAAAAATTTGGAATACCTGTGTGCCAAGTCTCATTATTGTGACATAGATTTGTCAGGACAGTACATAGTGACACGCAGACAAACACTTCCTTTTATAATAATATAGACAGTGATTGAACCTTCAACATTTCATGAGTAATGAAGTGGTTGACAGGTAAACCTTTACAATTAGGTTTTTGTTTTTATTTTTATTCCACTAATGCTGTGTTCAAGCTGTAAACAAATTATGTTGCTGAAGTGCAAAAGGAATACTTATTACTCCCTTGACAATGAAACACAAAATTTTCCCATTTTCTATCTCAGTTGCATTTTATTTTTAATGTAACTAATTTTTAATTCATATTAATCTTTATAGCAAATATACATTGACCTTAACTGCTTCTTTGAACTATTTCTAAATGATGAAACATTAACTCTTCAATCCTCTATTGATGTAGCTTTCACATAAATTATCCATTGCTCTGGATCAGAGTGTATTGCTCTACAAGGTACACATTAATTTAAAGAACGTAGCGCACTTGAAAATTAGTAATTTGCACATTATTTTGTAAATACCTGGTAAAACAAACCAAAGTTTATATGGGGGCTGTTACCATCAATTTTTTCTACACTTTACATTATTTGCAATAAAGTAAAAATACTGAAACCTCATTTCCTTAAAACTACTCAATGCTAAATAAATATTTTTCAAAAGTGAACCAGAACACTCAGCTGATAATTGAGAAAAAGAAAATGATAGAATTTAAAACTGATATGAAAAACTATTTTTAAAGGCTTATAAAATTAACACAACCTTGTAAACTTCTTTGGTGAAGATGTACATTGTCAGATTACAATTGAGAAGTAAACATTGCTTATCTGAACAACAGAATATCAATCTATTTAAAATTTAACTCAAGAAAAATTAATGTATGCAGGAGATCGCACAGAGACAAAAACACATCCTCTCTTATGAAGTCTTATATAAGTTTGTGCATGAGAATTTTTCATTTGAACTGATTTGACAGTGTCCAAAGTTCCTAAGAGTTCAAGAAAAAATATATTGTCTTATATGTAGGAATACAAAACTGTTAAAAATGTGCACAAGATTGGTGAAAACAATCACAGGTTTTGTTGTATAACAATAAAAAGAGCAATATTTAGGGAAATATTTGGTTTATTACTATGTTAACTTCAAATTCCTGATTACATTAATGCATGCCAAACCATAAGGAATCTCCGTTAAATTATAGTTTCAGTGGGACTCTTTAAGATGCCTGTGTTTAGTATTCATTTACTAGCTTTAGTAAACTAAATTACATGGTTTTAATAATTATCAGGAGACTAAAGATTTAAAATTACGTTTATTCTTAACTGTTAAATAATATTAAAAAATATAAAGATTAGTAATAAATACAATTAACAGTCAGCTTGACCAAGCAAAACTAAAAGTTACAACATGAGAAAATTTGCTGTGATTAGAAATTATGTAGTAAGCATTGTTGACATTGTCTCCCAAACACATGTTCACATCTCACCATATAGTCTTTCATCAAAAAATGTAAAATGCCCTCATCAACAGCAGGATGCAGCTATTAGTTACATAAAAGCAAACATTTATCAACAGTGAGGAATTTATGAATTATGCAGACCTTCTGTTAGTATCAATTGAAAAGCTTCGTCTTAATCATTTATTAGACTTTATCTTGCTTTATACAAACTTATGTTTGATTTTTTTTTGTACTGGAATTACTTATATTCTTGTTAGTAATTCATCTCATATTCATTTTTGTGAGCTCTCGTAAATTTTTGCTTTAAATTTTTAGCCCCTGGTTTTACAACTTTAATTGGTGGACGTCCCAAAGCGTAAGGAAATTCAAATTACGTCTTATTTATCAGGTTAACTTTACAGGGGTTTTTAATGCATGTTATTTTTCCTTTCCTAGGTCTCCAATACTAAAGTTGTTTTCCTTTTTGTATCCAAAACAAAAAATACAGGTCTGTTAGTGATTTATTGTCTTTACAAATTAGTTTTGCATGTTGAAAATAAAGTATAACCAACACAATTGTAGTGCTATATTATTACTTTCAATACATTTATAAATAATATTCTAGAAAATATATTTATAATATTATAAACTATTATTTTTTAATAGATACAAATCTCATATGAAGGCAAAACAGAAACATATGTCACAGAAGAAATTAAAAGTCAAAGTAATATTCAAGAAAATACCTTCAAAAAGACTGATCTCCTTAAAGGAACAAATACATATCGTTTGGGGGATCTGGCTTTCACTAGGAGTGGTGATAAAGGAGATACATGCAATATAGGTTTGAATATTTAACTGTTCTAATTTTAGGCAATATTTACAAGTTTAGTTTACTTACCTTGTATGCGCAGGTCAACTATTTGAAAAATTTCGTGTCTGGTATAAAAGGATCTTACATCTTACAAATAAAGGAATGCATTTGTGCTTATCCTGTTAATTTTATAGTATTTTCTACTATAGTAAAATGCATTTTAAACTTAAGATAGAGATCTTCTTTCAATAAGTTATGCATGTAGTAAATTTGTTAATTGCCTTTAGTATCGATAGAGAAACATTTCATTATTAAATACCTTATTTTCATTGGAAGATATTTAAATGAATATTTTTCATTTGGATGAAATTTTCCGTTTTTAATTAAAATCCATAAAAAATTTAATAATTTCTTCAACGCATCTTATTTGATTGTATGTGGAATACAATAATAGAATTACAACAATAGAAGAAAATATGGTTGTCACTATCAAAGTTTATTAATGTGCTTTGCTACACTGATAGTTTATTGGAATCAACTTTAATATTTTACAGAAATAAGTTATTAACTTTATTTGTAGAATGCATCTTTATTTTAGAAATTTAATACTAAGCAAATTATACCAATTTCAGCTACCATAGCATTTTGAAAATATTTATCTATAATGTGTATTGATTTTTTAAATTCTATTAAAACAGTATGGTAAAATTATAATTTTGTATCAGCTGTTAAATTAAAAAGTTTTGTACTTTTTCATTTTTACCTTATGTGAAGAACAGCAAGAAATTAATTAAGTATCACCTAATTCTTAAAATATTGTAACATTTAAAATCGGAATAAATAATTAATAATAAAGAAATGGCAAGAATAAATCATCAACCAAATTGCTGTCAGTGAAGCAGTGATTAGTAATTTAATTCATATGCAATTTCTTATTTTTAAAAAATCATTTTTCCCTTTAGGTGTTATAGCTAGACATTCAGCATTTGTTCCTTACATTGAGGATCGACTAACGTCTTCAGCAGTTGCCAAATACTTTGAACATCTGTTTACATCTGAGAACCCTGCAGTAGATAGGTATTATAAACTAAATACTAAGCTAAATGAAATTTAATTTTAAGGAAACAGAAATAATAGTTCCTGTTCTTTTTGTAAGTATTTTCTTCAATACTTTTCAATCTTTCAAAAATGTGTTCGATATTGTATTTGATTAATGCAATCAGTATTCACATATTAGAGAACCTTGATTTCTAGCAATTTTTAATTGCAAACAGGCACATTCCATTGTCTTCAAAACCATGAAAAAAAATTAGGATTTGTTCTTAACAAGTGAAAAAGATTGTGGTTTTACATGACTGGATGACTAATTAGCTGAACTAATGAAAACAGGGCTCCTAACAGGTTTCAAGGTCCAAAAAAGTGACAAAAGTGACTAATCGAGCAAAAAAAATTAATTGCAAACAAGCACATTCCATTGTCTTCAAAACCATGAAAAAAAAATTAGGATTTGTTCTTAACAAGTGAAAAAGATAGTGGTTTTACATGACTGGATGACTAATTAGCTGAACTAATGAAAACAGGGCTCCTAACAGGTTTCAAGGTCCAAAAAGGTGACAAAAGTGACTAATCGAGCAAAAAAAAGTAACAAATAACAATAATGCTAAACATATTCTAGTATAAAGATAAAAAATAAAAAGATGCTCCCAAGTTACCCCTATCGTTTCTTTTTCTTTCTTTGGAAGGATATTTTTATTTTCTTCATTTAAAAATTACATCATTTTGAAATGTTAACATAAATTTTTTTTTAAATTGGAATTATGATTTTTTAATTTGTTTATTTTTGACACAGCTTGAAGAATTTCTTCCTTTTCTTAGAAAAATTATGTCTTAATTTTTTTTTTTTGTTGAAAAAGACTAAAATTAATTTTGTCTTTTTCTTCTCAATAGAAGAATGTGTATTTTTTTAAAGTCTGTCTTTGCTGACCAGCATCATCTGAGACTTTAGCCGTTCCTTCAATCATTGCCTGAACAAGTGCTGCTTCCTTTAATAATTTTGAAGCACTATCCAACGGCTCATCCTCTTCCTTACGCATAATTTTAAATTATTGTTCTTCTATCACCATTCTTTTCTTTGCCAGCTGCTTTAAATTTTTTTCTCTGCTTCCAGTTTATATTTTTCTTCCCAGTCCATCTCTAAATTTTCTTGTGCCTTACGTTTTATATCTCTCTATATTAAAAAAAAAATTCCGCCGCCGCAGGATTGAAAACTGTGCTGTTTAGCTCGATTCTTAGACAGTTTCCCTAGAAAGTTCGGATCAGAAAAATATGAAATTAACATTGTTTGTTCTTTATTGTATTTCCTGAACAATTATTAAGATTTTTTTTCCGATGTGGCTATTAGTTTAGGGTTTATTAAGTGTCAAAATTGAAGAAGCGAAATTTCTTCCGCGAGTGAGCAAAACACATACAAATTTTCAGTCTTAAGCCGTGAGTTTTTATCAAAAAGTACATCTCAACGTAAATTTTTGCAGCTCGTTGAGTATTTTTAAAAATTCCAGTTTGGTTCTTGATAATATTTTTTTTGAAATTCGGGAAAAATCGGGACATTTTCGTTACTTTTTTTTTAACTGTCATATCTATATCTTATTACTATTAGTTTTTAATTTTGAAAATATCTCAGTATACCTCAGAATGTACTCTTTCTTATGGTACAATTATTTCTAAAATTGGTTCATAAATAAATTCGATGCAATCAAAAGTTAGTCACAAATTTCATACTTTTTAGTTCGCGGAGAAGGTTTTGCAGTCAGGTGTGGGTTGTATTTTTGACTATCGGGTTTGCCAAATATCAAATTTATCGCGGCAACAATTGCCATAAAACAATTTCTTTTCATTTGGCGAGGAAAATGGCTCGCTTTTTTCACTCTGCTCACAGACGGTTTACGGACAAAGTAGATTGTAAAATTAGGAGATTAACACAGTTTACTTAAAATTGTACAGGAAAAAAGGTGTAGAAGGTTTTTTACTGATGCAGCTATTAGTTTAGGGTGCAATAAGTGTAAAGTAAGAAAAAAAAAGTGAAATCACTTGCGAAAGGAGTATTGGCAAACCAAACGGAACTACGTAGCAATCCCCTAGGGTGGTCAAGCATAACCGAAGAGGGGGCGAAGCCCTCGCTGTAACATCATGGACCAGAAAGTCAACTCAGGATTATGCGAATTATTAATTATATGAATTATTAATTACAGGATTATACGAATTATTTCTTTTCCCTGCATCAAAGCGATTTCCGGAGTGAACCAATGATTACGCGGAGTTGCGGATTTTCGATTATTTAGCGTAGAAACTCTGGAAATTTTGGAGCACTTGGCAACTCTGCTAATGTCTCGCAGTCTGAAGAAATGGTTCCAGTAAACATCAATATGCTTCATTCTAAATCCTTCTTCCTCAAATTCTCTTGAGCAATTTCCACTCACCCAGTAGTATGTCTGTTAGGACATCCCATAGCATTGCTCTTGCAAATTCTAATACTTGTCGGGAAATACTCTCGCTACTGAGTCTCTCAAGAGGACCAAGACAGGATAAACTTTTAAGGAGAGATGAACTGAAGGAGGACTTCTTCAAAAGATATTTAACACTGGCACTGTAATGATTCTGAGCCCTTAGAAAAAATAAATTCCTTTCCTTCTCTTTCACATTCTGTAGTGCTCTAGAAATTTGATCTCCAATCACAATAAATTCCTCTTTGTAGATCCTACCCAAAATTGTTCTTGTCAACAATTCAAGTTGAGAATGCAGGGTTTAAGTTTTAGAGGTTCCCTTTTCTGAAGAAATTCGGTCACACGATTAAATATACTTGTACTTGATATGACAAATATCACTTCAGCCTTCATAGTTTCTCTTCTAAGTAAATGAACAATATTTTTATTGCCTGATCTTTGTGTCATGTTTGGCTTCTTTATTGGAATATAGTCAAGGAAATACTTTCGCACTGCAATCCACTATTCAAGTAACCTTTCAGCAGCTGGCTTTAGGCTTAGCCACCTGCTTGAACAATGCTTTATGAAATGGTGAGTGGGAAGTTTCAAGTCTTCTTGAATTTGTTTGTATGTTGACCAACGCTTAGGCCACTGATTAAAAAATCTGTGAATAGTTAAAACTAGTTCAGACACATCTTCCCCAAACTCTTTTAGACCTTTAAGAAAAGCCTTATGTATTGTGTGAATATTACATGTCCCAATGTTAATTAGTTCTTTTTTTCGGGTAGAAAGTAATAAGTCATTAATAGTTTCTGACTTTCACTAAAAAAACTCAAGAATTTGTAATAATCAACTTCCGATGATAACAGAGAAAGATTTTCAATACATTTGCAACGCTCTTTTAATATTTAACCCTCTGGATACAAAGACGAACGAAATTTTTGCAATCTCTGGCTATGGAGGGGTTCGGAATCTTTCAGATCTCAAGCACCTGAAGAAACGGCTGAAGTCCATTAAGATTTCCATGCCCTCATTTCTGTGCCACAAAGAGAGCAGCATGTGAATAGCCTCCGTTCCGTAGACAGGAACGTCGGGGTTCTCGATGGGGAGCTTCGAGCACTTAGAATGTGTGAGAGGTTGATGATGTATCCAATTAAAAACTTGGCCGAGGATACCTTCGAGTGTAAATTATCATACATATAGAAGGTTCCACCGTCCTTTCAGAGTTTACCCTAATGTATCTATACCTTCTAGACCATAATCAGACCCACAATATACCTGGGATCTTCCTGGGTTAATGTTGCGTTTATATCAGCTTGATCCGTCCGGTCTCTTTACCTCTCCATTCTCGTCTTATTCCAGAATCCGAAAAAAAAATGGGTCTGTTGAGACCGCTCTCAGATTTGTGTATGGAGGATGTTATCCCCCCTTTTAAGTGACCACTGGCATTGATCACCATTTACAAACTGTCAGCGTCTGACCTCCTGGAAGGTTACTCCTATTGTTCGACCCTGTCGACCGGTGATATCTATCTTGTGCCAAATGATACGCCACACAATTCTATGAAAGGAAAACGTTAGACGTAAATGCCACTCAAGTTAGGTAATTAGGTAAGAAGGGTCGGACATGCAGATGGCCCTGCTTCCCTTAAACTTCGCCGCTTCGTTTTACTGATAGCCTTTTTCTGTGGGAAAATTTCCAGAACTTGCTGCTAATACACCGCGAGCAACATGAAGTATCCTTTTACAACTGAAACAGTACACTTTTGAATCCATTCTTGCGGTGGAATGTAGCGCGCATTTCGAAATTGAATTCGTACAAACCCTGTTTTTTTTTTTTTAGAGGAAATGAATTTTTTTAACTGTGCACCAAAAATGTTTCTTCTCTAAATAAGATTTAAGAACTTGAAACCCCTAAAAAGGTGACAAAAGGTCAAAAAGTGACAAAAAATAAAAAGGTGACGTGTTAGGAGCCCTGTGAAAACCATCCTCTACTTGCAAGAAATAAAGCTTGCATTTCTGACTGAAACAACTATTTCAGGACATTGAAATCCAATTCAAAGTTTTTTTGTAGTACAATAAGTTACACAGAAACATTGTTTTCTTGGGGAGAAAAGGTTCTTTACTTTTTTTTAACTAGGTTGCAGAAATATCTTGCATATTATCTCTTTTAAGTTGGAAAAATTCTTATTCTAAATTGTAAAATATGTTCAAATTTTTTAAAAACTCAGAACATTCTAGAAAGTAAATGTGATTTTAACTGTTCACAAATTCTTCACTGAAAATCAATTTTATTAACTTTTTATTGGCAACAAGTAGTATCTTCCCATTTTCATGGTTCAATGTGTCATGTTTGACATAATTTATCTATGTTCCGCACCTTGCACAATGAAATCAACCAAATCCATTTTTATATATCGGACTTCGATTAAAAAGTTCTGTCCTTTCTCATGTGTAATTTTCATTGCTTAGTGTACTAAATATGTTATATTTAAAGGTATATGCTGCCTGGTATACAAGCTTTAAATTTTGTATTAAAAGAATCTCTTGGAGGTGGTGGAGTGGCATCCTTAAGAAGTGATCCACAGGTAACGATTCTGTGTTTACTTGTTATGTAGAAAATTCAAAAAATGAAATATACTGTATATCTTACCATTAAAATTTCAACACCCAAGAAAGAAAATAAATCTAAATGTTTATGGAATGCATAACTTATGCTACAAGGATAAAATTATCAAACACACAACTTTTTACGTGGTGAAAACAACATTATCATCATTTTTCGTTATCACCATGGTCTGCAATAACGGTTCTTACACGCTCTGGGATTGAGAGAATGAGGCGTCAAATGCCCGTTTAGAGAATGTCCATGCAGTTTGGATATTTAGCCAACATTCATCAGTGGCAGCTGTTAAGGGAACCTGGTGTGGCAGTCATGATATCTTGAACCATGCACGTTCAATAAGCGGCAAATGCATCGGCCAAGAAAGATGAGGAAGATTGAGACTATCTTGATGTTGGATATTGCATGCTACATGTGGTCATGCTTATAAATGTTACCAGAAAGGTAACTACCACAACATACTCCAACACCTGTTATGCACCATCTGTTCACAGTTCTGGAAATGCATTGAAAGAGATGCTGGAGTGGAATCCAATTACACCCATATCACAACACTAGATACCAGACTTGTATGGCACTGCATAATGCAGGCCTCATTGAGTCTATCTATGAATATAGCCAGATACCATTCACCCATCATGATTTATTGAATGTGCTGCATAGTAAAGAAAGATTTGTTTAATAAGATGATGCAATGATATTCACTCAGTATAGTGCGACATTTTCAGAATCTTTGCAGCCGTTTATGCTAGAGATGTAGAGGAGTCAGTGGTAGCCAAATAAGTGAGAGCTTAGCAAAGATGCCCCAATGCTGCAGATGATTTCAAATTGTATGGATGGACTTTGCTGTGCAGTTCACCCAACAATTAAAAAACGATGTTTGATGTATCTACTCACCCAGAGTAATGCACTCATGACCTTTTTTCATTTATTTATGTAGGAGGGTGGTTAAGATGTTTCACATTGGTGAATTCATCCTATTGATGCCAACATTCTCATAATTTTGGCAGCATTTCACCCATCATAAGCACTGATGTCTCTAAAGGACCTTCTTCTAAGAGTATTCTGCCTTCTCTTAACCTCGCAATATACTCTCAATCAAACTCGGAAACATGCTTGTATGGACACTTGAGTTCTTTGATAGCTTATTTGATCCTTTAGATATCCAAAACTGTGAAAACACGATTCTAGTGCTTTGCACCAGCTTTGTATTCTACATTTATACTGCTTTAAATCGCCTACACATAATTAGCATTTTCATTGAACATTTGATACTTTCCATCTTATGTTCTACCCATCCGGAAAAATTCAGGTCAATGTTTAATCATTCTTGGTATTGAAATTTTAATGGCACTAAGTATACTGATGTGCCAGAAAAACTGGTGCTCCAGTGTAATATTTAGACCTCCCACAGGAGCAAAATCTGCAGAAGTATGATGGGGTGTGGACTCCACAAGCTTGCATAGGCAATTAAATGCCATTTCCTGCAGTCGACATTTCTGTTGTATTCTGAGGTGCAAGATTCAGTGTTCCACAGCTCATTGGTATAGCATCCCAGATGCGTTTAGTAACATCCAATGACAGGTGGAAATGGCAGACCCCAAACTTGGTTCCTCTAACCATAATTTGGCATATCTAGACTTGTATGGCAGTGCTTATTGTCCTGTTGGAAGGGGTCGAACCCACTAGAATGTATGCAGGATACAAATAGATGTAACTTGTCAGAAAGGATGCACAGTGTCACCTGTTAGAATAGAGTTATTTGTTATGATGGCTAATGTTAGAGAAATTAGATAAAATTTAGATCACATAATAAAGTATTAGATAGTATTATGCTTGCAAGATTAGATAGTATTTGTACAATTAAATTTAGACCAATGAAATATTTTTGAAAAATCAATTTGTCGTTTTAGCACCAACTATGCTTACATTATTTTACAAAATTTTCAGAGTTTTTAAACTAAAAAGTCGCTAAAAAATAACCTTTTAAGCTAAATTTTTATAAGGTTTTTTTTTTTTTTGCTGTTTTGAATTTTGAAGTGGTTTAAAAGCAGTCAAAATAAACATCTTTCAAGCATTAAAAATGTTTTTAAACTCGGGATATATTTTACTATGCAGTGATTGATCATAAAAGATTTCTTTATTTAACTTGTCGAAATGCAAAACATTAAAATCTTTTGTATAATTTTGAATCCTTATTTATCCTTTGATATGCACGTTTTTCATATTAATTCCAGAAAAAAATGTATTTATTGTTTTATAAATAATATAATATATTATATTGTTATTTAAAAATATTTTATTGTTTTATTTTAAAGGGTAAAGCATGTGGACAAATGTTGACAGATTTCATGCTAAAGGACATGCCAGATATTGAGACATTGAAAAAGCAATGAGCTTGAAATTTAACTCTTCAAAAGTGGTCATATTTTATCACTGTCTTATATTGTTGTAGTTTTGTTTAAATAAATATTTTTGTATATTTTTGTGGAAATCACATTCAGCAAAAAATGAACACTTTCACGCAGTAAAACCTTGAAATTTTATCATTTTGTTAAATTGCACTCAATTACCAAGGCTGTGCAATTGCTCAAAAAAGTATAAGACCTTGCAATTTCAGTAGCGAGCGTACATATTGGAAATTTTAATTAGTTCAGTATCATTCTAATTTTTAGTGACAAACACAACTTGAATTCTTGAATTTTGGAAGATTTTACAACTGATTTTGTGTTTAACTTGAAGTATCACACAATTGTATTTAATAAAAAATTAGTCATTTATTTCTTAATACCTTTACTACACAAAAAAAAAACTAAAAAGGCCTTATATGATTAGAGCTTGTTCCTCAAGTGTGATATATATGGCAGAGTATAAAATGTCACATAAAATTTCCATGTAAAACTTAACTTTAAAACAACTTTTATTCAAATGAAGTCAATGTAATAACAAATTGTTAACTAATATTACATGTAATTTTCTACAAAATCATTCAGTAAATAATTGTTCTTTTTATACAAAATGTTATGAATGAGAGTCATGCAACCTTGGAATTACAGAACAGTTACAATAAGCAGTAGTCATATTGCCTCTACATAACTACCATTACAATTTTGCAAGTCTCAAAGTAGCATTTTGAATATTTGCATGGCACCTGAGAAAATTATGAAAAATGACTAATCAACATTATATTTCTAACTTAAAACAAGTTAGATTAATTACAACATTTAACACATTTTATCAAAAAAGGTGTGACGTGATTTACATGATACAGCAAATTCAAATATTTATTATACGAAGTGAAGTAAAGTAAAATTAATTAGTAGTAAAGTTAAGTGAAGTAAAATTTATTTTCCAGTACACTTCCTCAAAATAATTTACCGTTTTTAAGTTCAGAATATAATGAAATTTGCATATTTCTTTGGGATTTGGCATATTTCTACCCATGAAATTGTTGCAGTAGTAATTAACTAATTTTCAATATTTGACTTAATGACCAAAATTACAGGAAAATTTCACCTATGACAATACGAAAATGTACACTATAATTTGAATTTTTTACTCCATATTAGAAAATAAAATATTTTAGCATTACAGAATGACATAAATTGTGATGAGAAACAGAATGAGGGCTATATTTGAAAGCTGTCAGCATTCTATGAGATCCCTAAGTGCTAGAATTTATTTTAAGAGGCTGATTTTTTACATACATAATTTTATTTTCCATGTGATTAATGATTAAAAATGTAATTTTTCTTAAATTTCAAACATGGAAGTGCTTTGACTGGATCTATTTAAGTTTCTTTATTAAAATGCTCTCCTGATTTGGCATTGAAGTTAATTGCAGCTTTCACTGTAGAGAATGTGTTATCGAATAACTTTTTTATAAAATTCAGAGGTGCGTTATCTTTTTAATAAAATAATTTAAATTAATATTTAATTAGATTTCAATAAATTAATTTATATATTCAATTTTTATAAAAATTCATTTCTCAAAATATGGATTGTAAAAATCTATTATAAATATTTTTAAAGATTGTATGAAGACTAGAACTTCTTAAAGCTTTTCTCTTGAGAGAAAGCAATTTTGGTGATTGGCAAAAACCTTGGGTAGGTATATAAAAAAATATATACAACAATTATTATTTAAATAGGCTTGTAAACTATCTGTCAGCCAAACAGAAAATATTTAAATTGTGAATGAAATGAGGAATGTCAGTGTTGACATAGTATAATATAAGAAAGTTTACTTGTTTTTGAAACCTTCATCAGAAATGCTGTTTTGCAGACAAAAATTTGCAAAACATGTGAATATCTGAATGCTTTTCTGGTTTTGGCTGCTAGAATGTTTAAAGGACTATTCAATTTGCTTGGTTTTGAAAACGAGATTTTAAACTCATCATCATTATGAGTATCACAGAGTTTTCTGGCAAGACATTGACATGGAACTTTGTTGTTTGGAGTTACATAGGAACATGACTGAAGAGGTAAGATATGGATTCGCCATTATGTGTACGGCGAATGGCTTCAGCTAGGATCATAGATATGTCAATACACTGAAAATAAAAGGTTTTATTAAAAAACACGATTTTGAGTCCAATATTATGCACTAAATATAAGTAAATAAGAATGTATTTGTGAGTGCGAATTTTGTAAGTTTCAATTCAATTCTTAATTGTACAGTACAAAGAACAAACTTCAGCCATTCCGGATTTCGAATTATTTGCATTTTTTTTATCAAAAAACCCTTAACATGGTTCCCACGCCTTTGTCGAAAAAAAATTCAAGGACTTTTCAAAACCTGAAATATTTTTTTCAAGGACCTAAAATTTTTTATAGCGACCTAAAACAAAGCATGTGCAAAAGTTGTCAATTAGAAAGAAAAAAAAAGGTTACTCTTTTTTTAAACTACTGACAGTCAAAGAAAAGAGGAAAGGTCATCAATTTTTGTTATAATTTGGATTTTCTTTTATCACAGAACCTGTGAATTTTTTTGCAAAGTCGGTTTCTCGTCTCAATGTTAACTATCAGGCTATTTGCATGCATATCAATTTCGGTCGTGCGGTAAAATATCGTACGATAAATTCTTTGGTGGCATAAGAAGAGTACGGGAGCTTGCACATGGTTCGATCGACACACGACACAATCTCCGTTTTGCTCTCGTCCACGGCCACTACAGCAGACGGCTGTCGTGATTTATTTTGTTTGAGAAACAAAACAAATCCAAAGTTTTGACTGCTGTGTTACGGCTTGTTTGTTCTCTGGTCCAAGTTTCTATCTTCACAATCGTTAAAGATAGTAAAAATTTCAACAGATTTGAAATCTGTAGAAAATTTTACAAGGATACCTTAAATGTGCTTTTCTGTAAATAAATAATTTTTCAATTGTAACTTTTATATTTTCACAATACGAATTCGCCCACATTTGACGAAGATATTCATTACGAACACAAAAAATGTCTATTGGAGGTTTTCTATCTTCGCGATCGTTAAAAATAGAGCAAACATTTTAACGGGTTTGAAATCTGCGAAAAGTTTTACACCAGATTGATACCTCAGGTAGTCCGAATTTTATGCAAAGCCCGAATTGTGAGCGTGCTTGAAGAAACTTCTTCGTTTTACGAAAACGGATAATTCAGTATCCTAAACTGTTAAGTTTTCGTTCTTGAACGTACGACGTCAATTGTATAATTTCTTTAAAAATATTTTTAAAAAAACAGCGACCCCCTTCAAAAACCTTAATATATTTTCTTCATCAATCCCCGAGACAATTTTAAGAAATGTTCAAAGAGGCGGAACTCTTTCATGTTTGTATAGTTTATGCAAAAAAGCGATGGGACGACGCGTCAATGAAACATGGTGTATGACCTTGTGTGTTCATATATACATATCACGTGGTTCATGTATACATCATCCATTATGGTTGTTCATATATATAAAACGTGGTGTCGAAACACGTAACACTTCAGAATGACGCTAAAATTGCGCACCTGCCGTGAAGGAAACTAGTTTGGACACAAGTTCCAACGCAATTATGTACTAGTCAAAAAAATCAAGTACTTTCAAGAACTTTTTACCAAGTTTCGTAATTTTCAAGGGCCCCTAGTTAGGAAAACAAAATTCAAGGACCGTGGGAACCCTGCTTAATCTAACCCTCTCCGAACAAATTTTGCATTTGCAATAGTAAAGTAGCAGATATATAAATAACATTTTTTTTTTTTTTTTTTTAAGGAAAAAACTTGAATACAATGCAACAAATTTTACTTGCAAATCTTCTACTTTTTCTGAGTGGTATTTACTCTGAACCTGTCCATTATTTTGCGTTGCTTCATCAATTAGGTCCAGGTTTAACTCCTTGTTCTTTAAAAATTCTCGGAAAGATGGGAAAACAGTGAGGGATAAACAAAAAAATGCTGTTTAACAAAATGTCCGGATTTTGGACTTTGTACTGTATTTTTAAATAAAAATGTGGGAAAATAGTCTTGGTTCCCATCCCACGCACGGAAGAATACGTCATCGGCAACGCGACACATTACTACTAATTAGATGATGTGGAAGCAAGAGCTTCACACAACCTCTAAAGACAATCAATGATGTTTTTTTCCCTTTATATTAACTGTTCATTGTTTTGTCCCATATCCCCTTTAAGTAATAAAATTATTAATTTGTAAAATTGTTCTGATATTTGATCCCGTAAATCCATAACTGAATTGATATAAAACAATTTTTTTTGTTCAAATAGATAGAATTCAAAAGCTCAATTTAATTTATATATATATACAACTAAAAGTGTCCAGAACTAGTTTACAGTAGATATCTACAAAAATTATTTATATGTATACTCACTTGAATTTTAGTACACTCAGTCATGTGGGTATCTTGGGGTATACTATTGGTTACAACAACAGCTTCGAAAACAGCATTGTTTATTCGTGATATAGCAGATCCAGAAAAAATTCCATGGGTCAGTATAGCATACACTTTCTGGGCTCCAGCTTCTAAAAGCCTAGTGAGACATACAAATTCTAACTGTAGTACATTCTTAATTGTAGAAAAGAAAAACTTAATAAACTCACAATATATTTCAATTATCTATTAAGCAATAGGATAGTAGTAATGATTAATTTTATAAGTATTGTATATCATATTTAACAACATAAATATATTACAAAAATCATTTAACCTTAAGTTAAATAATAGCAATTAAGTAAAGTAATATATTGATTACAACACTCATTAAAAAAATTATATTTATATTGGAAAAATCTACTTAATTCTCCAGTGTAGGGGGATTCCATTTACAGGAATTGGACAAAAACATGCAACCTTGCCTAATATGGAGTAGGAAAACCATTGGCTTTCAAAACAGCTAGCAGTCTTCTCGGAATGGATAAATACAATTCCTGTATGCTTGCCAAGGGAATCTTGTACCATTCTTCCTGCAAAACGGTGGCATGTTCAACAATGATGATGGTGGATAGCGCTCATGCACTTTCCTCTCCAATGTAGACCACAAAGATTCAATAATATTGAGGTCTGGTGACTACGGTGGCCAGGGGAGATGTGACAAATCATCCTCGTGCTCAAAAAACCAGTCCTGGACGATGCGAGCTGTGTGAACAGGGGCTTTGTCGTCTTGGAAGACACCATCACCATTGGGGAACAAAGTTTGTACCATGGGATGGACTTGATTGGCAATGTTCACATAATCCTTGACCTTAATGTGCCCTTGCAAAGTTGCATTGGGCCCAAACCATCACAGAACACCTGCAATGTTTCACTCTGGCAACAAGCTATCTGTATTACAGGCTTGGGATGGCGTTCGCCAGAAGTGTGAAACAAGACTCATCCGACCAAATTACTGTCTTCCATTGCTCCATATTCTAGGCTTTGATTTAAACACAACTTTTTCCTGTTACAGGCATTAGCAACACTGAGGAATGGTTTCTAAATTGTAGCTTGGCCAGAAATACCCTGCTTATGGAGCTCCCTTCTTATTGTTTTGGTACTCGCAGGGTTTGTGAGCACGACATTCATTTCAGCAGTAACTTTAGCAGCTGTAGTCTTATTTTTAGTCACAATCCAACTTAATGATCCATCTGTCACAATCACTCAACACACTTTCATCCACACTGATTTAGCTGATGATGTTTTTCCGCTTTTCAAATATGATGAATAAATCTTAGATGCAGTACCTCTTGAAACAATTTGGCTACCTTGCTTATGGAAGCACCCACGAGACAAGCTCCAACAATTTGACCACATTCGAAGTTTGTTAGTTCTGATATGATGCAATTACAACTTCACAGAACAGCGCCCGACAACGACTGACCTGCGCAGCGTATTCACGACGTTGTATAGGTGGTGCCAGTAGGCAAAAGCACCAGCGCCACCTACACATTTTACTAGAATAAACATTTCTTTTCAAGCATGCATTTCACGAGGCATTTCCATATTTTTGTCCAACCCCTGTACTTTTACAATACATGCCGATTTTATAAACGTAGAAATAAATTCCTGAATATCCTACAAATATTACATTGAATGCTTCCGCAAAATAAATAAGTAAAATAATTTTTTTAATCGCTTTATCAGAGCTTAAGACAATCAAAAGGCAGCATTTTTCATTAAGCTATCTTTAGAGGATAGTTTTTTAAAAAGGACCAAACTAAAGCTAGAGATAACAAGAAGCTATTATATTACCGATCAGCTGCATGACATATTGTTCCACATGTGTCAGCCATATCATCAACCAGAATTGCAATGCGATCTTTAACATCTCCGACCAAAACCATGGAAGAAACCTCATTTGCTTTCTTCCTTTCTTTGTGAATCAAAGCAAATTCAACATTCAAATGATCTGCCAATGCGGTTACTCTAAAGAAAAAGCATCAGTTAACACTTGCTTTTTATTGGAATTAATGCACAAATGTTTGATAACATCCAACAAGACATAACCTTAAATACAAGGATATTCAAAATGAATCATCCAATTATAAAATGCTCATTCATAATAAAATAAATGACATAATTCATTCATAAATAAATGACATCGAATAATAAGTAATACATGAATATAAATGGAAAATATGGAAGTTTTTTTTACGAGTGTGTGTATTCGATATAAGACAGTATGTAAATTCCTACCAAACATGTAAAGTGGCAGTGGTAATTGATTGTACAGCAGCAAAAATTTACGTTGTTTAAGTTCACATAAATTTGTGGGTAATGGTGACACATACACTTTATCGTTTACAAACCCCAAAGGAAGAAATCGCATGGAGTCATATCAGAGGACCTATTTGACCAGCTGTGTAACATCAAGTGCTCTGGTCCATTGCAACCGATCCAACTGCGACCGGATTTATACTGAATTTTGAATATAAAAATTAAGGAGTATTCAACGAGTTTTTTCGAAATTTTTAGGAGTCATAGAAGATGTATACACACATTTTCAAGTATGAAAAATAAAAATGTTTCAACACTTTTAAGAACTTGATTCCACTTAATACTATATTTTTAATAACTAAAAACAATAAAATTATACTTTGATATTTCAACTCGACACAAATTCATTTCCCCCTGCTTGCTGGAGCTGTTTTATCTAGGATGCTACTGTAAACGATTTTTATACAGTGAAATCTTAGTATTACGTTTCTCAGTTTAAAGTACATATTTCTCTCAAATCCCAGCTAAAACTAACAATAATAGAAATCCAAGAATATTTGTATTCAATATAAAGTATTTTCCAAAATAAAATATCAATTAAATATTTTTACTATGGAAGTTATACAGAGATTTCACTGTATTCTACAAGCAAATACAAATGACAGATTTCAGACAGGCAGAAATGAAAGAAATCCGCAATTTTATTTCTGTTATAAATGAATAGGTAAATTATATTTTAACTTCAAGTATGAAATAATCCACTTTGATTATAACAGATTGTGATTTTCAATACATTCACAGCCCTACTCTTTCATCAAGATTTAATGTAGAATTAAATTCAAAAAAATTAAATGTGATATTTTGTGAACTTAATAAGTAAACCATCGCTTTCACTAAAAAAATTCAAGAATTTGTAATAATCAACTTCGACTTAAAAAGTGCACCAAAAAAAAACCGCCAAGGCCGTTGCCACCGCTATAAACGTAGACTGAAATTGTACCCCTGTTTTAAAAAAAATATAACTTGATTCAGTTTAAATTTGCAACCTATTTTCGAATATAAAATACCTTTTTCAAAATCTCTAATCAATTTCCTTCGGCTTATATTTTCCCGTAAATATTCTTATTTTCTAATTAAATCAAATAAAAATTAAAATTATTAGCTCATATTGTCCAAGAAATAATTTAACTTATTAAAACAATCATAAATATTGCCCTTAAAAAAAGCACCAATTCGAAAATTTCTGTTTAAAAATTAGCTGTAATCTATGTATAAAGTGGTAATTTTTTTAGTTAACGTAGTACTAGAGCAACACAACGGGCTATTGACGACGGATGTATAAAGTGGTGGCCACAGTCTTGGTGCACTTCTAAAGTCGCCAAAGAAAGAAGTTTTAATGGATTTTGAAAGAACTTTCTAGAATTTTCAAAATGAAAATTTAAAAGGTTGTCATAGAAGACGAAATAACCTTATCGGTTAAATAACCTAGCATCTTATTTTCTAATAGAAAGAAAAATCGTCCATTAAAAGCTGATCAATTAAAAATATTTCATTTATACCTTTTCTGCCGCATCATGACGTATCACGGCCGCTAGATAACAGCTCCGCTTTCTTTGGAAACCGTAGTTTTTTTACCTATGACATTCACAGCAATAACGTAAGCTAACTAGTTCAAAATTCAAGTTCCCCAGGTTTGCCATTGAACAAATAAGGCTTCTCATAAAGAATTCTTGTCAGAGGAATTTACAGGACTTATCAACTTGGTAAAATTTAGGAGTGCAATGTTGGCGAGATATGTCTCGTTTGGCACATTTTACGTTTACAGCAAACAAAAAAGGGCAAAAGTCATAATTTTTTTTTAAATGATAAAAATTGGTAATTTTCTTCAAAATTTGAGAAAAGAAGGATATGTTTGCAAAAGTTGAAAGAATCGCATCACTGATAAAAGGAGTTTTTGAGGAATAGCACATAAAAATAAGGAGTTTTAAGAGTGTTAAAAAACCATTATACTTAAGTCCATTCTAAGGAGTTATAAAGGAGCATGTGAACCCTGCGCGAGGAAGCTCTGTGTTAAGGAAATGACAAAGTTCTGTAGCCCAGTGGGGTGGTGCCCCATCTTGTTGGAAAACGAAGTTCGAGAGATCTATCTTTATCTCTGGGGAAAAAGCCAGATTTGCAACATATCCAAATAGGTAATGCCTGTGACTGTTTTTTCCACAAAAGAGCTGCACAATATAAAACTTCCATATTTTTTCTTTGTATTCATATATTACTTGCCATTCTGTGTCGTTTATTTTTGAAAATACGGAATTTTGAAATCGGATGATGCATTTTGAATAACCCTGTATATAACACTTAGAAGGTATTGTGAATATCAGAAGGAACTGCATGTATTCTGATGTACTATCTATTTCAAAACCAATTCCATAAGAAAGTAACAATAAATGTAGAAATGGCTAGATTTCTAGAGAAATTCACTTTGTATATAATCAACAAGTAACAAAAACTTATAACAGAACAAATTTGGTGATCATTGAACATATCGATTTCCACATTTTTTTCTGAATTAATCTGATGGTTCAATCATTGAATTTCAAAATCAGTTTCAAGTGCACCATATCTCATTGAATGGTTTTAGCACTACACAAGAATACATGTCTGATTATTATATTCCAATAAACACTTGAGTCAGGTATTTACATTGTAACCTGTTTTAAATGGTAAAAATAAATTTAGAATCTGTCATATCTTTATGCTGTTGCCATTCTAAGGAAAACCCTAATAATTAAATTCCATTAAATTCATTTTTATATGTCAAAAGTCAGATCAAATTTTAAAATTTGGGCTTTGCACAAAAATTGCAAAAAATTTGGACAACCTGTGTGCCAAATTTCCTTATTGTAAGTGCCATAGATTTGTCAAGACACTGCTAAGAGGAGGGCAAACACTTCCTTTTAGAATAGTAGAGATTCCTTATTTATTTATTGATATTTTAGCATAATGATGGCATTGATAGAAATATTGAATTTGCCTCTAATCTGAAATGTCTACATATGATCATGTGCGACATCTGTTGTTTTATACAATTAAACAGGTTTTTTTTGTATAAAAAATGTCACTTTTTGGAATGCAATTTATTATTTATTTTACATTTATAAAAGATAATTTGCAAGTCAAATTTTTGTCATAATGAAATTTAAATAATAATATTAGACAACGAAGTGTTTGTGTGTGTGAACTGTCCTGACGAATCTATGGCACTTACAGTGATGGGATTCAGAACACAGGTAGTCCGAGTTTTTTGCAATTTTTCTATCAGCCCCGAATTTTAAAACTTTATATAGCACATTTTAAAATTAATTTAATGGTATTTAATATTTTTTTGTTTTCTTTAAATTGGCAACACCATACAGAAATGACAGATTCTAAATATATATTTTCCGCTTCTGTTTGATTCTCCAAGGAACAATTTGTCAGCAGACTAAAAAAAAAAAAAAATTTTAACTGAGTTTTTTTTTCTATCTCATAGATTGATAAAGATGAGTAAAAATATCAACGGATTTGAAATCTGCGGAAAATTTCACATTGAATTGATATCTAAAAATATGATTTTCTTTCATTAAATAATTTTGTAATTGAAATTTTTATATTTTTCCCAATGTAAATGGCCACTGCGCAGAGTGACATTCGTTTGATTGGAGACATCATATTTCATTTCTTGCGCTCAGAAAAACAAATGAAAAAACATTTTGACTGGCATTGTCTAGTTCTTTTTTGTAAAATCGAGATCGTTAAAGATAGATTAAATATTTCAATGGATTTGAAATCTGCGGAAAATTTTACATCAGATCGATAATTGGCATTTGATTTTCTTTTAATAAATAATTTTTCAATTAAATATTTATATTTTTGCAAGGGATTGTGACGTACCGCCTAATAGATCTCATCGCAATTGGAATGTAGCCAAATTTGACAATGACAAGGTCATCACGGCATTGCCAGTGGTGTAGGTGTTCATAATATTCATTATTTGGTCTGCAAAGCAAACCTATTTGGAATTCGTTCCAATAGGCTACAAATTTCCATTTGGTTTGCGAAGCAAACCAACACCAAGGGCAACGCCATGATGGCTGTTATCCAACAGGCTACGAACTTCCATTTGGTTTGCGGAATTTGTAGCAACCACCGGGGGTTGGAAAACAGTAGTCACACCTGACCCCATGAAAACAACTGTCACGGGCAACGCCAAACTAGCCACGCAGTGGCTAGTTTAGAATAAATGTTTTGATAACAAATGCAGTAGACATTTATATTAAAGGTTGATTTTTTTTTAAACAGTAACACTCTACAGGAAAGTGTGCTTCTGATACAGAAGACAGATCAGTGTTTACATCAGAGGTTCCCAATCTTTTTGACCTGTGGAACCCTTTTCAGAATCAATTTCTATGGTGGAGTCCCTTAGGTCTATTCAATGTTTTACAAGTTCATGGTATTTAGGAGTAGTGTTACAGGGGCAAGAGGCTCAAAATACAAATGTATTAGCATTTAAATTAAGTAGAAATAGTTTTAAAAAATGATTGATTTTCAGCAATACTGGCAAAACAATCCAAGTAATTAATTGCAATGCTAAATATACTCCAAACTACCAAATTAGGGCTGTTTTAAGTATACTTGTATGTTTCAGCATGAAACTTATCTAAATCGGTAAACTAAGAAAAGTTTAATATTGCATTCACTAAACTAAAGCATGGTGTTTAAAATAAAGAACACTATTCAAATCTATGAACAAAATTTATGTGATGCCTGTATAAACAGACACAAAATCAAACATTTAACGTGAAGACAGACTAATGAAACCAAGTTCAGTCACTAAATAAAGATAAATACTCAGTAAGCAAAATTTCATGAAAATATATTAAAATGCTTGGACGCGCATTGGGTACACACAATACAGACAGACACCAAACACTTAACACAGATTTTGCATCAGAAGGGTCCAAAACGGATAGAAAACTTGAAATGGGTTGAAAATATTCAATATACAAACGCTCCATTCTAATTTATAGATTATTTTTATGGCATCATTCAACACTCAAAATTTCAAAAGGCATTTTTCTCGTGGCTAGTGTGTGTCTATGAAGGCAATGACAGCTACATTTCTTTGCCGTATTTTCTAATTTTTAACATTTTTATTTATGAACTACACAACAAGCACTCACAAAGAGGTCAAAAAGGCAAAGAAGAATTGCTAAGAAATCACAATGTTATCACATTGAAAATTCACTGTGAAGTGACTCCAAATTGACTAGTCAGCCTATATTTATATGGGGCTAATTTTCGAAAATATGCAGTTCCGAGAAATCACTCAGATATTCAATTCCAGGAAGGGTCATTAAAGTATAGCACACATCAGGCTGGTGCCATACTCAAGCACCAATGTCAGTTCATCTTGCACTACAATAATTTTTGATAAATGGCAGTAGAATGATCAAATATTGTCTGCTAGAGGAGGCAAATTTGTATATTTTCATTCAGAATGTAATTTTTACTTTTCTCATTTTGGTTCAACTTTTTGTTTCTCCTTTATTTAATTTTGGTTCAACTTTTTGTTTCTCCTTTATTTCATTTTATTTTCCTGGAGAAGTCGCAAAGCCCCCTGGGAAGACATGCAGCTTAGGACTCTGAGCGGCTAAGGTTAGGAACCACTGGTTTACATTATTATACTTATCTATTTCTTTCTGTTTGAAATTTATCCATTAAAAAAATTCTCAATTAGAAGTTGAAAAAAATCTGGCGAAGTAAAATTTCCTGGTTTGTTTGGATCAGAGAAATCAAAGAGCACAGACAGCCACAAGGGCAAATGATTACCAAAAACAACCCATGTACAGTGTATGGGCAAAACTAAAAATAACTATATGGTAAAAGCAAGTCTTTAAATGATTAACAAAGATGTTCACAGAATAAGACTAATTGATTGAATGTGTTTTATTTCTCAATTTGACCAATCAATGACACAATTTTTTTTATCACCATAGAAGTTTTAAATGAGCTACCAGTAATAGAAGATAAAAACAATACCAAACAAGTACCAAAAAATATTGTT
Organism: Metellina segmentata; assembly: GCA_947359465.1. NCBI lineage: Eukaryota > Metazoa > Arthropoda > Arachnida > Araneae > Tetragnathidae > Metellina > Metellina segmentata. The sequence continues at coordinate 62,950,214 of OX375875.1, forward strand.
GCATCAACATAAAAGTACCTTAACTGATTTTAAGGAGTCCAGGAATGTAATGTATTTGTATATTGATAGAAAGCTATAATTGTAGTTATTGAGCTAGAGTTTGTGTAGCTATAGTTATTGAGTATGAAAATAATTCACTCTATGTTTATGTTCAATATTGTGTTCAACATACAATAAAAAAAAACTCTTATTTTATAAATACCTTTTAGCTCCACCAGCATCAGGTGATACAATTATGCTGTTCCTCCATTCTGCAATATTTTCTTTAATCCACTTTAAAACTGCAGGTTCAGCATATAAATTGTCAACAGGAATATCAAAGAAACCCTAAAAAGAATTGGGGATATTTAATAAGCCTAAAATAGAAAAGCAACAAACACAAAAGGAAGCTTTTGAATTAAAACTAAGCATGTGTAAAAGTAACATTGGGGTTAACTTAACTGAAAACTGTAAACAAGATTAAAAAGTAGTAACTATTAAACTAAAATTCAAGCACAGAAGATAAAAAATCAATAATATATATTTACAATTGCAATTTAAATTAGTGGTAGGTAAAGACACAGGAATATTAAAAACATAATAAATTAGACTAGCTTTGAGGTAGCTATAAAAGATAAATTTTGAGGTGGGTAGGAAGTTGAACACACAGTAGTTAGTTGTAGCACTGGTGCAACACAATGGGCTATTAGCAACAGTTCAGGAACAATCCCGAAGGAAAAGACGTGAAGACGACAACTCGTAATTTTGAACCAGTCAGAAGACGAGAACACCTGAACTGGCACACACACACCCCTCTCTAAACATCCACACCATGCTAACATGAGGACATTTAAAGCCATAACAGATTTAATGTGCAGCCGTCCCCGTGTATAAGACTGTAGTTGGTTGGATCAGGTTTTTAACTCACAACCCTCCAGTTGCTAAACTGCTACTGTACCAACCTGGCTACTGGGCCCCATAAATTTGAAAGAAATTCAACCTAATATTCACACACAAAATATATGTATTACTCACAATTCTCTTATTTTACATGTGGATAATGAGGGTTGGAATTGTTCTTCAGAGAAAAATGAAATAAGATTGGTCATTGTAAAGATTTACAAATATCTAGTTTAAGTAAAAGAATTTAGAATGAAAAGCAGAAAAATTTGTAACTACCTGTATTTGTGAAGCATGAAGATCCATAGTAATGATGTGATCTGCACCAGACACTGATAGCATATTGGCCACAAGTTTTGCTGAAATTGGAGCTCGGCTCTTCAGGAAATGAAAAGAAAAATGCACATATTTTAATTAACTAATAAAGGATATGTTTTTAGGCCTATAAAGTTAACTTTCACTGTGATCATTTCTTTTATGGTATTTGAGCTGATATAAAACTGGTTGTGTGAAAGTACATGTCTCCCTCTCCATGTAAGTTTGATCACCGTTTTCAAATCAAATATTCACTATCAGATAATACAAAAAGGCAGTGATTAGGGGGTTCAAAATGTATTATTGGATTTTTGAGTCGAAACATTTTACAATATTAACCACCATATATTATCATTCATTAGGTTTAATGTGTTGAGTAAAGCACAGTAAAAAGTTAAGAATAAATACATCAATTTATATAAAAAGTGAAGGAAGCAAGAATGGGTAGCAAATCAAGATCTAAAATACTAGACTATACAACTCTTATATTAACTACACAATTATAAGTCAAATACATTGCTCTTGAATCCCAAAAAAACAATGTAACATTTCAACCTACCTATAAATTTTATAAATAAAATTGCTTACTTTATTGAGTTTTGATCGAAATTTTATTAAATATTTTGGGGAGAAGCTCTCAAAATGAAAAAGCCCCTTTCTCTTAAATATGTATTGTATTGTGCATATTATGTATGCAATACATAAAAACATGTTTCATATATCCAGGCCCAGACTCTCATCCTTAACCCCATAAACAAATGGTGATGATTTCTTTTTGACCATGACCACTGTCATGTTAGAATCAAATTTGAGCTGCCTCCTGGTCATAGAACCACAATGACTCAAAACTGCAAAAAAAAATTTTTAAATAAAAGTATCTTCTTTGAACACAATATACACTGACAAGCCCAAACATTACGACCATACCCACATTTTTCAATGAACTCGTCTTGATAACGTGGAGAACATATGATTAAGTGAGAATGGTGTTTAACTGCTGCTGGAGAAGGTAAGTAATCATTCTTGCACTTACTTTTGCGAGTGATGGGAAAGGCTGCTGATCTAAACGAATTTGATAGAGGGCAAATCGAAATGGCCCGAAGACTCAGAAAAAGTTTCACCGAAACTGCCCGACTGGTAGGTTGTTCACGATCTGCCGTTGTTAGTATTCATGCAAAGTGGATAATGAGGGTGACACCAGCAGTGTTGGTCGTCCACACGTCATCAAAGAAAAAGGAGGTTGGAGACTTTCCTGCTTGGTAAAGCAAAATCAGCGCGAGACAGTGGCTCAGCTGACAGCCCAATACAATGCAGGTCCAAGCGCAAGTGTTTTGGAACACACAGTTCAGCTGACACTGTTGGATATGGGACTGTGCAGCAGACGTCCCACTCGTGTGCCTCTGTTGATCAAGTGTCATTGTTAACTACGCCTACAGTAGGCCCGGGAACATCGAGACTGAACCATGGATGAGTGGAAGAGAGTTGCCTGGTCAGATGAATCCTGATTCCTCATTCATCACATCGATGGTCGTGTCAGGGTACGCCATCTGCCAGGCAAACAGTTGCTCCCCTCTTAGACAGCAAGTCATATACAGGTTGGTGGTGGCTGTATTATGCTTTGGGGCGTTCTCATGGGTGGCTCTGGGACCCGTAGTAGTGGTAGAACAGACCATGAGCGCTGCAAACTATCTGAACATCATTGCGGATCCGTTGCACCGTTACATGGCGTCTATCCTCCCAACTGGAAATGGAATCTTCCTACAGGACAACGCCCCATGTCACAAGACTCGGATTGTGTTGGAGTGGTTCGAGGAGCATACTGAGGAATTCCACTTAATGTCTTGGCCACCTAACTCGCCTGATCTTAGTCCGATAGAGCACATATGAGATATGGAATGGCAGCTCAGAGCTCAAACACCACCAGGTCCGAATATCTCAACTTTGCATGACTGCTAGACATTTGGTACAACCTGTCTCCAGTCATGTACCAAGAACTTTTGGCAGTCATCTACGCCCAGGCAAGTTGCAGCTGTTTTGCAGGCCAAAGGAGGCACAACGCGTTATTGAGTAGGTGGTCATAATGTTTTGGCTCCTCAGTGTATATATTTTTGAAATTTTTATCCCCCTATTTTAAGGAAGCCTAGAGGGTTGAGCTGCTCAGAATAGATACGTACCTAAAACCTTTTATTCAATTTATAAATGTAATACTTTTGTGTTGTAGGTAGAAATAAAAATTATACAAAAACATACTAAAACCACTTAATATATTTAAAATCACTCATATGTTGAAATAACAAATGATAAACACCTTATCCTTTTTGTCCTGGCGTGCATATGGGAAGAGAGGAATCACTGCTGTTACTCTTGATGCAGATGCTATTTTACAAGCATTAATCATGATCAGCATCTCCATTAGGTTATCATTGACTTCACCGCACCCACTTTGAATGATGTAGACATCTTCACCACGAACAGATTCTTTTATTTCTACACTGAATAATTAGTCTGTTAATATAATAAAGAACTAATAAGTTAAAATAATCCAAGAAATGAATAAAGTAGAATATAGGAACTTTAAGTAACCACAGTAGAAAAAGAATATACTTAATCATTCTTTTAGATTAAATATAAACTGATAAAATTACAGTAAGGGTTTGGACACTCTTTCTCACAGATATCGTTGTCAGAGTGGCCGAACTATGTCTACTTTGCAAGACAATATGTGTAGTTGTGGCTAAGAACAGAGGGACCACTGCTTACCAAATTTAGACATACACGTTTATTTTGTACATCATAAAATGAAGTTTACGATATATACACCGCACCGTCCGGTGCCTAAAAAAACACGTCTACCCTAAGACCGTCGGTTCCACCGTCTCCTCTCTCGAACTACCCTGTCGTCTTCACCCCCTTCTTTTCGTCCTCCGGGGTCGGGGCCAACCACCGAACACTCCGTGGGGAGGGGTAATGCTGACTGAGAGAGGAATAGAACAGGAGCCACAAGAACGACCGTTCTTATATGTGTCCATGACACCCGTTCGAAGATTGTAACAATCGTTGTCACAATATTTTTTATGCAAGAGAAATTATAAATACAATTTTCTTTTACTTTAAAACAAGCTTTAATCATTAACCATGGCATGGCATCATTCACATCAACTGCAATAAATAGAAGGTCAAATACTTATATTTAGGTTGTTGTTTTAAAATGAATTTCAATAATTATAGTGTGTATATTCAGCAATTTTAATTTTATTAAACAATGCATAACTATAGGGTCATCCGGAAAGTTCTGCAGGTTTTTTATAAATACCAACAAAACAGTAAAAAACAAACAAAAATATTTTTGAATCACATAAGCACTATTTTGTTTTATGACTTTTTGCCATGTTTCCGGCAGCTGGAAAATTCTTTTTTTTTTTAATCATCAGTCTTATTTGTAAAGAAGTTATTGAGGTGCTGTTTGACAGTCTACAAAGAATTGAGCTCCAGGACGTACAGATAATTTTGAAGTGACCTGAAGAGGTGTAAATCTGAGGGCCAAGGTCTGGTGAATATGGGGGGGGGGGTGACAAAAAACTTCTCAGACAATACTCAATAAGTCATTGTCTGACATTCAGCGAAATGTGGGGTCTTGCATTGTCATGCTGGAAGACAACACCACAACGATTGGTCAGTTCTGGCATCTTTGCTTCCATTTCTGTTTTTAATACTGCCTAATGCCTACATGTTTATTTGAGAATTGTTTTTCTTTCTAGAATTTATTGTCTGATTTTGTGGCAATAATTCATAATGAACAATTCCTTGGTAGTCCCACCATACACAAATCACTACTTTTTGGGATGCAGCCCCCTCTCAATGTTACTTGGGGAGGTTCACTTGACTTACCCCACGACCTTTTTCTAGTAACATTATTGTATAGTATCCACTTCTCATCTGCAGTAATGAGCCGTTTAAAAAAAGGAGCATCTTCATTTCGTTTGGGCAAAGAATACCATGCTGAAATTTGAGCAAGCATATTCTGTGTTTAAGTATGGGGTACCCATACATTATAGCAACTTACATACTCAATCTTCTTCAGATGATCATCAATTGTACTTTTTGGAATACTGAACTGTGTAACGTGGATTTTCAGCGATAGCATCTTTAAATAGGTCCTCATTTACAGAGGATAGTCGTCCAGAGCGGGCATCATCTTCAAGGCTGAAATTTCGTTGCCTAAATATATAACCACCTTCAAATTGTGTCATCAGAATCATCATTTTGTCCATATACAGCACACATTTTACAAGCAGCAATACATGGCACTTACAATAATGAAATTTGGCACACAGGTGGTCCAAATTTTTTGCAATTTTTTAGATCAGTCCGAATTTTAAAATTCAATTCTAAAATTCATTCATTGCATATCTAGAAAATTTTTTAATGAATTTAATAGTTTTTTTTCTCATTTGGAACTTTTTACATGGAATGAAGGAGCAACAAAATTTTTAGACTTTTCCAGCTCATGTCACATTGACGACAACTTTTGAAACTATGCCAAGTTTTTTTCATATTCCGTCAAGAAAGGGAGACAAACAGATTTGTTTCCATTTTGCGCTGAGGAATGATTTTACAGCAGACCATAAAAAAGAAAGTTTTAACTTTAGTTATGTAGTTCTTTTTTTCTATTTCCTAGACCGTTAAAGATAGAGTAAAAATTTCAATGGATTTGAAATCTGCTGAAAAAATCACATTAGATCTATACCTAAATATATGATTTTCTTTAAATAAATAATTTTTAAATTGAATAGATCTTTTATATTTTCGCAAGAGATCTTTTGCTTGCCAAAAATAAACAGATTGGGTTTTTTTTAACGCCAGGTTATTCAGCTAGTATGAATTAAAATGGGAATTTTGCAAAGAAAGTAATTTCTTTTCTCAAACTTTCCAAGTTCACTAAACAGTTTCATATTTTCTAAATTATGCTAAGTCTGAAACACAGTTGTTCCTCCAACAGTTCTTGACTTACTGTTTCCTGTTGATGGATTCACTCATTCACTATTTATAAAATACTCCCTGCTCTTTCTGTTTGGTAGTTGATTCCGGCTGTCCAACTGTTCTCGATGAACTGTTCGCGGTGCTGATGAATGACTGCTTCTGGAACCGGTCTCTCTTTGATCTCGCTATACTGCTCCCAGAACTGTTCTCAATATTTCTTCTTTTGCAGAGCTGTTCTCAACTTAACAAAGTCCTGACATTTGTGAGAAGACCAGAGTAATAATTGTGAAATTTTATAATTAGGCATGCAATGGCATGGTTGATGAATTGTCAGTTTTAAACAAATTTTTTTTAATTTTAATATTACTGATCAAGATTTTACTGAGTTGAGCTTTCTCTCTGTTGTTGTCACCTCTATTTGTTCTTAGGATTTGCATAGTGCTTTTAATTTTACTTTAAACCCAAATTTTATAAAGAAGGGAAAAATTTTAAATGTGCAGACATATTCAACTGTGAAAGATGGAGATTAGGAATGGGTGTTATCTGAGACTGCTTCCTCTGCTACTGAGAGATTGCTCTCTCTCTATATATATAAGTTGAAAAGGGCTCTTTTTTAGTCAGCTATAACGATTAAAAAGACATCTCAGAAACAAAGCATCCCACCATAAAACTAAGGTGCTGAAAAGTAAGAGATTTTTTGATTTACATGATATTTTATATTTAAAATGAGTTTAGAGATTGTATAATAATTAACCTGGTTTTTATTTTTTTTACAATGTTGTGTTTTTAAGTGTTTACTAATCTTTAAAAAGGCAACCCCTATTGCATAACACGATTCCAAATTAAATGGCGTCGTTCTCATATCTTTCCCTTCAAGATGGATAATGGACCATCGTCAATAGATTGTTGTGATGCTCCAGTATGATATTAATTACCTACCCTATTGCATAAAGCTATTGTACTTGAAGTCTTCCAAGTGATTATTAAGTCCTGGATTTTGTTGAAATAAAAATGACATTAAAATCTAAAAATGTTTTACTTTTGCTTGTGAAATTGTTTTATCATAGAAACTTCATATCTTTGAGAAACCGTACTTGAGATGGTTCAGATTCGGGACATTATTAGCTACCACTGGGGACCCAGAGAAAATTTAAATGTTTTCAATTGTAAGAACTTTTTCAAATGTATGGATATATCCTATATTTCTTTACTTAATTAATCAAAGTTCAGCACAGCTTGGCAAGACCTTTAAAATAATCAATCAATTAAATAACAATTTGAAGACTAAATTAGTTACCTTGTTTTTCGTTTTCTCTTTGTCAAAACCAGAGGAAAACTGACCAATAACAAAGCTAGCAAAAGAGTAATTTGTTAATATATGCATGCCTACAAGTACTAACTACGATATGTCAACCAAAATCAGTTCTAGTCTGTCGCAAAAACTGATGGCGCCTCATCATCTAGGAGGAACAAGGCTTGCACATTTCGAGCAGACATTTGAGAACAGTGGTTGAACAGAAGAGTAGGCAGGTTAAAGAACAGTTCCTTTAAAAGAGCAGAACAGCAAAGCATTGTTCACCAAAAATAACAGTATTTCACTTCCCTGTGTTTAAGCATCAATTATTTGCATGTGAAAAGTGATAGCACATCTGAAAAATTGTGTTCACTTTTCATCCTGAGATATTTTTAAATTATGTCACATATTTTATTATAAAATGTTTCCATAAAGAAGAAACAATCAACAATTGGTTGCAAATAAAAAATTGGTGATCCCACATCAACTGTATTCTTTAAAGTAACTAAATCAGATAACTAAGAACATAACTTTCAACTTGAGTCTCATCAAAATGTCAGGTACTTTCACACAATAACATCTGAGTAAATCTATAGTTTTTAGATTTAAAAATAACACATGTTTGACATCCAAGCAAACATTTTTTATCTTAGTTAAATTTTTACTATATTGATAATTTAAATAGTCAATTCAGAAGGTTTCTTGTTTTCAAATTAGAAGTATGGCACAATTCCAGTAAAAATGCCTAAACCTAAGGCAGCAGCACAAATCGGATTTTTTTTTATATTTAATTACAAATTACACACACGAAATATGTAATCTTCGCATTCAAATATGTAATCTCACTTCGCAAATGTGACAAGATTATTCATGCGAATTGATTCAGATATCCAGTAGACTAATATTTTTTAGTTCCATTGTGAAAACCAAAGTTATCTTTTTTATGTTCAACAGCATATGTTGATGTTTAATTAGTTGAAATGTCTTTCCATACTGTTTTTGAAGAATTGAATAATTCAAGTTAAATGATTCAAAATGCGCATTGAATTCAAAAGATAAAACACTGAAGTGCACACGACTCTTAACATATATACAAATATAAACTCACCACGTTTCCTTATTACTAAATTTTTTCAATACAGCTTTACCAAGACTAATACCCAGGCGATCTACAACTTTTTGTGCCAATTCTGGATGTGATGTACCACTAAAAACCTTAACATTAGGCATTTTCTTCGCTAACAAGAATCGTCGGTCAAATTAATCTAGTTTTCACACAAGCCAACGACAATCAGCATATGAAATAAAAATAAACAGAACTCCAGATTACCGCAAATAGTTACAGTTAAAGCTACACTGTTATGAAATAAGAAAGGCTAGAGTGCCTCTAGGCCTGTCCATTCGCACTAAGTAAGCAGCCTGCAGCAATTGGTAATTTTTAATTAACGTCGTACTAGAGCAACACAACTGTCAGGGATCAATTCCCTAAGGGAAAGCTAAGAGAACAACACCTCGTAATTTTGAGCCACGGTCAGATGACGAAAGCAGCCTTCAGCAGACTAGACCATAGACTTGTAATATATCTATCTCCTCTAAGGCCGCTGACCAACCGATCTGGTGGTAAGGTGTTAGCCTCTAGATCGGAAGGTTCCTGGTTCGAATCCGGGTCCGGGCATGGATGTTTGTAAACGTATGGTATAGAGGCGGTTGGTGCACCTTAAATCTGTCATGGCCGAAAGTCCTCACGTTGGGTTGGTGTGGAAGTTTGTAGAGTGGGGTGCCAGCTCAGGTTTTGCTTCGTCATCTGACCGTGGTTCAAAATTACGAGATGTTGTCCTCAAATCTTTCCCTTAATTGACTGATCCCGGACCGTCGTCAGTAGCCCGTTGTGTAGCTCTAGTGCGAAGTTAACTGAAATTACCATACCACCATTACATTGAATCTTTCCATTAGGGGACATATCCCGGACCGTCTTCAATAGCCTGTTGTGTTGCTCTAGTACGACGTTAGCTAAATATTACTCCTCTATGGGCTGGATCAACTCCGAAGGGGAAGAAGAGAGGACAACATCACGTAATTTAGAACCACGGTCAAATGACGAGGCTACATCTGAGCTGGCACCCCACTCTCCAAACTTCAGACCACACCAACTTGACAACATTTGAAACCACAACAGATTTTACGTGCAGCAGCCCCCGTGTACATACACGACCGTCTTTGGTTGGATTTGAACCAGTGGTGTAGTCGTAAATTAAGCAGGGTCGAAACCCTCTAACCTGGGTTTTATTGTTGTTAGGTAATTGATAATTTTAAAAAACGTCATACAGTGCAATACAACGGGCTATTGACGACTGTCCGAGATCAGTCCCTTAAGGGAGAGATCCGAGGACAACACCTCGTAATTTTGAACCACGGTCAGATGACGAAGCAACAACTGAGCTGACACACCACTCTCCAAACTTCCACACCAACCCAACGCTCTGGGAGCAACCCCTGATGTGGAAAGATCGATCCGACAAAAACCACATAATTATGAACCACGGACAGGTGACCAGATAACACCTGAAATGGCAACGTATTCTCCAATACGTCGACCTGATTAAATAGGTAGGCAGGTAATTAATTCAAGTCGCACTTAAGCAACACAGCGGAATATGGCGACGGTCCAGAATCAGTCCCGTAAGCCGATCAATCGGTCTGATGGTTAATGTGTTAGCCGCTACATCGAAAGGTTCCTGGTTCGAATCCGGGTTAGTGCATGGATGTTTGTAAGCGTATGGTGCACCTTAAATCTATCGTGGCCGAAGTCCTCACGTTAGATTGGTTTGGAGACTGGGGTGCCAGCTCAGGTGTTGCCTCGTCATCTAGTCGTGGTTCAAAATTACGAGGTGTTGTCCTCGAATCTTTCCATTAGGGGACTGATCCCGGACCGTCGTCAATCGCTCGTTGTGTTGCTCTAGTACGACGCGAAAGTAGAGGGAGGTAGTTTCCTGTAAGTATGCCGAACAAGACGAAACTTGACTTGTTTTTCAAATACAATTTAAAAAAAAAAAACACTTCACAAACAAAAATTCCAAACAATGAATTCCTAAAGGACGATTGGTAGCACCAATTAGATTAAACAGCAAATGCGCGCTGGCGTACTGTCAAAAGGGCGACACTATATGTTTAGGGAACCCAAAATAGTATTAAACGAGTTTCGGGACCCCCAGTCATACTAAAACAACACCAACCAATACACTACCCCCCCCCTCCCCGGGAAAAAAAAAAAAACATTAGTAGTAAGTGCATTTGCGGGTTTTAGTACAAAGTGGGTTTTTGGGGAAGTTGAGTTCAAATCGTTTAAAAATGCCAGATGTTCACTACCAAGTAATCAAAGATATCGCTAAAATTAAAAATAGAAAGTAAATCGGTAAATTGGTTAAATTTATAGAGCAAGGGCAATACCTCCTAGAGATTTGATCATGTCCTGTAATTATACTCCTTCGAAATAACAAATAAAGTTGCTCATTTTCCACATACTGTTCATTTCACATTAAAATCAGTCCCTATAAATATTACTTAAATGTTAGTCACTTAAGCTAACAAGATTTTCAAAACTTACTACCCATTTTTGTTCTAATTATACAGGTATTTCAATCAACGTCACACTGGTCCGGGATCATTGCCAAAGCGAAAGTCGAGGACAATACCAAGTAATTTTGAACTTGTTAGATGAGGATGTCACCCAAGGGTGGACAGAAAAAGGTTTTTTTTTATTTTATCACATTCTAATAGTGCAGAAAAGAGCATGAGATAATGCAGTAAAACTAATGTGTAAAAAAAATCATCCCGATTTAATGATATCTTTTGCATTCCCAAGGGGTTCAACTGTCCAAAAAATTTAAAATTCGGGCATTTTTTATAAAAAATAAAATTTACAGTTACGTTTGAATAGCACGAAAAAGTAAGTTAATGCATTCAATATTAACGGTAAAAAAATTGTTTAGATCAGTACATATCTTCTGCCTCCTCAATGGGGGCCAAATAGCAAAAAATGCTTTAAAAAATGACATTTTTGCAAAATATCGACTTTTGCAATTATGATACAAACTGTTGATCAGTTTTTTCTGCTATTTGGCCCCCATTGGGAAGGCAGAAGATATGTACTGATTTAAACAATTTTTTTACCGTTAATATTGAATGTATTAGCTTACTTTTGCGCACTATTAGAACGTAATTGTAAAAAATTTTATGGCACATCTTTCATAACATTCACATTACACCAAAGTGCACATTTGAGGCCATGAGATGCATGGTGGATCAGACCCCTTTGTACAAGTCTTTGGTTGGATCTAGAGTAATTTGTATTTCTTCATACTTTATATCTGTACCTTGGTAGAAAATAAGACGACATCCATTTTGCAAGCTTTGGTTGATATTTTAGTGCAATTGTTTTTTTTAATAATGTAAAAAATTACTTTCCAATGTTTTGATACATTCACAATGGACATAAACATTTTTCTTCTGTAATTTTCCTTATCTTGTAGTGATTTGCAGCCAACTCAAAATCAGTGAATTTGGACACTGGCCCTTTTCCTACCAAGGCACTAATATAAGTTGTATAGGTGATATTTAATTCCTTTTGAATGCTTTCATTTATCAGTTCTGTAAGACAAACCCCATGAGTAGCTATTTCACAAGTGGATAAAACACTGATTAAATGGATTCTTGTAATGAAGCACAGGCCAACAATCTAGACCAGTTTTTACAGTGTAAATTCCATCTGGAGTGAAATGAATTAAACAAATTATTAATGGTAATTAAATAATTTAAGAATTGTTGAAAAATAAATTAACAATTATTAAAATAAAAAAAAAATTTAAAGGCATTATTTAAATAATTTCTGAAGTGTTAATCGAAAATTAAAATCATGTCTTCAAACTAGAAATATTGACTTCCTTTGTTTTCAAAAATTGCAGTTGAAAAAAATTCATTCTAACATTTTCTTTGTAGATAAATATTTTTTTTTAACTAATGGTGGGAGATATTACTTTGTAATTAAATTTACAAAGTTTTATTCTAAATTCAAACAAAAATTGACTTTTTAAGAATCATTCTGATAACATTTCACACACACATAATTGATTTTGTATTATTTCAGATTTATAAATGGCTTATGAATCACGACCTACCACATGGTTGCCACACCTTCGTCTGCAAAAAAATTAAAGACTTTTCAAAAAACAAAAAATTTCAAGGACCTGAATTTTTTTCAGGGTGGCAACAGAATCCTTGAAAAAAAGTTCCCTGATATTTCCATGATTTCCCTGAGTCTCACAAAAATTTCCCTGATATAACAATTCCCTTAAGAAATGTTGTGATCCGTGATTGGTATCGATATACAATATCCACACAACACTATTTTTAAATATTTAGGGTCAGAGGGTGTAAATGGATCATTCTCCACAAATATTTTGTATTTTTCCTCTACAGATATTTTAATTGTTATTGTACGGGTTGGAAACCTTAATGGAACTCTTATAATTGCAATTGAAAAAACTGGAGAAAAATGCAAAATATTTTGATTATGAACTTTCTACATCTGACCCTACATTGTCACACTATTCATCAAAACCAAATGCAAATATACATAAAAAATTCTACAAAAATGTAATTGCAAACAAAAATAATTAATTTTTTCACAAAATACATAATTTGTTACTCAAATTTCAAATTGTATCTCACAAGTTGTATCGCTAGCCTCACGGCGACAAGACGCTGCAGCCTGGAAAAAACGGCGGCGGGGTTTTCGCGGTGTTAAAAAATTACGACGCTATGGTTATTTATTTGAATTACAATTTCGGCGAATACAATTTATTCCATTCTCAAAAGTACTCGTAATTGCACATCTCTAAATAGGACAAACCTTAATGGTACCCGTTTAAATTGTTAAAATTTCCCTGATTTTTTGTAAAATTTGCAAATATTCCCTGAGATTTCCCTGATTTTTCCAGAAATAAAAAATTCCCTGATTTCCCGGTTTTCCAGGTTCTGTTACCACCCTGTTTTTTATTATGACCTCAAACAAGGTATATGCAAAAATTTTCAATTAAAAGGTAAAAATGTGAAAAATATTTTTTTAAATGACAATTTTTTTACTTTAATTCCTTTGCCCATGCCATCAACTGTGGTTGGTCTGATATATATATATATATATCACATGGTGTCAAAGTGCGTAACACCGGCTTTATTCAGAATGATGCTCAAATGGCGTACCAGCCGCAAAGGAAACTAGTCTGGACAAGTTCCAAAGCAGGACAAAATTACACAATTTTGCACTCATCAAAAAAAATCAAGTACTTTTTACCAAGTTCCGTAATTTTCAAGGGCCCCTAGTTCGGAAAAATAAATTCAAGGACTTTTTAAGGACTGTGGGAACCTTGTAGCATATTGATGTTGTTGACAAATCTCCAGGTGAAAATTCAGATGTTTAGACTTGTTAAAGCAGAATATAATTTTTGTTAATGTAAAAAAGTTCACAAAAGTATTTTTAAAATTTTTTATTCTCGTTGCTTAAAATAGCTTTTTATTCTAGTATTTGATGGAACATGGAATAATACACAGCTATATATATTCACAGTTGCTTTTCATTGTATTCAAAAGCAGTTCTTAATGAAAAAGGAGGAAGGCTTCTCTTTGTTAAAACAAACTCGTCTTCTTTCATTTCAAAATGAATAGTTTATAAACCAGTAAAAAACAAATAAGGAGTATACCTTAAATGTTTGAGTATAAATGAACCACAGTTAAGCACTGCACATAGCCTACCGTGTCCCCGGTTCATCCGATCTATTGGACTTTTCAGCCCTTCCCAATTCTTTGTTCTGACCACAAATGTTGGATGAACTTTTGGAACTTTCCACTAACTTAGTCTGTTGGCGAGTTGGGCAGTGTTTTTCCCAATACTGCTGATATTTCATGCGTGTTTCCTCAGCATTATCCTCCTCTCCTTTCTGCCTTTTGGGCTCAGATTCATTTTCAGATTGTGCATCGGCATCTGTTTGTAATTTTCTCTTATCAACAGAATTAGGCGGGGTGTTTTCACAGATTTCACTGTCATTTTCACCAGAAACACTTGGGCTGACTGTTGTCACTAGTGGTGATGCGACTTGACGCCGAGGTCGGCCACGTGGACGTTTTATTATTGGTGAAGCAGAGTTGGCAGTAGCTGGAATGACCTGTGCATTTCTTAATTCAGTCAAATTTGAATTCTCACTGTTTTCTCCCTCCGAGCTGCAATAAAAATATTTTAAATCAGGAATTGCAAAGTGAATTTATTTAAAATTGAAACAAGCTGTAGTTTTGATTTAGCAATCAACTTACTTCAACATGATTCTGTTATGATTTTCCATGTCCTGGCTTTCTGAGGAATTTTCCTCAAGTTCATGCTCGGGGAGTGTCATTTCACTATCATACGATTCTTGACTGCTACCTTGCTGACCACCTTCTACTGCAATGGAGTCACCGCTCTGCGATTTCCTTGCATTACTTCGAGCATTAGCAAACAGCATTTCTAACTCTAAACCTGATTTCTATGATAAAGAAATTTAAAATGGGAATAAGAAATTTTTTTATCTAAATACAAAGAACTGTTTTTACACAAAACAATCATAAGAGGTTCCAAATATAAAAGCTAAATGAAATTTTGAAGGTACTTAGGAGTAGACATCATAATTTTAATAATAAAATAAAAATGCTAAATACTTCTGTGAAACCATTAAGAATTTCTTGTCTATAAAAAGAAATGCAAAAAATCACCTTATTAATATTTAAAAGTTATGAGCTGAGTACAATTGAACATGGATGGGCTGAGGCAATTGAAACATTTGATATAATTGCCATAATGCGGAAAACTTGTGCATAGCACACCCAATGATAATGCTAAAAATTTTAAGACACTACTTTTCAGTTTGCAGATTAGCAATCAAAGATACAGAAGTTTCTTTTAAAAAAGTACTTTTATTGAAGTACAAAATAAACTATAATCAAATTGCTATTAGGCTGAAAAGTTGCCTTTAGTACAAACGAAATACTAGTGGCAAACTTTTTTTTAACTATAACATTCTCTACATAGCTATCAAAATTAATTGAATCGGGCACAATTTGGCGATCCGTTCTTTGACTCCACTAACTTTCGAGTGATTTATAATATGGGATAGCATTGGTTGGTATTGGGTGTTAGGGTGCAAGGGCCATATTTGACCAAGCTGCAAAAACAAGATAATGTCAAAAAATAGCAAAGAGAAAGGGTGGAGAGGAGAAAATAGGAAGTTTGATTGGGCATCCTGGGGTCGTGCACCTCATGTTTAGTATGGGATAGGGTCTGTAAAACAAAACATGTGATTTTATAAATGAAAAAGAGATGAAAGATATATGAATAAAGGAGAAGTTTTAGGTTACAGGCAAAATTTTATTTAAGACTAAGGGCTCCGCCCCAGCTTGCCAAATCCCGGTGATTGCTACGCAATCCGTATCAAATTTATTATTAGCCAATTTCAAAAATAATTGTACCATAGAAAAAAACATTCTAAGGTTTTCAAATTTAAAAATAATAGTATTAAACTATAGATACGACAGTTGTAACAAAAAGTAATGAAAATTTCCCAAAAAATCTGAAATTTGTGCAACAAACTTTTAATTGCATCAATTTTATTTATTAACCAATTTCAAAAATAATTGTACTGTAAGAAAGAGTACATTCTAAGTTTACCCGTGATGTTTAAAAACTAATAGTTATAAGCTAGATATGACAGTTTTAATAAAAAAAATTACAAAATTGTCCCAAACAAATTTTTTACAAAACTGTAAAAAATTATTATTAGGAACTAAATTGAAATTTCTAAAATAAATCGATGAATTGCAAAAATTTACTTTTAGATGAACACTGTAAAAAAACTCACTGCTGAAGACTGAAAATTTATAAGTGTTTTGCTCATTCGGGTTAGAAATTTTGCTTTTTTTCAACTTTTGACACTTAATTCACCCTAAACTAATAGCTGCATTGGAAAAAAATCTACTCCATGCTGTTTCCTGTACAATTTGGAACAAACTATGTTAATTTCGTAATTTTCTGATCTGAATTTTCTTGGAAACCATCTAAAAATCTAGCGAAAAAAGCACGTTTTCAATCCTACGGCAGTAACTTTTTTTAATATAGAGATAATGCACAAGCCAAATAGATTCATGGACTAAACAAAATATTTGTATTTTCCAAGGGCTTCCAGTGTTTTATAAGTTACGATTAAAAAGTAGAGTTAGAGATTAAAACGTACTATTAAAAAATCATCACATGTTGTAATAATGATGAAACTATACTTACTTTTGGAGGATTGACAATCAGCTCTTGAGGAAGATATGTCTTTAAATTAATATAAGTCTGAAATCGAAGAAAAATGTCTTTAATTTCAAAACACACAAGTTTTTAATTAAACAATTACCCTTACTTTGTAATGAATTTTGTGAAAATAAGTGGGTTTTTTTAAATATAGCCAAAGCATAATAAAAAGAAAAATTACCTTGTCTTGTTCTGTATATAACTTGGAAGGTAGAGTTGGTTTAACAGGATATTCTTTCACCACAAAATTTGTAGTTTTGGAAATAATAAGACTTAGAGCAAGATCACTTACAGCATATAGTTTCTAAACAGAAAATTGGCATTAGACAAAAATTTAAGAACAAACAAGTGTTTACAGTAAAATGATGGTAACTTATTGTAAATGAGGGGAGGATATTTTCATTCTTTGAAACTATGTTCACTTTAATTTTTAGAAGATTCTCTTCAAAAGAATTAAGTAAAACCCAATAAAGAAATGATTAAAAAGGGAAAGAGTCATAAGTGATGAAATACGAATATGACAGACATTATCAATAACCATATAAAAAGTAAATAAATAAAAGATTCTGTAAGTAAGAAACAAATCCACAGTTGTTAGTTAATTTTAATAGCAATGTTAAAGGAAAATTTCCAGCATAAAAGTGGATATTGTGAAATTGGATAACTAATTGTTACTTTGCAGTGTAGAAATTTAAATCATAATTCTGGAACACCTATATATAAGCCTTTTTCTATGGTACACATGTATGGTTTAATACATTAAGACAACTCCACATAATGCTGATGTTTAATAATTACACTTGCCTAAATAGTTTTACAAATATAAAAATTCAAATTTCTATTTACCAAATTTGCAATATCATCATTAACAGCTTGTTTATCTTTTGTTTGCTTAATTGCTTCCATTAAACGCTTGAAGAAACTAAAGCTGTAGTTTTCATGCTTCATAAGGGGCTCCATCACAAACCATAAGCAACTAAATTTTGAAAATTGAAATATTTTGACAATGAACAAGAAAATTAATTCTAATAAATCTGTAAGTATTAAAAAACTATAAAATAAAATTTATACAGAACATATCATCATACTTGATAAACTTTTACTTACTCTTTTAGTTTAAGTAATGAAGGAAGATCATCAAATTTCTTGAAAGCAGGATCATGGGCAAGCAAATGAATTGCATAAGGCAATACATAATCAGGTAAATAATGGTACAGTTTAGCTACAACAATAAATATAACATGTTATCATTAATAAACATTACTGAGTGAGAATTTCTAAAAATGTTTTACAATTAAAATAAAAACAAGTCAAAGAGCCCAATCAACAATCTCCCTGGAACAGATATAGAGGGAACTGCTGAAATTGAGTATAAAAAGAAATCAGGGTAGCTATTGGCCTTCTAACTGGCTACTGTACCCTAAATAGACACTTCAACCTTATGGATGTTACAGATGACCCAATATATAGAGGCTGTTGGATGGTAGAGGAGAGTCCTATACATGTTTTTGGGGATTGTGATTATTACTCTCCTCAACGATTTGAAAATCTGGGATACCATAGTATCGAAACCTGGAAACTGTCAAACATTCCAATCAGGCACATGTTGAAAATTATTTCGTCAATTGGTCTTTAATTAATCAGTAGGGGTTTCAATACAATAGACTACTAATCGCGGTGCTGGTACTCTTTGGAGTCACCCCCACAGTAAGTAATAAATTAATACAAATATTTAAATCAGGGCTCGAAATACCTGGGTGCACAGGTGCACATGAAAATAAAATTGTGCACCTAATTTTTTCCTGCTAGGTGCACGCAGTGCACCTAACGTTAAAAAAAAGGAGGGAAACGCATTTTATGTTATTTTGATGTTGGAACAAAATATAAGTATCGACCACTCTCGCTCTAAAGGAACGTAATTAAAATTCCTAAATACACACTATGCGAAACAAAATCGCTGGTCCATAACGTGTTTATACAGGAGGAAGGTTTACTTGTGCCACTGCCACCAGAACTTTCCGATGATCGAAACATTTTTCAGATGGCACTGTTGAAGCGACTGTTGCTACAGCCGTGAGCCGGAAAAGGGAGAATTTAGATGTTTAAATATTTTTATTTACTATCTACTACTGACTTTTATAAACATCCCAACTAATAAAATAGTGTACATTACATTAATGCTCGTATATTACGTTTTTTTTTATATGCACCTATAATATAACCTGAGCACCTAATTTAAAAACATAGGTGCACACCTGTATTAAAAAATATA
The DNA here is from genome assembly GCA_947359465.1 of Metellina segmentata. Taxonomy (NCBI): domain Eukaryota; kingdom Metazoa; phylum Arthropoda; class Arachnida; order Araneae; family Tetragnathidae; genus Metellina; species Metellina segmentata. The sequence goes on from OX375875.1 coordinate 62,969,327, forward strand.
TTTTGAGGCCTGATTTAAACCTCAATCTGTGGGTTGACACTAAATGATTTGACTAATTTCGACAGCTATACAATCTTTAATGCATAAATCACTGGATACACACACAGAATCATTTACACATGAAAAGCTCTATTTTATATAATTTAAAAGCTTTATCATTTAATACAATTCCAAGGAAATTATATAAATTAAAAATTGGAGTGCTTTTCAAACAGCAAACAAAGACCTGTAACACAGCAAAAGAATTACCTGTGGTTATTGGATTTTGTTTCAAATATTCTCTTCTTTTATTTATATTAGCTAAAAGATACTGTTTGAATTGAGCTTTGAGTTCTCTTGATTTTTCCAATCCGCCCAATGAGAAAATAGCCATGAAATCAAGGGGTAGTTTCAATAACATCAGAGCTTTGTGTAATTTTTGGGAAAATCTGTCACGAACTTGATAACACTCATCCTAAAATAAAATAAAAACAAACCCTAAGTTGAAAAATAATAACTCCTGATCAAGGTCCAGAAACCCTTAAAAAGTCGGTACTGTCAAAATTACCACAAAATATTTTTTTACTGATTGTACATAGTCTCAGAAGAATTCTTCAATTAAATATCTACTTTACAAATCATTAAAGGTTTTAATTCTTTGAGATCTTGATATACAATTCTCTAAACGTCCATCAAGAAATATAAATATAAAATTCATTTGCATTTGATAAAATTCATTCTAATAGAACCAAAAGCACATACATTTATCACTAATGCTAAAACTTGAAACTGTTCCAAGCTGATCACATCTGAATAGCTTGGTTCTTGACATAATTTCAGCATACAAGTAGCAGCAGTTAATCGTAACCAGGACTTCTCAGCAGGTCTACATATAAAAAATGTACAGTATAAATAACTCAATGAATTTAAAATTTTGTCCAAACAAGAAAAAATAACATCTATTCTAAGAAATTAATACCAAAAATAAACTTACGAAACATGTCCCTTCTCCATCAAATCACCTCTGTGTAAAATCACTGTAGTTAAGAGTCGTAGAGTAGAAACTGCAGACTGAGCAGCTGTTTTCAAACCCAAAAGCCAACGCACAATCATTTTCATGCCTTCAACCTGAGATAAAACAGAACATGAGGAAAATCAATAAAGCATGTTGATTTTCCTAAAATTAATAATCTTATTAAAACGTTTATATAGTACTACTATTATAAAGTTTATTATAATACAAGTATGGGGGCTACCGCTCGCCAACCCCCGAAACTAATATAGTATGTACAAACATAGATAATATAGTATGTACAAACACGGTGCCCAAAAAATTTAACCTATAATATTTACATGTTGTAAAGAGTAAGTAACTTTGTCATTCTATGGAAGCAGTGAGTAAGCAAAAACCTTTCTGATGTAAAATCATTCCTAATCTAACCTATAATACTCAGAAACGTTTGTTTCGACTAGGGAATTCACCCTATTAGCCATTTGTTGCCCGCCTAAGACTGTCGGCAGTATTTCTGGACGATTTTCGTTGAAATCTTTCATCAAGGGATTCCCTAGCACGGTGCTTTCTTCTACGCAAATTATATTCAACAGATCGCAAAAAACTCATTTTGAATAACGAATGTTCCCATAATGCGTAAGTGAGTAGCTCAACAACACAGCAAAATACTCAACACCAGGGTTGAGATTCGTAAACTAACTGTTTGTTCCCAACGGCAAGAAAGAAATAAACACCCTTTTTCCGCCATGCATAAGCATCATATATATATATATATATATATATCATAATCCTCATCTGAATTTATAATTTCTTTTATGGTTTGTTTCAAAAGTTACTAGCCACTGCGTAGCCAGCACGGCGTTGTCCGAGACAGTTCTTTATGTGGGGTCAGGTGTGACCACTGCAAACCAACACCATAGGCAACGCAGTTATGGCCTCAAAGTGGCTAGTAATAAATAAGTGCTGATACATTAATTAAAAAATATTTTCTATTTAAAATTAAAAAATCGGGCTGGACACATTAAATTTGCAAAAAATAACAACACAGGCATGTTGCCTCATTCCTTCAGAAAAAAAAAACGAATAAATTCATTTTGAAATGTTCTAGATTAAATTTAAAAATTCAGGCTGGACACAAAATTTGCAAAAAATTAGAACTACCTGTATGGCAAATTTCATTATTGTAAGTGCAATAGATTCGTCAGGACACTGCATACAAACAGACAGACAGACAAACACTTCCTTTTATAATAGTAGATACAGACAAAACAAAAAATGAAATGTAAATACTTCTGGTCTAATTCTTGCCTGAAATTTTTTTCCACCTTTAATAATGGAAACTAATAATCTCAGAATTTTTATACTTCAATACTTTATCTTATAACTTGAGTGCATCTACTCTTAATTTAATTTTGAACTGATCTTTCACCTATCAATAAGTCTAATAAAAACTTACTCGTCTATGTTAAATATTTCACTTTCAGTATTTAACTATTTAGGTAAATTTAATATACAATCAACAAATAAAAATGCTATGTTGATTACCAATTAATAAACTACCCTTCATAAGAAAAAATATTTCAAACATGAAATGATGACATTAACCTATTCTTAATAATATATAATCATAATGGATATATAATCATAACATATCTACAAATACTGCAAATTTTTTTGTACGAGTTTGTATACAACTTTAGTTTGATTTTGTCTTAATTTACACTGGAATAGGCTGGAAATATTTCTTTAGAATTTTATTATCATGTTAAGAACTAAGGGCTGAGAACTATGATCTAAGTTTAAAAATCATTAAATAAAAAAAAAATTATGAATGCTTTTGTAAAAAATAAATCAATGATTAAAACTCAATTGACACAAATATGTCAAAACCTTATTAGGCAGATTCCTATTTCTTTCTGAAGTATATGCATAGCACTAAGCATATATTTAAGAAATAGGAATACCTCACCCTTTTACTTTTGTTGTAGTCTTTAATAGTACCTTACCTTTACTTTGGTTTCTTCAGGCAATACGTCAAACTCAATCCACATAGAATCGTCATTTCTAGTAATTTCCTTAAAGAAATTAATGAAAAGGATAAACAATATTGTTAGAAATGCCTGACTTATTCTATATAAGAGTTTCTCAAAAACTTAAAGTAAATTTTTAATTCGTTTAACAAAAACTTTAAAATATACTTACAAAATCAACCATCAACAAATCCTTTACAACAACTTTAGACACAATACTTTTTATCTGCATTCCGAATAAATCTGGACAAACCAAAGCTATATGACCCAAAGAAACTAAAGCTGTACGGAAGTATTCAGATTGCAAAGTAAGGCTCATCTTCAAACGCTGGAAAAGAACACTACATTAAGAACCAAATTTAAATGGGGACACAAATTACAAAAATGCTTTCAAAACCTTTAAAACCTACATCTATTATTTGTCCAAATATGCGCTCTTTGTTGGTAACCATTACGTTTAGGCAGTTTACAGCATGTTTTGCTTGCTTTACTGTACCATTTTCAATGAAGCGTTCAAGAAGAGGCTGTAATCGTCTGAAATAAATAATAAAGCCTTAAATTCAATACATAAAATCTATTACAAAAGGAATTCATTAAGTTTAAAAACATTATGGTATAAAAGTTTGTGCTTTATTGTTTCCAAGTAATGTAAAGAGTAGAAGAGGGGGAAAAAAGGCCTTTTTTAAGAATTATTTTTTAAATGTCTTTAACAGATGCTATCTTGGGTTTATAGCCACATCTGTATTACTCTAAAATTCTTTATACCATAAAGGAATATGTTTTTAAGTTTAAAGACCACCAGAATTAACCGAACATTCCATAAATCTACCAATTTGCTCCCAGTTGCAAAATTAGTAATTTGTAAAAATAATACTGCCAAAATGAACATAAATACAAAGCAAACATTATATAAATTTAATTAAAGCCAATGTGGTACAAAATTTTGAACAATGTTACATTATTAATCCATGTGTTTATTTGTTATGAATTTTGAACTTTCAGAATTCGTGATATTTCAGGAATTATCAATGAATGAAATCTTTTAATAGTAATTTTAACTTATTTTAATTATACATGTGAATGTACCATTTAAAAAAATGCCCGGCATTTTAGTAATACAAAAACAATACGTGCATTTTAAGGGTATTAATTTCTTTGTTCAGTATGATTTTGGAGCAGCTTTAAAGGTATTTGAGTATATTTATAAAAATCTTTATTGCAAGTATTCTACTGACATTAAATGTTCACTAGTATGAGCCGACTTGATATAAATTTATATACCTATAGTTATTTAATATTGTTTAATGTGTGAACAGGTACAACCAACCTCTTATTCTGATAGATTAAATTAATTCATTATCCACTACAATAGTTGGTAATGCCTATATTCATATTTTAAAAATATTAAGATTAATAAACCATTGAATTTTTTTTTAAATAATAATGATCACAAAAATAGGAAGCTGTTATCATTGATAAGTGCTAAATAATGTTTGATTGCAAAATATCTCTAGAAAAAACAAGAAATCATTAACAAATATAAATGTTTGTATTTTGTTGAGCATCATTAGCTGAATCAATAAATTAGTCAAGATACCTTCCCTTTTTTAACTAATTGTCATCACCAAAACAGCTTTCAGATTTTATATTAAATAAATATACATACACACAAATTAAGTCTATAAAAAAAAATAAGGATGTGCATTACAGAGTATGTGGTAATAGAACTTTTTTTATATTCCTTTTCAAACTACACCTAAGCAATTTACTAGTAATAACTAATAACATTATGATCAGTTTTACGAATGAAAAAATTATTATTTTTATTATTACAAATATTTTTAACAATAAAATTTAAAGAAAGCAGTATTTTTAAAGGAACTGATACCTTTGTGTAGTGTGATAAATGTTTTTTTACAAATTTCAGGTTTAAAAAATTAGAGTTCTGACACAACTTACAAAAAAAGTAGCTTTTCACAAGTAGATATAAATTTTTTTTAATCATGGATAGTTTCTTAGAATGAAATCTATATTCCTTAGTGTCAGAATTGGCAAGGATAGTTCCAGTTTAGCAATATAACATTAGTAAATAATTTTTTCCAATTCCTCTCGACTTAATTTCAGCACCCACTCCAATTTAATTTAAAGATTCCATTCTGATTCTAACAGAAATATTCAAAACTTTCTTTCAGAATCGAAATGTTTGGTTAAATACTGGTATATAAATGTTAAAGATGGTCTTCAACAGTTCTGATAATTATGGAATAAATCTATATTTTTTTTGTCATTTAGACTCAAAACATTTGGCATTTCCTTCTCTGAAGTCATTGATGACACAAGAGTCACTTTACAAAATCTTACCCAATCAAGATAGAAACAAACAATTTTTAATTGCTATACATTGTGGCTTCAGCATATTCATTGATAATCATCCATAAACGTAAAAAATTATTGTAACAGATGCTTGTCGTTTTATTTCAGCAACTAATCTCTACAATTATAAAAGGAAGTATGTCTGAGGTGTCCAGACGAATCTATACAACTTAAACAGTCCTGAAATTGTGCACACAGATAGTCCTAATTTAATGCAAAGCCCAAATTTTAAAATTTAACCTAGAACATTTTAAAATTTATTTATTTATTATTTGTTTTTCTTAGAATGGCAACAGTGTAAAGAGATCATATTCTAAATTTATTTTTTCCTTTAATTTCCTGGGCACAAAGATTCCAGTGTAGCGAAGAAAAAAAAATTAAATTTTTGACTGGTGTTTATTTCTTTTTTTATTCTTTACTCCAAGTTTCTATCTTTGCGATCATTAAAGATAGAATAAAAATTTCATTGGATTTGAAATCTGTGGAAAATTTTACACCAGGTCAACACCTCAGGTAGTCTGAATTCTGCTAGTTCTAAATAAAATCGAAAGATAAATACTAAAAAATAGAAATAAAACAAAAGCTATAGATCAACTAAACAAGATTCAAATAAGTTTTTCTAGTATCCTAAATAAGAAACTTGAAACTAAGTCTAAATATTATTTTCTATAGCTCTGGCCTGTGCAACATGCATTTCATCTTATGGTAGTATACAGCTTGCTAGACCTTACTCTTGTACCATAAGAAAACAATCTGCACAGTTCAATATCAGTCAACAGGTAAGTAAATTAGTAATATATAACTTGGAAATGACAAGTAAAATAATAACAATTGGTAAGGTCTTAAGATACTTCTTCAAAGTTTTTCAAAATAACTCTTTGAAGAAAAATAAATAAGTAATAAAAGTCAGCAGAAAAAATAGCATATGCAAGTAATTATAAATCAAAGAGAGAAGTAAAAGTGAAAAGTTCACACATGAGAAATAACTTACCCACAGATATTTGGATACTGTCCCTCTAAAACATATCCAATGTTCGTAAAAATAAGTATTGTGATATCCACAGAGACTTCATCTTCTACTCTGAGTATATTTAACAGTTCTTCAAAAACATAGTTATTACAAAACGCACCAGGAAATATAGATGACAGAATCTAAAAATTCAAAACTCCTTTTAAGTAAATATTGAGGTAACAAGAACAATATTTATTTTCATTATTATTTTTTTTTTATTATTATTATTATTATTATTATTATTTTTTTTTTTTTTTTTTTTTTGAAAAACCATTATTTAATTTTAAAGTATAGAGAATAGTGGTTGAAAATATAAGGCTAATATAAATCCCAACTAAGAACAAAATAATTTAGTTAACTCCTAGCAAATGAAATTTATTTTACCAGAAACTTTGTTGGAATCTTTAGTAAAACTGAATATTTTAACATTTTCTTTTAAATTGTTTCACTAATTAGGTTACTTTTTCATAATACAAATATTGAAAGCAATTTCAAAATTCCTCTATTAGAGATCATGTAAATTTCCGTAATACAAATTCAAATAGTGAAACAGCATTTTTCAAGGATTAAAAAAAAATCAGAAACCTATTTCACTATTTGTTAAATTTAGTAAGTAGTAAAATAAATGCACAGCATTTGACCTTTTCTCTATAGTGATGGCATCTGTCTCATGAAATAACAATGTTACTATGTTGCAGTGGTATCAATCCATTGATAAGGTCTCAAAATGCTTCTTCAAAGTTTTTCAAAATAAGTGTGATTTTGAAAAAACTTGATCTTTTAAGAAAAAAATCCTGTGCTAGTTTTTTTGGAGCTACTCATTGAATAACCATAAGAAACTAAAAATATACAATAAAATATCTATTAATTTCGTCTTCAATTAGTGTAGCCCATTAGTGATGATAATAGCAACATCCACTAAAAATAGGCATAGGTTCTTCCCAATATAAATAAAAAATAAATCTAAACCTTAAAAAAAGTGATATTCGAAATAAAAAACACGTAAAGCTTTTCACTGTGCCAAATCATATTTGTTTAGAATCAGTTTCCCATGGTCCTGGCTATGCTGTTATAATTCTGAATTCAGCTGAAATTCTGCAAATTCTTTAGTGATGTCATTGTTTATCAATTCTCCTAAATACATTATTTTTAAATTTTGATCATTATTGGCATTTTTGCTAAAATATACTCAACAGGTACAACATATTCTTTATATTCCTTTCAGATGTTCATCAGAAACAATTTACAATTAACTGTTCTTAATAATGAGGTAAAAAAAAATGAGATTATCTATACTTAATTATTACAGACATAAAATTTGTTCTAATAGACATAATTATAAATACTTGTAGAAGTTGAAGGCCCCTTTCTGCAGAATTGAATAAACCCATCTGTATATCCAAGTCTCCAGTGCCAAGTAAAGAATCTTTTATATAATGCAAAAGTTGTTTGATACCAGCCAGATCAATCATTACTGGAGCAACACGCTCCAACATCTGCTTAACTATCATATAGAAACTGTTAGTTTGTACAGGAAGTCCAAGCGACTTTAATACTTCTTTCTGCAATAAAATGAGATGATATCAAATGGAATAAAAATTGGAATGAATCCAAAGATTAAACTAAAGCATTCAATTGAAATCACTACATTAAAAAAAAGATGACTTACAACACTGTATTCAATTTCTGAACATGTAGCAGATCCTTTCAATATAGTATCCATATGACTCCTAAGCCTGTTATTATTTTGAAGCAGTCCAAAGAATTTCTTCAAATATTCTTGACACTTAATTGGCTCTGGAAGAGTTTCTGAAAGAGAAAACTAACATTACAGAAGGCATGTACAGAAGAGAGGCTTTATGTAATGTCAGCAAATTTAAACAAAATATGTTGGAACATAATATAATTTAGAATGAAGGGTAAATAAATACAAAACTAAATAGCAGCAAACACTTACTTGATAGCACAATGATTTTACTAGCTAAGTTTTTCTCTTGGCCTTCTACTTTTGGTGTTTGACATAATATTTCAAGAACATCTTTTACATAATTTCTTACACTAAAATATAAACATTAGGATTGCATTAAAACAAAAGCAAATCATTTCGCTAAATTTTAAAACTGAAGATTTTTGTTCCATAGCTAATTAGAAATTATTCATAATTTAAAAAATCCTTATTAAATTTAACAATTCAAAAATATAAAAAAAATTTCTTACGTATTCTGACACTTTAGAAGCTCATTGAAAGCCCTAGAACACAAACAGGTGTAACAAATCCATTACAAAATCTCAAAATATAATTAATTAACACTTCATCAATCAAAACACTAAAACACTTTTAAATTCAAACAGAACTCTGAACTTAAGTATAATAAATGGTATTGTAGCACAACTTATGTGATCATTTACAAAATAAATTAACTTTCAAATAAACTCAATTTGAAAATTAGATAACAAATGAAATTTTCGTAAATAAATTTATAAGATTTGAATAAAAACTGATAGTTTTTATTTATCCCAATAGAAACCTGGGTTTAATTAGTTAACCAAAAACACATGCTAATATGTATCCTTCATTGACAGTTGGTATAATTGCAAATAGTACCAAAAACTAATTTTTTAAATGTTCAATTTTTGGCAATCCATAAAGCAAAAACATCCATAAAACATGTGTTGTTGCACGTCAGCTGGAAGCTTTTTTAAAACTGAACATAAATTTATACTTACTTAATAGCATACTCATCAACAGAACAAAAGAGTTGATACAGTTTTTTCATACGTTCTTCGAGAGAACTCTGATAAGGAACTAAACAAGTATGTAGTATGCGCTCCACTAGCAATCTAAGGAATAAAATTTTATGTTGGGGAAATTAAAATATTTCATCAGATTCAAATATAATCAACTTATAAAATATGCATTCTTAGCTCTATAGCTTACCTATCCTCCAGAGCTGTTTGATAATAGACATGCAAAACTTTATTTTTAATCCAAGAAATGCATTCCTTTGTCGATTCTGGAATTTCTGGGTTACTCATGTGTTGTTTGTACAGCATAGCCAAGCCCAAGAGAGCTTCTTTTCTAATTTTGAACTGGAGAGAATAAATAGTTAATATACACCAAATATTTAGACTTTTATATGGTAGATAGGAAAATACAAATACAAGAGAAAAATTTTAGACAAGCTGATATTGAAACCAAATATTCCATGAAATTCAATGACAAATGAATTGTTTCATTAAGCTGAAATAAGACAAACCAAAGAAAAAGTCATACTTTTTTGTCCAAGGTCCGTTCCTTGACGAAATTCAGTAGATCATCAGTAACTGAATTGAAGTCTTTCTTGGCAGCACTTATGATTGCCATCACAACTTCGTATCTGACAGTTTCATCAGGGTCGTGCTGTCGTAACCTCATTTGTTCTAAAAAACACATATTAAAACACATTCAAATATAATAAATAGTTAATTGAGCTTTAACAGACATTGTGGCATTCAAATGGATAAAAAAGTATTGCAGAGATGCCAAACTTTGGTTGGACCATATCAGAAATAAGATGATAGAATTTCTGTAATGATTATATTTATACATACTTGATTTGTAAGTGTACCTTAACAGAATTTGTGGAAGGTAAATGGATGAAAAATACAGTACTCATTCGAGAAAATCTGCAATCAGTCTTTGTGACTTATTAAAAAAAGGTTCAGTAAATTTGCATTTTATCATCGACCTAAAAACACAACCAACCATGCTTCTGTAAGCTACCTTACTCCTGACCATACTCAAATGCAGTAAATACAATGTAGTGAACAGTGATCTGTTTTAATCTGATTATGCATGATTAAAGAGTAAATTAATAATTTTGAAGTTATGACACATAGCAAACAACTTCATAGCAGACAAAATTAATCACATTGTACTTCTCATTCAAAGTAGAAAATATCTACTAAATATTTTAAATGAACTTTCAATGTACAGGTTAATATTGATTTTGAGTGATCTTTATAGCAGAAAACTGGTTTTTCTAGTGCCCCATATTAGAACTCGTGTTTCGTTCCTATCAATTTAGTTTCGATGACTGAGATTTGGATGTGATAATTTTTTACACCTAAACATACCTTAATTTTTTGTTTGGTACACATTCAGACAGATCAAGTTTATTCTTTCTTGGATAACAATCTGTACTCTTACATGAGTGCTGCCAAAATAAATGTTTAAACCCTAGTGCACATGCACAAAATAAAACAAATATTAAATTGCACCCAAGTTAACAGTATGGCTACTACAGGAACATGTTTAGGTGCAATTGATGTCTTTTAATTCAGGTTTATTCCTTAGACTTCATATGCAATTTTACTTCTGGTACAAGAGATTAAGAAGAAAATAAGTAATATTCATTGCATAAATGAAATACCTGTTATATCTGGTCTCAGCTCTGGATGATTTAAGAGAAAATGCATAGCATACTGAACACATCTGATTCTTACTTGACAGCTAATATCGTTAAACCTATGGAATAAATTAGAAACATTGAAAACAAAAGAAAATGTTTTAATGTCCTTAAAAATTTATCTTTTAAGTCGTCTTGGTCATAAAGTTTTTATGATAAACAGCTCCATAAACTTCTCAAATGTCAAATGTTAAAATTCCATAAAACTATAGCTTAATTAACCCTTTCAAGTGAAGTGGTTTCCCCACAAAACCAAACTAAAATTCTTAAGCTAATTGTACAGAGTTTTTAGGGAGTAACCACACACAACAGGTGCTCTATAGCAGTGGTGCACAAACTATTTTCATTTCTGCCCCCACCCCATTTTGTCGCAACCCCCTCGATAGACAATAGACGAGTTTCTTTTATTATCAAAAACGTAGTTAAAGTTGAATTGTTGTTGTTGTCGTGCGGGCCATATATGGCCCAATTGGGGGTGCCATCGCCCCGGAGGGTTGGACTTCTTCATACACGACACATCTGTTTTACAGGAAGGTTCCTTTCACACATCCATTCACTCACACATATCGTAATTTAGATCCCAATCAGAGGCCGATAACCCCCTGATCAGGTACCCCCAGAGGTATTGATTTGGTATGGGAATTTGTGGGGGGGACATAGGGGACTTTGTGACCACAACCTATTTAACGTGCCCCAGCCACCATTAGCAAACACGACGGTCTTTAGCCAGGTCTAAGCACCCATCTCGCAACCATCAGAATTGCAGGTTCCGCTGAGGACAGAACCCACAACCCTTCTGATGCGAGCCCGACGCTCTACTGACTGAGCTACCGCGGCTCTAAAGTTGAATTATTTTTGGGATTTGCGCTTATGTTTCCGCCTTATTAGAGGTCTGAATAAAACACATAATTTTATGAAGCAATGGTTTTATTTATGCAATGGGTATATATATATATAAATATTTTTTTAATGAAAAATACTTAAAAAAACTTTACACCATAAGAATTCAATGTGAGATATGTGCTTGCAAAAAGCTCATGATTGCTTCCATGTTTGGATTTGTATTGGAAATCGCAGGCCGTAAGTCATCCTCTGGATCCAATTGAGATTGATATGTTGTTTTAATGGCAACTAATTTTGAAAAGCTGTTTTCACATAAGGTTGATGCAAACGGAATAAAAATATTAATTGCCTTCTTCTTCAAATTGGCAGATTTGTTTACAATCAAAAACCAAAATTTTTGACAAGTCGAACTTTGCGCAGTGTTTAGTTGCTTGAAAAATCCATTAACTGTTCTTTTTCATTTGAAGAGATATTGGATTTAAAACTATCAAGCGAAATGATCATGTATCTAACCTTATGACTTTGTAAGTGGTTGACTAAAGAGTGCCAGCACCGCGACAATTAGTCTACTGTAATGAAACCCATACTGATATATTAAAAACCGATTGCTGAAATAAATTTCAGCATGTATCTGATTGGAATGTTTCACAGTACCCAGGATTCGATACAATGGTATCCCAGATACTCAAATCATTGGGCAGAGTAATAATCACAATCACAAAACATGTATAGGACTCTCCTCTACCATCAGACAGCCTCTACATAATGGGTCATCTGTAAAACCTACAGTACAAAGTCAAAAATCCAGACATCCAATATCCGGAATTGTCCAAAATCCGGAAGTTTTGCTAACAAGCGTTATTTTGTTTTCCCCACTTTTTACATCTATTATTTTTATTGTCAAATAAATTTCTTTGAATTTAGCAACCCACAAAAATTTTCATGCGACCCACAGTTTGCGCACCACTGCTCTATAGTATTACCATTTATCGATAAGGTGCATAAAATTTATTCAAATACATTTAACGGCTCATCTAATAGAAACTATAGCATGTACTTCACCAAGAGGATTGAATAGAAGTGTGCTTGAAAGGGATTAATTATATGAGTGAGCTTCTAAAAAGATTTCACCAATTATCAAAATAAAATTATTCGTAATTTGTAAAGAGAAAATAACAAATTAAGATTTAATTTTTGAAATCTGGCAATATAATGTTTGAGAATATATATTAAATGGATTTATTTTTAATTTAAGTTTACATACAAACTATATCTTGCTATTTATCAACTATGTAAATTGATTACTAAAACATACATCAAGTAGATAATTTGCTTGCATATTATGAATTTTAAGAATATAGTTCAAATATTCATCAAACAAAGTCGACATTGTACTGTTCATAACATAAACATACAAACAAAATAAAACATGTTTAGTCCGTATTTGAATGGTTCTTAAGCTGAAATGGTTTTGTTCAGTTTATGCCTGGTCAATATTTTGTTGATTAATTCTCCCCAAAACTTTGCAACTTCTTACCTTCCGAAGTCAATTAAACTTATTTTCCCTATCTGATGATGAGTTATGGTGATTTATAACATTAACCATCTAGTAAGAAAACAATTTTATAACTCCTATTTAAATTATAATAATTAAACTATAAAACTAATGTGAAGGGTTTATGTCATTGGATGCTTAATGTGTCTTTATTCAGAGTAACTATCTAATGTCATTCGTCCATTAATTACTTAGCAATAGTAACTCAGACAACACTTACCTTCCAAGAAAACATGTCCATAACGTCTTATTTTGAGTTGCCAAATCAGAGTTTCTATCCGAAAACATTCTAGCTAGCAATTTAGTCACATCAAGACGTTCTTTTTCAACACTGCTCTATATTACAAAAGTAATGAAATACAAGTTTTTAAAAATTACCAGAAATAACTACTTGAAGAGCTAATTACCAGTCACAAGTTAATCAAATTTAACAAGATCACTAAAACAAAACAAACTTATTAAATACTATGCACAAGAAACTTATAATATGTGTACATTACAAGACAAATTTTATGCAACATAGAACTATGACTTTGTTTATATATTTTTTAAGGGTTTGTGAAATAAACAAGCTAACTTTTCATTTATTTGTAAGGAGATAATTTGGAACTGAAACCTTCATATACAAAACTTTAAACTAATACAAATTTTAGAAAACAAAACTTATTAATGTTGCTAGACAAAAAATTGATTGGAATCACAGCATGAAAAAGATATTTGAAAAATCAAAACATTAGATTTAAATGAAATGCAAATAAGTGTATTTTCTAGATAGTTTTATAACATTAATGCATCAGGAAATATAGTTGGGTTAAGTTTTGAAGGATTAAAATGAGACATAGAAATTAGAAAAGCAAATCAGATAGAGTAAATAGAATAATGCCACAAATGTCATGTGTAAGCGATGTTTTTCCATCTGGTTCTCAAGTAGTTTAGATTACTTTGAGTTTCCCATTGACACTAGTATGAATTTTAACATAAAATTATTTAATCAAACAAATTTCAGAATTTTTTGCAATATATATTTATTAGATATGAATAAAAAATTATTATAATTTCTTCAATTGTTTAAATATAAAATAGTTAATTGTTTCAAGACCTGCTTTTGAGAAAAAAATCGTGCCACCAATAGAAAATAAAAGAAATTTGTACCATGAAAACATTCCTACTTTTTATTAATATTTAGCTTGCAAAAATAACGTATTTGTGAAAAAAATTGTTACTTGTAAGTAAACAATAAAAAATGAAATAATATGAAAATATACAAATTTGAAATAAAATATATCTATTTTTAAATTCTCTGAGTTGTTTGTATTGAGAAGTATTTCTTTGGAATATTCCAAGCAAACAAAAAGGGCTTATACAAGTAAATGAAGCTTTTCTTCATGAACAGCATAAAACAAGTGTAATAGCATCCCCCAGAACAAGTAAATGCAGTGAAATTTTGAGCTTGCAAAAAAAATTCATTGACATCATTCATAATCATCATTTAAATAGCTTTCCGCTCAATTCATAATCTATTGTCTCAACATACTCATTCAATTATCGGATGAGTGAAGTAACTCTTTACTTTCTAAATTTCAATTCTATAAATACAGAATATTTATGCTCGCTGTAAAGAATTACAAGGGATCAATGAATAGAATTTCAAAATAAAATTTTAATGAAAATTAATCACCAAAACACAATGAAAGTATTTAAATTACACATTATACAGATTCACATGAAAAAATGGAATACTTTTGTGATACTGCAGAAAACCTTTTCATTGCATCTAACTGATTTATAAGTATTTTTTTATGAACACATTGCAATACTAAATAAATAACTAGATCTTAATAAAGAATACAAGTTGCCACAATATTAATATGAGTGAATATATTTTGAGCATCTTCAACCATCATATGGAGAATAATGGTTCAAAATAGCCCATTGAATTTAGTTGCATGGAATGCTTAAAACAGACTCATGCTTACAAATAGGTTTGTGAGTGACACCTGTTAGTCAATGGCTCAAGACGGATATACATAGTTGTCTGGTAACTATAATCCCCATTAAAAAAGGTTATTTAATGCCTTCAAGGGAAGGATGATTTTCAGTATAATTTTTGTGGTGTATGAACTGTTCTTAACTTATTTGAATAAAATAACATGCAACGAATGCACATACCTTTGTTTATAGAATTATTTCATTTTCCATAATAAAACATAATACAGAAAGGAAAATAAAATTGAACATTTAGATTTAAATCAATGTTTTAAAAAAAATAAAAATCACGATTTAAATTGGCATACCCTGATTGGAATACAATCAAATATATAGAAATGAAAATCAAGAAACATTTATTGAATCAACCAACAGAAAATTCTACAAATGAAATTAAGTTCAAAATGTACCTTTAACTTAAATTCTAATTGAGGAAGCACAGCTGTCAGCATACTTGGACAAATGGCGTTTAACTCATAAATTAAATCATACAACTTGTTTAGAAGAATACTATCCACCTTGCCAAGGATGAGAGCATTATTGAAAAACTAAAATATAAGGCACAAATTAGAAACTTGATTGTATGATCCAACGAAAAAATAATTTTTCATGATTTTTTTTCTTACAGCATGAACATATGGTTCTAAGACTCCCTGGGTTCTTTTGATGATATCACGAGCCAAATTGTAAGAATTTTTATTGTGAGTCTGAAATATAAAAACATTTGCTTAAAATATTGGACTCAATATTTTATTTAAAACCATATTTCTTATACCATTCCACTAGACATTAATCATAATATTTTTTATCAATTTGAGAATTGTGTTTGAGTTTATAATTTGTTATTGATAATATTTCCCACTACCACTTACATTTTACAAATTTTTATTTCTATGAGTTGAACCCTGGGACAAATTACCATGTAAAATTATTTTATTCAACATTTTAAGACTTTTGACGTACAACCTGGTCAACTTTTTTGTTTATGTGTGAAATATTTTTAGTTTTGCATCATATCCATTGAGAAATTTCAATAAATGACCATGGAAATTATTTGTGAATTAACACCTATTACAAAATGAAGTTTTGAAAACCTCAGGCAGTCAAGTATTATTACAAATATGTAAAGATGACACACAAGATTGAACTTTGGTCATAATTAATTTGATATGTTTGCATTTATTTATATACATCTTTAGTTCTGTCATTCTGCAAGTTTAGTATTTTCATACCTTTTTCCAATTATCTTATTTTTTTGTACTGTACAGTTTCTGAATGAAAAACAAAATTGAGTGTGGAACATTAATATATAATTACTGGATTTTCAAATAGGAAACATACATTTTGTGATGGAAATCAAAGGTAACATAAATTATAACATATTGTAATTAAAATAACAATAAAATATAATTATGATCACACAAAAAAATCACCTTTTTTGGTTCAACAATTTGGTCCAATATTATATCTAACATTGGTTGTGAAATAGTATCAGCTTCTAGGAGCAAAGGACACATCATGTCCAACATGAAGTTTTTCACTTTGGTAGAATGATTATCACTGAAAGAAAATTTAAATTGTTAGTGTCACAAAAGATAAATAGAAATACCAATAAAATGTAATAGCTTTCTTTACTCTTCAATGTAGTAATTAAGTTTAACACAAAAAAGAATTAGCTCATTAATCAACTATGTGAAATTCCATACATAAGCAAGAGAAGAAATACTTTATAAACAACTAATCAAGCTACTTTAAAATAAAAATTTAATCACATGCACTTACAGAAAGAAGATTAAAAAAAGATGAAAGAATCTTAAACCATGTTAACACCATGAAAAATTTATGTATGTATTTTGAATCATGCAATAATCAAGTAATAAATTTAAAACTTTCTATACTTAAAAATTTGTTATAAAATAATCCAAACAGATTTTAATATCAAAACAATTCATCTTCTGAAAATCAAAAGTACAAAATACTTACTTTACAATGGAAAAGATCAGATGAAATAGTTTAGCAAATATCTGTTGATTTTCTTCTAGCTCAATGCAAATATTGAATGTCTTCACCCAAGCCAAGTTCTACAAAATAAAGTTTATTCATAGTTAATATATACACATACAAATATTGATGACCAGCTACAGGCTCAATCCCAACAAGGCTGGTCCTTTGTTTATGAATTCCCCAATTCCCACTGACAATCCAATTGTATCTTAAATTCGTACACTCCCTTTGAATTAACTATATTTTCTGGCAACGCGTTCTAAATGTCTATTACCCTATTAAAGTAGTAGTTTTTCCTTAAATCCCGATTAAAATGTGTCTTATTCAATTTATACCCATGGCCATTTGTTCTGTTATCCCTACTGAAATTTAAGCCCTCTTTGTCCCCTTGTTTTACAAACTTGTAAAGCTGAATCAAATCTCCTTTTTCTTCTTTCCAGTGTATACATGTTTAGCTTACTTAAATGTTCATTATAGTCGAAATTTGCTAGCCCCTTTATTATTTTTGTAGCTCTGTGCTGAACCCTTTCAATTGATTCTATGTCCTTTCTCATATATGGAGCCCAGAATTGTACAGCATATTCTAGATGTGGTCTTACTAAACCCTTATATAATGGCAAGATTATATTCTTATCCCTTGAAGTTACGGTCTTTTTAATATACCCCAATAACCTATTAGCCTTTTTACCCGCAGCTGAACATTGGTGACCCATTTTAAAATCCCTGTGAATTATCACCCCAAGATCCTTGACTGTTTCTTCCTCCTTTACCTTTACTCCCTGCAGACAGTACTCGGCTCCACTGTTCCTGTAACCCATATGCAGAACTTGACATTTCCCTACATTAAATGACATACCCCATTTTACAGCCCATTCGGATATCTTATCAAAATCCCCTTGTAAATTTTCTATCTGTAACTTGGTATTCACTGTCCCCCATATTTTTAAGTCATCTGTAAATATACTGATTCTATTCTTGATCCCCTGACCTATATCATCTATGAAAATTATAAATAAAATTGGTCCCAAAACTGATCCCTGAGGCACCCCACTTATAACTTCTGTCCACTGTGAATAATTTCCTTTTACCTGGACTCTCTGCTTTCTACCCAATGACCAATTCTTAATCCATATTAATGTTTTTCCCTGAATCCCCAGCCTTTCCAATTTAAACAGTAATGCCACATGAGGTACTTTATCAAAAGCCTTTTGAAAATCTATGTACATGATATCCACACTGCTCTTATTATCCAGCTCCTCAGTAATTTTTTCGTAGAACTTCAAAAGGTTTGTAGAGCATGATCTGCCCTTCCTAAACCCATACTGATTATCTGATAACAGTCCCTCATCCTCCAAGTATAACATTATATGCTTTTTTAACAGAGATTCAAATATTTGCAAATTACTGATATTAGACTTACTGGTCTATAGTTGCCCGGATCACTTTGTATTCCCTTTTTGAAAATTGGAGTTAATATAGTTGTAATGAATAGTTGTTTATTGGTAAATAATTGTTTAATTGTACATATTTACAAATACAGAATGGTAGTAACTAGAGATTATATCAGCCTAAAAAGGGTAGTTAAAGATATACAGATGTATGTAAATAAGCATGTCCTATGGTGTCCTGCCATCAAAAGATGTGTTAATGAGCACGATATGGCACTTTATCTCAAACCGGATAAACAGTGGCAATGCAATATGAAAAATTGTGACAAGCGAATATCAATTGAAAAAAAAACAAGAATCGATACATCAAAAAAATATATTTGTCACTACACTCAAATTTTTTTATAGCTTGTCCAGAAAATTTCTTTAATGGGGAAAATAAAAGTTTAATTTTGGTGATAAGACAGCAATTGATTGGAACATGAGAAGTTTGCACAAATAGCCTTCTATATAGAGTTTTTGAAAAAAATCTGAACCTAAAAAGTGTAGAAATCGATGAAAGCCTTTTTACAAAGCGAAAAAATTAGGCAGTTAGAATGTTACCAGAGCAATGGATGTTAGGTGGATTGTGCAGAGACCAACAAGTGCTTTATTGTGAGGCTTCCAAGTAGAAAAGTTGCTACTCTTACAGAAGCAAAAAAAAAGAAAATAGATCTACAATTCTTTCGGATTCTTGGAAGTCTTATACAACTCAAAAAAGAGCTGTATGATTTCAACATCTCCAAATTAATCGGCAATATGATTTTGTTGATACTGATTCTGGTGTTTAAACAAAACATTGAAACACTAGGGTTCAGCGAATAGCGAAATAAAAAAAACATTGGAACGTGCGACATCATCCAGATCTGTATTAAAGCAAATTTACATGACGTCAGCTTCAAAAATATGACTTATTTGTTGCTATTTTGAATGCGATTAGGGATGTTTGGTCACTGAAATGATTTGGCAAACACTGAGATTTTTTCTTGGTCTACGGAATAGCGATGTAAAAAACACGGAACAGCGTCACACAATGTTTTAGATCCATTAAGCAAGTATCCCATCAACCATTTTTGTTATGATAAGAAGGATATTTTAACTGCTACTTTCCTGGGTTTTGTGTCTCATATTTTGAAATACTGATTAAAAATTTGACGATGTGAGATGACTTGAAGTTTGCAACATGTTTTTTACAGAACAGCATGCACTGGAATATTTTTAAAGTTACGCATCCTGTAATCCTACTTCACGCTTGGCATCAATTTTTGTTTTTCGAAAATAGTCAACTGGATAGAACTTAACGCAACAAAAATTCTTGTAAATTAGCATATGCTATTAGTGTAGTGTTAGTGTAATCTTCTATTGCTTTTATTTTACTTTGTCTTGAACAGCATTTTAAACTTTAATCTACATGCTGGTACAACAGTTGTACAGTCTTACTTTACTCTTAGAGCAGCTTGATACAGATGCTGTACCTAGTACTTCTACTCCTCCTAAGGATGCCAATCACATCCAGCACAACTTACGAGCTTCAGGGGAACTATTCAACAGAATGGGTCTTTTTCATTCCGTAATGCTTGCAGTGAGTCAGAAAGAAGCGCTCAATGAAAGATAGAAAATCAAGGAAGTGAAATCAGAAAGTATTTGCGTTTTGTATGCTTTATTTATAGTTTATGGATTGAAGTTCTAAGAACGGAAATTGAATTTAGCATTTTTAAATAATTTATAATTTAACAAAATTAAAGACTATGGACATGGGTTGCTTCAGACAGGAAGACATCCTTTCATAACAAATTACATACATACATATAAGAACTAATGAACTTTTTTACTGTAGAGATTTTTAAAATGAGAGCAATTTTTTTTTTTTTGCACAGAAAGCAGTTACCTAATGTCTATACACTTAAATGAAATTGCTAATATAATCTAGAAAGTAACAAATTTGTAGCCTACACTGAGTATTAATGCAAAAGAAAAACAACTTTAAACAATAAATTTTGCAAACTTGATTATTTTTCATCTGGCAATCAATTGAAATAAAAATATTTAAAATTACATATAACATTTAACCAGGGCTCAAAATAAGTCACAGTAACCACGGCAAATGCCGAGAGCTTAGCTTAAATCGCTGCACCGATAACAGTTCTTACTGCAAGTTTTGCTGCGAGAATTAGAAACTGAATGTTTCATTACTTCTTTCTTACACCAGCTATTTAAAAAAAAGCATCTTTCAAATACCAGCTATTTAAAAAAATAATTTTAAAAAAATGTGCCTTAATGAGAATAAGTGCGGATGGTCCTTCGTTTTCCGATTTCACAGCTCATTGAGAAGTTCAGAAATGGTTTCATGCATGTGATCGCAGACCTTGCTTTTAGCTATCTATATATATAAAACACTAACGTACGTGGACCCGAAATAGACGTTATTTGTGTATCGTCGAATGGCAACAATCAACGTAAATAAAATAACCCAGATATTTTGAATTCTTGCTGTTTTCAAATAGCCGAGGTCAATATCTATGCAAAATAAGGAATTAAATTGTAATATTTATGTTTGAACTGACTTTTTATTTCTTCCTTTGATGTAAAAGTAATTTAAACGTAATTTTGCTACCCGGTATCTGGTCACATCATAATTATTGTGAACTTTTTAAATTTGATTTAGAATTCCGTGTTTGGGTATTTGAGTTGACTGCGAGATGTTGCGGACATATTTGAGGATTCCCAAGTATTATAAATATGTGTTCTTTTTGTTAATAAATCATTATTGTCATTATCAATATCGTTGAAAAGTCTTTTGTCGCATTATTCTATTTTACAATATATTCAGTAAGTCGAAATACAACACGTTTGAATAAAAACGTACGTGTTTTTTTTTCAGAATTTTGCATTTTTTCAAGGATTGGAATTTTATTTTTGTTTGCATTATGTGTTCCGGTATATTACCTATTGTAGAAATATTATTTAGGAGTTAGATTTTAATGATATGTCTATTTCCTGCAAAATATCAGTAGACATGGGTAATTTTGTAGCGGTATATGTATATTTCGACCAACTTTCTTTAAATATTTGATTGAATAAGCAATTACTTGAATAATTGTTTCATAAAAATAAATAAAATATACAAATCACAACATGTTTAGTTACAGTGTGTAAAAAAGTTTTAAAAAAGCATTATTACACACCGCCGAGCGCTAGCCGGCGCAGACCGGCTAGTGTAGTTATGAAACAACTAGCATTTTCTCTAGACTAATTATTGACTGATGCTTTCGTAAACTTGATAAGGAAATAAACGTGTCTGCAATATATTATTTGAGTGTTTTTTATCTCTGATGTATTTTAGGGTTTCATATAAAATTGAAGAAAGTTTACAAGAAAGGTGAAGTATTTTTTTTCTTCTCATTGCATTATTCATTCAACTGTTTTAAAGTTGAGTGAAAAATTTGCATCTGCAATTTACCATTATTAAGTAAATTTTCAGTTTTGCCACGAGCTGAATCGTTTTTGTTGCCAGCTTATAAAAGCTCATAGGAACATTTGCTGCCAGCTTCAAAATTTAACACTTAATGCACACTAAACTAATTGCTGCATCAGTAAAAAAAACCTTCTCTATATTGTTACCAGTACAATTTTGAATAAACCATGTTAGTCTCGTAATATTCTGATCTATTCTCAATCGGCAAACCGTCTGAGAACCATGTGAAAATACGAGCATGACATCAAAGCGAGTTTTAAGGTAACCTTTATTTCCGCGAAGAAGAATGAACGCTATCGCTTCGCAAACTAAAAAATACAAAATTTTGTAAGACCAACTTCTGATTGCATCAGATTTATTTATTAACCAATTTCAAAATAATTGTACTGTAAGAAAGAGTACATTTTAAGGTTTCCTGCAATGTTTTAAACTTTAAAAACTACGAGTTTTAACAAAAAATAACGAAAATGTCCCGATTTTTCACGAATTTCAAAAGAACAGTTCTAAAAAAACTCAACGAGCCACAAAAATTCACGTTTAGAGGTACTCTTTAAAAAATCACGATTGAAGACTGGAAATTTGTATGTCTTTTGCTCACTCGCGTTAGAAATTTTGCTTTTTCAACTTTGACACTTAATAAACCCTAAACTAATAAATGGGGAAAAAATCATTGTGTTCGTCGGACAATTTTGAACAAACCATGTCAATTTCGTAATTTTCTGATCTGTATTTTTTAGGGAAACCGTTTAAGAATCAAGGGAAAAAACCCAATTATCAATCAATCCTGTGACAGCAGTGGTAACTTTTTAATATAGAGATAATTTAAATTAATAAGCAGTAACATGAAGAAATGGTGTATAACATTACTATAAAAAAAATTAAGAAAATTTAGAGTAGAAAATATATTTATGAAGCAGGAAATAAGTTCAAGGAAAATGGAGACATGGCTACACTTATCTGAATTTTCTAATGTGACTATAATATTATCTTGCTTAGTGTAAGAGAACTATTATGTTTCATGGAAGAAAATAATTTATTTCATTTTCTAGTCCTCCGTTGAAAGTATAAACTGAATTTAAGTGCCTTTATCATTTTTAGTCATGAATTTAGTTTCAGAAGGTGAAGAACATGCTTTTGAAGTGAGTTATAAATTTGTAGAATGTGAAGGTAAATGACGGCATTATACATTATTGTCATTGCATAAATTGAACCTTTCAATAAGGTTTCGACACTTCAAGATTTGTTATTATACTGATACATGCTCTCGTGTGAAACAAAACCCCAAAACTGTGGTTTGAATAAAAGCATTGCAGCCATTTTAGTAACTACCATTGAATGCCCATGAGACAATACCTGAAAAGTCATTTGAACGGTTGGAACATTCATACCCATCACCCAAGAGTTGTAAATGAGGTAGAAATTGGACTAAATTTGCAGTTCAGAGGAGCAATTTATAAAATGTGGAAACCATAATCTAAACATTAATCATTACACCTGTTGGTTTGTGTAAAAGTGTATTGATAGGTAAGTCACTGAATATCTTTTCTAATGTAAGCAAACCCTATCAAAAAAT
Source organism: Metellina segmentata (assembly GCA_947359465.1). NCBI lineage: Eukaryota > Metazoa > Arthropoda > Arachnida > Araneae > Tetragnathidae > Metellina > Metellina segmentata. Next base: position 62,993,044 of record OX375875.1, read on the forward strand.
ATAATATTGTAGTTAATTTAAAACACTTCAAAATTATTCTCCTTTTAGAGCAGGGTGTCAAGATTTGAATCACTTGATTTAAATCATGATTTTAATCATATGATTTTTTTTAAATCATTGATTTAAATCACAACCAATCTTACATTTTTTTATAACTAAGTAAATACACCCTAGAAAAATCACAGAATTTGTCAAATGCTTTGAACTTTCTGCACTCGTTGTGATTTCAGCACTAATGGCTATACCTTGTACTGATGAGCTTTAAATAAAAATGTTTGGCACTGGGCACTTGCAAATAATCTCAGGTGTCTATGGACTAAGTAATCTGTTGAGTGTTGAGTCAGAGATTCTGCCAAACAGTAAAGTAAAAAATAAGTTGACATCTATTTGAAAGTTTTGACAATGTTCATGCATAATTTTATGTTACAAACTATAAAGCAGTAGACCTACTTCTACGTAAATGTCAAGACAGCCAAAGAAAATCCCCACAAAGTAGGCCTAAACTACTTGTTACCCCTTTAATTGATTGACCAATGGCTTAGCTATAGTGATTTTTCACAACTACTTTTTTTAATTGAGACATAAATACAAAATAACACAATTAATGTGATTAATAATTTATTTAATAAAAAATTCAAATGAACTTTCTATTTGAAAGGATGAAAGTTTAAACACCATAAACATCTTTTATTTTGCAAATGTTTTATCTTTTGCTCTTGTTTTGAAAATTCATTTTTTAAATGTATTACCATGTAACAAACACACTATAATTTTTAGTAAAATAAATATTAATTTACCATATTACAAATTCCAATTGTTTACTTAAATAAATATTGGTTTACATGTCATGTCAGAAACTCAATTTTTTATTTAAAAAATTTATAGGCCCTACAAAAATTTAAATAAAATAAATCAAATTTAAATAAAATAAATCAAATTTAAATAAAATAAATCCAATTTAAATCAAATAAATCCGATTAATTGATTTTTTTTTTAATCATAATTTTTTTACACCCTGTTTTAGAGCAAGTGCCCAGGGATGACCATAGCCTCTTCCTAAAAATATTTGGTCCACTTTGTTTTTGAGATTACTTTGCTCTATCCTTTCAAGTTGCAGTTCAACTCTTCAATTTCTAACAGCACTGATAACTCCAAAGTAAATAGGAGCAAGTTTCAGGATCAACAGATAAATATTTAAATATTATGCATAACTTTACTAATTATGTACACATATATGACACAAAATTTCAATCTGATTACCTTATTATCAAAATCTAGAATGTGCACTACAAGAACTTACTTCGAGGAGATAAAAATATCGTTTAAATATTGTGTCCTTGGGATCCTCCAAGCCTTGAAGTTGTTCAATAAAAAAGTAAAAAATAGCCTAAAATGACAAAGATTTAAATTATACATTATTTATTGAACACAATAAATCAAAACCATCAATTAAAAAGATTAAAAAATTAGTTCACAAAAAAAGGTATGTTGTTGCAGTTCAAAAATATGAGTTTGAGAATAAAGATGTGTGTAGAATTTATAGGTTTTCATAAATCAAGATATTTTCATTGTTTGTGCTATATATGCAAATAAATTGAATAAGATGTATTTTCTAAAATAAAACAAATGAAGGAAAAACTGAATATCAAGAGTAGCATAATTGGAACAATAGACTACTGTAAACATTCACAAAACTACTGCAAAAAAATAATTGTTTAGCATAAAAATCATTGGATTTAGTCAGTTTTCTACAGAAATTGATGATTTTAAAGTAAATATCACAAAATTCAATTGCAAAATTAACTCAAAATACATAACAAAAATCAATACATAAAATAGGATAACAGTTTAAAAACTGTTTAAAGAAATCAGGATCATGTAGAAGTAACCATTGGTATAGACCAGGGGTCGGCAAAAATTTTGATCCTGTCCCTTACAACAATTTAAAAATTACCTGAGCAGTAAATATATTTTAACAAATAAGGAAAATTTAAAGTAGTATCAGAGCAAGTTCTATAATATTGATTATAACTTTTTAAATGAAGAAGACAGTACTCAAAACATTGCTCTCATTGGTTTTAATCAGTGAGCAATGAGCTAGCATTTCCTCAGACAGTTTCTGTATGTCTAGTTTGTAACTAGTCGTTTTTAATTTAACGCACGATTCCAAGTTGGCACCTGTACTTGGGAACATATTGTTACCACTATGATAAATGCACCAATCTATAAAATTGGAGGCTTTTTTTTTATACAAACACTTTCAAAGTTTTGATGCTTCGGAAAAAATCAAGTTACGACTCAAAGGTTGTATTCACATGAAAACTAGCATTTCCACAAAGAATAAAGATGATTTGTGGCTTTGTCATAGTGTAAAACATGAAATAGTGACTCAAAAATGCAAATATGTGAAAATTGCAAATTGGTGTCTTTGACATGGTAGTAAAGAAATATACAATATTTTAATTACAAAATAATGGGCATTTCTTTCTCTCTATATTAAAAAAATGTTACCGCCGCCGCCGCCGAAGAATTGAAAACTGTGTTGTTTAGCTCGATTCTTAGACGGTTTCCCGAGAAAGTACTGATCGGAAAAAAATGAAATTAACATGCTTTGTTCTTCATCGTATTCCCTGGATAATTATTAAGATTTTTTTCCGATGTGGCTGTTAGTTTAGGTTTTATTAAGTGTTAAAGTTGAAGAAGTGAAATTTCTTCCGCGAGTGAGCAAAACACATTCAAATTTTCAGTCTTCAGTCGTGAGTTTTTTTTTAAGAGTACCTCTCAACGTAAATTTTTGCAGCTCGTCGAGTTTTTTTTTTAATTTAAATTTGGTTCTTGATAATATTTTTTTGAAATTCAGGAAAAATCGGGACATTTTTGTTACTTTTTTTTAAAACTGCCATATCTATATCTAATTACTATTAGTTTTTAATTTTTAAAATATAGCAGTATACCTCAGAATATACTCTTTCTTACGGTACTATTATTTTTGAAATCGGTTAATAATTAAATTGGATGCGATCAAAAGTTCGTCATACAAAATTCGGAATCTTTGGATATTTTCGCTACTTATTGTTAAAACCGTTTTGTCTACGGCAAAAGCCATTATTTTTTAAATTTGAAAACATCACTGAATACATTACATTACACTCTTTCTTATGGTACAATTATTTTTCAAATTGGTTAATAAATAAAATCGATGCAAATAAAAGTGGGTCATACAATTTTCGGAACTTTCAGATCGTAACTTCCGATACAAAACTAAAATGGTCATATCTGTATAGTATTACTGTTAATTTTTAATTTTAAAAATATTGTAGTATACCTCAGAATATACTCTTTCTTACGGTACAATTATTTTTAAAATTGGTTCATAAATAAATTCGATGCAATCAAAAGTTGGTGACACAAATTTCGTATTTTTCAGTTCGCATAGCTGCTTCCGAAAGCAGTAGTGGGTTACACTTTTGACTATCGGGTTTGCCAGATATCAAATTTATCGTAGCAACAATTGCCATAAAAACGATTTCTTTTTATTTGGCGAGGAAAAAGGCTCGCTTTTTTCCCTCTGTTTTCAAGACAGTTTACCGACAAAGTACAAATCGTAAAGTTTGGATATTAACAATGTTTAGTTAAAATTGTACAGGGAACAAGATGCAGAAGATTTTTTACTGATGCGGCTATTAGTTTAGGGTGCATTAAGTGTTAAAGCAAAAAAAAGTTAAATCACTTGCGAAAGAAGTATTGGTTTGAGAAAGCAAACCAAACGGATTGCGTAGCAATCCCCGGGGTCGGCGAGCGTAAGCGAGACGCAGCGAAGCCCTCGCTGTGACGTCATGAACCGGAAAGTGAAATCAGCATAATACGAATTATTCAGATAGTTTCACTCTGTGAAAGTAATGTTGGTTTGCGAAGCAAACCAAATGGTATCTGTGACAGGAGTGTTGGTTTGCGAAGCAAACCAAATGGGATTGTGCAGCAATCCCCGGGGGTTGGCGAGCGTAAGCGAGCAGGGGGCGGAGCCCCCTAGTAGTTGAAAAAATCATGGGAACATTATAATGTGCAGTAAGGTAAAAACATTTTAGAAGTCGTGCAAGGTAAACTGCAGGTTGCAAAAAAAGTGCATGATCCTCACAGGGTGGCTACAAAAATTGAAGTAAAAAGTTACCCGAGTTTTCCCTGATTTCCAGAGTATTTTTTATGAAATTCCCTGAGTTTCTCCATCTGCGCAGAACAATTTTTCGGTAATAATGATTAACTTGACACTTGATGAACTAAAAAACTATAGACTGATAGATGAATAAAAATACAATAAAGTTATAGATAGCATATTTAATTTTACATTTTTAACTGTTTTGATGATTTCGCAAAAGCAGCCATCAGCCCCTGAATCTGTCAGCGCTGGGTACCTATCTACTATTATAAACGGAAGCGTTTGTCTGTCCTGTACGCAGTGTCCTGATGAATCTGTGGCACTTACAATAGTGAAATTTGGCACACAGTTGGTCCAAATTTTTTGCAATTTTTCTGTGGTGCCCAAATTTTAAAATTTGATCCAAAACATTTAAAAAATAATTAATTGGAATTTAACTATTATAATTTTCCTTATAATGACAACAGTATAAAGACATGACATATTCTAAATTTATTTTTCCCGTTTCAATTAGATTTTCTCAGCAACGATTTTAGTGGACGAACAAAACAAATAAAGTTTTGACTGGAGTTATGTAGTTCTTTTTTCTATCTCTTAGATCGTTAAAGATAGAAAATTTTCAACGAATTTAAAATCTGCGGAAAATTTTACATCAGATCGATACCTAAAAACATGATTTTCTTTGAAAAACTAATTTTTATATTGTAACTTTTATATTTTTTTCCAATACGAATTTGGCCGCCGCGAAGAATTCTACCTTCGTGGTTAAAAAGATCCGATTAATTCATTATGATTACCTGAGCAACGGATTCGAATAAAGCAAAACAGATATAAAGTTATGATTGGCATTCTTCAGTGTTTTTTCTATCTCAGCGATCGTTTAAAATAAAATAAAAATATCAACGGTTTTCAAATCTGTGGAAAATTTTATGTAAGATAGATACCTAAAAATATGATTTTCTTTAAAGAAATAATTTTTAAATTGTAACTTTTATACTTTTTCCAATACAAATTTTGCAGTCAAGAAGAATGACCTTCGTTTGATTCCTTATTCATTCATTTTGAAGAGTAACGGATTCGGGTGAAGCAAAAGAAATAATTAAAATTATGACTGCCGTTCTTCAGTGCTTTTTTCTATCTCAGCGATTGTTTAAAATAAAATAAAAATATCAACAGTTTTCAAATCTGCGGAAAATTTTACACCAGATAGATAGATACCTTATATGTTTGTTTTTCTTTTAATAAATAATTTTTCAATTAAATATTTATATTTTCATAAGAGATTGTGATGTCACGCCGACTGGATCTCTTCGCAAACAATTTATGCTGCATTTGACTTTTTATGCTGCAAAGATACACTTCTCATTTTCGGAATGAAAACAAAATTGGCAAAATTTTAATTTTGGTTCAAAGTGGTGCCCGCATGACTAACGGAAAAGTACCAAACGGGTTCAAAACGAAATTCCAACTTTTTCCAGAGTTAAACGAAACTTCCCTGAGTTTCCCCTGATTTTTTCCAGAAAATGATTCTTTCCTGAGAATTCCCTGATTTCCCAGTTCTGTCGCCACCCTGTCCTCAGAATGATAAAACATAATGAAATTGCATATTTTTTAAACTAGATACTGTAATTGGTGATAATTCATATAGATAGTAAAGTTTCCATGAAATAGTTGGTACATCTCTAATAATAATAAAGGAAGCGTTTGTTTGTTTCTTGCATGCAAAGTCCTGACGACTCTATGACACTTGCAAAAATGGGATTTGGCACACAGGTAGTCCAAATTTTTGCAATTTTAGGGGGTTGCTTTATTTAAAATTCAATTTAGAACATTTTTTAATGAATTTAATTATTATTGTTTTCTTTGGAATGGCAACAGCAGCTATCATGAGTTGATAAAAGATCAGATTTTAAATTTATTTTTCCGTTTTCATTTTGTGTGGAGGAATGATTTTCCAATAGACGATAAAAAACAAAGTTTTAACTTTAGTTATGTATTTTTTTTTTGTATCTCCTAGACCATTAAAGATAAAGTATAAATTTCAACGGATTTGAAACCACGGGCAATGCGACTCCCACAAAAAGAACTGTCACGGGCAACGCCCTTTGCATCGCAAACCAACACCACGGGCAACTCCGTTATGGCTGTTATCCAATAGGCTGCGAACTAATACTTGGTTTGCAAAGCAAACCAATAACCCCACAAGAGCAACTGGCACGGGCAACACCAGGCTAGCCACGCAGTGGCTAGTGTATGATAAAAGAAAATTAATCATGATTTTCATGCACATGAAACCTAATGTTACCAAATGTGTCTTTCACACTGTAATCCAAAAAAATTATCCTGTTACAATGCAGTTACCAAAAATGTATCCTTCATATATGCAACTATGACAAGTTTAAGTAATAAAAAGCACTGTAATTTAGGCCATGAGTAATTTGCTAAACCTTATTGAGTGCATGCTTTTTTTATGTGAATTTTGAATTTTTTTATATTACCCAATATAATAAATACAAAGACAATTACTCTGAAATAAAAAGGGAAGAAATTAGTTATGACAGTTATATATATATATATATATATATATATATATATATATATTTCACATTAAAATGTAGCAATCTTTAAAAAACATTACCTTCAAATGCTCAGGATCTTTGTATGGAGCATCTGGAGCAAAAACTCTGAAAACATCAGCTATACAACAAGCAATGAGAAGTCTCACATCCTTGCTAGGATGCTCCAAGAAACCTTCAGTTGCCAAATGTAATGCAAGTGGAATGTATTGAGAATTGTCATCCTCTTGACTCATATTTTGGAATGATTGAGCACATTCCTGCAAGATACAAAAAAGAGAACATTTAAAAACTTGTTTAACCCTAACCCTTAAGTATCTGATGTGTGATTTTAATAAGCATTGAAAATGTAACACCAATTTGCTCAAGCTGATTTCCTAAGTTGTTGGCTTTAACTGCGTTAAATATATTTGTGCTTCTGTCACAACCACATTTGAGCAATGTTAGTCATATATTGAAAAGAATCATAGAGTCCAAGAATATCTTTTTCTGACCTATTTTGACAGATGAAACAACAGCACAAACGGTACAACTACACAACAAATAGTAATATGAGACTGAAATATGTAGGTTTGAGTTTTTAGAACAAGGAGGGAGCATATCAAGAAAGTTCACTCTCAAAGCAGTGCCATTAAGAAATCTGCTGAAAAATTATTTTTAGTTGCATTCCTTTTCGAATAATCATGTGGTCTTGAACAATCATGTGTCTACATGCAATCAGAAAGCTGACTTATGAGCAAAAGCTGGAGTAAATAAACAACCTTGCACAAGAAAAAGTACTTTCCTACTCTCAGAGGACAATCACCTGTCCAAACTTAAAAAGTAATTGTGCAGATCATCATGTACCTTTTCATCACTAGTACCTCAGTAAAACACAAGGATGGCTGCTTACCTTAAATTTGCACTGAAAAACTTTTTCTGCTTGCCAGGTTCCTATCTGGCCATTTGAAAAAGGTGGCATTCTTAGATAGCCAGAAAACCTATCCCCACCTGTCCAAAGTGTAGCTTATTACCAGCCTCTCCCTCACACATTTTGAATTGCATTGAGCCATACAATGAAGACATAAATTCTCAGTTTAAGAAACAAAGAAAACTGCAGTATCAGAGGGATATACAGGGAAGGAGTTGGGATTGCCTATTGAGTAACAAGGGAAGAATCCCTACTGATCTACCAAGAGGGACTGGAGTGGCCTGTTTCCACTTATTAACCGGACATGACTATCTCCAACAACACCTACATAAGATTGGGGTGGCTACCTCCCCGATCTGTCCGCTTTGTAGCGATGGTTTTATGAACAGACAACACCTTGCGGAGTGCTCTAGTTTACAGGACATTGACACCAGGGATACTTCTCCCCAAGGACTTTATTCGCTATATTGGACGGCAAGTCAGCGTATGGTCGAAAAGCCTTGAGCTGGGCGTAGGATAAAAAAAAATACAATGAAGACATTTTTAAGGACCCATATGTTATTGCCCCCAAGCATTTTTTTTTCCAAATTCAATAATTTAGTGGGTTTTTTATACACTGGGATAAGAAAGAAGATTCAGTTAGTCTTTTCATTCAATAACAAATAGAAAATCATAGTTTAAGTATCTGTCTATGCACTATTTATTCTTGCAATGTGTATACTACTATACACAATACAAAGCAGAAAAGTCACAAATTTTTCAAATTGTAATTAACACCTCCTTGGTAAATTCAAAATTGAATGGGAAAATAGCTCAGTTGGAACACTGAAAGTTTTTTAAGACAATAATGTGTCATTATTGCATATATATGCATGCTTTTTTTTTAAATGATAATCTGTGGTAATAAATTATTTTGTGAAGTAACAATATCTAAAAATGTTTTTTTTCCCTTCAAAATTGTAATTAACCAACTTTTTCAGAAACCATGCAAGGGGTGATCTGTCTAAGCAGTGTATCACAATTAAATAATCAAATTATTTTGTAAGCATTCATTTCATTAAAAATCAATTTAAAATCAAATTGGTTCTTAAAATAAAATTGGCTTTACTTTATTTCTGTTTTATAACATTTTAATATAGTTTTGTTTTGGGAATGCAGAAGAAAGAAGCGAAAATGTTCAGTGACCAAGTGCAAAAACATGCAGATGTGTGAAAATGTTCTGCATGAAATCTAATTCCTGTGATGAAAAGTATGTCACATTAAAAAAAGCAGGAAATTCAACAAAATGCCTCAATGAAAAAATTATGCACTACTTTTTTTGTAAAGAAACTTTTTTGAAAAAACAAAAAGATTGAAAATAAAAATTTATTTCTCTAATTTATTGTAACTTTAACAGGTCAATATATCGTTTAAAAGATTAAAATAAGTTATTTGATGCTCCCAACCAAGTTTTTGGTAGTTAAAAGTGCTTACACATACTTTTAGCTACGGTAATGGATTAAGAATGAAAGGAAAGGAGAAAACAGATTAAATATAAAATAACAATATAAAAAGTATTTAAATTTTTAAAATAATTTGAAAAATAAGACATATTTTTACCTTTAGTCTTCGAACCAGATCATCAGTACTAAGGTCAGTACTGATATCTTTTACTCCAGAAGGATAGACTATCTTTGGTTGTTTTATTGAAGCTTTGGGCATTTTAAACTAGACTGAAAGAGAAAATTTTTTTGAATAAACACAATAAAAGAATATTATTAGGCATATATTTACTAGGCATTAATAAGAGGTAAATGAAAATTTATAAGGATCTAGCTGTCATCTCAAAACATAAACTGAGTATTTAGTCCAAACAAAAGCCAAGGTTCAAATACTCTTGTCAAAAGTTAAGTATAATTCATAAAATGTGGAGAAAAAAAAACCAGAGTAAATATGGATACAATGTTTCAAAATCCCTTGTAGAACATTGTGGGATGAAGATAAAACATTGTGCATATGAAGACAGTTCAATAAAAGTCAACATAAGGCATGGGACCGCGTCGAAACGAGAACAAAAAGACAGACATTTTGCCATTGCTGAAGTAGTGTTGTTAACGATCAATAAGGACAAAAGATGTCAAAAAAATGCCAAATCAGCCCAGACAGCCTCCATTGGAGTCATAGTTTCGAGAATAACTGTTTACAGGAGACTTGGACACGTTGGTCTTTATACCATATGATCAGCAGTTTGCATCCCCCTGACGTCTGCACTGAAACATGCGTGTTTACACTAGAGTTTGGAACATTGTCAGTGCAGTCAACAACAGTGGGGGAATGTCATGTTTAGTGACAAGTCCAGATGTAGCCTACAAACTAATTTTCATTGTACAAGGATCTGGAGAGAACATGGGACGCATTTTCACTCTGTAAAACATCAATGGAATGTTTTCCTTCAGGGTGAATCATGGTCTGGGCAGGGATCATGCTGAACGGCCAGAGATCACATCTAAGACCCAGGGTCTGTTACCAGTCAAAGATAGAGACAAAGTCTTTGAGTCTACTGTTCGCCTATTTTAAGGGGCTGTCAGTCTTGGTTCCATATCATGAATGCTAACGTGCCTCCTCACTGTGCAGCCCTGGTCAGCGCCTTCCTTCAAAGTCAAGATATCAAGCGTAGTGAATGGCCTGTCAACTATCCTTGTCTGAATCCTATTGAGCACGTATGGGATATGCTTGGGATATATTACAGTTCTACATATATCTCACCAAGCTCCATTCAGAAATTGAAAACTGCTCTTTGTGAGGCTTCGAACTCTTTGAGCATACAACTCATCTATATCCTCATCGAAATAATGGGAAATTGTTGTCCAGCATGCGTGGCTACCAAAGGTTTCCACACACCATATTAAAGTTCAGCATAACATTGTTTTAATCATTCGGTTTCACTAAAGTTGACTTCTGTTTTTAAAAAAACAACTTTTGTAACTTTTCCCATTAATTAGTTTCTGCTAAAACTTATTTTCCGTTAAAAAGTTTTTTTCTCAGAATTTCTACCTTGGCGACATAAAAAGTGTGCCAAAAAATGCACAAAACGCAATGTCAATAAACATTGCACACAGTAAAGTTGTACCTATTTATGTTTATTTATATAAAATAGAAATTGTTAATTACTGTACATATTATTGTAATAAGCCATTAAAATTACATAATATAAAAAATAAGAGAAATTTATTATTAACCTTATTTATCACTATTCATTCACCCTCAATATTTTTCAAATCACATTGTAGTTTTTCGTAGTCAAGTTTCTCACATCAAGATATGCATGTTTTTCATAAAGTGAAATATAAAGCATTATTTTTAACCCATGACCTTTAATAACATATCCTTGATTTCATAAATCAGAACATGCATATTGTTAATAAATTAGAACATATATGATTATGAATCAGAACAAACATGTTTATGAATCAGAACAAACATGTTTATGAATCAGAACAAACATGCTTATCAATCAGAACAAACATGTTTATGAATCAGAGTAAACATGTTTATGAATCAGAGTAAACATGTTTATGAATCAGAATAAACATGTTTATGAATCAGAACAAACATGTTTATGAATCAGAATAAACCTGTTTATGAATCAAAACATGTTTAAGAATCAGTTGGATATTTATGCTTTAAATTGGCTTTGTTTGGATATACTTCATTAACAGTTTCTGAAATTATATTTGTCACCACATTTTGCAAAATAATTTGGCTCCAATACAATGAAACTGTTGATAGTAAGCACAGCAACTGAAAATAAGAGCTAGCAAACCATTCTGCAGTGATGAAAAGTTCAGACAAAAAATATATATATATTCTGTGTTAGCAAGTCCACAAGTAAAATTTGCTGGTTTAAATTGTTACAGTTTTGATACACTTTTTAGTTGTAATGCTTTAATTGCATCTTTTGGCATGCTTATTAAGTTGCCAAAGAAGAATTTCTTAAGAACAAACACTGTTTTGGGCTTGGTAGAAAAGTAATTAAAAGATTAACAATAAAAGTTTTTAAAATAGAAAAAAAAAATCGAAGCAACTGATTATTCATACTACTACTAGGGAAATGAAAAAAAAAAAAAAAAAAGATAATATTTACCAAAAATGAATAAAAGACATCAAAATAAGCGTGGTAATTGGTAATTAACATACTAGAGCAACACAACGAGCTATTGACGACCATCCGGCACCAATTCCCTTAAGGGAAAGATACAAGGAAAACACCTCCTAATTTTGAACCACGGTCAGATGACGAAGCAACACCTGAGCTGACAATCCCACTCTCCAAACTTCCACACCAATCCAACGTGAGGACTTTCTGCTACAACAGATTTAAGGTGCACCAACCACCTCTACACCATACACTTACAAACATCAATGCCCGGATTAGAACCAGGTACCTTCCGATCTAGAGTCTAACACCATAACCACTTTGAAATAATCATGAGATTGCCATATGATTATAAAGTTCGGGTACCTTTGCTGCACAACTCACAACAAAAAGAATGTAAAAATGCATTACAAATCTTTATATTAAAGCTGCCCCATTACTCATTCAAAAAAATGTTGCTTTAGTTATTGAATAAAATAAGTTAAAAATTTGTCAAAAAATATTTTTGTTCTGGATAGATGTGAGCTGAGAATATTCTCTGAGAACAAGAATATTCTCCAAAGATTGAAATTTGGACAATATTCGAAAATTTTCTATTTAATACCCAATTTATCAGAAAAATGTAATCTGTTTCATATTATCAACTGCAGGAATGAAAGTGAAGCCGTTTTTATGCATGATTAACAATATATAAGCAAGCACTGTGCAAAGAAATTAGTTAAACTTCTTTGTTTACAAAAATTAGAAATCTAGTAGTTTGGGTTCTGAACTGCTTTTTTTAGGAGGGGGGGGGGGGGGGAGGCAGGGAATATAGTGGTTTTTCAGTCTTCTGATTTGGCAATATTGACCCAATTGCCTTGTTTCTTAGTATTAGTCCTCCATTTTTTGGATTCTTTTCACAGAGGAATGCTTAATAAATAGTTAATTGAAAATAACAAGATGCTTCTACACTTTTAAATTATGATTTTCTCATCTCATGTATTCATTCTTGCATATAAAAAATATGTACCATTTTTTATTTTTATGCATTTAGAAAATAAAATTCTCGATTATTCTACCGCTGGAGAATATTCTCCAAAAGAATTTTACATCTTGGTTCTGAATATACAAAAAGTCACATTTCTAGTCTCACAGTAAAAGAATTTAGTTAGAACAGACCAATTAATTCAAATTCACAATATTTTAAAGATTCCTAACTAAACTTGTATATGCAATCTAAACTTGAATTAAAATATGAGCTTTCAATTCCAATTTGGTCATTAACATTTTATTGAATACAATTAGAAACTAGTTTGGAGATAAGTGTTTTCTACCTTGTAACAACAAATAGCAGAAATCTCTAATATTATAAAAGGAAGTGTTTGTCTATTTGTTTGTTTCCTGCACGCAAAATCCTGACGAATCTATGGCACTTACAGTAATGGGATTTAGCACACGTACGTAGTCCAAATTTTTTGCAATTTTTGGGTCTCGCGGCGAATTTTAAAAATCAATATAGAACAGGTTTAAATGAATTTAATGAAATTTCCAGCCTATGATAAAAAACAAAAACTTTTAACTGGATTCTTTTTCTATTTCCTAGACTGTTAAAGATAGAGTAAAAATTTCAACAGCCAACATTCAAAAATAAACAGATTACATATCCTACAATTTCAGCAAAAGAAAGCAAAGAAAATAAAAAACATTTGGCTGCCATTATTTAGTTCTTTTTTGTAAACTAAAGATTGTTAAAGATAGATTGAAAATTTCAATGAATTTGAAAATTTGACACCAGATAGATACCTTATACATTTGATTTTTCAATTAAATATTTATATTATCGCAAGAGATTGTGATGTCACGCCGAATTCCTATACACCACGGCAACACTGATATGGCTGTTATCCAATGTGTGAAGCAAACCATAGTTCACGATAGTTATATTAGATATTCAAAAAAAAGTTTGCAAAGCAAACCAAATTGGAATTTGCAGGGAATTCATTCCAAAAGGCAACAAATTTCTATTTTTGTTAGCGAGGCGAACCAACATCACGGGCAACACCATTATGGGGGTTATCCAATAAGCTACGAATTCATAGCAATCACTGGGGGTAAGCAAGCAGTGGTCACAAAAGAACTGTCATGGGCAATGCCGTGCTGGCTACGCAGTAGCTAGAAGTATAAATTTTCACTCTATTCAAAACATTTTTAATGTTGGTAAAAATTTTAACTCCAACTAAAGCTGTTAATTCTCTAGTTTAATAGAAAAGACTAAAGTATTCAACATTTTACACAACAGAGACAGCATACATTATTGCACTTTTACTTCAATCAATCAGTAGGTACATAGTTAATTAACACTGCGCTTAAGCAATGCAACAGGTTATTGACGACGGTCAGATGAAAATAACGCCTGACCTGGTATTCTACTTCAATCATTGGGTTATGGAACAAATGCAGAGTAGCAATTTTCGAAATACAATTAAAATAAATATATATTTTACCATAGGAGAATATAATGTGTGATTTAAATAAAAAGAAATTCCATATGATCCTTTACATAAAGTAACAATCACAAATGACGATACAAAGATTTTTAACGAAAATCTGCTCTGCAATGAAAAGTTGGAAGAGAATATGTACTTTAAAACCCTTTGCCATCATAACAAATTCAAAAATTATTTTTCCAAAATGACTGTACCGCGCCGCAAAAATATTAGGACTACCTGTTCTTTATTGCACAATATAACATTAATTGCTACTTTCCCAATACAAATAATGTAATGTTAGGTTAGATGGTTAAGCATTCAAGTGGCAATTTCCCACACATAATATGCAAAACTTTAATTGTATTTTTAAATGACACAATTGTGCCAACAAAAAAAGTCGCTAAACTATTACACTAGTCACAATTTTTGTTACTTGACTAATCAGCGTTCCTGAAATTCAAAGTGTTATAATCTAAAGTCTGCATATTCACATCAATTAGTAAAATGTACCGTAACTTCTTATCCAGCTGTGTTTTTAAAGTAGCAAGATGAATTGGAAAGCCATCTTCAAAACATTCATTCATTGAGAATGTTCCTTATTTTCATTTCCGTTATTTAATTCATAAAACTTTCGTTCGAATCCTTTGACTATTTACAAGATCAAAACATAGTTGACATCAAATCTAGTTGAACCTAATATACTAGTACAATAAAACAATTCATGCAGTAAACAAACTTCGATGAGAACTTACCCAAAGATACCAGTATATATAGAAAAAATATTACTGTTTCTTGAAATATGACTTGATGTCATGCGTATTTAGAAAATATTCTACATGTGTGTGATTCACCATAATACATAACATAAGTGTTGAAATTAAAAGTACATAGTAGCATGTAACTGACGCTTTTAATTTTCTTGCTTGTCAACTTCCATTTATAACGCTAAATTTTTTTGCAAAATGGAACAAAACAGATCATATCAAAAAAATTTTAACAAGTAATATGCAAAAACAAACAAAACCTCACAACAAAATTTAAATTTGTGCAATTATGAAACTCGTTTAGTATTGTTACCCTCCATCAAACAATAAACATGAGAGATTCTAATTTGACGCTGCCACTTCAACATAATAAAATCCTTCGTTGAAGACAACTATGAAGTTACAGTTACCAGCAGTTGGATATGAAATAAAAGAAATAGTTGACATATTACTTTCTATTTGTCCTTTTATAATTTTTTATCATCCGAACTTACAACACAGCCCGTTGTGTTGCTCTAGTATGACGTAAATTCAAAAATACAAAAATTGCCGAACTTACGATGGGTTCAAAAATGGGTTGCAACTTGTGAATGCACAAATGCAACTAAAATATCTTCCAAAAAAATAATGACATGATTAAGATGCTGTCATGCTTCTTTATTCGTCACGCACTCTATAAAATAGAATTCTTGACATCCTCTTCGAGGAAAAAAGATAGGTTGGTATAAAGCTTCGCACTGGAGCCTTATAGAGTGCCTATATAATAAGAATGGCGACAAGGGACCAAATTTGGACCAAAGCACATGCGCGGCAGCCATTTTTCTACCAGAATCGTCTCCAATCCCCTCCTACACTCCTTCCAAACATCTAAAAATCTAACCTCCTCCCTCTCACACAAATCCCTTAACAACCCGTTCATCTTATTGGCCCTTTGATTTAACCACCCATTGCCTAACCCATACCTAGGTAGTAATCCTAATACTGTTACTTCTGCCCCATGAGACTTAATGCCTCTTAAAAGTGTTTCTGCTTCCCTCTTAAACTCAACATTAGTAGTCCTCTCTACGTCATTTGTTCCCACCCACACTACTGCCTTTTCCTCCCCTTTAACCACACCTGCCTTAACTGCCTCAACTACATGTTTTACCCTGGCACCTGGCAAGCAACACCTTGCAAAATTGCGCTTTTTACGCCCTACCATTTCTCCTAAAACCCTAACCATTGAATCACCAACCACTACCCCTCTAGTTACCTTATCCCCCAAGTTTACACATTGGACACCCTTTTCCACTCCCTCTGCAGCCCTCACCTTCTAAGCCTCCAGCTCCTTCCTCAAATCACCCACCTCTAAACAACTCTTGCATGTAAATTCAACCTTCTCTGACATTTTAACCCCGCTCACACACCCCTTTCCTGCCTCAACCATATTCCCACAGAAGTCACATTCCACATAGAACTCCCCACTGGCTCCCTCTGTCTTCATCTCCTTGAACAATCTAATTATACCCATGCTTATGCAAAGTAACACTCAATGCACAGAAAAAGCACTACACAAAATCAAACATACAGAAAAAGCACTAAGTCAAATGCACAGAAAAAGCACTGCACTCAAATGAAATGAATGAAAACAAACAAGACACAAAATATTTAGGCCCAACGAGACATTACATTCCATTCTGCCGTCCACATCCTTCTTTCATCGCACCATTGGCGGCGGAGACGTCTGTGGTTCTGTGTCAAGGGTAGACGAAGCAATGGACGTCTTGCGGACAGACCACTCTGCTGTAAACGGCGTCGAATGGTACGCACAGACACTGGATGATGCGTTACAGTCTGAATGTGCTGTGCTATGGTTCGTGATGTGGCTGAGCGATCCGTCACTGCCATAAGCACAATATGCCTGTCGTCACATGAAGTGGTGCACTGAGGTGGATGCGATCGAACACGTCGGTCCGTCGTACCCTCCTGCATCCAACGATCATATATCCGCATAACAGTTGTTTGGTTTCGTCCAACACGACTACCGATTTCCCTGAAAGATAATCCACAATCTCGGTAGGCCACTATCCTTCCTCTGTCGAACTCGGATACTTGATCAAAAGATGATCGCTGTTTTCTACGAGGCACAATTGATCGGTTTTTTTTTAACCACAAGAAAAACACGATTGCCGTACTTGAAATCGTCGAAATCTCCAAGCCTTAAATAGCGCTTTGAAGTGGCGTCACAGGCGCGCGTGATGTGCGTCTGCGCTGAAATTCTAATCATTTGCATATCTCACCTCCGCTAATGAATGTTGTAAATTTCATATTATTTGCGTGCTACCTTCAGGGTGTTGCATTTAAGGTTGCCAGCAGTCTATATACCCTGTATGTTCTTTGTTTTAATTTTAAAGCTTTCTGTGTTTCCCCTGAAAACCACATGGTGAGCAAGTTTCTAGATTTTCCTCTTTTCCTGAACGTTACATGTTTTTTTATCACACTGTCAAACGTATTCTTGAATTCCTCCCATTGTTCAGAATGATGCGGAGCTATTAATCTCACTTTGAATGTCTCCTTTAACTCTTCCCTTATCCTATGAAAATTTACTTTTCTGAAATTTGGAATTAGCCTACTATTGATTGTGTATTAGGGTGTAGCGAAAAACACGAATTTCGGAAATTGAAAACGCCTATGGTGGGAATAGTTGGGAACTACCATGCTTATTAATAATACAAAATATGAGCTAAATCAATTAATATCTTCAGGTGCCAAAATCATTTCGAAATTTTGCCAATTTTTACACAAAAATGATAATAACGCATTTAAAAAATTTAATACAACCTATTTAAAGCCATGGATGGGTAAAATGAACTTCCCTGCTTGTAAAAAAAAAGTTTTGCAACTAACATTATCCCGGAAATTTAAAAATGTCCCCTTTTTTTAGAGCGCCATCACGCGCGTCTCCACTCCTCTCAATAGACTCATCATTACGACCACGCGTTTACACGAGCACTTCCCTTTGCAGCTCTTTGCTAGTTTTCATTATGAAAACAACCCAGAACTCACCACGAGGAGGTGGCTGCATATCGAGTTCCACCCCCACCCCCCTTAAAATTAAATTGAAGTTACTATCTTACACTAAAAAATTAAAGTGCAGTTACTGGCATAGAAGTGGTTTAGCTTAAAAGTGGTTGACATTGGCTTTTGGTTTCAAATCTGGGTAAAGCAAGTCTAGAAGCAATTCTTGACCTAATAAATCCATCTCGTGCCTCTGTACCACATACTGCACTTGATGCTTCAGTTACTAATTTAACGCAACGTTCTACTGCTTGTGAATGGCACGGAAAGTTAAATATGTTGTTATTGGTTGGAATGTCTAGAATCGTAGACTTGAGTTGATCATCAGAAAGAGATACTGTAAGTGGTGGCTCTGTAACGGAATCTGATTTCCATTCAATTAGATTTATGTAATCGTCTGCTTCGAAGTTTAACTTGGGAATTTTAAACTCTCGAATATTCATTTCAACTTCATTTTTTTGTCGTAATTTTAAAATTCTTCTAAGGCCCAATTCTCTAACGTGTTTTCGATCATCAGCTAACATTGCCAAAATAATATTTTCTGGATGGGCATAATAAGCATTTCTTTGCAAAGTTATACCTATTACAATTTTTAATTCCTCAGGCAAAAATCTCGATTTATTTATAACTAGCAAAATACCCGACCTTACTCGGTTTGAATTGGTTTACTCTAGATTGAAGAGATAATCTGAATATATAATGACTTACGTTTTTATGTAGAAAAAAAATTTATTTTAACACCTTTCGCCATCTTTATATTTTCTACAACTTACTTTGGACACAAATCCTACACATGCATATCCATTCATGTAATACATTTCACATACATCGCACAATTGCTGTATGACAAAGCTACAAAATGACGAAAGGTGATACTAAGGTTTCTACTATAAAAGACGGTTTTGAGGGAGATTTGGAATTCCCTTTCTTAAGTTCTTTTCATGTTCAACTCAATTAATTAAAATTACGATTTACGGCGAGTGCTCTCGCACTCATAGTCAACAAAAAAATATTTTTTTTTTTACTTGTGGCACTCTTGTCTCCGGTATGCGACATTGTGAAATTTTGCAATCTTCTCCTGTCATTATTACAACGAATTTTTTAATGTTGGAAAAAGTGCTAGTTCGGATTTGTAAACATTATTATTCTTTCAATAACGGCATTATTCTTTAAATAACGGCATTATTCTTTCAATAATGGCATAACTACACTTAAAATTTACTGAAAATTTATACTGAATTACCTAACATTTTTAAGTCTAATACATTGTGGTGCTGTTGCGTGTGATGAGAAGTAAAACACATTTATTAAAATAATAAATATTTAAAACAGAAAACAGTGAAATAGAACAAAATAAAAGATGTCGGAAAAAATTGTTCTAAAGATATTAATTTGTGATTCATTTTTATCTCTTGATCTCGCACATTTGCCACAAGTTACAACTAAAAGTGCACAAAATTTAGAACTGTGAAATTAATTCAGAGCGAAAGAAACAGAAAATATCACTGCTCACGCGATCTTGTTCATTCTCGTTTCGTTGAAAAATATCGTTTGTCTCAAATATTCCGAAATCGTTTTCATTGCGCAAAGAACAAAAATAAGACTCGAAATAAATGAAGTATCAGAGCTGAAATTCCATTAAAAAATATAATTTTTGAAGAATAATTACCTTTTCAGCAGTACTTGTAAAGCAATCGAAGTAATCGTAATATTCAATAGACATTCCAATTTTTCCAAAACTACCAAATTATGGTTGATTTAAATATACTTACTCTGATGTTTTAGCATGTAACTCATATAAATATAACAATAAAGAAATGTTTAATATTGCATTCACTAAACTAATAGATAATGTATAAAATAAAATACACTGCAATCAAATATCTGGAATAGAATTTATGTGATGCCTACGCAAACACACAAACACAAAATTGAGCATAGAACAGAAAGACGGACAGACAGACTTTCGCAACCAATTCCACTCACTAAATGAAGATAAGTACTCACTGTATGCAAATTTCCATGAAAATATCTTAAAACGCGTGGACGTGTATAGGGCACAACATACAGACAGACAGACAGACAGACGGACAGACACCAAACGAGAAAAAGGCGGATTCGGCATCAGAAGGGTCCAAAACGGATAGAAAACTTTAAATGGGTCGAAAATATTGAATGTACAAACAAACACTCCATTCTAATTTATATAGATATTGTAAAAATGAAGACTCCCATACCGACACGATGACTGACTTTTAATTTTAAACCACACATATGAGTATACCTTCACAACATACTCTGTTAATATTTTCAAGTTATGGGTTGGATCTTCTGTTGAAACATATAACCTTAAAATTCTATTTGTAGTCGTCAACCATCTGGAATGATTCAATTTTCCTGGATATTTTTGTGATAAGCTTAATGGAATGTATTTATTTGATATCCCTGTGCACATTTCGTAAAGGTATCGTTGATCAGTGCTAAGATCCTCTAGGACCATATCTGGCAAAGTTGCTTCTATCTTTTCAAAGTTTGTTAAAGGCAATTTTTCACAAGATTCTAGCATTTTTCCAATTTCTCCGCTGTATCCTTTGGGTTCAGTGGTTTTCCCGTCTAAATGTTGCAACAAATGACGTAAAGGTAGCTCATTTGTATGTAATAAACAAATAAACCAATGCACAGGACGTCCTAAAAAAAGCTCAGTTTGTCGAATG
Source organism: Metellina segmentata (assembly GCA_947359465.1). NCBI lineage: Eukaryota > Metazoa > Arthropoda > Arachnida > Araneae > Tetragnathidae > Metellina > Metellina segmentata. The sequence continues at coordinate 63,013,821 of OX375875.1, forward strand.
ACTCCATTTTTCAAACCTGTATTTACCACTGTACCATCACAACCGACAACTTGCATCTTAGAAAGATCGATGTTTTTCTCCAAAAAAGTTAAAATACTTGTTTTAACATTTTGAGAAGAGCCAGTTGTAGGAGTGACATGTCCCATATATTTTGATCCTGGTTCTGATATTAGAACGATATGTTCTTCTGTTACAGTCTTTCTAGAAGTCCTTTCTCTTTCTTTAATCTTAACTAAAGTTTTATCCTTTCGCCTATCAAAGTATATTCCATGTTCTGATAAAGAGGTTGTTTCCTCATTTTTTCTTTTCAGATAGCTGCGGGTATTTGTCCTTTCTCTTCTAATTTTGCTACGATCAATTATATTTGAAGAATCATACTTATAAATTAATCCCATATCCTTCAAAGCAGCATTTATTATAATTGCTGCCGATCTATCGGAAACACCAGTTCTATCACAAGCCTGAGCTACATTTGGAAGTTTAGTTCTCATTTGTGAAGTTGAAGGAGAATTATTATCAATGATTGTATCTATCGTGTCATTAGAATTCTTTAGCAAATTAGAACTCAAATTAGCCCCCCCCCCCTACCGTGATAGAGGGAGAAAGTATTTTGAATTGTTTTCCTGTACAATCTTTCACCTGAACGTTTTGGCTCTCTGCTTCTCTTTCTTTACGCTGCAATCTTTTTTCAAGCTTTCTGCTGGTTTTAATGTCAACATTTCCAATGACCATTTTTCGAAATGTCCTTTGATCGGTTAAAAAAGCTCTTTCAGCAATAGGTACTTTCCTTTTGCAAGTACAACTGAGAAAGTCCTTACATTTACATATGCTAATATATCAAATAGATTTTTTTCTGCTGATTCCCTGAAGGACACAACCGTTTTCGAGAAATCTAGTTTGCCAGTATTTTTTAATGGTTTCTTAATATTTCTATATGCTTTATGGTATTTTTTCAGCATATATCTTATTTGTTGGTTTGTTACAGTTGGAATCGAACTTTTTTCCTATAATCCTTTAAGCTCTTTAATTAAAATTGAACATACATCAGCCATACTAACATCTCTTCTATAATCTTTCTGTATGTAAAGATAATACTTCATAACATCTGCATATGTTGGAAGCATATTAGGGTTCATTATTTCAGCCATTCCAAACACGGGACATACATCTACTGATCGTGTCCGAGGCATTTTGACTTATCCACAGAACCGTATCTCCTTAACAAACAAAACTGAACTTAAAGATTAAAATTCTAAATAAAAAAAATCTAAAATAAGTAAAAAAAAACAGTAAAATACGCACCAACAAACAAAGGCGAATCAATTTGAACAAAGGTCTTAGTTTTCCTCGATAGACTAGATCGATATGGCATTTGCAGGAACATGCATCTACTAGATATTTATGAAAAAAAGTGGGCGGGTATTTAAAGAAACCCTGACACCTCCACTTCATGTGATGAAATATGAGTGTTTACCCCAGTATAAACAAGCGAAGAAAGGGAATCGCCCTTCAACCTGCACCCGAAGTAACGAGGAACGCAATGATGAGTCTATTGAGAGAAGTGGAGACGCGCGTGATGGCGCTCTAAAAAAAGGGGACATTTTTAAATTTCCGGGATAATGTTAGTTGCAAAACTTTTTTTTTACAAGCAGGGAAGTTCATTTCACCCATCCATGGCTTTAAATAGGTTGTATTAAATTTTTTAAATGCGTTATTATCATTTTTGTGTAAAAATTGGCAAAATTTCGAAATTTCGAAGTGATTTTGGCACCTGAAGATATTAATTGATTTAGCTCATATTTTGTATTATTAATAAGCATGGTAATCCCCAACTATTCCCACCATAGGTGTTTTCAATTTCCGAAATTCGTGTTTTTCGCTCCACCCTATTGTGTATGCTGACAGAAAATTTATACTTAATCTGATACTTCTATGATCACTTTCTCCCAGTGGCTCACCTATAACCAAATCCTGCACCCTATCCTTACCATTGCTGAAAATCAAATCCAATATTGCATTGTCCCTACTATCCTCATATACCATCTGGTACAAAAAACAATCCTGTAAAATTCTGCCCCTTTCCCGTTTGTAGCTAGATTGTTTGTCCAGTCAATATTTGGATAATTATAGTCCCCCATTAAAATTAATTCTCCTTTTTGACATGCTTCGTTTATCAGATTACACATACCCTTTTCCTGTTCTTCACTACAAACAGGAGGTCTATATATATTACCCAGAATTAGTCCTTTGCCTTTGTCTGTATTCAGTTTCACCCAGACTAATTCTATACCCTCAGTTTTACTATTTAACTTTATTTTTGTACAGTTTAAGAATTCTCTCACATAAATCAAAACCCCACCCCCTTTCCAAATTACTCTGTCCTCGCTAAACATTGTGAATCCATTCAATTCTAAAATTTGTGCATCTTCACTGCTTGCCCAACTTTTAGTTACCCTAATTATATCTATATCCTCTGCTTGTGTAATTCCCCTGAGCTCATCCATTTTATTTCTCACACTGCGAGCATTACAATAAAATACTTTTAGCTTATTTTTCACCCTTATATTGCACTTTCCCTTTGTAGTATTAGTCTTTGTATTGTTTTTCACTCTTATATTGCACTTTCCCCTTGTATTATTTGTCTTGGTATTGTTTTTCTCCTTTACATTGCAGTTTCCCTTTGTATTGTTTGTCTCCTGTAATTTAGACCTTGTTAGTTTTCCTAAGCAATTATTGTTTACTGTCAACCCTCTCTATATCCTACCCATCCCTGCTTGTATTCTAGTTTTTTGACTCCAGAATATTCAAAACCCGCTTGCCAACCTCCTTATTACCTATCAGGCTTAAATGCAAATTGTCCCTGCTTATCCAACCCCTCCTACACTCTTTCCAAACATCTAAAAATCTAACCTCCTCCCTCTCACACAAATCCTTTAACAACCCGTTCATCTTATTGGCCCTTTGATTTAACTACCCATTATCTAACCCTTTACCACCCATTATCTAAACATTTCAATAGAAATATTATTGTGGAAAGTATAAGTTATTTTAAAATTCTACCAACAGTGTTGAAGGATTTAATGGCTTAATCTCATCGTTAATATTATACGTAATTGAATGTATTCACGAGTATTTACAGGGTGTTCCGGAACTTCGTGTACAAACTTGGAGTGGAGGTAGAGAGTATAGTTAGGAACGATAATTACATAGTAAAGCAAGGGCAGAAACTTCACCCTCACATGATAAAGAGACACAAAGACACAATAAGGCCACAACACAGAATGTAGTGCAAGAAGCTTTATTACACAACAAAAGTATGACTTACAAGCATCACAGGAGGTGTTCAAAATTATGCCCATTGGCATGGATGCACGCACGACACAACGCGACATGGATTGGCTAACAGAGGTGGAGATTCGTGCCACCAGGTCCAATTCAGAATTTACGGGCGTGTCGTACACAATGCTCTTCATGGCACCCCAGAGAAAATAATCAAGAGAAGATAAATCAGATGATCTGGGAGGCCAAGCGATAGGACAGCTACGCCCAATCCAATTGTTTCCAAATGTCCGGTCCAAATGGTCACGCACACACCTTGCGTAGTGAGATGGCGCCCCGTCATGTTGAAACCACATTCCTCGCCGAACATGTACATCATTAACATTTCCGAAAGTACCTCTTGAAGAAAGACGAGATACATGCGAACGTCCAGACGAAATGGCCCGACTAAACTGTACCCCACGATACCCGACCACACATTAACAGTGAAGCGTTGTTATGCTACTCGTGGTCGGGTACCATGTGAGTTGTCTAAGGCCCACATGTGCGATGTAAGGCTTCGCCCTGCAGTATGCAATGGACAGTTGATCGAGACCAGTGGAGGTCTTATTGGGCGTTCAGGGCGTCGCTTGACGCCGAGGTTCTTCTATTTGGAGGCCCTAAGGCAAGAGGTAATGTCAGAAATTATAACGTGTTGGCGCATAATCGTTTGTCACATGGGAACGTGAAAAGCATGGAGGAACAGCAAGCTCTTATTGCACTTGATGGCTGAAAAATCCAGTACTATTAATGCAAGTGCTTTTGGCATTTTTCAGAGACATGTATAATTAGAGGTAATGACTAAATCCGACGAGTTTGTGCTCGACTGCAATTCAGGTGATTATGAACCTTCGAATATTGATGGCTACAGTCTCAGAAAAAGTAAGAAAATAAGTCAAACTTTAAAGTCTATAAAAACAAGATGGGTGTCTCGTTTGACAGCCGTCGATGCTGTTCTAAGAAATTTTGGTATTATTATTGATTGTTTGGCTGAGTTAATTGACCAGAAAAGCATACTATTGCTTAATTTAGTGATGCAGTCAGTCTGCAGGAAAAATTGGATTGAACATTTTTTTATAACTCACTTGGTGGCATAAAGTGTTATGTATAGTAGATGTGTGTTCCCGAGATTTACAAGCTAGACAACTGATCTCATTCTTATCGTTGAAAGTTTTGAGAAAGTTGCGCGAAATTCGAAAATTCCAAAAACAGAGGAGTATTTTCAAATTAAAATTTTTTTTAAAGAGTGGGTACTTATGGGTTGGGATAAAGTAAGACTGATTTTAAGATTGTATGTGTTCGTAGGACAAAAAAGTTAGACGGTGAACTCTGCAGTGATGAACGATCTCACAATGCAGTGTCCTGTTATAGATCTAAAGTGTTCTACAATTGTCTTGATCGAATGATATCAGAACTTAAAGAAAGGTTAGAATGCTTTAAAACTGTTTGTGAGACATTTGGGTTCTTGCATCCAAAAGAGTTATCAAAGTTACCGAATGAGAATATTCCATTCATGGTCATGGTGATAACATCATAAAAACGTTTGCTGAAGATTTCACTTCTGAACTTGTAACACACTTGACATCATTCAAAACTTTGTATTTTAGTGATGATGATAAAATGAATGAAGAGCGCTTGGATTGCTCAGTTTTAAGTTACTTAGAGTTGTCATGTTGACAATTCCATTATAGATTTCTTCAGTGAACTCGAGATGCTTTTTCGGCTATTCTTAACGTTACCAATAGGTGTACCAAGTGCTGAACGATCATTCAGCGCACTTCGAATGCTGAAAACATTTACGGTCAACAATAAGAGAAACTCGTCTCACATCCGTTGCTTTGCCTGCTATTTAAAAGAATATATGTGGGCCTTAACTTGAATAATGCCATTGAATCATTTGTGAACACAAAAGTCAAACGTGGTGGAGTTACTAGTAAAATATTAAAATGTAACTTATTTTAAATTTTATTTTCTCATATATGCTGGCATAACATTACTTTTCTTTTTCTGTGTTTTGTGCATTCACCTGTTTCATATCATTAACAACTGTTCTGAACTTTTGACTATGATAATCTGAGAATAACAGTATGAAAATAAATTTCGAGAGAGGAAAGAAAAAATGGTGCCTGGTATGTGATTGTGACATTCGTATCTTTTTTAAATAAAATGAATGTTTATAAAAAATAACATGTCTGTAATGGCTCGGTAAGCGCTGGCCCACGAGGAGAAGGGGTGACGCTAAAGGGAAGAGACACGGAAAAATCGGCGTGGGATGAACCATTTCGATGTATATTTGTCCGTCCAATAAAGTTTGATTTAAGAATGGAAGGTGTTTGCTCCACTTGTAAATAAGGATGAGAATAAGTAGGACTGGATCGCGCGGGGTCCTACAATGCCATACCAAAATACCATGCAAAAGCTTTGCATTCTATTTAATAAATAGTAGTAATTAAATGAGAGTAGGCCCTAGGTACAACTTAACGCCGAGGCCCTGGGCCTTAAGACCGCCACTGATCGAGACGTTCTGGTGGCAGCGGCAAGCGCCCATACACTGGTACCGGGATTTCAGTCCATAGCATGCAACAGACCATCTTCGAATATGGGTGTTCGTTCACAGCCGTCCACTATCCTGCATCGTGGCTGTGAAGGATCCACGTTCGACAAGGTTCTGATCTATCCGAGAGAACATTTCATGATTTGGTTGGCGCCTCGTTGGCAAAAAAAAAAAAAAAAAAAAAAGACCGTGACATCCTTGTCATTGTCAATTGAGGATAAATTCGGTACCAACCATCATGGCGTTGCGCTACCCTAAAATTGCAAGCAATTAGGATTACATGTGTGCCAAATTCCATAACTGTAAGTGCCATAGATTCGTAAGGACTTTGCATGCAAGAAACAAACAAACAGACAAACACTTAATATTATAACTAGCCACTGCGTGGTTAGCCCGGCGTTGTACGTGTCAGTTCTTGTGGGGTTATTAGTTTGCTTCGCAAAGCAAATGGGAGCTCGTAGTCTATTGGATAACAGACATAGCGGAGTTGTCCGTGGTATTGGTGCCGCTCACATAATTTAGTCATTTGCTTTCGCCTCATTTGTACGAACACGACTATTGAGGTGTCATTTGTTTCGTCTCTTTACGTTTTATAAATAATCTCTCTAAATTAAAAAAGCGTTGCAGCCGTCGCAGGATTGAAAACTCGCTTTTTTTGCTCGATTCTTAGACGATTTTCCGAGTAAGAACGTATCAGAAAATTACGAAATTGAACATGGTTTGTTCAAAATTGTACAGGGAATAAGATGAAGAAGATTTTTTCCTGTTGCGGCTATTAGTTTAGGGTGCATTGTGTCAAAGTAGATAAGGCGAAATTTCTACCGCGAGTGAGCAAAACACATCAAATTTTCAATCTTCAGCCTTGAGGTTTTTTTAAGAGTACCTCGAAACGTGAATTTTTGCAGACAGCTAGTCGAGTTTTTTAGAAACTTAAATTTGGTTCCTGATAATATTTTTTTGGAATTTGGGAAAACCTCGACATTTTCATTACTTTTTTTGTGAAAATTGTCATATCTATAGCTTATTACAATTAGTTCTTAAATTTAAAAACATCACACGAATCCGTAGAATATACTCTTTCTTACTGTACACTTATTTTTGAAATTGGTTCATAAATAAATTCGTTGCGATAAAAAGTATAATTTCGCGAAAGTGCATAAATTGTTCCTCGCGCAGACACGCGGAGATCCAACGTCAAACGACATTCATGAAACCGAGGCTCACGGGAATGAAACCCTCGATGGCTTTGACGTCAATGAATGGAGGCGAGCAGAGGCACTGCAGTCTACTCAAGACAGCAGGGCAAGAGAGGAGGTTTCGACGTCGCAAGAGATCGACTCGGCGATAGGAGTGTTGGAGCAAAACAAAAGGGATTAGCAAAACAAACAGGATTTGCAAACCAAACGGGATTCGTAAACCCTTTGGGATTGCGTAGCAATCCCCGGGTATTGGCGAGCGGAGGCGAGCAAGGAGAGGATACAATTATTTAAATAAAATCATATTTTTAGGCAACAATCTAATGAATTTTCCGAAGATTTCAAATCCGTTGAAATTTTTACTCTATCTTTAACGATCTAGGAGATAGAAAAAATTACTACATAACTCCAGTTAAAATTGTTTTCGTTTTGTTCGTCCTCTGAAATCGTTGCTCTGAAAATGAAACGGTAAAAATAAATTTGTGATCTCTTTATACTGTTGCCATTCTAAGAAAAACAGTAATAATATTAAATGCCAATAAAGTAATTAATTGGTAATTTTGTAGTTAACGTCGTACTAGAGCAACACAACGGGCTATTGACGACGGTCCGGGATCAGTCCCTTAAGGGAAAGATCCGAGAACAACACCTCGTAATTTTGAACCACGGTCAGATGACGAAGCAACACCTGAGCTGGCACCCCACTCTCCAACCTTCCACGCCTACCCAACGTGAGGACTTTCGGCCCCGACAGATTTAAGGTGCACCAGCCGCCTCTACACCATACGTTTACAAAAATCCATGCCCGGACCCGTATTAGAACCAGGTACCTTCCGATCTAGAGGCTAACACCTTAACCACTATACCGGTTGGTCGGCTAAAGTAATTAAAAATGTTCTAGATTAAATTTTAAAATTCGGACGTGATAGAAATATTGCAAGAAATTTGGACTACCTGTGTGCTAAATTTCATCACTATAAGTTATTAAGTAAGTTTTAGTTATTATAAGTAAGTTTTAGTTATTCTGAGTATAATTTTTTTTTATTTTTAATATAAGTGTGCAGTAAAGTGACGTTTTTCGTGATATTTTAGGTAGCGTTTCAGGTTTTATTTTTTAGCTCAAGATCTCTTCAATGTACTTCAATTCCATACCTGTAAATTTAGATTATACACTGCTGGCCACCGTAAATGCAACATCCTGAAGGAAGCATGCAAATAATATGAAATTTACAAGATACATTAGCGGAGGTGAGATATGCAAATGATTAGAATTTCAGCGCAGACGCACATCAGGCGCGCCTGTGGCGCCACTTCAAAGCGCTATTTAAGGCTAGGAGATTTCGACGATTTCAAGTACGGCAATTGTGTTTCTCATGTGGTTTTTTTTCAAAAAACCGATCAATTATGCCTCGTAGAAAACAGCGATCATCTTTTGATCAAGTATCCGAGTTCGACAGAGGAAAGATAGTGGCCAAACGAGATTGTGGATTATCTTTCAGGGCAATCGGTAGTCGTGTTAGACGAAACCAAACAACTGTTATGCGGATATATGATCGTTGGATGCAGGAGGGTACGACGGACCGACGTGTTCGATCGCATCCACCTCAGTGCACCACTTCATGTGATGACAGGCATATTGTGCTTATGGCAGTGACGGATCGCTCAGCCACATCACGAACCATAGCACAGCACATTCAGACTGTAACGCATCATCCAGTGTCTGTGCGTACCATTCGACGCCGTTTACAGCAGAGTGGTCTGTCCGCAAGACGTCCATTGCTTCGTCTACCCTTGACACAGAACCACAGACGTCTCCGCCGCCAATGGTGCGATGAAAGAAGGATGTGGACGGCAGAATGGAATGTAATGTCTCGTTGGGCCTAAATATTTTGTGTCTTGTTTGTTTTCATTCATTTCATTTGAGTGCAGTGCTTTTTCTGTGTATTTGACTTAGTGCTTTTTCTGTATGTTTGATTTTGTGTAGTGCTTTTTCTGTGCATTGAGTGTTACTTTGCATAAGCATGGGTATAATTAGATTGTTCAAGGAGATGAGGACAGAGGGAGCCAGTGGGGAGTTCTATGTGGAATGTGACTTGTGTGGGAATATGGTTGAGGCAGGAAAGGGGTGTGTGAGCGGGGTTAAAATGTCAGAGAAGGTTGAATTTACATGCAAGAGTTGTTTAGAGGTGGGTGATTTGAGGAAGGAGCTGGAGGCTTAGAAGGTGAGGGCTGCAGAGGGAGTGGAAAAGGGTGTCCAATGTGTAAACTTGGGGGATAAGGTAACTAGAGGGGTAGTGGTTGGTGATTCAATGGTTAGGGTTTTAGGAGAAATGGTAGGGCGTAAAAAGCGCAATTTTGCAAGGTGTTGCTTGCCAGGTGCCAGGGTAAAACATGTAGTTGAGGCAGTTAAGGCAGGTGTGGTTAAATTGGTGGCCAAACGAGATTGTGGATTATCTTTCAGGGCAATCGGTAGTCGTGTTAGACGAAACCAAACAACTGTTATGCGGATATATGATCGTTGGATGCAGGAGGGTACGACGGACCGACGTGCATCACTTCACGTGATAACAGGCATATTGTGCGTATGGCAGTGACGGATCGCTCAGCAAAACCACGTACCATAGCACAGCACATTCAGTCTGTAACGCATCATCCAGTGTCTGCGCGTACCATTCGACGCCGTTTACAGCAGAGTGGTCTGTCCGCAAGACGTCTATTGCTTCGTCTACCCTTCACGCAGAACCACAGACGTCTCCGCCGCCAATGGTGCGATGAAAGAAGGATGTGGACGGCAGAATGGAATGAAATTGTCTTTACTGACGAGTCACGCTTCTGTCTGCAACACCACGATGGTCGGATTCGAGTCTGGAGACACCGTGGAGAGAGGATGCTAAACAGCTGCGTTATGCACCGACACACTGGTCCTGCACCGGGTATTATGGTATGGGGCGGTATTGGATATCACTCTCGCACTCCTCTAGTACGCATTGTCGGTACTTTAAACAGCCAGCGCTACATCTCCGAGGTGTTAGAGCCAGTTGTCCTTCCTTAACTTCAGGGCTTGCCCACAGCCATATTTCAACAGGATAATGCGCGACCACACGTGGCACGCATTGTCCAAGGGTTCTTCGTCAATCGCCAGATTGAATTGCTTCCCTGGCCAGCTCGCTCTCCGGATCTTTCGCCGATATAAAACATGTGGTCCATGGTTGCTCAACGATAGACCCAGATTACATCCCCAGCTGCCACACCAGATCAACTTTGGCAACGTGTGGAAGCTGCTTGGTCTGCTGTATCCCAAGAACACATCCAAAGTCTCTTTGAATCAATGCCGAGGCGTGTGGCAGCGGTGATCTGCAACAATGGCGGCTACTCTGACTACTGATTTTGGCAGGAACCACGCTTCACAGAAGTCTATAAATTTAATCATTTGATACTTGGTCAACATGATATCTACAAAATAAATTTTGCTGTGTTATTTCTTGTCTTTCTTGGTGTTGCAATTTGGGTGGCCAGCAGTGTAGTTCAAGAAATATTATAAAAAAAATTCAAGCTTATATCATAAAAATTAAAAAAGAAGATACACTTTAAAAATTCCTAAACTTTTCAACTTTTGTTAATTAAAATTTTTTTTAACACATTTAAAAAAAAATTTATAGTTTAAATTTGTATGTATAATTCTCTTGGATAGGAAACTGCAAAAAGTTTGTCTAAAAGTGTTGTCAGTAAGAAAATAATTTTTAAGGTACTACGTCCCCTTAAAACTTTGTTAAACCTAATTACTTTCCGTTGAAACAAATTTTTCCGATAAAGCTTATGACACCTGGTTTTGATTTCGCTAACATTGTCATTGATTTCCGTTGTTTGTTGGAATCAGTGAGGTTTAGCGGAATAAATGAAATATGGAGAAGTGGTACATATGCGTTGGAGATGCAAACGATCAAATTTTCAGAATCGTTTGAGCATGCGCCATGCGCAAGGCAGCTCTCAAACACGCTGCATACCGAGGCATCAAAGGACATCCAGTAGCGCAGCAAATTCATTTCGACTCATGCTGTTGTGTTGGTTACATCGTTTCTCATTGAGTTATGCCTTGGAAAAAAGTTCGCTAACAATTTAAGCAACTGGGAGAGTTTGACAAAGGCCGAATAATTGGCCTCCGAGAAGGTGGATGGTCTAATCGACGAATTGCACAACACATCGATTGTAGTGATGACATTGTTGCACACTGCTGCACTACGCTGCTGGCAGCAGTGGATACAACAAGGCATATGTCAGCGTCAACCAGGCTCATGACGGCATAGGGAAACGGGACAGAGAGAAGATCGACGTGTTGTAAGACATGCGCGTACTGATCCAACAGCCACTGTTGCAGACATCCAACGGGCAATGAGTTCCTCTCTCGATCATCCAATAAGTTATCGCACCATTTGTCGACGGCTTCACAAGTGGGACTAAACTCACGTAGACCGTTGCGATGACTGCCTTTAACAGCATTGCATCGCCGTCAAAGACTGGAATGAATAGTGTGCCAGACGGATATGGGACGTCGAATGGCATCTAGTGGTTTTCACTGACGAATCCCCTTTCTGTCTGGGTAGAGACGACAATCGAATCCGTGTGTGGAGGCATCGTGGTCAGCGCCGAGATGATTCACATTTTATCGTGCAGCGTCACACGTCCAGAATATTGGTGTCATTGTGTGGGGTGCAATTGCGTATGATGCCAAAATCACCTTTGGTATTCGTTACGGGCTCTTTGACATGACAGTGTTACGTACAAGAAATTTTGAGCCAATTACGCTCCCATTCCTGAACTCCCAGACACCCGCTTTTTCAACAAGACAGTGCTCGACGCCACATTGCTGCCGTCTCCAGAGATTGTCTACGACACAACTATATTTTACCATGGCCAGCATACTCACCGGTACTGTCCCCGATCGAGAATGTATGGGATGCCATTGGACGATATGTCACCACTCCACCCGTACCGCGTAATCTGCTGGAACTACGTGACAGGGTTCAAACAGCATGGGATGGACTGTCACAGGATTTGTTAAAGAACCTGTATGACTCACTACCAAGGTGCTTGGCATGCTGCATTAGGATTAATGGCGGTCATATGCCATACTGAATGTTACCACTTTAAAAAAAAATTTCTCAATAAAGTTTGCATTTTATCAGTCTCAAAATTTAATCATTTACTCTTTCATAAGCACTTCACAAACCTTGTAAATTTCCTTGATATTTGACAATTCCTTCTAGGTGTAATTTTTTTTTGGTTTTAGAGTGTATAATAATAATAATAATAATAATCCGGTACATAAATAAGGTAATATATGCTTGCTTTTATGTCTGATGGCGACATATAAGCAAGACGGCGACATACATTTGAATAAGCGACGGTGACTAAGAGACGAAACTGATAATTCAATTTTGGACAGCAATCATAAGATACGATTATTGGTTTGATCATCTCCGGTTATTGGAACATTGACATCTTGCCATGCTTTCGTCTGGTAGCGATTTTTCAAATTATTCAAGTTTAATAGTTTTAAATTTTAATTTCCAGTGTCCTTACTGAACACTGCTATTCACTGAAGAGTTTCCCTCATGATACTATTTTGTGGTACTTAATTGAGGAACATTCTTTTAACTTTCCTTAATGGAATATTGTAAAAGTAATTTTTATTACACACTCCTAACAAATGGAATTCATAGATTTCGTTACATCACCCGTTAGCGTAAAATTTAAACATAAACTTTTTATGATTGCTTACGAAGAGATTGAAAATAGTTACGAGTTACAATTGCCTCGTATATTTCTAGTATCCTTAATTTATAATTCATTGTCAAGCAGAATGGATTCAACGACGGACCGGAGTTTTCTTGAGGCATTGTGCTAATTGCAGAGAGAATTTTAACAACTTATGAAAACTAAATAATTCTCAATTAATTATTAAAAAATAAATTGAAAACCAACAAGAATCGAATCACTATTTTTTTTTTTAATTAAAAGCTTTGCATATGAATGATATGATCTTCGGAAACATCACATTTAAACTTATACACAGTCAATAACTAGCATTTAAAGATTTAATAATTTGGCTGATAAACACGAGATAGGATGAATCGTTTCGATATTTTTGAATAGTAGAGAATCATCTTATAGAAATCCTTCCACAAAAAATGTATAGTAAAGACTACTATTCCCTCCCCTTTGCGATGTTGCAGAACCACAGATTCATCAATGGCTAGATTGCAGTCTCCCCCAAATAGGGTTTCCTTTATTTCTCAATGTAAAAACTCGATGCTGTTTTTAAAGAAGTGAACGACAACCTTGTCTTTCATTTGTTCATGCATGCAGCATTCTCTCCTCCATCAAAGTACTTCCTTGATCTGAAACAATACATTCACACGTTCTCTATTATTAAACAATAAAAGGAAGAACAAAATTTGAACGTTTCAAAATTTTAATAAAAAGTTTTATCTGTGATATGAAGGCTAAACCAAACCACTGCCCGTTTAGATGAATTATGATTTTCCCACCGTGTGCCCCATAAAAAATAATTTAACTCCCAATAAATTTGTAAAATTTATTTCATTCAGTATCTTTATGCAGTTTATCAATGATAAGTTTTCTTTTTTGCAATTACAAATTTTACTTCAGTAATTACTGAGTTTCTTTTATTCATACGTAAAAAAAATATCCCGACAGAAATGAACACTTTTTCAGAAAAGATACACTTTCCTTATCTGTGTAATTTTCAAGACCACTTATCATCGTTGTTATAAAAATCTTTTTCTTTCTTTCAAAATAAAAACCTTTAAGGAACTAATAATTTATATATTCTATCTTCCGTGATTGTATCAAGGCAAAATAAAGAATAAATTTAAGAATAAAAAGGCGTAGATTTGATCTAGGTATTTCGAGTTTTGTAGTACCATCTGTCATAGAAGATAGGTGTGTAGTGCGTAAAATTTGATACTATAGTTATAGAAACATTTATATGTGTTTTATTATTTCTTTCTATTTGTTTTATTTTGTCGCGACTTTAAATGTGACTAGGCAAGTCGCTTACAACCCGCAGGCTGGACAGCAATGTTACTATTGATAAATATCTCATTGTGTCATAAAATAATCAAATTATTGAACAAAATTTTTAAGCAAATGAAAATTTAAAAAGAAATAAATAGCGCGATGAACAACAGGTCGGTAAGAAATTGTCTAATTAAAAATTTCTTCTTAGCTGATAACAACGAGGTATCTTTCCTTATTTTGCAATAAATTGCGAAACTGCTATTGGCGTTGTCAGAAGAATATCAATCTGGTTTTGATAGCAATCTACCCGGTCTGAATTTGATTTCGCTCACCGCAACACCCCTTTTGATTCAAAAGAAAGTTCTCTCACGGATTACTTCCGTTCCGCAGGTTAGGTACAATGAACGTTTCCCCTTCAAGAGGCCCCTCTCTTCTTGCATTTGACCTTGGGACATCCCAATGAGATCAGAAAATTCATCTGCTTCACACCAGGAGGGAAAATCAGCTGCCTCGCGCAAGTGATTTCATTTGATTACTGACCTGGTGTTCATCGCACTATGTCTGCAGATTGAATAATAAGCGTCCTTTAAAAACAACACAACCCAGCTTTTCGAAACCTATTTGCTGTTTTTTTCGCTTTTGCTTGTAACATTGTTTGTGTCTGCGAATCACATTTTCACCAGCTTTTCCGCGTTCTTCTAGCAAATTTTCATTCAATTTTTATTTTATTCTTAATATAAATTAAAAAAAAAATAGTCTTCTGATGGTTCTTTGATTTGTCCTTAAAATATTATCATAATCATTTAACATATAAATTTTTAAAAGTTCAACAACTTTGAATTTTTTAAAATTTGATAACGTTAATAACATTGATATGTTTCTTACACACAACCAATTACAGAAAATTTATTTTGTAAAAACAAGAAAAGCTATTTTTTTTCAACTACTCAAAGTTGAAAGCGCTACTGAGAAGTTTATCTGTACTTCATTCAAATGTGAAGGAATATTACTACGCATTAATTTTTGTAATATGTATTATAATAATTAGGTACATATAATTACCATTTTTTTTTGGTCTCTTGCCAGCAAAAATGTTTCCTGGACTATCAAATGCAATCACAGAGCCGGAATTTAGATATTATTTTATTGTTATACAACGTTTGTGCAATATTGTTATATCATAACAGAATGAATTTATTCATTAGACAGTAAAAAATAAAATGTGTAACTCACAATCTCCGATGTTTTTGGAAATTCACAAAAAGAAAGCAATGGCGTTCGTTAAGTTACGTCATATTCATTTCTACAAAATAATTTTTCCCATAGAAATCGGAACTTATGAAAAAAGTGATTAAAGATATTCAATTCTGCTTGTTTAGAATGTCGCATCGCACTTAAAATTTACTGAGCTACAACTACTAAAGACAAAACCTGTTCTTTTTGCTCTTTATAATAAAAGCACTTCGTAAATAAAGAATTTTTTCATTATTAGATCAGTTTCAAGTAATTCATCACAGAATTTTCAGAAGTTTGATTATATTTTCAAACAATCACCGTTAGAAGTGTTGAAACTTTTATACCAGTGTTTCAATCCCCTCCCCCACTTAAAACAAACAAGCATATTTCCTCCACTATCATTTGCTATCTGCACATATATCGTTGTAATATATCTACGTTTTTTTTTGACGGTTCCATAACGTTACAGAAAATAGTTAAAAAAAATTTGATTAAATTTGTAATGTTTGCAAATCTCCACGTCTTTGCAAACATTACAAATTGGATCTCGGAATGTTATGACATGTAGTTCTATTATTCGTCAAGTCTCAACATTGGAACTCTCAGAGTGAGTCTATGTGGGGCAGAAAAGATTGAATAAACATTCTCGCCTTCCTCGGTGAGACAAATTTTAAACTTTTCCTTCTATCAACGTACTAATATATGAATTTACAATTTTTACCTTTTAGTTTTCAAATCAATAGAAGTTTATCAGTATTACATAGGAAACATTATTAATACGAAACAATACTTAGCTTCCGCATTTCTTTGTGCATTTTTAGAAAATTTATATGTATTTATTAGTTTGAATACTGCCCAAAAGTGTCTTAAATATAAAAAGGAATTTAATAGTATCGGCATAGCACATTAATTAATTTACCACTCTGCCCTTTCATTTCAATATATTTAAACTAAATTTTCTAAATACTATTATTGATTGGTAACAAGTGTATTTAAAAAAAAATGTTTTGTGACTTGGCGAGTTTATATTATGATTGGGTTCACGAAATTTCTGTGCATGTGTAACGTATAATTTTGTATTTGATAATTTATTTAGATTCAATGGTGCAGTGCACTATTCAGCTAACGTTGGATAAAAAAGTATTTTTAAGCCCCAAATACAGAGAGCATATTAGTTGAAATGAACTTGATAAAATTTAGGGATTTTGATCGATTAGCGATCATTTTACAGAACAGTTCTAACTGTGACTGCTACTGGAGAATATCTGGGATTCTAAACAGTGCACTCACGAATTGGGCTAATCAGCGCTCCGATGAACTTATGTGTTGTGGCTCCAGGCTCAACCCATTCCGTCAAAACTAATTACTTTCCGTTAAGCAATCAACACAAATATCTGTACAACTATTTGTTTTTAATCTTAAGATAGTATAGTCTATTTTACTTTTCGATAATTTAAAATACTAGGGGCCTCCGCCCACTGCTCGCCAACCCCAGGGAATCGCTACGAAATCCCATTTAGTTAGATTCGCCAACACTCCTTTCGCAAGCGATTTCGATTTTTTTACCTTAACACTTAACGCACCCTAAACTAATAACCGCATCAGTAAAAAAAATATCTCCATCTTATTCCCTGTACAATATTGAATAAACAATGTTAATCTCGTAATTTTCTGATCCGTTCTTATTCGGAAAACCGTCTGAGGATCGATCGAAAAAACGAGCGTGACGTCACAGCGAGTTTCAAGGGCATCTGGCAAACCCGTTAGTCAGAAAATGTAACTTTTATTTCCGTAAAGAAGTATGAACGTAATCACTCCGCGATTTTATAAAATACGAAATTTGTATGACCAACTTTTGATCGCATCGAATTTAATAACTTATTTCAAAAATAATTGTATAGTAAGAAAGAGTACATTCTAAGGTATACTGCAATGTTTTCAAATTTAAAAACTTATTGTAATAGGATATAGATATGGCAATTTAGAAAAAGAAACACAATTGTCATAATTTTTCGAAAATTTCAAAAAAATATTATTTAGAACCAAATTGAAATTTCTAAAAAAATTCAAGAGCTGCAAAAATTTACGTTTAGAGCATGGAAGTACGATATTCTTCAATTTCGTAATTTTTGGATCCGTACATTTCTCGGAAAACTGTCTAGAATCGAGCGAATAAACACAGTTTTCAATCCTGTGACAGCGGCGATAACTTTTTTTTGATACTAGGAGGTCCTTAAATTCTACTTGGACAAGAACAATCTTCAGTGCGTAATTAAAATTTTTTTTTCTCTCTATATTAAAAAAAAGTTACCGCCGCCGCAGGATTGAAAACTGTGTTGTTTAGCTCGATGCTTAGACGGTTTCCCGTGAAAGTACTGATCGGAAAAAAACGAAATTAACATGGTTTGTTCTTCATTGTATTCGCTGGACGATTATTAAGATTTTTTTCCGATGCGGCTATTAGTTTAGGGTTTATTAAGTGTCAAAATTGAAGAAGCGAAATTTCTTCCGCGAGTGAGCAAAACACAAATTTTCTGTCTTCAGCCATGAGTTTTTTTTAAAGAGTACCTCTCAACGTAAATTTTTGCAGCTCGTCGAGTTTTTTTTAAATTTCAATTTGGTTCTTGATAATATTTTTTTGAAATTCAGGAAAAATCGGGACATTTTTGTTTCTTTTTTTTTAAACTGCCGAATCTATATCTTATTACTATTAGTTTTTAATTTTTAAAATATCGCAGTATACCTCAGAATGTACTCTTTCTTACGGTGCTATTATTTTTTAAAACGGTTAATAATTAAATTGGATGCGATCAAAAGTTGGTCATACAAAATTCGGAATCTTTGGATATTTTCGCTACTTTTTGTTAAAACCGTTATATCTACAGCCAAACCCTTTATTTTTTAAATTTGAGAACATCACTGAATACATTACATTATACTATTTCTTATGGTACAATTATTTTTCAAATTGGTTAATAAATAAAATCGATGCAATTAAAAGTTGGTCACAATTTTTGGAACTTTCAGATCGTAACTTCCGATACAAAACTAAAACGGTCATATCTATATCGTATTACTGTTAGTTTTTAATTTTAAAAACATCGCAGTATACCTCAGAATGTGCTCTTTCTTACGGTAGGATTATTTTTAAAATAGGTTCATAAATAAATTCGATGCAATCAAAAGTCGGTGACACAAATTTCGTATTTTTCAGTGCGCATAGCAGGTTCCGCAAGCAGTAGTCGGTTGCATTTTTGACTATCGGGTTTGCCAGATATCAAATTTATCGTAGCAACAATTGCCATAAAAACGATTTCTTTTTACTTGGCGAGGAAAAAGGCTCGCTCTTTTCCCTCTGTTCTCAGACGGTTTACCGAGAAAGTACTAAGTACAGATCGTAAAGTTTGGAGATTAACACGGTTTACTTAAAGTTGTACAGGGAACAAGATGCAGAAAATTTTTTACTCATGCGGCTATTAGTTTAGGGTGCATTAAATGTTAAAGTAAAAAAAAGTGAAATCACTTGCGAAAGAAGTATTGGTTTGCGAAGCAAACCAAACGGGGTTACGTAGCAATCCCCGGGAGTTGGCGAGCAGGTGGCGAAGTCCTCGCTATGACGTTATGGACTGGAAAGTGAAATCAGGATAATACGAATTATTCAGATAGTTTCACTCTGCGAAAGGAATGTTGGTTTGCGAAGCAAACCAAATGGCATCTGTGAAAGGCGAGCGTAAGCGAGCATTGGGCGGAGCCCTTTAGTCCTCTAAAAAAAGTCAAATGTTAATTACAGTTGAAGAAGTGGATTTTTTTTTGTGCACAAGTATATTTTCTACGTAAAAAAAAAAAAAAAAAAAAAAAGATTCAGAGGGCTGTAAGTTCGAAACTGGGTTCAGCCAAAGACCATCATGTATACGGGTAATTGGTAATTTTTAGTTAACGTCGTACTAGAGCAACACAACGGGCTATTGACGACGGTCCGGGATCAGTCCCTTAAGGGAAAGATTCGAGGACAACACTTCGTAATTTTGAACCACGGTCAGATGACGAAGCAACACCTGAGCTGGCACCCCACTCTCCAAACTTCCACGCCAACCCAACGTGAGGGCTTTCGGCCCCGACAGATTGAAGGTGCACCAGCCGCCTCTACACCATACGCTTACAAACATCCATGCCCGGACCCGGATTCGAACCAGGAACCTTCCAATCTAGAGGCTAACACCTTAACCACTATACCGGTTGGTTGGCATCATGTATACGGGAGCTGGTGCAAGTTAAATCAATGTCCTCAATCAATCTTCAAATGTCCTCACGTTGGGGTGTCAGCTCAGGTATTTTCGTCATCTGACCGTGGGGCTCCAAATTTTGAGGCATTGTATTTTGCACAAAATAACGTGGGAAGAATCTCTTCCTGACAATGCATTTCCTATATATTGATTCGTTCTGGTTCTGATACTTTTGAGTCCATTGGAAGTTAACACTTTTTCTTATTTTAAAGTTATGCTTAAAAGAAACATTTTGATACATTTACACTATTGTTTTGTTATGAATGTTAAGATATTGCGCCAATTTGTAAATTCTAGACATTAGGTATGTAATTAGGATCTTATATACTAAAATATCTCTTTGAATACTAAAATATTTTTACTTAAAATATGATCTTTTGAAAAATGAAAATTTTTGGTTAATGGTAACTAATTAACGTCGTACTAGAGCAACACAACGGGCTGTTTACGACGGTCAGGGATCAGTTCCTCAAGGTCTGAGGACAACACCTCGTAATTTTTAACCACGCTCAGATGACGAAGCAACACCTCATCTGGCACCCCACTCTCCAAACTTCCACACCAACCCAATGTGAGGACTTTCGGCCACGGCAGATTTAAGGTGCACCAGCAGCCTCTACACCAGTGGTTCCCAAACTATTTTGGTCGTGGAACCCCAAAATTTGTTGCCAATGATCGCGGAACCCTAAATATTTTTTATACAACGACTTTTCAAAATTTAATATCTGATATTAAATGAAACGAGTATTATTTTGGTATTTCGGATTTTATTGAATTAGACAAAACTAAAAAAAAATTATTATAGAAATAATTAATAAAAATACAAAACATAAACTAAAATAAATGAAAAAACTTTAATGTGAAGAATGCACCTGTTTCTTTGATTCCATGATTCTTTTAAAATTGGGCGTTATGTTTGATAATTGAACTCGCATATCTGGTGCAGCATCAAGTTTGTTACGATATTTGGTTTTTGTCGCAACATATTTTGAAAACCCAGCTTCACACAAATAAGTGGTTGCAAACGGCAATAGAATTCGAATAGCCTGTTTTGATAAATTTGGATAGTCATCGAATACATCTGACCAGAATATTGTTAACGAAACTGTTCTAAATTTGGCTTCTACTTGTGTATCCGAACTCAATTCAATCAATTTTTCATTATCCATGGAATGAAATCCTTTTGGTTTTTCTTTTATTTTGAAAGGATTTTGTACCCAGTAATTATCTTGATTCTCTAGGTTTGGAAAGTAATCACCGAGTGATTGCTGTAAATTGGACAGATGTGTTTTTATACCATCGCGGATTTCCATATCTAAATCCACTTCAGATTCTTCGAGAAAATCACTAAGCGTCTGGAAACACTCGAAGTTGTTTTACTCCACAGCTGAAATCCAATATTGTATTTTCCTTAAAAAGGCAACCAATTTATCTTTTGTTTGCAATATGTTGACATGTTTTCCTTCCAGAGCCAAACATAATTCGTTCAATTTTCCAAATATATCAGCAAGGTATGCAAGTGTAGATAGCCAAGTCATATTATTTAATCTGTCTGATAATTCAAAAATTTATTACCAATAAAATACTCCATCAGTTTCTTTCGCAATTCAAATATTCGCACAAGCATTTTACCACGCGATAACCATCTAACTTCTGTATGAAGAAGTAAAGTGGTGTGAAGACTACCCATATCATCGCACATGGCTTTGAAAATACGTGATGCAATGGTATACTTTTGATAAAATTGATAATCTTCACTGCTTCGTCTAGAACAGATTTAAATGTCACCGAAATCCTTTTTGTTACTAATCTGTGAAGAATGCAATGAGTATTGTTACAGTTTTTTGCAAAATTTTTATTCCGTGCTACAGCACCACTCACTTTTCCTGTCATTGCTTTTGCTCCATCGCTGCATACTTCAATACATTTTCCCCAGTTAATTTCATGCGTTGTCATAAAATTACCGATGCAGTTAAATATATTTTACCCCGTGGTGTTAATGTTCACACTTTCACATAAAAGCAAATCTTCTTCAATTTTTTTTATTAAACTCACACCGAATGAAAACAAGCAAAATTGTTAATCCAGCAACGTCTGTGGACTCATCTAATTGTAATACAGAAGCGTCACATGCCTGTAACCGAGAAATAAGTTATATTTCAATGTCATCAGCAATATCGTTAATACGCCTTTTTACAATATTGTTAGAAACAGACACACTTTCAACTTGTTTACTATGCCCTTCGCCCAATACACACGAAACGATATCTTGAACGCAAGGTTTAATAAGTGATTCACCAATAACACATGCCTCACCTGCTAGAGCAATACGGTAAGATGCTTTATACGACGCTTCCGTTATCTTTCGATTATTCGTTTTGAATTTTTTTATCATAAAACTCTTGCTTTTAGTATGGCTTTCAAGTTTTCTTTAAAAAAAAGTAATATCTTTGCCTTTATCTGTTGGGGGATTTTTTTCCCAAATGCCTCAGTAGTTTTGCTGGTGCTAAGGAGCTGTTTGCCAATATTTTGTTGCAAAGCAAACAAACCGCATCTGGAACCTCCTCGTCACCAGTACTAGTAAATCCAAACGACAGGTAACTGGTATCATATGTACGTCTTTTCGTTGATAACACCTGTTCAAAATTGGAAGATGGCAGAGTTGGAAGATGAGGCTGTAGCTGTACGGAACTGGAAGTTGATGGCATTGTGGGTTCCAGATTGCCTGTATCTGTAGATTCCACGATCTCTGCATTACTACTAACAACGTCAGTTTTCTTTAACGACCCATATTTTAACCATTGATCCATTGTAAGGGCAATTTTGTTTATAGAAATAAAAATGATAAAATATTACAGCGTATAATGAATAAATTATAAAAACTATTTATAGTCCTACCTGATTTATGAAAGCACAAGAAAAATAGAAAATACTTCTTTCTGTTCACTTGAAAAAATAGTTATGTTAGCTTTAAAGTAACAGCCTAACTCAAGATCAGAGTACGAAAATCCACTGATTGCTACGAGAACCGTTCGCTGTGTGATTGTAACCAATTCACATAGCGAGAGCGAAACACTATTGTATAGGTTAGCGGCAGTAACATATGTATGTATGTTTTAGATATTACGCTACTTCTTTTGATATTGAAACTTTGTTTACGATCTGAATTTTATGGTCAACCTGTACCTACCCAGCTATAAATGTTCATTAAATGACATTCTGGTTTGAATGACAGTTACCGTTAATAGTACAAGGGCACAATAGCATTGAAAGCAAATACACCGATATATTGCAGAAAAAAAAATTACATAAATTTTGGTGAAGTTCGAATTGTTACCGATGCTTGTGTTTTCAGTTGCCTTATTTAAAAATTTTAAATTTAATGCGGTGGTCGATTGTAAACTTTCTGAGGAAAATGTGAATATATTAGACGCCATTCTTATTTTTTTTAATGAAATGAAATTTGTCACGCGGAACCCCTAAATTTTTTCGTGGAACCCTAGGGTTCCGCGGAACTCACTTTGGGAACCACTGCTCTACACCATACACTTACAAGCATCCATACCCGGATTTTAACAAATAACTTTTTAGTTAAAATTTAATTGTTCCATGTATTTGAAATTAACTAGGACATTATTCAAAATAAATTTCATTTGTTAAAAATATGATAACAGTTACAAATTAAAATGCTCTAAATGTTATTAACTTGTTTTATACACTAGCTTACACAATCACCTGTCTTACCTAAATACTTTCAGTTTTGTCGAAAAACCTTATATCTGGATGCATTTGTAGTTCAGTACGAGGATAATTCTATGTGGATATTAACCTTAGGAAGTAGTAATTAAAGCATAGTACAGGTGGATGTATACATAATGACTGACAGAGTTGAGTTTCTTTTTTACTTAAAAATTGTTAACGTGAAAGTGAGTCTCCAGAAAATTAATTGCATACAAATCTAGTGGGCAAGTTTAATTACTTGTTGACCTATGACATTTAGTATTTATCATATATAAGGAAAGGTTCGATGTAATCATCTAATAACATTAGTGTTAGAACCTAGCCTTTTTGAAGAAAAATATATTTGCAACCAGTGGCGTTAGTAACCAAAGAAAAATTATAAGTGGCATGCATTTTTAAAACAGCCAGAAACTGAACTGAAATCAAATTTTTATTACAGAATTGTATAAAACTGTTTGGAAAACTACTGTACACTTAGATGCTACGCAACAAATCTCTCTCTATTGCTAAAATTTTACTTGTTTTAATGTGTGTGCTGCATTTGTAAATGTAAAAATTGGGATGGTATGTAGTATCCGATACGTTACAACTTTCGAGCGATGTATTGCCAATTGTGGTAACCTTCCCGTTTTCGTTTTTTCTTAGTTTTAAGGCAACCCTAGATATTTTCTCCTGACGATAATAAACGGGTCTCATGATTGGTTAAGGAAGAAAATACGCTTTTCCACTTTTATTTTTAATGTAGAACGGAATTAAAATTTAGACAGTCTTTGAAATTGTTGGGTGCATATGAATTTTGCTCTTGATTTATAAAATCGACTTGTTTTATTAATTTTCAAAATTTTTAGGATAAGTTTGGAAAGCAGATTGTAAGTTACAATTTTTTAAATTTGTCACTTTATTTAAATTTCAATTAAAATTTCGAAAAAAAATTTGGATTAAATTTGATTTTTGAAATTGCAGATTGGAATTTAGAATTTTTTTCCTCTTTTGGTTGCTCATTTCCCCTTAGTTGATTTGATATAGCAGTGGATAGTGTTATTGAACGTTAGAAAATGTTTTTTTTTTTTTTTTTTTGCAAACATGTAGCTTGATTGGGAAGAAGGTGAAATGTCTTTCATGTGAGAATGATATGATTTTAACATTGAGAAAGGATGCTGGTGATAGGTAGGAGTGGAAATGTAGAAAGATAGGACAAAAATTTGGCAAAAGAAAGTATAACAGGAGTAAGAAATTGGAGGGTAAATGGGTGTTTGGAGGACTTGAACGAGGGACGGATAAATGTTTTATGGTTGAGGTGAAAAATAGGAACCAGAAAGTTTTGGCTGAGGTAATTCAGAGCTGAATTTTGCAAGGAACTACAAAAATTTCTGACTATTGGAAGTCATATGCTGGTATCAATACCCGAAGGACAAAGAGTTCAAGGGTTATCGATTCGAGCATATGACTGTTAACCATTGTCAGAATTTCAAGGACCCGGCTATGAGGGTAAGTTTGATTTTTGTTTAGCTTTTGGTTATATTACAAACACTGGACTATGCTTGGGTGGGCACCCAATACGGTGACTTATACGCATGGAATCCAACGGTGAAAGGTCCTCGCCGGCCCCGGAGGGGCGGCGAGGTAGCCGGCAGGCGGGGATCGCGCGTTATACGCTGTGACTTATCTACAAACAAATTTCTCCCGGTATACTGGTTTAAACGCATTGAAACCTTAAGCGCAATACGCTTTGACTTCTCTAAAAAACAATTTCCTCTTGTAAAGTCGTTACAATAAAAATATTTGTCTTGCTTTTCCATATATGGCTCTATAACCTGGAATATCCCCATTGAGTTGCTCACATAATGCTTATTGCTAGAAAAATTGTGAAAAAATATTTTTTCACACTTATGGATAGCAGAAGAATTTTTAGATTTTTGGTTTCTCATCAAAAACCTTTGTGTGGATTATGATCACAGAAAAAAGAACTACCTTATTAAAAAAAGATTCCTTGTTTTGAATTTTCTATGCATTGCAAAGTTTCCAATTCAAAATTGATGAAAATCCGGACGTTTTAAAAAAATCACGGTTTTTTTATTATTATTATTATTATTATTATTTTTTTTTTAACAATTATAATTTTTTTTTTATTTAATATATTTTTTTTTAAGTGACAAAACTAGGATGAAATTGACGCAAAATTGCGGACATGTTCGGAGAAAACCAGACTGAAATATTAGAAAATTTTCAAGTGAAATTTATATTGCTTTTTTCTTAATTTTTAAACAAATTATTATTATTTATGCACTGTATGCAAAGGTTCACGTTGTATATGGCGGCCATCTTGGAATTGCTTACATCGGCCGCCATCTTGATTTGGCGTAAACAATCGCTTTGGCGGCCTAACGTTGCGGATGCTACCACTCCACCAAAAATTGTTTGTGCAGAAAGGTGCCTTTAAATTCTAATGAAAGAGGCTTAGAAATGCAGCAAGAAAAGTGTAATTATGAAGAAAATTGGGTGAGGGTGTTTTAATGTTTTTAATATGCTGGTGTCAATTGATACTAAACTATAAAAAGACATTTGATGACATTGTAAGTGTAAAAACGAAAATATTTACTAAAAAATTTTAATGTTCATAAATTAAGCACTTTATTAAGCTGGATTTTGAAAAAAGGCAAAATCACAACCAAAATGAAAAACTAATTATTTGGAATTCTTGAATTTAGACCACTTAAGATTTCAACAAAAAGTAAAATTCAGTGCATACATTTTCATTATGCTAAATTGAAAGAGACATAATAGCGAAACTTGAAGCTTCCACAATAATTAACTTTATTTATTTGTGAGAGAAACATATTTTTTGAAATATTTCAAGTTAGCTTTTTTTAACATTCAACCAAGCCTTTAAGAAGCAAAGCTTAGTCAATTAGCAAGTAGAAAAGCATCTATAGAGTAATAATGTGTTAACAAAAAAAATGTAAAAAAAAGTAGAAAAGGCCCTTTTTTTAAAAAGGTCAACAAATTTACAAGCAAGTTTAATTTTATTTCTTGTTAATGATTTCTAGTTCACAAAATACTGAACTCAAGCAAACAGAACCAATACTGTTGATTCATGCTTAACATTCAACTATGTAAGAAAATAAAATACTATCAGATTATGAGTTAGTGTTAACAGGTTTTCTTATCTGCTAAAGCAGATTATTCTTATCTGCACTTGGCAGCTTGAATACGAGAGATAGAAACATTAGTCATTACCTTCAGTTTTTTTTATCTGATGGTTAGAGATGGATATTAATTCAATCATACCACTGATAAAAAATAAGATGATTCCCTTTAACCAACATTCAAAATATTCCAGTCAGTTTAAGTATAATATATTTTTATTGATATTTTGATTACCAGATTCTTTATGATAGAAGGGAATTCTGTACTATCAGAACTGAATGTGGCAGCAATTTTCATCATGAAATTTACGAACACAAAAATATAATTTGGTAGTTAGAGGTATTTAAGTTTAAAATATGATCCCTTATTCAAAATACTTTCATGTATTTTAAATTCCATTCTTGCAGTGGCTGTAAAAAACAGTGACACAAGAGTTGCGATTTTAGAGGAAAATAAATGGAAAGAAAGAAGTATATATTATATTGGGTCATCTGGAAAGTTATGCGATTCTTTTTATGATAAATACCAACGAAGCAGTACAAAAACGTAAGAAAACATTATTGAATCACATAAGCACCATTTTGTTCTATGACTTTTAGCCATCCTTTAGAAACAGCTGGAAAATTAAAAAAAAAAAAATCATTAGGCTTATTTGTAAAAAAGTTATCGAGGTGATGTTTGACAGTCTCCAAAGAATTGAGCTCCAGGTCGTTTAGAGAATTTTGAAGTGACCTGAAGAGGTGAAAGTCTGATGGGCAGGGTGTGGTGAATATGGGGATGACACTGTAACGTCGTGATAAAAGAAATAGCCTTTTTTAAAAGAATTAAAAAAACATTTATTTTGATATTGGTAGCGATATCAGTTACAACTACATCTCATCATACTCTAACACAGCACCGTGTCCACACTTCAAAAAATCATCCAATCGACTAAAAAGCCGTTGCAAAAAATATCTTTTCACCAACGTTATACACACACACACACATACACATAAAAGAAAAAATTAACTTCCGGAAAAACCATTTAAGCTCACATAAATATGTCAAAAGAAAAGATATCCTTTCCAAGTGTATTAAGAAGTATAAATAAACACAGGAAGTATCACAATATCTTGGAATAAGGAAAAAGAAATACTATCATAACATTTAAAAGATATTCCGGAAGTGCACGTTACAACTCCCCCCCCCCCAGAATAACTTTTTACCCTGTAAAAAGTTACCATAACTTTAAAAAAAAAATCTAAATTCTACACAATTTCATACAAATATTTACAAACATACATACAACACTGCCAAGTTACCTAAAAAACTATAAAAATAAACTCAAAGGACATTTTGGTAACTTAGAACAGTCGGCTAAGGCTGTCAGCATTCTGGTGTTTTCTGCCCTGACGATGGATTACCTCATAGTTCCAGGGTTGCAATGCAAGAGCCCATCTCATGAGACCCGGATTTACCCCAGAGTTCTTTTTTAACCATACTAGAGGATTATGATCAGTTTGGATAAAGAACTTGGTAGGTCCATCCAGGTACCATCGTAGCTTCTTGACAGCAAACACAATAGCGGCACATTCCTTTTCGGTAGTTCCGTATTTATTCTCTGCGGTTGAGAACTTCTTGCTGAGGAACAAAATCGGATGCTCCTCCCCCTTTTCTGTCTTCTGGGATAACACTATACCCATGCCCAAATCTGAGGCATCACATTGAACATAAAACGGGGCATTAAAGTTAGGAGCATACAGAACAGGGTTCGCCTCCTCTTTAGTTCTTGAAAAGACCGTTGGCATTCATTGGTCCACTGAATTTCGGACTTCTTGACTTTTCCCTTCAGGAGCAACAATAACAGAAAAGTTTGGGATGTATTGGCGGTAATACCCGGCTAATCCAGGGAATGCTCGAATGTCTGTCTTGGTGGTTGGAATAGAAATTTTTTCGATAGCCTGAATTTTCAACTCATTAGGAGACCTCTCCCCCTGTCCCACATAATGTCCCAAATACATCACTTTCTCTTGGGCAAATTTGCATTTGCTACTTTTCAGACGAATGCCCGCTTTACGTATTATCTCCAAGACACAATTCAGATGTTTAATGTGAGAACTCCAATCCAAGGAGAATATGGCCACGTCATCCAGATAGGGTACTGCGAACATGTCATACCCTCTCAAGAGCTCAGACATCATTTTGCTGAAGTAATAAGGAGCATTTTTCAGTCTAAACGGCATCCTTAATGGTCGAAACGACCCGAAACTTGTCACGAAAGTGGCATACCGTTGAGCACCTTTAGTCAGCTTCGGTTTCCTAAGAAAGCGTAGCCGTGATCTAGCGGCCGTGATGTATCGGTGTATACCATTGACATTGTGTGTCGGAAATTGGTGAATTCGGGTGAACATGTTTGGGTGCAGCAACCTTTGGACTCCAGCTCAACTTGTTTACCTCTTGCCAAAGTTTAGGTAGAGTGTGAATTGGGAAAAACGCTGACTAAAGCTGCTGTGATTCCAGATGAACTAGACCACGGACGATATCTTTTAGGGAATCGGACTGCTGCCTTGTTAAAAAGGGAAGATTGTCAATCAGTGGATCAAATAAATGCAGTATTGACAAGGCATCAGAAAAAAGTGAAAGAAAGGGAAGAATCTCAATCTTTAATTAAAGAATCCAACAACCCTATCCCAACCGAATAATTCATTACCTTGGAAAAAAAATGAAGTGGAATCAGGGGATGTAAGTGACGAGTTCACTCAGGTGGCAGAAGATCAAGATATCACTGAATTGTTAAAAGTGGATACTGAGCAGCTAATCAAGGCTCAAGGTGAAGATGAAGAGATGAGCTCTCAAGTAAAACAAATCCAAAATGGAAACCCTCCTAAAGATTTTGAACTGGTCAAAGGCCGACTTTTGGTAAAGATCAAGAAGGACAAGAGTGGTATCCCATAGAGTATCGAGAGAAGATACTGAAATTGTGTCATGAAGGCACGTCAGGTCATCTTGGGACCACCAAGACCAAAGACAGAATGACCAAGTACTTTTTCTGGGAAAACTGTTACAAAGAAGCAGAGAACTTCGTGAAGGCTTGCGATTCCTGCCAGAGAGCTGGAAAGGCAAGGGACAAGAAAAAAGCGCCCTTTGCCCGTGACGGACTCAGGCCAAAGATACCTTATTACGGCAATGTGTATGTCGTCGAAGTACCCAGATGCTGTGTCAGTTCCAAACATAACATCTAGATCAGTGATTAATGCCCTCCTTCAGATTTTTAGTCTAATGGGTTTTCCTAAGGAGATTCAACACGACCAGGAAACCTCGTTTATGAGCGAACTCACATGGGAATTTTTTGAACGTTTCGGCATCAAGGTGGTACTTAGCTCTGTGTATCATCCCCAGAGCAAACCGGTAGAAAGGTTTCATCGTACCCTGAAACGGATTTTGAGAGTTTTGTGTACCGAAGAAGGACCAGATTGGGAGAAGCATGTCCATGCGGTCTTGTTCGCCTTAAGGACAGTTACTCATGAATCCACCGGATTCAGTCCAGCTGAATTGGTTCATGGAAAAAACTTACGGACTCTCGTCACTCTTCTGTATGAAAACTGGTTACAGCCGGAAGAAGGAAATGCTTCAGTTGTTGAATATATCCTCAATCTTCTGAGAAGACTGGAAAAACGTCGCAGCCTAGCCATTGATAATATGGAGGAAGCTGCCAAGAAAAGAAAAAAATGGTACGACAAAAATTACCGTGAAACGCGAATTCAATGTTGGAGATAAAGTACTGGTACTGGCACCTTCACCTGTAAATACGTTAACGGTTCAACGGCATGGTCCTGGGAAAATTGAAAGCAAGATTTCGGAGACGAACTACTTTGTTGTCCTGCCTAACCGGAAAAATTCGTCACAAACCTATCATGTAAATTTATTGAAGCCTTACTACCAGAGGCCTGAATTCATAAATCTGGTCACTACTTGCGAGGATGAAGAATCAGAGTTGGAAGAAGAATTCCCGCCCGTGGAAAACAATCCCAATATTTTTTATCTCGAGGAGATATTGAGAAACAGTGAAGTGAAAGGAAGACTGGATGACGACCAGATTGACCAGCTCAGTTGTGTTCTATGTAAATATTCCAAGTGTTTCTCAAACGTGCCTGGCCTCACAGATCGTATCCAGTTTGATATCGAACTTTCTGAAATAAAGCCCATCTGTGCGAAGTCATATCGAATGTCGGTCCGACAATCTCAGATCTTGAAAGCCGAAATTGAAAAGATGCTCCAAATGAAAATTATTAAAGTGGGTGAGAGTGATTTCACTTCGCCTATGATTTTAGTCGAGGTACCAGGGAAAGACCCAAGGCCCTGCATTGACTATCGGAAGCTGAATGAAATCACGAAAACTCAGTATTTTCCTATCCCTAACAACGAGGAAAGAGTGGAAGCCGTCTCCAATGCCAAATTCATCACCGGAAAGTGGAGCCGTTATCTAACAGCCGTGATACGTCATGATGCCGCGGGCATAACTAGACGGCCGTCTAAACAAAAATCCAGACGTGTCAACTTTAGTGATGGGGAAAATGACTCTTTTCAGGGATCGGATCGGAACCGCTCACTCACTAAAAAGAGCTAGCTCTTTTTGATGACTCACCGCTCCTTTGAGATATATAATAACGTATATAACACATCGAAATGTATACAATATGTTTGGGCCATCGAACATCCCTCGTTGTCACGTGAGCGCATGTGTCCAGACGAAGAGGCGCCAAGCGTGCTTGAAACACCCACGCACACAACACTTGAAACACTCACTCATCCAGCAATTGCGCAGTTTACCTCTAAAATCAACTAAAGGAGGGAGACGGGGCACGAGGACGATAGGCATTGCAGCATAGGGCTGCTAAGCTGTAAAATTTAATTGCTAAGGCATAAGATGGCCCAAAACCATGTCAATTCAAAAACTTTGAAATTGTCCATAAAGAATAAATTACTTTGAGGACACTTCTACTTTTGTAATTCCCGTCATGAACCCGTTGAGATTACAGAAGTAGCAATTAAAATATCCAAACACGTTAAAAATCTCATTTTTGACCAAGAATTCTAAAAAAGTTTTCGATTTTATTGGGTAGAGATTTATTTGACTTTCCAAAACATATTTAATTTTTTCTCTGTTAATTACTTGAAGAAGTATTAAGATTTTAATCAAGGCGGGAAAACAAGAAGTAAGAATGGAAAACACTGGAAATGGCCATTAAAAGGCCAAAAACATGGCAAAATCTAAATTTAAACCTGACTTTTTTTTTGCAAATATAATTTTAGAAAGTTTTTTCAAATATTTAAATGGTTTCTCTTTTGGAAATGGAGTGAACTTT
The DNA here is from genome assembly GCA_947359465.1 of Metellina segmentata. Taxonomy (NCBI): domain Eukaryota; kingdom Metazoa; phylum Arthropoda; class Arachnida; order Araneae; family Tetragnathidae; genus Metellina; species Metellina segmentata. The sequence continues at coordinate 63,045,682 of OX375875.1, forward strand.
TTTAAAGAGAAGGAAGAACAAAATTGTTTACACAAAGAGCAAACGCAAGGGAGCAAGCGATGCACTTGAAACTACCTTTAACTCTAAATTAATATTTTTGCATTATTTCTTCACTTCAAATGTTATAATACAAAAACTTATAACTGGATTCTAGTAAACTTTTGAGAGTTTGTTATTTATAATGTTGTCAAGTGAATGAACTAGAATAATTATGCTGAGTTCAAAAGTTTCTAAATTATTACTATTTATTTAAGAAATAGGACTGTAAAACTATAAAAAATCTTCTATTCATTTTTCAATCACTTGTAAAATTGTTGTTTATTTAAATATCCTTTTATTCTAGTTCATTCCCTAGAAATATGCATGTAGTTTATTTTGGTAGCATCATTTTTCAAATTGGTTGAATAGATTTTCATGTAGCACATTTGAAGTTTTTGACACATTTCTTTAAAATTTCATACATAATTATCATATTTTTACAAAATTATTAATATATACTTTTAATTTTTATAGCCCATTGCTATTGTTTAAAACACAAAACATAAAAATATCATTAAAATGTTTCTATACCACATTTAAAAAAAGTGTCTTGGACGTGTTTCGATACATTAAGATTTCTTTCTAAAACCACTTAGTTACCAAATGAGACTTCCTAATAATTTAAATGATATTTTAAAATCATATAATAAAAATATTAAAAATTTATTTAAGTACTTAAGATTTTTAACTATTTATTTTAAGATATAGGTATATAATATCCTCGAATACTCGTTGTCCCAAAGATTTTCAAAATCCAAGTCCCCTCCCTGTCTTTTAATAAAATATTTTCAAAATGCCTTGTTTTGTGAAGGCAATGCAATAAAAACGAGTTACGTTTAATTTAATTTTGTGTAGCTTTATTAAAATGATATCACTCCCGAGAAATCAAGGTTATTATTATATTAATGTTAAGTGAATAACATAATAACTGTTAGAATATGTTTTAATAACAACCTTAAGACTAGTTTTAATTAGTGCTAAAAGGCGTGATATGACTTAAGCCGTAAAAACACCCTTTCAATCTAAAATTGAATTAAATTAAAAATAATAACATTTATGATAATACATAGATATTTAAAAATTTGAAACTTCAAAAAAGTAACAAAAAGCTAGGGAGCGCAAAAGAACGAATGCGGAATTGACTCTTCGAGAGCGATAGTTATCGAAAAGAGCCAAAGAGTTAAATCTCAAAAGAATCAACTCCCAAAAGAATCAGTGAGCGCAAACGATCGAATGCGGAAATGATTCTTCGAAAGAGCCAACCCTCGTAAAGAATCAACTCCGAAAAGAATCAACTCTCAAAAGAATCAACTCCCAAAGAATCAACTCCCAAAAGAATCACTGAGCTGGTGATCGCATGCGGAAATGACTCTTCGACAGTGGAAGCGCTGATTCGTTAAAAAAGAGTTACCGCTCTTCAGCCCTGATTGGTTAAAAAAGAGCTATAGCTCTTTTTTGACGAATCAGCGCTCGCTCACTCCGTCAAAAGAGTCGACTCTTTGAGTCAGCTCCTGAGCGGATCGCCCATCTCTAGTCAACTTAGACGGACAGAATACGTTGGAGAATGGGCAACACAGACGGCTGTCGTGGTTTATTTTATTCGAGAAACAAAACAAAGTGGTTTTTTATTCTCTAGTTTAAACTTTCTAACTTCGGGATCGTTGAAGGTAGAGTGAAAATTTCAACAGATTTCAAATCAGCGTAAATTTCTACGCCAGATCGATATCAAAAACAGCTTTATTATTCAACTATTTACCATTTGATTATTTATTAAATAATTAATTATTTATTTAAAGAAAATCACATTTAAGGTATCGATCTGGTGTCAAATTTTCCGCAGATTTCAAATCCGTTGAAATTTTCTTTCTGTGTTTAACGATCCCGATTTTACAAAAACGAATTAATCAATGGCAGTCAAAAATGTTTATTTATTTCTCTCCTCTTCGTTCGAATCGCTTGGAGCAGGAAATGAAATGTGGCCGCTACAAGAGAAAAAACGTTCCCCAACTGTTTGAGACCGCTATGACGACAGTCATGGAAATGGCGGCTCCGATCATTTTTGTTACGCTCACAACCAACGCTCTCTAGGAAACCAACACCATGTGTTAGTATAAGCAACGTTTTAGTGACGTCACCCACCGATACATCACGGCCGCTAGATCACGGCTACCGTTTCTTAGGAAACCGTATATCATATCCTGACCGTTTATTTGTCCTTTCATGATATACGGTTCCAGGTATTTCTCAGGTTCTTTGTCCGAAATGTAATTTACAGTTTCCGAAGGTTTCTTCAAGTTTGGACAATTTGGTCGGATATGACCAGGCTGGTTGCAATGAAAACACCGCAACTGTCTCCTGCGGTCGAATTCCGGATTAGGGTCTTGTTCGGAAAATCTTCGTTCTATCTTAACCCCTTTACCATTCATGGTATCACTTCTCCTTGGTGGATTATCGGTCTTTTTAAACTTGTTTTGAACTCGACCCTCGAACTTGTCTTTCGCAAAGACAGGGTTTCGTTTCACAGTTCGTCTAACGTCTTCAAACTTCTCCAACAGTTCCACCAAATCTGTAGGGGAGTTTATTTCTGTCCATTCTCTGAGATACATATCTTTAAATTCGGATAGTGTTTTTTTCTTCATCTGATCTGTGATGATCAAATCTCTCAGTTTTTCACAAGTAAGGACCTGACAACCTGCAATCCATCCATCGAAATAAGTAGACAATTCATGATAGAAATCCCTCCAGTTCCGATCAACTGCTTTATGGTGTGAACTAAATAACCGTCGAAATCTTTCTGGTGTTAGTTTGAACTTTTTTAACAGAATATTTTTGATGTGATCATAATTTGTAGCTAGGTCAGCTGGTTCACGGGCTATTATATGAGCAATCTCTTGGGGGATCAAACTTAGTAGGTGAGATACCCACATTTCTTTTCCCAGCGACAGCAAAGTTGCCTGTCGCTCGAACAAGATTAAATAAAGACTCATATCATCTTTCATGTCGTATTTCGGAAGGATCTTGGTCAAGTCTCGATTCGATGGTCTAGGATTATCAACTGCACCTTGTGGGTTTGTCTAGTTGCTTCTATTCTCAATTTTTCTAACTCAAACTCTCATTCTCTCTGCTTTTCTTTCACTTCAAGGGCTTCATTTGTCTTTCGAGTTTCTATAATTCTACCAAAAAGTGCTTTGGTGATTTTCTCATCATATCCCTCACTTGAAGTAATACGATTCAATAATTCTTTTATGGATTTTTCTACGGTGATTTCTAAATCTATCTCCTCCACCAATTTGATCAAGTCCTCTTTCTTTCCCTTGTCTAAATAAGACATGATTAAATTCTAAACAGTTTCCCTTTTTTTTTAAAACTCAAATATACCGTAAGGGACAAAAAGAAAACTTTTCGAAACCGAAACTATCCAGAATTTTGACTTACCTTATAGCCAAGCCACAAAAAATGTAACCCAAAGACAATAAAACAATAGAAAAGAAATAAATGTACAAAAACAAATTTTGTAAGCCAAAAGACCTTCAAAAGAATTTTGTTTTTTAAATTGAAATCAAAATGCCATTTCAAATCCAAAACAAATTTAAGTTATTAATTAAGATTAATAATCATCTAAGACAACTAAAATCTCTTAAATTTCTACTACACATAAATTCCAAAACAATACTAAATTATATTATAAAAGCAAAACTTGCGATTAAGAAATTTTTTGTTTCGAAACCTGTTACGATAAATGGAAGTTATCACAAAAACAGAAGTAAAATTGTACATTAAATATAATAGTGCATAAAACTTTAGACTTAAAACCGAAACCACTTATCTGGAACAGTTGCTTGATGGTACACAGGAAGTCCTTGAGCAGGAACCCAAAGTTCGAACTGGACTTTTCTGACGATGACAGGACGGGATGCCCAAAAAGTTCGGACCGGATGGCCCTTTTGCTGCTGAACACACGCGTTTCACACACACAGGAACAGAACGGGATGTCCCAATTCTACTGACCGGACTAAGCTTCGTTGCTGGACACACGCAGTAACAGGACACGTTTCACACACAGGTACAGGACGGGATATCCAAAAACATCGGACCGGATGGCCCACTTCGCCGCTGCCGGACGCAAATTCTCCACTCACGAGGACGGGATGTCCAAAAACTTCGTTGCTGCCGGACGCACACAAATACTCCACTCACGTGGACGGGATGTCCAAAAACTTCGGACCCGATGGCCCCCTTTGTTGCTGCCGGACGCACGCAAATACTCTACTCACGAGGACGGGATGTCCAAAAACTTCGGACCGGATGGCTCTCTTCGTTGCTGCCGGACGCACACAAATACTACACTCACGAGGACCGGATGGCCTTCTTCGTTGCTGCAGGACGGGATGTCCAAAACTTTAATTTAATGGGAATCGATCCCAGTGCATGCCACCATTAATAGGTAGCTGTAACGTCGTGATAAAAAAAATAGCCTTTTTTAAAAGAATTTAAAAAAAAACATTTATTTAGATCAGGGCTCGAAATACTCGGGTATACACATGAAAATAAAATTGTGCACCTAATTTTTTCCCGCTAGGCGCACCTGTGCACCTAATTTAAAAACTTAGGTGCACCTGTATTAAAAAATATATTTCGAGGCATATATATATTTCGAAGTATGGGGTACCCATACATTGTGTAATTCTTACATACCCAATCTTCTTCAGATGATCATGAACTGTACTTTTTTTAATATTTAGTCTGTGTGATAGTTACTGAACTGTGTAACGTGGATTTTCAGCGATAGCATCTTTTAATAGGTCCTCGTTTGCAGAGGATGGTCGAACAGAGCGGGCATCAACTTCGAGGCTGAAATTTCTGTACACAAATTTATCAAACCACCTTCGAACTGTGTTATCAGTAACAGCAATTTGTCCATATCCAGCACACATTTTACGAACAGTCCGACTAGCATTTTTTTCTTTCTTAAAATAAAAGAGCATAATATGACGAAAATAAACTTTTTGGTTCTTCATTCTTAGCACTAGAGTAAAACAAATATTATGACACAACACAAACTACAATTATGCAGTGAAAGCAAAAAAGCCTGAATTTACACATCTGCTCCAATCAAGGTCACTCCTTATCATCGGTAACAAAATCATAATAACAAAGTGCGCTTTGATTTGAAAAACCGCAGAATTTTCCGGATGACCCAATAGATGTCCAATTAAAAACATATAAAATACATGTATAATTAAATATAAGAGTAATTGGAAAGCACATGAAAATCAAAAAGTGGTGTTGCGATTCTAAAACTTCACATTTTATTTCTTTAGATAGATGTTTCCCGGTGACATTAGAAAATAGATTTGAGAATAATTTCCCGGATTATACTTTAGAAACACAAATTACTACATTTTTGTGAAATAAAATTTATTTCGAACATTCCAAAGGATAGCATAAAGATCATTTAACAATCACAATAAAACACCAAAATTAATATTTTGAACATAATTACTGTTTTGGGCATTGCCAAAAATTGGCAGTTTTACACAAAGTTTCTTTAAGCAGTTATTTCTTTATCAGCACGTTTCAGATCAATCCATACATTTAACTGCTTTGCCTTGATGGTTGACCAGATAACATGATCAGTTAGTGCTAACATTTGAGCTGCAGCCATAGCAGCACCATCAGGAAACAAAACAGTCGTGCAACCAAGGCCTGAAAAAAGGGTAGTTGGGTTTCAAGAAATAACAATTATTTAAATAGTAAATAGTATAAGATTGATACATAATGCTGAGAAAAAGTTGAAAACAATGTAGTAAGAACAAAGTAAACACATATCATTGCTAGATTATACAAAAATCCAGAACTTTTTTTAATGAAGGCAACGATAAATAAAAATCTTGAAAACAAGGTGCTTTGTAGGCATTCCAATACTGTATAAATATACGTCAGAATAACAGAAATTCTAAGCCTGCAGTTGTGACGGAGTAGCAAGAGTGGTATTAGGCAACTGGATAAGTATGATCCATTGGTGTGGAGTGTAATGCTGGTTCCACAAATGGAAAGGCAGAAATTCTATAATAATTCTTTATTATTTCAATATCAAACTAGTAACATCACAAGGAGGTTGTTGAGGGGACTGTGCTTGAAATTTCTCTGAGAGCCCCCTATTCCAAGGGGCTCATGGGAAAAAGTGCATAGTTCACGATGAACTTGCCAGAGGGATAAGAATTAAAAGAAAGACCATTGGATCAGGGGAGCTAGCAAGAAATTTCATTGGTAGAAGTCGTTAGTTCAACGAAGAAGTAATTTGATCTTAAGACAGGTGATTTAAGGAAATGTGTTTGAGGGAGGTCAAAAGAGACAAAAGACTGAGAGGATAGTGGGATGAATTATATTAAGGGGGTTATTTTTAGGTACCATTTCAAACATAATTAAACAGATTTTTCAAAATAAACTATGGGAACTTGATGCATACATTTAATAAATAATTTTGTCTAAAATTATTCATTTGAATTAACTTCAATAGTTTTCAGGAACATATACTTGTCATTGTTTTCACAATCTTTTAAGAAAATTCAGAATTTCAAACTGTCAATCTCATATAATTAGTAAAGATTAAATATTGTTACATAATAATTTAATTTATCTTCAAAATTAGAAATCCTTTAAACCTAACATAGATAAAATCTAAATTCAAATGAACTGAGAAAATTACAAAAGGGATAAACACTAACAATAGTATTAAAACATTAATTCAAACTTGAATAGTGCTGGAAGGAATTCAGGTCTAACTAACCTTTCAAGAACAAAATGAAACAATTTTGGATAGAAGTGGTGAATTTGAGAAGTTTAAGATACTGTGTATATAAAATGAATACTTTACAGTGAATATCTAGCAAGACCACTTGAATGAGTTAAAAAAATTAAAAGCATCATAAAACAAACTATCTTTATTCAACTATAAACAAATTATTATTCATTCAAATATAACCCATCCTTATTTTAATTTTGCAGTGAAACACTAAAAACTATTTAAAAGGAAATTAAGAGAAATAATCACTGTACACTAAACATATTACTGAAGGGTATGTGGTTTATAGCTCTAGTTGTTTTGCTACATATAACCTAATTAGACTTGGGTCCAAGGATTAAAGTGGATTCCAAACCACTATAAACATCCATGTGCAGGCAAAAATTCCAACCCAAGATTAACTGAGGAGTTCAATCATAACACTGCAAATGTGATTTGACAATATACTGAAAAGAAGTCCCAAATAGACAGAAAACATTACTTTTCATGAGAAAATGTTAGGAAATTTTTTGAATTTATTTAAAAGCAAAACCTTTTAAGATATTACAAATTAATAATTAAAGAGGATACATCCTTGTCTTTCCAAGTATATTGCTTTATAAAATTTCTAACATCTCTTATGGATAAAGCATGAAAAATATAATTTCAGAGCACAAATGAATTAAATGAAAATAACTGCATGGAAAATTTTGGAATAACGTTTTCTCGAAACTACTTTGGAATAATTTTATCCCTGATGTTAAATTTAGTTTAAAAAAAAAAGTAGAGCATTTCTGTAAATGTATGATTTTCTCATACTTAGGGAAAACATGTCAATAAGACCTTACCAGATGGCAATCTTAAAGATGACCATATATCTTCTTTCCCCCATTCAGCAGTAATAGGAGGACAGTTAATGACTGGTGAAGCTGAATTTCCAGATGTAACAGGACCTAGTCCATTACTTCTTCCAGCCACTGCGATGAAAACTGTTGGCTGACCATGACCTATACAGTTTAAAAGTGATTTAAATTATTTCAACATATATTTTAGATCAAAAGGAAGCAATCTAAATACACACTTATTTCAAATTGAAATATTCACACAGTTTAACAATATAGTACAAATAAGGTAACTTTATTTGTCTTCAAGACAAAATTATTTAATTAGACTTTGCGGAGTCAAACTAAAACACAAAATGCCACCATACTTGTAAACATATTTAGATTAAAATAAAAATTAATAAGATTAATCAAATTAAATCAGAAAAGTGTTCATATTACAATAATGCTATACACATATTTTAAGTTTGCCTCCATGCTTGGTCATAACCAGAAGTTATTTTAATTAGTTTATTAAAGAAAATTTAAATCAAACCATTAAAACTTGCTGATACCAAAAAATAGAACCTGGATAATTATTTCACAATATTTAGGATTGGATAGAAGATATTCAGCAAAAATCAGCCTCCTTAGTTTGTCTTTGCATACTTAATTTATTTTGATGTACTTCAAGATTAATATTTTTATTGCTCCAAATATTTAGTACAATAAAAAAAAATAAAAATAAAAAAATCACAATGAATCCAAATATTTTCCCACAAACACTTCCTTTTATAATAGTATATATCATTTAATCTTATTTACAAATAATTTTTGATATGAACATGTATCTATTACCAAAGTGGTTTCAAATTCTATTCCCGAAGAAATTGGAGACACTTGGGAATTTACTATATTTGGAAATAAAATGAAATAATTAAGAACAAAAGGTCTGTTGGGTTTAGGGTTTTATGGTACAAGGGTCATAATAGTCCAAACTGCACCAAACACAAGAGAGACAACACCATTAGAGAGAAAGAAAAAACAGAAAGGTAGGCAAGGGTAAAAATGCAAGATCATTTGGATAGATGTGCTCCTGAGGGCTAAGAGCAAACAGTAAAGAAAGAGAAAACGTGAGACAAGATACAAAATTGGAATAAATTAACAAAGTAATCAATCTGAATGACTAAGTATAAAAATGAATTTTCATTTACCTTCATACTGGGAAATAATATTCAATGTTTCATCAGGTCCTTTATGAGCTGATGTAATTCTCAAAACTGCTGGTACTCCAAGCTTCTCACAAGCAGCCTTGATTTTCAAACCGTGATTTGTATCAGAAGATGAACCCATTAAAATCACAACTTGAGCTTTGGGTGCAGGTAAAAATTTCTACAAAGAGAATAGTCATTATAAGTTATGAACATTGTCATAAAATCAGCTTAATTTTCAAGAACTTTGTTTAAAAAAAAAAAAAAAAAACACCCACCCATTGCTGTTTTTTGGTTTTCTGTAAATAAACAATTTTAATTCAACTTGAAAGAAACACAAATGCCACATATTCATTTGTATTCAATCAATATATCAATACATTTTGAACATTATTCACTATAGTACTACCAAGGAAAATTTATACACCACATTGTTTTACCCTGTTGCACCAAAGTGTACAGTCTTAAGAATCTAACATAAAATTAACTTAATTAATTACATAAATGTAATAACGATGCCTTGTACACCAGGGTGTAAAAAACACCAATAAATCAGATTATTTTGTTTTAAATCAGATTTTTGTATTTAAATTTATGCAGGCCTTATTGTTGTTGTTTGTATAATAAATAATAAATATAATACATTGTTTAAATAATAAATAAATAAATTTATTAGATAAAAAATTGAGTACGTGACATGTAAACCAATATTTATTTTAAGTAAACAATCAGAATTTGTGACATGGTAAATCAATTTTACTTCCATTTGTTTAACTTTAAAACACAAATTGACGTCCTACATAGTTTTTCTTGAGAAAATTACATCATCATATTAACAAATTTATCAGTAAGTGTAAGTAATTTATCAGTAAGTGCCTAAACTATAGTCTGAGAAATAGAATAGAGGACAGAAATAATCAGACTATAGTAAATTCTGATAATAAAACTGCCGAGCAGTAATAATAAATGGATTTTCACTTAGTTTTAATTCATAATGGATCTTTCTTTTTGCTGCTGACATTTTAATGGCTGTGTGTGAAAATGTATATTTCTACTCTTTAATCTCTATTGCAAACCACAAGAATAAGGTAACACAGTGGTTCCCAAACTTATCCAAGTGGTGGCATCCTTAAGAGAATTATAATTTTCTCACTGCACCCTCGTCGTCATGTAATATTTATCTGTGGTATATTATTACATCTATATACATATTTGTACCACTTTGAAAAAGAAATTAGAGAAGTAAGAACATAAATATAATTAATACAACTAAGTATTTAAAATTCACACTCACAAACACTTTAACTTTACTTAATAAGAAAACACAGGTTGGTGAAAATATAAATAAAACAAATAAAATTACCTTCATCATGCTCTTGGTTGAAGAGTGAACTGATTTTTGAGTGACCTTAACCTATTTTTCTGTTGCTTAGAAATAGCTTAAATTAGAGGTTACTGGTGCTTCGCAGCACCTCTCATCTCCCTACGTTGCACCCCAGGGTGCTGCAGCACACACTTTGGGAACCCCTGAGCTAACTGACAAATGCCTCAAAAACTTTATATCCCACTTGTGTTTTTTTAGCTAATAAAATCAGTCACCCCTTTAGTTTATAATTATTTTGAGTGCTGTTAATCAGGAATGATTATACATTACTCTTCCTGGCATTTAGATTTATGTCATGTGTGTTTACATTACTGTTTCCAGTATATAGTATATTCTAATAAGTTACAACTGGCTGTTGCAATCTTTTATAATATGCAGTAATTGACCCAGTTCCATTTGAGCTTGGTGTAGCCATTAGTGCTGAAATCACCATGAGTGCAGAAAAATTAAAGCATTTGACAACTTCTGTGATTTTTCTATGGTGTATTTACTTAATTATAAAAATGTAAGATTAATTGTGATTTAAATCAGTGATTAAAAACAACAACATTTGATTAAAATTATGAATTTAACTGTTGATTTAAATCAAGTGATTTAAATCTTGACACCCTGTTGTACACAGTCATGGCTAAACTAGTAGGAAAAAAAATAGCCACAAAAGATGGCCAAATCTCAGTGGGTTTGCCCATCGCACTAGCAAACTGCGAGTAGTAGGCGGCACAGGTTTGATTTCTCCCTGGGTGTATTTTTATCTTCTGTTTAAGTAAAACTTTCCATGCACATTTGTCTATTACCTGACATAGTTTTTCTTGAGTTTGGTGGAGCTTTTCTAAATGGCCTTTGTGCCAAAAGAACACAACCCCAAATGCCATGAGGGAAAGACACCTTATTTCGTATTATTCTAAACTGATAAAACTTCTGCTTTGAAAATATTGAAATAACACAAAATAAAATTCCATAATTGCAACATATTTATCACATAATATAAAATTAAATAACAATTAACTTTTACAGTTTAATACAAAATACAATGCATTATATATTTTACTATTGAACCATGCAAACAGAAAATGACTTGTTTTGTACATTAGACAGGAACTGGAAACAATTTAATATTTTACACCAAATGTTTTGATAGCAGAAGTGACAAATAAATCAATGAATAAAAATGTTATTAACTTTATTTAAATTAGTGTTCCCCAAAATTATCTATTTACAAAATTTAAATCACTGATAGAAACTAAGTAATTAAGTAGTTGAGATATGTGAACACAATTGATAATTTTTTTCCAAGTAAATGCAATTTCTTTATGCACTTGCATAATCCTCAAATGAATCCTTACTTTGACTTCCTCAGCAACCCATTTAAAATTTCTTTTCACTGTTTCTAGATCTTCAGCTGTTACTACAGTCAAATTTCTGTAAACTTGCTTGTCAACCATCTTTCGTTTATCACCTTCAGGCCATAGACGCCATGAATCACTGTCAATCACATCTGCTAACACAAGTTCACCTAAGTAATAAAAATATCTTAAAATTTTCATATTATCCTATCTATTAAAACATTAAAATGAGATAAAATTTGAGAAATGCAAAAAAAAGTATTTCACAAAATCAAAAAATTTAATAGAATAACGAATGAAATTTTATGAAAAGTTCTCTCGCATTACTTAACATTTACACCAGTGTAGCAATTTTTAAAGTTATGATTTAGTTATTAAAATATGGAATTATAAATGAGGAATTCAACATGCACAGATAATTTTATACCTTTTTATGTTTACATACGTTTCACAAAACGAATAAGCAGGATAATTTTACCTATTTGCCTGTTTAAACTAAAATTTGGACCAAGCACAGTAGTGTTTTAAATATGAAAACACTGGAGGGAAAAGTTCCGTCAAAGTTTCAATACTTGTACATTACCTTGTAAGCTAGTAGCATAGCCAAGAGGCACAGGGGCTTAAACCCTGTTCAAAAATGTTTTAGTTTAAATGTCTTTTAAATACAATAAATATACCCAAAATACTTTTATTTCTTTAAATAAAATACCTGCAGTTATTTTATTGTAACTGTCTTTTATGTGTTGGAATGTTTACATAGTTCACAATGAAATTTCAAAGTATTGAGCACGGAATTTCTTTTTCCTGTGGCCGATACAAACTTTTATTTTGTGTTCACATTCCTACACATAGCACTATCTCTTAATAATGTAGTAAAAATTGAATTTCCAGAACTAAAATCTTAATGTTTAATTTATCTTATTCATAGCCCTTATACTAGGTGTATTGGTTAATAATGAGTATTTTTTTTATCAAAGAAAACATGTTACTTTTACGAGAAACATCAAAAGTGCTTTATTCAAAGTAATGTCCATCACTAACTAAACATTTCCTTCACATCTTTCAGGAAAAATTGTGGATGCCGTCCAAATAGAACTTTTCTTGTTGTGAGGCAAACCATTCAGAGACCCAATTTTCCACCGTACGTTTTGAAGTGCTGCACTCAGAATGTGATCGTGCCATCGATCAGAAAAAGTGGTAATCTGAAGGGTCAATATCTGGTGAATACGGTGGGTAGGTAAATACTTCCCATGCAAGATCTTTCAAAGTGTCTTAATTTTGTTTTACACGGTATCATGGTGCATTATTATGAGGCAAAATTACTTTGCCGTATCTTCTGTCCCGTTTTACGATCGAAGAGTAGTTAAAATTGATTATTTATTGTTGATAGCAATCAGTAGTATCAGTTTCAACTGGTTGATGGTCTTTAAATAAACTTTTTCGGTTGACCTGGACTATCTTTGTGTTTCACATTGAAATTGCCACTTTTAAAGCATTTTAACCAATGTTAACAAGTATCTTAAGGTAAAACATGTTCACCATAAGCTTTCTGAGTATACAATGCTTTTAGCTGCACTTTTCTTCAAAATAAAGTAATGAATTTAAACTTCTAGCAAATGCTCTTTTTTTTATACAAATTTTTTAGGCACAAAAGTATCTATGATGTTAAGACCTTCAGAAAATTTGACATGAGGTTATGAAGCTTATTGTCAATACAACGAAATAGCATACATGTCAAATCGCATGTATAATAACATATATGTAACTTCATCTATTGAAAAAACCTGCAATACCCTGTACATTACGATGACCCTTTTTTACACAGATGAAGTGAGTTGCACAACTGTTTACGCATACAATGCCTTTATAATCAAGTCTTATGACCAAAAATAACGTAAAAACATTTAGAGAACCCTAAATACTTTTTTAAAAATTGGTATTAAAATCTTCACTTGACATTTAAACTATACTTTAGACTTATTCCTTTTAGAACAAAATCATGGTTACAATATTGTCAGTACATATAATGTAAAATTTTGTTTTGTTGTTCTGCAAACTATTTGGTTTGTTGCTTTACTCTCATATTTGGCTACATGGTTAATCAAACCACAATTTGTTTAGTAGCATACACAAATACATAGGCCATGATAAAAGAAATTCTTACCATTATTAGTGACACCATATTCAACTTTCATGTCTATTAAACTACAACCTAAGGCTCCCCAAGCTTTTTCTAAGACTTCAAATATACAAGCTGTAGTTCTATGCATGATCTCAACTTCACTTTTCCCAATTTTTAGACCACCAACAACCAATTCAGCACAAACTAGTTGCTCATCAGACCACTGGGGATCATGATTTTCATCGTCCTTAAAAATGAGCAAGATATTTATTTTTCTAAGCAAATGTTATTAACGGATATGTGAATATAGAAGTATACATATTTCTTAGAAAAGGAATATTACCTTTCCTCATGAAAAATACTCACTTTATAAAATGTTTCAAGTTTTAATGGGCAGAAACGATAACCTTCTTTTACTCCAGGATTTCTTCGAAGAAAGGATCCAGTAGCATGTCGACGAGAAACCCACTCAATGGGAATCATGCTACAGTTCTTTGCAATCAAAGATCTTTCATCATGCAATCTGACATAATGAGTTTTTATACCTGAAGAAAAAAAAATGTTTTATAGCTTATATAAAGCACTTCACCTTATTATTAGTAGATTTGGTAACTTCGTGAAATTTGAAAATTTAAAGCTTGATTTAGGGGTTATAAATGTTAAAACTGAAAGTTCTATATTCATCATCACATTTCTGGTAAACAAGTTTAAAAATGCAATTTTAAGTCTTCTGATTTGTTAAAAGGAAAAACAGAGTTTGATATCCAATAGGGATAGCACCTATCTTAAAGCCATTGATGTTAGATACTTTGTTAGTTTTATTTATCAAGGTTCAATAATGGATAGGATGTGAAACACAAGATCGAAAATCAAATTCAATAAATTTAAACAAGTAGCCCAAACCAACAGGGAAGATAGATTAAAAATTGTAAGTAAGGTAAGGTAATTTTAATTAACGTCATGCTAGAGCAACACAATGGGCTATTGACAACGGTCCAGGATCAATCCCTTAAGGGAGAGGTCGAGGAAAACACCTCATAATTTTGAACCACAGTCAGATGACGAAGCAACACCTGAGCTGGTACCCCACTCTCCAAACCAACCCAACAGGAGGACTTTCGGCCACGACAGATTTAAGGTGCACCAGCTGCCTTTACACCATACGCTTACAAACATCCATGCCCGGATTTGAACCAGGAACCTTCCAATCTAGAGACTAACACCTTTAAGCACTATTCCAGTTGGTTGGCTAAAAATTGTAGGTAAACATATGAACAAAAAATAACACAATAATCAGTATTTATTATTATCAAACATATTGAATATGTCGTCACCAAAATAAAAATAGTAAAATGGTTGAATTAAAATATATTGACATACATGTTCATTTAAAATAGGTATGATGCAGTTTAAGAAATGAAAGATAAAAAATACAGTATTTAAAAAATTAATACTGAGCAAAAATTTAAAAAATACTTAAATCCCACAAGGTAAAAATTGAAGTGTCGAAAATAGCTTTCATACTATTATTAAATGAAAATACTAGATTAATTGTACAATTCATTTTTCAAGTATAATGATAACTGAAAAGGTTAGGGCACATTAATAGAAGTGAATGAGAATAATGGAACAAATACAAAATTTTTTACTGATTGAAAGAACATTGTTTAAAATAATGATTTCAAAGCTTAGAGAACTTTTTAATGCTTTATAACAACTATCTTTTATCTCTGCAATGCCCTATTCAAGAAAAATTTAGAAATTCTTAGTAGAACATTAGTTTTAAGTTTAAAATATTTTGGCTTCTTTTTTTCATCAAATTCAATACAATGGCTGAAGAACGCCAAGGTAGAAGTTTGAGATATCAGCCCATATGAATAACATCAGCGTAAATGTACTAAATTACAAAAAATTTCATTATTAATACTTCATTTTTAGAAATTTCAATGTACCAATTTGACAGCACTGCACATACATCAAATATCATATTTTTCTTACTGATTTGGGATATTGTTTTGAGTACATCTCATTGGATATGATTAGATATTACAGACTAGATTAATACATAAGACTAGATTAATACTAGATACAGGGGTAGCTACTTTTACACGATTTATTGATACAAAGTCTTACCGATTTTATTTAAGTATTCAAAAATTTTGGCAGTGGTGGCAGTGGAAATAACAGCCTTTCCTTCCATGTCATTTGCTTTGACTCCATCTCCTGCAGTTATTTTGTCTTTAGATATCATTATAATATTATCTGGATCACCAACAATTTCATGAATCTTTTTTGTTTTCCCTTCAATCAAAAGAGCTCCAATTTTCAATTCTGTAAATTGTATTCAGATTAATTATAATCATAATGGACATTTTAAACACATTTGCATTAAATATTTACTGCCTAATTCTGCACTTAGATGCTTGACATGGAAGTTTATGCATAATTCATGATACTAAAAAGATTAGAAAACTACTAACAAGACACACAATCATTAAAAACAAATGTACACGCTGACATTTAATGCAATTAGATATGAAAACAATCCAGAGAGACTTTTTATAATTAACTTCATGTAACTACAATAAAATGAAATATCCAGAAAGTTCTTTAAAGATTAAATTTAGTCAGATTTGTTATTCCTCCTGTAAAACTTGTCTAATAGGAATTACAAATTATTAATTCACAACACATTATTATTATTTCATAAGATAATTTGCTTTATGTGTGAAAATTGGATAATTTATCAGTTCCAATTATCAAATTCATTCATCCTCTTGAAACCATAATTTCGATTATGAAATATATAAAAACCAATCATTCAACTCTTACCATGAAAATTAATTCAAATTATAAAAGTAAATTAATATCTATTTCTTGGATTTAAAAGTTACATGGTTGTGTTTTCAGATCATAGCAGTAACTCAATCTGAAGTGGTTTCTTTGAACCACCTAATGCAGTAGTAATTAGATATGAAGAGAATATTGTTACAAATTAATCTAAATTTGTATGCATTCCCATATTTTTGTAGCATTTTTTCATTTAAAACTGAAAAGCAGATTGTTACTCACCACACGACATCTTGGAATTTTACAGTAATATCTCAAATGAAAAGCAATTCAGATTGAAATGAAAGGACGGCTCAAAACAAAAATTTATAAGACCAGATTACGAAATATAATTGATTTTAGATAGAGAACTCAAGTGTTATCTGTATTACAAAATGTCTTTATCGAAAGTTTTCGAGGCCAACAAGATAACTTATCTTTACTTTGTTATCAAGTTTTCAGTTATCTCTTATCACTCGAAAGACCATAAATTTAAAGCAAAATGCTGAGTTAGTTTTCGAGAAATTCAAGCTGAGGTAACAGCAGCAAAAAAAAAAACACTTCTTGGATCAATTCGAAAACATAAAAATTTTCTTTTGACTTTTCAAATCGCAATCGGTTGAGGATGAAAATCAAAATAGCGCCAGAAGTTATTCAGCATGCGCAAGAATACACTACCAGCAGCCAATAATCGAAGCGAACACCCCTCCAACAACTCTCCTCAGGTTTTCGCGGAGATTTTTCATTGAATCACGTGGTCAACACTCGGTTGTTGATACTGGAGTGGCGCAAACTTGAAAAACGCTTAGCTGTGATCATTACTGTAGCTACTTGTTGAACTATAAAGAGCTGTCTTTTTGTCTTATAAAAATGAATTCAAAGCATGACAAATCGGAAGAATTTGAGCTGAGAGAAGCATGTGGATTGTTCGGTTGCGTTGCTACTGGGGCCTGGCCCACGAATCTAGATGTTGCTCACATTATTTATTTAGGTATGATCGCCTTACAACACAGGTAAGTGACCCTCGCATTTCCTTTTTTACAAAAAATATTGAACTTACATAGCCAATAACAATATCTATGATTCATATTTCCACAGAACTAAAACAAATGAATAACTTGAGATTTTGTGTTCAAGAACTGTAAGAGTTTATTTGAAATTTATCTGAGTGATCAGATAATTACAAAACTTTAAAATTTGATTTCTCTCTTTTACTTTGCCTAATTTTAAACGATTGATTTGTTTACTATTCCTCTTTTTGTAACTTTTCACTATTTATTTAACCCAAAACTTGCTACTGTGATGAAAAGTTGAAAGTAAACTCGCTATTTTATTTTATGTTTTTCTATAATCTGTTTCTGGTTTTTGTATTTTAATTCAAAAATCCTTGAATCGCAAATTTACCGAATGATCAGCAAGCACTTTAAAAGATGTTACGTTACTCTGAAAGGGTAAATATGTTCATGATGCAATCGAGTTGTAAATATTGTGAAATTACGATGTTTTTCTTGCAGTGAAAAAAAATTAACAAAACTGGTCAACAAACTCTTGCGTCATATGAATATACTTTTTATCCCACCACGTGCTTCCCCACGTAATAGTGCGCATGCGGGGAAGAGGTAGATTTTTGCAGTTCAACGTGCTAAGACTTTGTTTATTGTTCAAAACAATCTTACTTTTTTTGGTTTGGTTCATGGCACAATGTCCAAAATAGCATATGCTGCGCCAAACTCAAAAGTCCTAATAAAAGCAATAAAACTGTACAAAAAAATTACTGCAGATGTGTTGATATTTTACTAAGACTAGTTATGTGGTGTTATCCTCGGATCTTTCCCTTCGGGGTTAATCCCGGATCGTCAATTGTACCCCGCTGTGTTGCTCTAGTATGACGTGAATTAAAAATGCCATACAATACTAACCATCAATATTACCTTTTCCTATTTTTTGAATTGGTATCGATTAATACAATTGTTAGTTTTAAGAGAATATTTCGAACTTTTCCCAAGAAATCGGGATTTGAGAACGCATAAAGTAAAAGGTATTGAACTGAAGAAACTTGGAAAAAATGTGCTGTTTTTATAATTAAATTGTACAGCCGCTGCGCTTTTAATGTTTGCGAAAATAAAATTTTATTACTGAATTACACAAGGAAAATTTAAATGTTCTGAAAAATTGAGATAAATAACGGAACCTTTAAACTGCATTAAAATTAAGTTTAGGATTTCGTACTTAGTAGCACATATTATAAACATAACAAATATTAAAACGAGGATTTTCAAAAAATAAATTACGACTAAATTAGATTTGCTACAAACTATTGCAATTTATTTCTTGAAATACCTTGTCTTTAAATTATCTTTCAGAAGAAAAAAAATTTCTCTCAGAAAAAACAACATAATTTTGTTATTTTCCTTAAATTATTCGTTTTTCTAGAGCAATAAGATAATTTGGTTTAAAGGTTACCTTATTCCGGGCCTTGGCTACAGAAATTTTCGTCTATTTGTTATTTTAAAATACTATTAAGAATTTAGCTCAACAATGTTCAATATAGGGTCGTAAGTATCTTATATTTCAGTTTTATTATTTTTTGTTAAGTTCACGAATAGGTGATTTTTCACCTCAAAATACCGTCAGTTGAAAACATGTATCAGAAGAAAATTTATTGAATGAATCTTACTACGTTCTGTTACACACATGACGTCCTGTAGCCGTACTACTTCGGTACCTGTAGTACCACTATTGACGAAATCTTTAGACCGGGAATTTTTACGAGTTCTTAATGCAACATTAAAGAACATAATTGCGGTTTAAAGCAGAATCCCATTAGCTGCCTCTGGATCGGAAGGCTCCTGGTTCGAATCCGGGTCAGTGCTTGGATGTTTGCAAGCGTATGGTGTAGTGGCGGCTGGTGCACCTTAAATCAGTAGCTGCCGAAAATCCTCACGTTGGGTGGGTGTGTAAATTTGAAGAGTGAGAAAATTGCGTGGTGTTGTCCTCGAATTTATCCCTTAGGGGAATTGATCCCGGACCGTCGTCAATAGCCCGTTCTGTTGCTCTAGTACGACGTTGATTAAAAAATTACCAATTATCCACAATTACATTAATGGACTTAAATGGTTTAATATATTTGTGTACTATTTTTCTATTTAAACCAGTGTAAATACTCTACAAGCTCTAGTTTTTCAGGAAATAAATATTTTTTGATGTGGCATGTTCCTGGAAAAGGAGCTCAGCTACGTCCGATGATTCCGCAGCACTGTTTCCGAGTTTTGCTGGGATATTTCATTTATTCTGAATTCGTATTGCAATTGGCGATAAAAGCTAAATAGGGAAATTATCCTGTAAAGTATTTTATTTTCATGTGAGAAATTTCTCTGTACAGCTTATGTTTATTCTTCCATCATATCAGTTTCTACATTCTTTGCAATTTTGTAAAATCTCCAGTGTGGAAATTTTTAGTCAAAATTACAGAAATAATCGTTTGAGTTAGAGCATAAACACTTTAACTGGCATTTTTTCGGCGATATAAAATGCTTAATTTCATAATGGGAAATACTTTCTTACTGTAATTTGTTTGAAGCAAATATAATTTCTATTAAAATAAATGATTTATATTTTTTTAACCTAAAAACTAACAATATTTAAACAACTCTGCTGTGAAATTTGTTCGATCAATGAGTCGACGATATATGTTGTATTATATACACGCGTATATTCCAAGATAATTTTGAGAATAATCTGTAGGTGGTAATCTATATAAATAAGAATGGAGTGTTTGTTTGTACATTGAATATTTTCGACCCATTTCAAGTTTTCTATCCGTTTTGGAACCTTCGGATGCCAAATTCTTGCGCAATGTAAACGATTTCCGAATATTTGGGACAGACAATATTTTTTAACGAACGGGAATGAAACAAAACTCGTGTTTCTTTCGCTCTGAATTATTTCGCATTTCTAAATTTTGTGCTCTTTTCAGATGTAAGTTGTGGCAACTGCGAGATTAAGAGATGTATAAAGGAATCACAAATTAATATCTTTAAAACAACTTTTTCCCGACATCTTTTCTTTTGTTTTATTTCGCGGTTTTCTTTTGTTTTCTGTTATAAATATTTATTATTTTAATAAATTGTGTTTCTTTTTCATCACACTCAACACCATCACCAAGTACTCGATATAAAGTGGTAATAAAACACATTTAAGCGTAATTATGCCATTTAATGAAATTATAATAATGCCGTTATTGAAAGAATAATAATGTTTAAAAATCCGAACCAGAACTTTTCTAACATTAAAAAATTCTTTGTCATAATGACAGGAGAAGATTGCGCAATTCCACAATGTCGCATGCCGGATGCAAGAGTGCCACAAGTAAAAAAATATGGTTTTGTTGACTACGAGTGCGAGAGCCCTCGCCGTAAATCGTCGTTTCCATGAATTGAGTTGAACATGAAAAGAACTTAAGGGAATTCCAAATTTCCTTCAAAATAGTCTTTTGTAGTAGTAACCGCAATGTCACCTTTCGTCATTTTGTAGCTTTGTCATACAGCAAGGGTGCGATGTATGTGAAATGTATTACATGAATGGATATGCTTGCGTATGATTTTTGTCCAAAGTAAGTTGTAGAAATTATAAAGATGGCGAAAGGTGTTAAAATGTTATTTTACTCTACGTAAAACGTAAGTCATTTTTTTTTTATCATCTCTTCAATCTAGAGTAAACCAAGTAAAGTCGGGTATTTTGCTAGTATTAAATATAATTCTCACTTTTCCACAGAAGAGAATTTTCTGATTACTTTAACTTGCATCTAATTCGTTTTCAACAAGATATACAAAAGTGTGGTAGATATCCAATTGGTTTTAATTTTCAGTGAGGTCTTAATTGTTTATCGAAATTGGTACAGCTACACTCAACGTTCATGAGCGGTGGCAACGAACTTGGCGATTTTTTTTTGGCGCATCTCTAGTAATGAGTTACGTTATATTAAGTCATTATTTTCACCAAAAACCCATCTGTCTTTATGGTTAAAATAAAAGTAATTTGAAACAATCCTTTCTTTGGAGACTTTCGAAGTGCGCCAAAAATATGTCAAGGCCGTTGCCACCGCTCATAAACGTAGACTGTAGCTGTACTTCAAAATTTACGACTAATCACTTTTTTCAATGTTATCTGTAAAATAAATTTCTTTCATTCAATGTGATCTGTAAATTTTGTAACTTACAAATGAATGACAGAATTTTAATGCAACTTCAAAATAATTATTACAAAACATTGAAATAAAGCTTCCTAATTATTTGAAGCTTTTATTGAATTTATTCACATATTTCCTAATATAAACTTTTGTCAAACAAAAGAAAAGGCCCTTTAAATGGATGAAATTTAGTAAGTGTAATTTTAGTAAATTCAGTGATTAACCTCGCCAAATTTACTACTTGAAATGAATTGTTTTAATGTTTCGATCAACGTAGAATTTCACGAATCTATTGTTTTGGAATACATTTCGCGCTTTCAAATTATTTTTATATCAACAGATTTTTAAGAATTTATTCGTATCTGATAAACTTAATGATAATTTAATGATTTGTGCATTTTTATTGATATGTTCTTAACAAATCTAAGTATCTATATATAGATTTTGTAAGAGCTAGCTTAAAAAGGTTAATTAAGTCGTAAGATATCTACAAATGGGACACTTGACTAGACTGCAGATAAGCACAATCGCATAGAATGTACGTTTGATTCATGGTCAGGAAGATAAAGAATTACTCACACCATACTCTTAGAAAAACTGCATCATTCTTAATGAGTAAGTAATATTGTTTCATTTTTTATCATTGATAAAATTGTTTTATTGAAATATAAGATGTTTTGCTATGACAACCGATTTTTCAAATTATTTCAACTCAATCTAGATTATTTCTGAGATAACTAAGAATAGAATAATCGCATTAGCTTTGGATACAACAGTCATTCTCTCAACTTCAACTTGAAAGTGAGACGTTGAATAAGATGCATTGCATGAGGAGTAATTTAATTTACTCAAACACATCTAAACTATCTCTATTTGTCGAGTTTTTATCTGAATGAGCTATTACTAATATTTTTAATCAGCGGTAAGTAATTTCCAAAATAGTAGTTCGCATAGTATGAAGATTTTAAATGGAATGTTAAATGAATCAGTCGTTATCTAAAATATGTTGAGTGCTCTTGGCTATTTGTTATCAGGCCTTTTGAAATTCTTGATAGTCCATCCTTGCTATATACTTTTACAATTATGAAAATGTGAAACCAATTCCTATTTACTGACCATCAGCCTAAACGAATCAAGCTTGCGTTACTAGAAGAAATTCGTTCGATGTAATTTCTTAAACGAATGTCGGCAAGTCTAAGTTCCAATTTATGGGTTATCAATTTTAACAATGAACAAGCAAATTACTCTTTAACTAGAACCGATATTTTTATCTTTTTAGTTCAATCGTTCTCCAAAGATATGATTCAGACTATATCTCTCCCCTACACTGATTTTCTATTGTAAAAGTGAAGCTTATCAATGTCCTATCTGCCTTTCCCTTAGGTTTTGGACTGAAACCAAACCAACCTTTATGTCCTATAGTAGAAATTTAGCCAAATTTTCATATGTATGTTTGCTATAGCCCAGGTCTCGAAATAGATTTTTTAATACAGGTGAACAAGGTGAACCTAAATTTTTAGATTAGGTGCACAGATTATATTTTAGATGCACATTAAAAAAAACGTAATAGAAGAGCATTAATGTAATGTAAACTATTTATTTGTTGGGTGTGTTTAGATAGGTCAGTAAAAGATAGTAAATAAAACTATTTAAACAATTTTTTTTATCTGCGAAATTATTACTTACAAATATTCAGTCATCATCAGACATTGGTGGGCAATCAAAAACGTCTACGTTTTTTGCAGATATTTTCCAATAAGGTTTAGTGTCCATACTTGTTTTTGTATTTTCTTCCATTGCAACACAGCAATTTCTGGATTAAAATTATCTAAGGTATCTTCACTTATATTAATACGCATTAGATCAGTCAATGTCTTAGGATGAAGGAAGCATCTTCAGTGATTTTTCTCATTAGCGAGAACCTCCGCTCACATTCAACTTACAGATTTAATTTTTTTTCATAATACTTGTAGCACGGTTTTTGTTTTTTGCTGAGCCCGTTAACGAAAGAGCTTTCAAATGGATAATAAAGGGCTCATGACACTTCAGCAAGATATCAATGGAACGATCATGATGAGGTAATCAACGAATACCTCCTACCTGGACAGGTTTTAGAAGTTTTGCTTCCAATGATTCACCAACTTTTTGCACCTCTGCACAGTTCTTAGAAGAATACTTTTTATTATAAATAAGACATTCAATGCAGATTCCATTTGCGTAAAATATTTTGAAATTCGTATAAAATCTTTGATTGCATGTTCCAGCCGATGATCACAACAATGTATGCCAAGTAGATGACTGCGTCTGTCACGAAGTAGCTTGTAGACACCACTCTTGGCACCGAAATTACTTGATGCACCATCTAATGTACAAGCAGTCTTGTTTTAGTTTCTTCTAAACTTGGGTTCAAGCAATCTTTCATAGTACTTTCCAAGAAATTATTGATACCTTTTGTATCAACATGTTGCGTTTGCTCTATAGTTACAAACTTCGTGACAGGTCTCCCATTTTCAAGAAATCTAATATAAATTATTTCTTTATTGCATTCACTGCGATCTGTACTGCCATCTGCCAAAATTGAAGGGGGGAAAATGCTATTTTTTATTATGCCACTAAATCTGATTTCATATTTTTAAGGCTGCTACACACTAGGCCAGTAATTTAATCGAGTAGCGAGTGATTTAATAGCTCTACTAAACGAGAAAACGGCAAGTGGGTGAGTGGTTGTTCACACACGGTTTAGTTGGTGTTCGAGTGTCGACTGCAAATATGATGCGAAGAGCGAAGCTGTAAAATATTACATGAAATAGCGTATATAGATGGATGCATACATATTTGCGTCCGAAGTAAATAGAAGCGATGATGAAAAAGTAAAAAAAAGATATTAAAATTTTTTTCCCGTATACTTAAATGAAGCTAGCATTTATTTACGAAAGAGAAATGATTAGCCATACCACTTTTCAACCAACATTTAATCAATTCAACCCGAGCAGCGCCGGGTAATTAATTCTGCTAGCTTAAAAATTAATACAGAATACTTTCCTAATGCTTTTAATTTTTTGTTTGATTTTCTCCTCGTTAAACTCCGGTATTCCTATCGCTTTTTCTAACTCATCGATTGCACCTGCCTTGGATGCTTTATTTTTGTACAAAGAAGATAGACACCAACGAATCGTGTTGCCGAAAAAATGTTATTTTAAGACAGTGGTCCCCAACCCCCGGTCCGGGGACCGGTACCGGTCCGTGGATCAAATGGTACCGGCCGCCCAAGGAAAATTAAATTATTTCCATTTTATTTACTATGGTGTATTTCTCTCGGGTTTGTGCGGTTCTTATCTATGAAATGTCCACACAAATTAGGAGGTGGTAAATCATAACTTGAAATTTGTTCTGTAACTAGAGCTTCAATCATGATTTCTGAATTCTGTATGTCTCTATTTTCCAATTTTGACAAATGTGACAGCTGTTTTCAAGTTGGCAGACAAAGTAGCTGCATTTAAAGCCAAACTGAAGTTGTGGGGACGGCGCGTGAACAGAGGCATTTTGGACATGTTTCAGACATTAGCGGTGATTTTAGACGAGACTGAGCCTAAACATTCATTCTCCCAGTTGGTGCACGATCACCTGTCTTTGCTTTTAAAAGAGTTTTATCTCTACTTCCCAACCACAAAACACCCACGAACTAGTAAGGAATGGATCCGCAACCCATTTGTCAACAAATCAGGCGAATCTAGCATGTCTGTGCAAGAAGATCAACTGCTGGAGATTGCAAATGAAGGCGGCCTTAAAACTACGTTCGAGACAACAACTCTGCGGGTGTTCTGGATTAAAGTTATGACGGAATACCATGAGATTGCCACCACAGCACTTTAATCCCTATTGCCATTTTCGACAACCTATCTGTGTGAAGCGGGGTTTTCTGCAATGACAGCAATCAAAACAAAACAACGGAATAAACTAGACATAAGCAACACACTTCGGGTGTCATTGTCTCCTATTACCCCCAGATGAAACCGTCTCGTTGCAATGAAACAAGCTCAGGGTTCTCATTGATTTAGCGTTCTAGTGAGTTAAAATGTTAAATCACTTTATATTCATTTTTTGGTGTAACTGTATTTTATTTTGAAGGCATGTTTAAATACAATTAAATTAAAATTATTAAATAAAAATGATCTAAAATATAAACAATCAACTTCTCCCCCTTCCCCCCTCAACGGGCCGCGTTAAAATTATCAAACGATGATCCGGTCCGCGGCGGTAAAAAGGTTGGGGAGCACTGCCTTAAGAGAATTAAAACGTTAAACATTTAAACAGAACAGATTTATTGACTAAAGAAAAAGAATGAATTCAAATTACAGCGATGAAAACGATCCGCGAGATAGACGATCAATATAAACTTGCCAAAATTTAAAACATGTACTATGCATATTTAAAGAAAAAACACACAAGAAAGAGACCTCGCGCATTGAAAACAAATAACTTATGAACTCTACTAAACAGATGTGTTCACGCCTGTCTAGTGTCCCGATAGTGGTGAGAGGAGTGGAGTAGGGGGCACTACTCGACCTCCTACTATCCATTTGATTGGACCGAGTCCACTAAATCGTTTTACTAAACTACTCGACTAAATAGTTTTATCCCAACTCGTTTTGTTACTAAATCACTCGCTATTCGATTAAATTACTGGCCTAGTATGCAGGGATCGAAGTCGTCCTATACACCATGTATTTCCTTTATACTTTTCAAAACCTTTAAAAGCGTCCTATATTTCAGTAATTGCCCTATATGTCCTATATTTCTTCATGGATGCAGTCATTTCTCCCTCCATATCAGGGATGAGATTCGTCCGACTTTTGTAGGTATTTCCGACATTTCTTAAATTTTTGAGTAAATGACCGATTTGTTATCATTTTTATAAAAAAAATTCCGATTTTTGCCCTTTTTTGCCTTTGATAAACGTAAAATGCGCCAAACGAGACATATCTCGCCAACATTGCACTCTTAAATTTTGTCAAGCTGATGTCTTGTAAATTCCTTTGAGAAGAATCCTATGTGAGAATCTTATTAGTTTAATGGTAAACCTGGAGAACTAGGATTTTGAACTAGTTAGCGTACGTTGTTGCTGCAAATTTCGTAGGTAAAGCTTCGATTTCCTACGAAAGCGGAGCTGTTATCTAGCGGCCGTGATACATCATGATGCGGCGGAATAGGTACAAATGAAATATTTTAAGTTGATCTGCTTTTAATGTGATTTTTCTTTCAATTAGAAAATAAGATGCTCGGTTCTGATTCGTCTTTTATGGTCGTCTTTTATTTCGTCTTTTATGGCAACCCTGGCAAGCAGAAAGTTTAAATTTTCATTTTGAATATTCTAGAAAGTTATTTCAAAATCCGTTAAAACTTCTTTCTTTGGTGACTTTAGAAGTGCGCCAAAGCGGTGGCCACCGCCTTAAACATAGACTACAGTTATTTTTTGCAACGGAAATTTTCAAAATGATGCTTCTTTTGAGGACAATATTTGTAATTGTTTAAAAAGTTAAATTATTTCTTGGATAATATGAGCTATTAATTTTAAGTTTTATTTGATTTAAAGTTGATTTAATTATAAAATAAGAATATTTACGAAAAAATATAAGCCGACGGAAATTGATTAGAGATTTGGAAAAAAGATATTTTATATTCGAAAATAGGTTGTAAATTTAATCTGAATTAAGTTATATTTTACTAACCACAGAGGTACAGCATCAGTCTACGTTTATAGCGGTGGCAACGGCCTTGGCTGCTTTTCTTTGGCGCACTTCTTAAGTCGCCATGGAAAGAATTATTTCAAATGAACCAATGAAATCAAACGACTGTTTAATGAACCTTGAAAGAACTTTCTAGAATATTCAAAATGAAATTTTTAAACTTTCCGCTTGGTGCCGAGGCTGTCTTAAAATCCGCAATAACCGTAATACAGATGGGTTACCTTAACCTCTCATTACTCGCAACTAGAAGTGCGCCAAGACCGTTGATACCGCTAAAAACGTAGACTCAAGCTGTACCAAAACATATTTTGATTTATTTTAAATTAAGTATATTTTTAGCGATTTATTTAAGTAAAATTAGAGAGAGTGAAAAGCTAAAATTACGCTAATTTTTATTTCGACTTTTTTTTTCATATAACATTTAGGCTATTTAATAAAATTATTAAGTTTGCAACAATGTGAGAAATAGTTTTTTTTAACTGATACATTTAAAGAGCAAGAAAAAATCAATATTTTTATGAATAATAATTTACTATATGCTTTTTTAAGGTTTCTTATTTTTGGTATGTGAAGATTGGCTACTGTGGTGGTGTGTTTTATAAATTTAATTTTCTTACTTATCAACAAAAATAAGCTGGGAATAGGAATAAAGACATTTAGGCATTTATTTAAAATGTTAAACGATTAGTTGTAATTACTTTCCATTTTGGCGAGAGACCTGCCATCATTTATATGAAATCATAGATGTATTATACTCAGGAATCATACATCATTATAATAATCAGGAATCATACATACATATAATCATAGATGTATTATTCTCAAGGTGAAAATGGGGTCTGGGTCCTAGAGAAATGTCTTGCCGTTAATATATGTCAGTCATAATAGTTAAGCCTCTTATTGTCCTATATTTTTTGTAAAAAAATCCTATATTTTATCATATGGTCACTTCTATCCCTGAGTGTGTAGCAGCCTTTACTGATGTAGGAAATGAATGTTCTAGCTTGTTTGTCATTGTTATATGTTTCACTTACTTCACACCCAATACATCTTAATAATTTAATTTCATTTCTAAATGCTGCAAATGGCATATTTTGTTTGGCTATGTGAAAAGCAGTTTTAACGAGAGTATGTAACTGCTGTATTTCCTTTTCTTCTGACCTCAATATAGGTCTCTGGATTTTTTAGGAGTTTGAAAATCCTGTGCTTTGGCAAATGCAATTTTTGATTCCACTTTGGGAAAGGAAGTACAATTTTTTTGATGTTGGAAGAAGTCATTTCATTCAAAAACAAATTATTCCTTTTTGCTCAAGATTTTTAAAGATAAACATTAATTTATTTTCCAAGCCTTCTGAAACATCGCCAATAAAATAATCGGTTGACATTTACTATTTCGAAACAACAATTTATGTATGAGGGAAGCTTTTCTTTTCAGAAATGGATTCAGGAATTCAGAAATAGCATAGCGACGTTAGCCTTTGTTAGAAAAACCTTTCAGTGCTGACGTAACAATAGAATTTTTCTCCTTTAACATTGACATTGGCGCAAATATTGGAGTTACAAAACAAAGAATTATGGAGCTCCAAATTTGAACGCCTTAATGCTGACATGGAAAAATTGGAGAAAAATAAATGTGATCTTAGTTTACGGAAGAAGTTGTCTGCTTTGAAATACCCGGAGAAGGAAGACATAATAATTTTCAACACCTAGAATAGTATTCCTAACTCATATGATTAGTTAAAACAACTAGCATTTGCTGTTCTTTGACTCTACATATTCATGCAAACAATCTTATTCAAGCATGAAAAGTATCAAAAATAAATTGAGAAATCGTTTTATTGATCAGAACCTGGAATCCTACTTGAAATTAAAAACAAGGACAAACAAACCTGACTTATCGAAACTTTCCAAGGAAATGCAAGGTCATTGTTCACGTTAAATGTGTGTTCTGTCATATTTTAAAGTAAAAAATATTTCTTGTCAATTTATAAATAATATCAGGGCCGGATTTAGACTTGATAAGGCCCTAAGCTATTTGAAACATGGGGCCCTTTGTAAGTCCAGATATTATATGTCAGTGCTAAATATGATTTTCGGATACCTAGAGGGTTAAACTGAAATACAATTAAGAAGTATATAGATAGTGAAATAGTAAATCTTTAACTTGAAATAATTTTTATTCATAACAAATTTAAAAATGGAAACTCTGGTAAAAAGAAACAAAAGTTCTTTTAAAAGGCACAATTTAAAAGGCTTATTTTCTAATCTCTTGAAACATGTTATAAGGATCAAGGAATTATATTAAACTAAAATATTTTCTTTCTTGCCTTTGCCAGAGCAAAGTCACTTATGACATCATCAAATGATAAACTACGTAGTTTGTCACTTTCTATACACATGAGACTGAGGGAACATAATTTATCTTGAGTCATTGTTGTTCTAAATTCATTTTTTATCCTCTTCAGCTGAGAAAAAAAAAATAGTTCTCCAAAGCAATTTGCAACCATCATACTAAGAAACAATCTCAAAATTGTTTCTACATTGGGGAATGCTGATTGGACATCTAATTACCCTATACAGATCCTGATGTGTCAGACTATCATGTTCCGCTGAACCATAAGCTTGACTATGTCTAACATATTGATGAAAATGCTTGACTTCTCTTACAAGATTCATGACCACATCTTCAGGATATGTTTGCCATAAAACACTAACTCCTTCACGAATCTCTTCTTCTGTAGCTTCAAATTTTGTTAAGAATGAAAACTTTTTTGCAGCGGCATTGTATACTGAGGCCCTCTGTGTTAGACTTGACTCTAATTCATCCATCACAGGTATTAATGTTTTGATTCTAAACTTGTCTCTTGGCTCAACGTTCGCTAAAGCATTATCTTCATCATCATTGATATGCTTTCTTCTGTATCTGCTTTTCTTGTAATTAACATCAGGGAATTTTTCCTTTGCTTTTTCTTCAAAATGATCTAACATACCCTTAGAACCTTTAACAAAATCCGAAAGTGAAGCATACAATTTCCTACATACATCTAGACTAATTTGGGGGTCTTGCAGTGATTGACTAGTCTTGTGAAATTCATCCAGCAAGTAACTCCACAAATATAACATTACCATAAATTCAAACTCCTCCATTTCATTCAAAATGTTTATGGCTTGATTTCTTGTTTCGCCTTTCTCTCTATACAGCTGAATATATATACAGAACAATATGCAGCTGATGCAATGCAGAAATTATTCCATCATAACTATCAAGTATTGCACTTGTGACCATTGAATGTGCTTCTCAACTAGTCTTTGACAAAGACTTTGGAACTTTTGAATCATCTTTGAAGAATGACAACAATACTGCCCATCTATGTGTAGAGGATGAAACGATGTTATATATTTCTAGGACGATTCCAAAAAGTTTACTGTATCCAAACAGTTAACTGCTGCTCTAACAGTTAACTAGTCTTTGACAAAGACTTTGGAACTTTTGAATCATCTTTGAAGAATGACAACAATACTGCCCATCTATGTGTAGAGGATGAAACGATATTATATATTTCTAGGACGATTCCAAAAAGTTTACTGTATCCAAACAGTTAACTGCTGCTCTACCAACAAGATTCAGGGAATGACTAGCACATGGAATATACATAGCATACCTGTTAATCTTCAATATTATTTCTTGCACCCTTGTATTTGCCAGACATATTGGCAGCATTATCATATGACTGTCCTTGACACTTACTAAAATCTATTTTGCACTCATTTGTAAGATAGATGTACACCATCTAAGCCATACTTTTCCTGTGTGGCTACCCATCTCTTGGAAAGTTAGAAAACGTTCAATAGGGAGCACATCATCTGGTGAAACATACCTCACAATAACAGTGAGCTGATCAATATGGGACCGGTCTGAAAAGAATCTACAGATAAACTGAAGTACCCTTCAGTTCTTAAATCATCCAAGATTGAGTCTCTTACTTTAAGTGCAATATTTGGATAAATTCATAACATATTGTTTTAGAAAGATAAGATGTGACACCTGATCCTTTATTCCCAAATTTTTTTACATGGCTTGCTAGAAAAGGATCAAATTTTGCTATAAGTTCGAGTAATCCATGGAAATTGCCATTGTGAGGAGAATTAAATGTTTCCTTATCTCCTCTGAAAGGTAAACCACGCTCTGCCATAGTAATTATGACTGCCACAACTCGTTTAAGAGCATTTTTCCAGTACACTCAAACCTGTTTTGTGCGGTGGATAGGGACCGCATAAAAAAAAATCTTCCAAAACTTCACGAGTAGCTATAAAAAATATTTTTCGCAACACATTTAAAAAGTATTTTTTATGCGGTGAATAGGGACCGCATAAAGTCTCACGTAGAAAATATTTTTTAAACGAAATCAAGACACGAGGCTGGGCAACTTCTTGAAATCTTATCAAGCCTTTTTTAATTTCATTTAGAAATCTCGTTTAGAAAATACACATGCGAACATTTTTAAATATTTTATTTACATATTTACTTATTTTACAAGTACAAAACTTTTCAAAATGTATTACCATTATCCTTCGTAGTCTGACAATACGCGGATTTTCTTCTGGAGAACTGGTTCAAAATCACTTTCGTCACTTGAAGGACACACACATACACACAAAAAAAAACACTTTCCAAAATAATGTCAACAATTAAATGATCAAAGAAACACTGTAAATACTAAATAAAACGTCAGAAATATTGTATCGTCTGCCGGCTCACTCGAACTACAAAAGGTCATCGTATGCTCGAGTGTAGCGGAGCAACACAGGGGAATACCCGTGTTTATAGTAAAAGAAATTATGTACTTTACACGTTCCATTTCTATTGTTGTTGTTGTCGTGTCTATGCATACAGTACTAGTGTAAAAGTTTAGAGTCCTCCAAAAGCCTTGGTGACAAGATCTGCAAGTTCTGGAGCTCGAAGGCTATGGAGGATTTCGATTAGAGGTGCTCCAAGTTGAAAGAGGGAACCAATAATGGCTTGGCAGTCGAAAACATGATCTGGAGTTAGTTGCGATTGGGGACAGTACCTGCAGATGGGATAGGATTTTATATTAGTTCGTGAAATCTTCATGCCTTTGAAATGTCCAGTACGTAGCCTAGCTATTGTAGAGGAGAGGTTTCTTGGGCAGTTTAGATCGGGGATTGTTGCCTTGCTAAAATGCTGGTTGTAGATCCTTCGCCTGGCGACGGCATTCGCATCTGCACAGGTGACTACTCGAGGTTGATCTTTGTCGCGTGCTTTCTTTGCAAGGGCATCTGCACATTCGTTCCCCTCAATTCCAACATGAGCTGGGATACACTGGAGAGTGCAAGGTAAATTTAGTAAAAGAAAATAATAATAAAATAATTTTAAAATTTACCGAAATTACAGGCATTTGCTGTCGAAATTTATCAGTAATTTCATAATTACCGGTAATACCGGTTATCGGTAATGCAAACCCTACACACAATAGCGTTTTGTTCTTCGAAAAGACACGCTAAAAATTGGGTGAAGAGTATGGGACGTTCAGGACGTGCGGCATTGGGGAACAAATAATGATGCAGTATAATTAAGTATATATGACAATTGCTCACTCGGACCATTTTTTTGGGGGCCCCCAAGAAAGTGGGGGCCCTAAGCTATAGCTTGTCTAGCTTATACGTAAATCCTACACTAAATAATATTATGATATCTGGGTTCTGTTTAATGTTAGTAGCTATTTTAAACCGACTTTTAAAGACATGGTTCTTGTAAAGAAATTTTGTCTTTCAAAAGAAATCTTAATCGTTATACTGCTGATCTTTGGCTCTTTTGGGAAAAATGAGTTTGCTCTAGAGCGAGAGAGGTCGGTACTAATATTTTGATCAAACATCAAAATAACATAAAATACGTTTCCCCTCCCCTTTTTTTAACGTTAGCGGGGGAAAAATTAGGTGCACAATTTTATTTTTATGTGCACAGTGCACCCGGGTATTTCGAGCTCTGCTATAGCCTTTTAAAATCTTTGATTTATGCGGTATAATAAAAGTGTGGTTTAATGTAAACGAAGGTATTTTACTTTTAAAAATTTCTTGACAGTAAATTTTGAGGAGTTTACATTCTTAACCTTAAGATGTACTTTTCGAAAATGCAGTTCAACATTATATTAAGCTTAGTAATAAGTTAAAATTAATAAAGCTTCTGCGTTTTCGTTTCTTTGCAGTTTCTACTATGTAACTCCTGTTTATTAAAAATCTCTTAAAATCGTGTAAATTTATGAAAACTTTTTATGCTTATTTTTGGCAACTTAATTTAGCTCCATTATTCTCATATTTCATTCCGTTGCACTGTTATAAAACAAGCTCTACAGATTTGCTATTGACACGAGCTTATGGAATTTTTAAAATAAAATTTATTTTATAAATCTCATTTGGGCAATCTTTTTCTCACAGATTCTGACAAACTTCCCGTCTTCGACCTATGCTTTTAATTTTATGAATTTTCTTTTCTGTAAAAAAATTACGTCATTAATATTATTTTTTCTTATTTAGCACAATTTGTATAAGCAAGTAATTAAAAATTCACACTTCTCCATACATTCAATATTTTCTTTTTAAAAGGATATTATCAATGTTTAATACGTGTATTTAATTTTTTATCGGAACAGAAATTTTTCGAAACATAGTTTTATATTTATTTGTATAAACAGCACTTTAAAATATGCAATTTTATTTTGTAAAATTTTTTTATTATACTAATTTCTATGGCAAATTTCATTCTCATAGTTGTACCGAGCTGAATTTTATTAATAATATTTAACTTTCAAACGTGAAAACATTAATGACTCGACTTGTAACGATAATGTGTGAATGTTTCACCATAAATGTGTTTTGGAGAGAACAAATTGCTTTTGTTACAAAATGTTTTAATCTAACGACAGTAATTTCAGGTAATTGCAGTGGTGTTAGCTAAGGAGGAGGGGTGGGGACGGGGGAGAGCGAAGGGGCTTTACCCCGGGTGATATTACTGAAATATTTTATATATTTATAAGTGAAACGCGCGCGCGTTAAGCTTTACTCCTACAATAATTTTAATTACTCAACAGTTTTCATTTTAATTTGGAAAGATTGTTTTCGTACAAACACTATTGAGCAAGTGCAAAGGGGCTTTCCCCCCGGGCGATATTTCTAAAATACTTTATATATTTATAAGTGAAACGCGTTAAGCTTTACTTCTACAACAATTTTAATTACTGAACAATTTCCATTTTAATTTGGAAGTTTGTTTTCGTACAAACACTATCGGGCATCATCAAATACTATTTATTACACATCGTTGACTATAAATCCGATTAGGTCGTAAAATGTGACAAGCAGCTTTTTATTGTGGAACCAGGACACAAAATTGAACATGTGTGTTTTCAAATCTGATTAAAGTAATCTTAAGACACTTTTGAGAGATAATATTTACGGACAACTCTGGTTCATGTTTAACTGTTATGTTCCAAACCCTTTAACTGTATTTAAGAAATATGCATTTCCGATATTTTTTAGAAACATTTAATTTTATCGCGCTTTATCTAAAAAGTCAATGCTATGAATTACGTGAAATTAAGTAAAAAATAGAGTGTTTTAATTGGATTAAATTTTGACCAATGATTTTTTATGGCTGTTCGACCATAAAAAATTCATTAGGTATAAATTATGACTAGTTCTTTTAAAGATACTTTTTGGTATTTCCTTTGAAATGACTCGCATTTAAATATAAAACTGAAATAATCGAAGTATACATTTTAATGAATTACAAGTAAATATAATTTTTTAATAAGTAATTCTGTAGCATTTTATAAGTTGTACTGAAAGATTTCAAAACAATTTTAACGTAAGTTTCCCCACTTAGGCATTCTGTCGACATTAGAATTACATTATGCGAATCATTCTATTATGAGCTACAAAAAGGAAGCATATATTATTACTATTAGTTATACTACTTACTGTTATGTAGTTTTTTGTTTTTGTTTTGTAGTATAGTATCCGAAAAAACTGCTCTACCGTAATAAGTGTTTAATCATCTGATTGATTCTGAGTTATTGAGAGAGAAAACTGAATTATATGTCATTTTTTGGGGCATAAATAATGTAAACGTAATTAAGACAAGCAATTGAGTGAAAGATTTTTTTTATCGCAGTAGTGTGGGAAAATGTATATATTTGTGATTTATTTTTGTTTGTAATGTGTTTTTTGCCGCAATGCTAACTACGTTTTCTATTAAGATAGGAATTAAAAAATTAAAATAATCTTGGCATAAGGAAAGTTCCTTTTGGCTGACAATTGTTTACATTATCTTCTGCATTAAATCATTCGATTTCAAAAAATGACTAGCCGAGTACAAGAATTGATTTGCAAGCAAATCGTCGACGAACTGAATGATAAATTCTGTATAATTTCAAATAGTTCTTTATCGTGCGCAATAGTAATGAGTTTTGCACTAGTGCAAGCTTTTTAATAAAAACTGAGCGTGTAAAACCAATTTTTCACCATTGACAATATCAAAACTATTAAAGTATTCATGATATTGTTCTTGCTAAAATTCATGAAATATTTAGATTTAGAAATGAGCTTCATTTGTAAGCGCACTTTCAGTAAAATAAATCAAATATGCCGATTGCATGTCAAATATTTATTATGTTGAATTTCCCTTTATCAATTACTAGCCACCACGTGACTAGCCCGTACCCGTGGTGCTGGTTTGCGAAGGAAACCAGCACCACGGGCAACGCCGAGTTGTCAGGTATTAATATGTTGTAAAATTTACTGCAGATTTCAAATCCGTTGAAATTTGTAATCAATTTTTAACGATTTCGATTTTCCAAAAAAAAAAAAAAAAAAAAAAAAAACTAAACAATGCCAGTCAAAATTATTATTATTAATATTATTTTTTTTTTGCTAAACCAACACTACGGTCAACGCCGTGATATAAGGTATTAATCTGGTGTTTGAAACGCGTTTGAAGAACCAGGTAGAGAATAAAACTATTAAATGCATTTAAAAATCTTCTAGATTAAATTTTCAAATTCGCCGCGACCCAAAAATTGCTAAAAATTTGGACTACCTGTGTGCCAATTCTCATTGCTGTGAGTGCCATAGATCGTTAGGATTTTGCAACCGCGAAACAAACAGACAGACAAACAAACACTTTCTCTTATAATAGTAGAGAGAGGCAAAAATTTTAATACACTGGTCGAAATTATTTAATGTTCATCTATATGTTCATGTGTATACAAATGTAAATTCGTTCCGGCAAACGTCATGTACCAGTCAATAGAGAATTAATATCAGAAGTAACTTAAGTACAATTACTTACAATTTTTAACGATAAGTTAATAAAAATTAATATAGTATTAATTAGGACAATTTATCCCTATTATTTTAATAGATTACTTTTTACATTTTTAATACTTTATTTTATTTTGGACGAAGGACGGTATCAACATCATTCGCGCTAGTCTCAAAAAAGTAGCTACGCCTCTGGATAATTATATCATATTACGATGTATGCATTTAACACAATTTTTACGCCATTTCTGCTATTTAAAAGTAAGTGAAATTATTTTTCACGAGTCTGATAATCTCGAAATGTCATAACCTTGTCATTATCTAATCAATATCTTGTTGACGTTGTTATTTACTCGGCTGCTCAGGGCGACAAATCCTCACCTTAAGTAGAATTTCATTGTTTTCAAAACAAGAAGCACACTATTTACATTTTTTTTTATTCTCTTTACAGTCAGCCATTTCAAGTGTTTTGCTTAGCTTTAGAAAAGTTGTCTTAATTATCACTGATACGAAAATTCGTGTGACTGAAGTTTCTTACGGCAAAATTGCGTCTAATTGGACGTATTTTGGGAAAGGCTCAAGTTGCCTGAGTCAACCCTCAAACATATTTTGAGTAAAGAAACTATAAAAATAAATGCTCCGAAAAAGGTTTTATCAGCTTATATCGAAGTTTCATTTATCTTACCACAAAAATAGACATGTAGAACGTCAACGTTTTGCGTGACTAATTACTATTCCTTTTAAACTGTTGCAGACAGGTGCTTGTGAAGCGACTGCTTTCATACGGTCTATCTTTAGAATGCAACGCTTAAGGTATCTGACTACGTTGAAAAGTCCATTTTTGACCAAAATTTTGTATTTCGTTTTATTTAACATTATAAAAATTGAGACTTTTTTCTTTCCAAAACAGTTTTTATTTTGTTTCTACGATCAATAGAAGTGGAGATCTATTCATTTGAATTAATCCTGAAAGCTGATTTTCAAACCGGAAGTTGAGTAATTGCGCAGTTTTGGTTTTGGTTTCGCTGATAAATGAATTAAACAGCCACGTGTGTCTTAAATACTTAACAGCAGAATCGCTAACTCATGTTTTTATGCTGTGCTATATATCAGCCACAAGTTCTTTTTATTTTGTTGTTCGTGCTGTTCATCCAAAGACAAACCTATGCATGGACAATGTCCGCAGGGTGAGAACAGCTGGTGTCGTTTCCAAAGGGCTAAAGCCATGGGGAAAACACTGAAAGGGAAATCACTTGATCTTCCCAATTCAGTTATAAACATTGTGAAATCAATATACATGAGTTTGTGTGATAGAAGTCTGCTAGAAAAGTGTATGCACGGAATGACACAAAATCAAAACGAAGCCTTCAATGGAGTTATATGAAACATTGCCCCGAAAGAAACTTTTGTGAGTCTAAAAACTCTCAGACTTGGAGTTTATATTGCAGTAGTGCAGTTCAATGATGGTTTTAGGGGCTTGCTCCAAGTTTTAAATAATATTGGACTCAGTCCTGGAGTTTACATATCAAAAGGATATGCCTCCATTGATAAAAAGAGAATTTCCTCTTCTGAAAGGCAGACACAACCTTCGACGAAACTGCAAAAAAAAAAAAAAAATTAAAAGCTTCCAAAAATAAAAAATGGGCATGTAAGGAGATAGAGGAAAATTTAATGTATAAAACAGGCGAATTTTGAAGTAATTAAATTGAAATATATATTAGTAAATTATTTAACAAATCTTTAAATGCGTTTTTCTCAGAATGTGATTTTCAATAAAATCTTTGCACGACAAAGATAACTCAAAGTGTATTCAAAATTTGTGAATGAATTTTTTTTCCATGGCTTTTTATATTTGTTTTAAAGATCCCGAGCTAGGATATAAGTTGTATGTAGAAAGGAAAATTTTTTAGAGTAATTTCACTGTAGTGTCGTTAGGAAAAATTTCAAAGTTTCATGTTTTTTCTATGTTATGCACTATATATCATGACTGGAGAGGAATATTGCAAATATCCTAGGTCAGACGCTAGATCATATTGTTACGAGACTTGACAAAAAATCTTGTGTAGTTGTAGTGATATAATTTTAGGTTATGGGCTTTGACGTTTTCGTCCTTTTTGACCTAAATTTGTCAATTTTTGCCAGTTAAAAAACTATATATACATACTTTTAAGAAAAGTTTTGTTTTGTATTATCTTTTTATAAGGTATTTTATCATAAAAAGAAAAAAAAAACCTATTTGGACACTTTTTTGAAAAAAAGCACTCCGAATGTAGTCAGATACTTTAAAAGTCAATTGTTCCTTTCATGTAACCATCTGCAATCCTTACTTTTCATTAAATAGATAAAGCAATACACTTTTCTTCTCACAAACGTTTTAAGAGTGAATAACAAGACTAGAGGGTAGCCTTTACTTCTGTCCTGGAGATCTTAAAAGGAGTCATTAACAAATTCTAGTTAGTTTTTATGCGAATTCAATCTACTATTATTAAAGGAGGTGTTTGTTTCTTAGCAGCAAAGTCCTGACGAATCTATGGCACTTACAGTAATGGGATTTGGCACATAGGAGTTTTATGCAACTTTAGGGTCGAGGCGAATTTTAAAATTTAATCTAGAACATTTTTAAATGAATTTAATTGTTTTCTTCTCCTTTGGATATTTTTTTCGTCACGCTCCGGCAATTGGAAGAAATAACTAAATTCTGATATTTTCCCCTATGACGTCGCGTCACAATCGTTACTATTGACGTCAGCCTTTGAAACCATGTCTAATTTTTTAATTCCGCTCTCAGTTAAATGGGAATGCGTAGTCTCCGCTCAAACGACTCCAAAGTGAACATTTTGACCGGCATTGTTTAGTTTTTTGTAAAATCGGGATCGTTAAAGATAGATTGAAAATTTTAACGGATTTGAAATCTGAGGAAAATTTTCTTCTGTTTTGATACCTTGATTTTCTTTTAATAAATAATTTTTCGATTCAATATATTTATAAATTTTGCAAGAGATCGTGACGTCACGCCGATTGGACCTCTTCGACGTTTGATTTTGTTTTAATATATAATTTTTCAATTAAATATTTATATTTTTTGTTTGCGAAGCAAACCACCAAACGGGCAATGTGACCTCCATGAAAAGAATTGTCACGGGCAACGCCCATTTGGTTTGCGAAGCAAACCAACACCACGGACAATGTGACTCCCACGAAAAGAACTGTCACGGGCAACGCCCTTTTGGTTTGTGAAGCAAACCAACACCACGCGCAACTCTGTTATGACTGTTATCCAATAGGCTACGAACTCCTCTTTGGTTTGCGAAGCAAACCAATAACCCCACAAAAGCAACTGGCAAGGGCAACGCCGGGCTAGCCACGCAGTGGCTAATAAAAACTAAGAATTTGTGTATCACTTTCCCCAGGTCTAAAAACGTTTAGCTGTTTATACTTGTTGATAAATCACACACATCATCTGGGACGTACACCGACTGTCGTGGCGATGTGCTGGCAGCAGAGGGTCAGTGAAACTACTCATGCGCGCCACGTAGGCTGTTCTGCCCAGAAGATAGAGAAAGAAAGGCAGATAGTGAGACAAGTTGAAACCGCTAAAGCCTTTTATTCTCCTTATCAATAATTTCCGATGCACATCGTCGGTTATATACCTCCTGTAG
The DNA here is from genome assembly GCA_947359465.1 of Metellina segmentata. Classification (NCBI taxonomy): domain Eukaryota; kingdom Metazoa; phylum Arthropoda; class Arachnida; order Araneae; family Tetragnathidae; genus Metellina; species Metellina segmentata. The sequence continues at coordinate 63,086,145 of OX375875.1, forward strand.
CATTACGAATCATTGCCAGACGCCTGACGTTAGCAGGATTACAAGAATGTTACCCTTTCGAACGCCTGCCTTTGACCACAGAACATGTGTCCGGAGTGATGCCTTGCCCGATAGTGAACATGCACGGAATGGCAGCGCATCATGTTTTGTGACGAATCCCGCTTGCTTCCGCCTTGTGCATGATCAACGCATTCGCGTATGACGTAAGCAGGTATGGCCAAGGCCATACCTGAAAGAAGGTATGGCGATGATCCTCTATCCGCCCAATCCAAAGTGGCACGATTAAAGTGGTGTCTATAGATGGGGTTCTGTGACAGCTGTCCGGTATCGGGATGAAGTCCTAGAACCCACTGTGCGATTGTACGCTGCATCAGTTTGTCCTTTTTTCGTTTTAATGGATGATAATGCGCTTTGACATGTGATGAATCATCTACCTGGAGAGTGAGCGGATTGCGCGTATGGTTTGACCGGCTTACTCGCCTGACCTTAATCCCATTGAAAATCTTTGGGGTGCCTTCGGTCGTGCTGTGTCTGCACGTTTCCTACCCCCAGCTACTCTCACAGAATAATTGCAAACTGCTCTACAGGAGGAATGGCGATTACTTCAATCTGGAGTGGTTAATCACCTCACGGAAAGCATGCATCACATGCTGTAAACTTTCTATGAGGATGAGGGGTGGTCACATACCCTATTAATGTCGGTTTGGCTTATTTGTTTTGGATTTAAACATCATTTTGTTCATGACTCCAATTTGTCTTCATCTTATAATTTATGAAAACTCAATATTGTTTTCATTTTTGTATTTAATTCTTTATTTTGTTTCATGCATAAACCTATTTGCTACTTTCTTGCCGCATTTCGTGTCAATCAAAGCTGTGCTTGTCGGTTTTTTTTTCGCATTTTACCTTTTCTGCTTAACTTTTGACAGTGAGTGTATGTGGTATATACTCTTAACATGTCCGTTGTTTCATCAATTAGGTCCAGGTTTAACTCCTTGTTCTTTAAAAATTGCCAGAAAGATGTAAAAAAAGTGAGGAAAACCTATTTAAAGTTTTCTTGAAAGGTGCTGGTAAAATGAGGACATATGGATTTGATGGTTGGGATTTTATGACCCAAGAAATATAAATTTAAGTGGGGAATAGAAGTTGCTTAATATTTTATGTAATTAGCACTCGGTGCTGACGTGAACAAATCTAGTACACAGCAATTTTCTATAAATGACTCAAACGAAATATTAACAAGATTTGACGTTACAACCGAAGTTTCTTTGTCGGCAAGCTTGAAAGAAAATGATTTTGTTCTCCAGACTGCATTGAAGAGACCCCAATTAGCTCTTCAACTCCAGCGATATGTTACATTGTTGTGAGTTTCCGAAAAGGCGACGTTTTAATCATCTTTGAGCGGTATTTCAATGTCGATACCGCACATGTATTTGACTTTTTAAGTATTCCAGACCTTGAAAACTATATTATCGCATTTATTGCAACAGCTTCCATTCTTGCGTCAGGCGCGTCTTCGCTTTTACTATTTATTATCTACTCGTGGAGTAAGGGATCTGTGACCTGTTTATCTTTATCTGATTGATGAAAAAATGAAGAGCTTTAACATGTGCATGGAAACCCAGTTTTTTCGAAGTGTGAAATTCGTCTTTTTAGTGCGTGCACTTGATAACACAAAATATATACCAAAAGCTCACGTTTTGATCTACTGTTGGGAAAAGTCCTGCCATAATGTAAAAACATAAATTTTTTCACATTTTGTGCTACTAAATGGAACACTTGATCAGCACTTTGAAAACACCTTAATTAGTGAGACAGTTCAGTTCAGTTTGTCTCCGATTCGTCTAGAGGCAAGGATTTTTACAGCTCTTCAACTAACAATTTATTTTAACACACTAATAAAACAACAATTCTAAAATCAGAACGTCAACAAATTGACAAAATATGATCGAAAACAGTGAGTTTTGGAATCGCGCGACATATCAGGTTAAAATCAGAAACTCTTTTACTCCTGAGCATGAAATGTTTCACAAAGTTTGGATCACCTTCGGAAAAGTTTCCTCAAAGCGCAAAAACTGATTGTTAAGCAATCTGCAGAAATCCGAACAAATGATCTCGTTTTTTGCAATGAATATTAAAATTAATTTCTGATTCTGCGGAAAAATTTTCTCGGCGCTGATGCTTAGATTCAATTAGGAGAAGTATTTAACCGATTCTGGAGAAAACGGGTAGACCATTACACCCAATATCACCACGGACCAGGGACGATTATAGTTTTTACAGGACAAGCATTTTGATGGGTGCAGGAATTGTACACATTCTATAATTATCATTAAGGCCCGGTGCACACATCCGGTTTTACAACCTGTGGCACCGAAGCTCAACTATGCACACATAACCGAGAAATGACGCAAGTACTCATTTCGCGCCATTTGCGATTAATATTCTATCGAAGAAAACGTGTTTATTTCACTCACTTGATTTAAAAAAAAGTATATTTTGAAACAAAATAGACGTTACTGGATACAACCATTTTTTAATTATTATTTATATTCCATTTATTTATGAAAACAAGGTATTTCAAACCGGAGATGCGAGCTGCGGCGCCGTGGGAAACTTCGGTATAAATTGCACACAAGTTAAGCTTGCGCCGAGGCACGTGTGCACTGCTCGATTGGATCTAGTGTATCACATACCGCACTTGTGTTGCCGCAGCGGCGCTACACGTTGAAAAACCGGATGTGTGCACCGGGCCTAATGGTCTAGAAAGTGAAATTTTTCAATGGTGCCATTGACCAAGACATAATATTTTTGATTCATATTCTCTACAATAGAGAAGAGAAAAATTTAATTAAAAAATATTTCATATTTATATTATAAACATAATATATTTCAATACATATCTGTATTATAAACATTTTGTTTTGTTTAGATATTAATTTTGCAATTTCAATTACATATTGTGCATCGAAATTCCTTAAGGAATGGTAATCGTCTGGTGTGATTTAAACGCTAGAAATATTCGGAACTTCGTATTCTAATTACTTTTGACTGTTTTTTTATGTTCAATTTTGATTACTGATTCAATTAGGATCAACCGATTACGGATTTTATTACGAATAATCATGTTCATTTTGATGTAAGATTTTCTTTTTATTTCAATAATATTGTTCAAAATGAAATTTATGAACTTATATCTGAGTACTTTATGATGTATTTGCAGAGGACAAGAAAGCTGTGGAATAACAACAAGCTCAGGTGGTGTTGATTGCGTATTAACTCACAAAGCGGCTGGTTTGGTAAATCACGCATTTAGAGAAGATGATTTAGCCAAGCTAAAGGGTAACTTGGGTATTGGTCATACCCGATACTCTACATTGGGAGGTACAGAACATTTAAATACTCAACCCTTTGTTGTTCACACAAAGCATGGAGTTCTTGCTGTTGCACACAATGGTGAACTTGTCAATGCTGCAGAATTACGAAAAGAGGTAGGTTCCCAATAATTTAAAAGTTCTCATGTTGTTATTTTCGTTTGCAATGTTTCAGTAGATCAGAATAAAAGTTCATTTAAACTAATTCTTCAAGTCAGGAACAAACAGCATTTGACACCTATATTTATTCGTCTTTTGCATTTCCTATGTTTTAGAATTTAAATGTATAATAAAGCAGGGCTCGAAATACCCGGGTGCACAGGTGCACATGAAAATAAAATTGTGCACCTAATTTTTCCTCACAGTGCACCTAACGTTAAAAAACAGGGGAGGAGGAAACGTGTTTTATGTCACTTTGATGCTTGAACAAAATATTAGTATCGACATATCTCGTCCAGGAACGTAATTAAAATTCCTAGCGAAAACAAAATCGATGTGCCGTAACGGATGTATACTGGAGGAAGGTTTACTTGTGTCACTGCCACCAGAACTTTCCGATGATCGATACATTTTCCAGATGGCTATGTTTAGCGACTGTCGCGACAGCCGTTCGCCGTAGAATTATATTAAAATATTTTTTATTTACTATCTACTACGCGCGCGAACCTATATAAATATACCCAAGTAATACAGTAGTTTACATTACATTAATAATCTTATAGTACGTTTTTCTTAATGTGCATTTAACATATAACCTGTGCACCTAATTTAAAAACTTAGGTGCACAGTGTGCACCTGTATTAAAAAATCTATTTCGAGGCCTGTAATAAAGTAAAAAAAGATTGTCTTGTGCTGAAAATACTGAAAAAATTTACAAAATTGTTGAAAGATACGTCTTTTTATTTGCGTTAATTCCGGAAAATTTATTAATTAGTTTTGCTGTCTGAAATTTCAAATTGATTTCTCACTACTGAAAAAGCTTTGGGAAATTATTTTTCTGTTGGACATTTCCATTAAAAAACAGAAGCGTAGAATTTTTATATGAGGAATGAATAGTATGAAAATATGGGTTACCACATCTCGCATACTATGCCGTGCGAATCTGTTCTGAATCGATTTATAAACGTATTGCTGCGGTATGAATAAAAATAAAAACCTTATTTTCCAAGATGCAGACAGTATGAGTTGCAATTAAATCTTTAAAAGTTTGCAAGCTATTGCATTTTGAAAAAAGATGTAGATATCTTAAAAATAGGAATTTCTTTAAAATGATTTCTAGGCTTTACATTTCAGAATTCAGTTAGCAACAAAATTCGATTTGCTTAGCAAATTATAAAAAATTCTACAATGTGTGAAAGTAAATACCCCTGACAAAAACGTATTTAAGATTTTTTTCAAACAAAATTTCTTTCTGTCGCCCTTAAAATATGTGTGCTTTTTCGATGTATACGTTGTATATATAGGCATTACTTTAAAGCCAGACATCAAGTATTAAATTTATAAAAAAACTCCATGAGTTGAATTATTTAAAAAAATAATGGACCTAACTTAAATAACGGACTAAACTAAGTAATTGATTTTTTTATCCTTTGTTAAGGAAAATTAAGTGTTAAATTAAATTAAATTAATCCTAAATTAAGGAAAATAAAGTGTCTTTCAGAAAATGTGATTATAAGCAATAGGCTTAAATTAAATCAGTAGCACAACAAAAAGTAAATTTGCACTACATCAAAATACTGTTGTTAAGTTTGAATAGTAAATATTTTATAATTTTTCTTCAAAATAAATTTTTATTTCAGATAATTGAAAACGGAGTTGGTTTATCAACAGAATCCGACAGTGAACTTATGGTACAAATTCTGTGTATGCCGCCACCAAAGCCAAATAATGAGAAAAATGGACCAGATTGGCCAGAACGAATAAAGAATTTAATGAGGCGTACACAAACGGCATACTCTTTGCTTATTATGAATGGGGATACAATATATGCTGTAAGAGATCCATATGGACTCAGGCCTTTATGCATAGGAAAATTAGTTCCACCAAGAGGATCTTTAGGTTCGTACTGAAGGGATGTGTTTTTAATGGTTTTCTTCCAGGTTCTATTTTTAAAGTGCCAAATTTAATCGGTAAAAACTGCTAACTCTTTTGTAGAATTTTACATGGTTCTTAATAGCTATGAAAAAAGTGAATACCGTTTTAATGAATTATTTACATTTCTACAGTAGTTCATACATGAATTTTTTCTTTGTTAAAATCATTGAAATAGCATTAGTTTCAGCACATGTAAGGTTAGAATAATAATAATTGAATTAAAAGTTTTAGCGAGTAATTTTGCTTAGTTGCCTGAACTACTAAGAAATGTTCAGATAAACTTTTCTCGTCTCATTGAAGAAAATATTGAGTTAGAAATGGAAACTTCTCAAATGTTAATAAAAGAAAAAATAAAGGATAATTTTCTCATAAATGCTCTTTGTCCTCAAATTTTAAACTTTCTTTGCTGTAGTAAATGTTGTATTGATTGGGTATGTAAAAATCTAATGAAAAGCAATGTAAATTTCACAAAAACAAAATTCAGTAAATTGGTTGCAAATAATAAATTATAAATTTAATAATAAATAAAAATGACTTTACTGAATATTTTGATAATTTTTAAATTTCAAACAGTAACATGAAAATGAAAACTGCTAAAAATATTTGAATCATTTTACTTTAAACTGAAAGAAATTAAATTGTTTCAATAAATATAATTACAACAGAGAGTGAAATTTCATATCACAAATGCATCAAATGTATGAAATAGCATACAAAATAGGTAAAATAATTTTTGAGGAAAATTAATATATTTTTATGAAGTATATTTCACTTTTTATTTGTATTGCTTAATTTTCTGGTTTGATTCACAATTGTTTCTCAATTTCATTAGTTTCTTAAATAGCAGCAAGATTAAGAACCTCATCAAAATGTGCTTGTTATTTGTAAAACCGTAATGGGCTTTTTTCTGCAGCTGCTTGTACAACTGCTTTTGCTTTTATTTTCCTTGCTATTTAAAAAAATTATGCTTGTGAATTTTTCTGCTTGTGAATTTGTGTAAACTAGATTTAGACAATACAAACTCAAAAAATATAAGTTTATAATCAAACTCAACTGCAAGTAAACTACCAATTTAGGATTATAAGATAAGTTGCTTCATACAAAAAACAGAGAGAATTTATAAACTTATAATTCATCTTTAAAAAATCTCAGAGAAATGTACTCACAAACACTATTAAAATATTGAAGATTTGTTAACCTTATTTGGTTTAAATATTTTTATTACTGATATAAAAGGTTATCATCCGGTTTTTTTTATTTTTTTTATAAGAAACTGCTGCATACAAAAATCAGAAAACTAACCAGTCTTATGGGCATTGTCTGGATAAATACACTGCACCTAGTCATATACTAAGATCATTCATATGAACATTTAACTCCTAATAATCTTTGTGTAAAAAACTCAAAGAAGAGATTAGTCAATGTAGGGGTTATTGATTAAATGCAACAGATAATTTTATTTCTTAAAATCGGGAATATTTTCAATAATAAAGAGAATATATACATTTATTTTAACTCTCATAAATAAATACAGAAGTAGATGAGGTGTGGGGGAGGGTATTTGAGTATATTTTCTGTAAAATAACAAATCACAGAAAATTATCTAAGCTGTAAAGACATCTCTGCTCATAGACATTGATAAGCTAGTTTTCAAAATTGCTATGTGATGTCAAATCTGCTTTGCATGTGATTTCAGGCTTATATTTATTTTATTATGTTGCTTATGCTTTAAATTGCTTTATGTTAACAAATGCTGTCTTATGTTTTGCATCATAGTGGAAGAATTTATTCAGCTGAATGGAACTTCAAATAAAGGTACTGGAGAAATTTATATCCGGAAGATATAAAATTCTCAGCATTGTATTTTTTTAACACTGATGCATGATCATTTGTGGATAACAGCATGGAAATTACTAACAGCATTTAAAGTTTTGTTTGTATTTTAATTACATTACAAAGCTTGCTATTACTCTTAAATTATTCTACAGTACAACATAAAATATAATTTAATAAACATACTGTTACAGCCCAATATATAATGCAACTGTACTAACATATATTACTGTATTTAATAATGGCATGCTTTTCATCTTGAATCATTTTACTGTTAAGAACTGTATGTGAAACATAAGCGATTGTATAAATGTGGCATTTTTTTTATCCTCTATTTCAGCTTAAGAATGCTGTTGAGGCCAGTGAAAATATTTTATGTAATATGTTTTGAGGATTGGAATTCAAATAGTCACCATGTAAATAATCCTCCTGTTATGATGCTCTTAATAATTAATATTAAGAGCAGTCATTATTATTTTTTTTATTTTTTAGTTAGTTACTAAGTGTGTTCTTAAGTATAATCAAGCAGTATCACCACTTAAATAAAAACATCCTTGAGCTGAGACATAATGTAGAATTTGTAATTGTGAGTAAAAATATAATTAAAAGAATTGAGCATGTCTATATTAATACTCGCCATTTTATAATGTATGCATTAACATCTTTCAGTGGCCAGTCAGAATGGATCTGAATGTGATGGTTATGTTGTTGCTTCGGAATCTTGTGCATTTCCATCGGTTGCTGGTAAATTAATACGTGAAGTAGAACCTGGTGAAATAGTAGAAATAACTAAACATGGTATTAGATCAATATTTATAATGCCCAGGCCTGCTGACAAATTGTGTCCATCTCTCTGTGTATTTGAGTATGTTTATTTTGCAAGACCAGACAGCGTTTTGGAAGGTAAGTTCTTTTTAAAATTTTTAATTCGAGAATATTTTGTTATTAATTACATAATTTCTTCATATTAAAATTTTTTATCTTAATCAGAACCTTCTTGATTGTATAGTAGCAGTATTACACACCAGATAAATAGCTGCATGTACTATTTTAAAATTTTGTAACTAATTTAGGAAAAGTCTTAAGTGTAAGTTCCTAAAAATGTCAAAAATATACTAGATTCCTCAGAACATTTTATGACAGTACTTTCTAAAGTACTGAGGTTTATTAAACACACTTAAAATATAATAAAGAGCAGATGACTTTAAAGAAAATCTATACTCTGATTGCACTTTATAATTATGACTTGCAAAATCTGTGATAGCTTCTTATCTCATCATGTAAATTTGATAAATATTAACCTTACTAAAGTTATAGTGGTTTTGCTTAAGATGTGTAGCTTAAAATATAATAAAATTTTTATTCATGACTGAATCCTATAACCTGAAACAGCTGGGTCTGTTTGAGAAGGTCAAACATGAAGAAACAGTCAGACATGAATAAAAATGAGATCAGCTATGAGTGCTAACTTTTTTTTATTAAAGTAAGCCTAACTAGTATAGCATGTACACTGATGCTGAAGAACCTTTTCACTGAACTATTGTAAGTATAAAAGTATACAAAATTTCGTTAAAATATATTAATCTTTTCTTCATTTGTCATAAACACACACATTTACACAAATACAAGAATTTACTTTGCTATGAAGTTGCATAAAATGGATAATTTTTGAAATAGGACAGAAAATATTTTTATACCACATTTCATGTTTATTTAGGTAGATAATTGTTAAAAAATAAATATCTAAGTTAACACTGACACAATCAATTAAATAGCAATGATACTTTTTCAGGACAAATGGTGTACACAGCAAGAATGCAATGTGGAAGACAGCTTGCACTTCAAGCTCCAGTAGATGCTGATGTTGTCAGTGCTGTTCCTGAATCAGCAATACCGGCTGCTCTAGGATTTGCTGAACAGGTTAGATGCCTTTCCCCTGAATAGTACCTTGATAAACATAATTAAGTTTTTGAAGCATGGTTGTAAATGCAATAATTTAAACATTAAAATTCAATGTGCTGTTGCTTATCCCCTGGCTTAGAAATGCTAGACCAGGTCCATAAAATCTCAATGTCTGAGCATGAGAGCAGCCTCCTCCTCTTAGTCTTCCATCATTAAATTCAATAACGTACCAAAGCAATCATTGCTATGAGAAGGAGTTGAAAGTGACAGTATATGAGTAAGTTGCAAAAATCTAGTCTGCTCTTCAACAACACTTTTGATGTGCCCATTTCCGAATCTTGACAAAACAGTTTGTAAATATCTAGGTCCTTAGGAATTAACATAGGCCAGTCACCAATAGCTTATTATGTTGCTCCAGTGTGACATTAATTCAACTACCTACCTTGTTCCTAAGCTTTAATATTCATGAAATAATGCATTAGAAGGCATTGTGTTTAATTTGAGATAATAAACAAGTGTTTTTGATAATAAGTATTGTCATGTTTTTTTTTATTTTGCATAGCTCTGTGAGAGGCATTTTCTTTCAAGCTAAATATAGATGGCAGTAATTTTTCTGCGGCGATATGCATTTCCTGTACGTATTTTAAATGTGATGTCAATTATTTTGTTTTTCAAATATAATTTTCAACACTTAGTGAATAAAAATTTAAAAGAATAAATTCGGAATTGATATATGATTGGTCAACAAGTAGATTCAACCTAAACATTACCAAAATGAAGACAAACGAATTGAAGTTACACTCAAAATCCCTCTCATATTCTTCTAGGAGAAACTATTTATATCCTATGACACAGAAGTAAGGTATTGACCATTGATAATTGGCCTTGAAACAATTACACATCTTTATGGATGCTGCTATCAGTCTAACATTTCTTGAACAAGATTCTATTGTTGGTGCACTTCAAATTTAGTTTGAACTGCAATATTTCAAAACATTTTTATGAGTTGCTAAGTGATAAATTTTAATCAAGAGTTTGTCTGTAATGCTCATATGCAATCTATCTCAATTTTTAAAAATCATGATCCCATTCTCAAAGACAGAAAAACTTAGTATAGACATCAGTAGTTAGATCCATATTTTGAACCCAGAAAATAATAAAATATAAATGATTTGTAAAACAATAATTGATAATAATATATATGTATATGCTGAATTCTTTTAAATTAATTCTGTAAAGCACTAAATTAGCCAATTACTAAATTTGGCTAGTTTGAAGGGAAACTACAATATAAAATATCCAAGTTAGTAAGGCCTGCCTTAGATATTATCATACAGCCTTGATTTGAGTTTTGACCTACATGAATGGAGATGTGCTCCTGCCCTTAAATCACCATCTAAACCTATGGGAGATAAGTAAATCGTAATTGGTAGGAATTAGATAAGAGTATAAAACAATCATTGAAAGAGATGTTGATAAATACTACATAATATATACACTGTAAATCTCTTGATAAATCTTATATATTCTTTTTACCTATATTTCTCTTTTTCTAATAACACACTGTACTAGAAATACATGCTTTATAATTAAAATTTAACCCATTTGTTATCATTAACATAAGTTTGCTTCAATATACACTTATGTTTTCATTAAAGTTGCTATTTCCTATTATATGTACATTTGCGGAAAAAAAACCTTAACCACCTCCTTTATTTCAAGCACTATTCATACTAGAGCAAATTCAAAGGTATCATTCAATAGGGAATAACGTCCTATAAATCTAAAATCCCTTAAAATAAAAATAAAAATTGCATAAATGGACGTCTTTGTATCAAATTTTGGACAATTTTCTTTATTCTAAAACTTACATTTTTTAAAGTTCATCATTTTCTTGTGGTGTAGATACTACAATAAGAAATACTGACCTAAAGTTGTGTATTATGTTTGTACTTATTAAAAGTTGAAACACATGACACATTTTGACGTTTTATTTATGCAAATTTAGCAATTTAAGTACTATTTTTATTTTTATGAAGACTAACAATGAATGTGTTACAAAGTGTTTTAGTGCTAACTTATGCCGTTTCAATACGATTTTTACAATGCAACAATTCATATTTCAGTCTGGAATAAAATATGCTGAAGTATTGTGTAAAAACAGGTATGTTGGAAGGACATTCATTCAACCTAGCACAAGGCTGAGACAGTTAGCTGTTTTGAAGAAATTTGGTCCACTGAGTGAAAATTTTAAGGATAAACGTGTAGTTTTAATTGATGATTCTATTGTACGTGGCAATACTATTGGAGCCATTATTAGGTTGCTGAGAGAAGCAGGAGCTCGTGAGGTAAATATGCCTACTCTTCTCTGTAATTTGTGCAATAATTTAATTCCCAATGCATCATATAGCATGCAAAAAAACATTGGTGTGTGCTTGGCAGCTTACTGCTGGTGGAGTAACGAGGGTTAACTTTAACAATTCTTAGTATAAAATTAGTTCAATTATTTGAACACACATGGTGCAAACTAACTATGTAATCTGTAATTTATAATGGTTTTAAATATTTTCAATCCTTTTTATTTAAAAAATTGAATTACAATTTCTTTTGGATTTGCCTTTTAACTAAAATATTACATTTATTTCAGAAAATTTTTAAGTCAAAAGGAAGGATTAACTTGCTTCTGTATCAGTTCTTTAAAATAAGGAAAGAAGCTTGGAAACTGTGATCTGTTCTTACTTTTGATGACTGAAAACATCACTGTTGCAAAATCAATCAAAGTCCTCCTCAATTTTTCAAGGTCCATTTTTCGGATTACCCCATTAATGATCTCAAAGACAGTTTCATAATTAAATGGGTTTTTATTCGCAGCAGAAAAGGATTTGACTTTTTTCTTATCTTATATCACTAGTATCATCTTGCGGAACCCAAAATGAATTAGATAAGTCTAAATTCTATGGTTCAAGGCGGAGCTACCATGGGATATATAAATACCTTTGAGTTAAAATGTAATTTTTATAGTTGAATTTTGAACACTTTTATTAAGTGTCCATAGCATATTTATACCATTAAAATGGAAAGCACAGTACAAAATCCTCCGGACCTCGGCCATTTCGGATTATTTGCATTTTTGTCAAAAAAAAAAAAAAAAAAAAACTAATCTAACCTCCCCTTGCGCGAATTTTGCAACAGTAAAATAGCAGATATAAATAAGAATAATTTTAAAAAAGGGAAATAATAATAATTTTTAATACAATGCAACAAATTTTACTTCACATTTTTCTGCGTGGTATTTACTCTGAACATGTCCGTTATATTGCGTTGTTTCATTAATTAGGTCCAGGTTTAATTTCTTGTTCTTTACAAATTGTCAGAAAGATGTGAAAAAGTGAGACCCCCCCCCCAAAAAAAAAAAAAAAACGCTGGTTACCAAAGCGTCTGGATTTGGACCTCTGTATTGTAAATATGTATGAAACAGAAAAAATGCGTACCTGACCAGCTAATTTACAGCTTGAATAAATGGAACCAATTTATATAGAAAATTTCACTTAATATTGGAATGGGAAACATGCATTGCTTAATATTAACTTATATTTTAGTGCTTTATATTAACTTTCTATTATTTCATTTAATCATTTGACAATGTGATATTAATATTGCCATTTGTAATTGAAAACTTATCATGTACTTTAAAAAATGTTAGGAAATTTAAATATGCATTCAACTTTTTACTTTGTAAAATTTTTTTATGTGATTTAAAACTACAATGTTAATTACCTAAACATTTTAAATGATGCAGATGATATTTTCGTATCAAAATTTATGTATGAAAATCAGTATTTTGTGGATGGAAAAAAAATCATGGGCCTTATGTGAATCAAAAACTGCATTTTCTCAGCAGTTTCAGTATGAATTTGAGTTATCTGTGTTTTTTGGGACCACATTTTAGAACTTTAACTGATCCTTGTTTGCAGATTATATGGAATAATTAATTATTTCTCACATCATGAGTAATGGAAACTACTTTAGACTTAGTGATACAGAAATTTTATTTAAATTAATCTAGATGTATAGTATAATGTATGTAGATGTAGTATATAATTACATGTTACAAACTTCCATATTTAATAATATACTAAAATACACAATTCACATGTTTAGTTACTTTTATTAAGGTACTTTGATAATTACAAATCAAAGCTTTGATATCAACCTTTTACATTCAACACATTATGTTATCAATTTTTCGTCGCCATCCAAGTGAAACGTACAAAGGCAAAATTTTGCCAGAAGTTTTATTTTAGATCAGAATGTCAATCTTAAGTCTGGTGAAGTTCAAGTCATTATTCTTTGCATGAAGGTTAGATTTCTTGAGAAACAGAGTTCAACTTTGAGTCAAGCTTCATGATTATAATTTTTCCCCTATGTTTTTCACTTGTAAAGTGGATAATATATCCTAACATTTTGGTATAGATTTTATGGGCTAATCAAAGTTAAAAATAAAAAGTTCATTCATCGAAACTCTGAAAGCCATATGATGAAAATGTTTTCACTAATCTTTACTAATATCCTTTATTTTCCTAGGTTCACATTCGAATTGCATCTCCTCCACTTCATCATCCTTGTTACATGGGTATCAACATTCCAACAAAGGAGGAACTCATTGCAAATAAGTTGAATGCTGAAGCATTAGCAAGACAAATCGGTGCAGACAGTTTAGTATATTTAACAGTTGAAAACTTATTATCTGCAGTGCGAAAGAATGCAACCACAAATGGCAAAGCTGTAGGTCACTGCACTGCTTGCTTAACAGGAGAATATCCTGTTGAGTTACCAGCTGAGTTGCAGTGGTGAATCGCTTCAATAAAACCAAAACTATAGTACCAAGTGCCTTACATAGAATTTTATTGGTGACTGACGAGATAGGACTAAAACTCCATTGCTGGTTTCCAGAGCCATGGAAGAATTTTGTTCACTGAGATTTTTATACATTTGAACTTTTATAAATCAAAACCATTTAAGGAATTAAAAGCAAATGTTCTTAATCAAAGAATATACAGATTGTTAATAATGCCATGCATGTAAGAGATGTTTGTTTGTCTTAATACTGTTTTAAAATGAATAGTTTAATTAGAATGAAAAACTTGTATTTATTACTAGAATATTTTATTTACTAGTAACATGATATATTACATATTTTTTTATTTGTACAATTTTTATATTGAAAGAAAAATACACTAATTGCTATAAGAAACAACTGTAATAAATCATAGGGCACAATCATTAACATTAAAAATAGTATGCAATTACTAGAAAAATATACAACTGTTACTCTTAAACAGTGTTTTTGATCACTGATAAACTATATCAAGGCTTTAGTTAACCAAACAAAAATTTTTATTATATATATATACATAACATAAGCATTGTAAATCCTTCTTAATTTCAATACTGTAGGTACATCACATTTATAGAAAACAGGAAAAGTACATTTACTTACAGAATGTCAACCAGAACATGAAAATCCAAATGTCAAAGTTGAAATTTTCAACAGAGTTCCACTTAGTCCATAAGCCTTGCTCCTTTGATTTTCTTTATCTCATTAGACTAATTCAACTATAACAGTATCATGTGAAATTTGAGTACTAAGTGGAAATTAGGTCTAACCCTCTGAGGGGTTCACACGCATATATCTGTTTATTACCTGCAGTCTTTCCTGCATTACTTCCGGCCGGTTGTTTTGACCTTCTTGATCAATGGAATTGTTTTTCAGAGAATTATTTCAATCAACAGATGTGGTTAGTCAGTCATTATGTGGGTAGTGGGTAAAAGCAATACTACTCAAATCTCATGACGCTTAGAGGGTTAAGAATAACCAATTAATTTGCTGTTTGAATATAATTAGTAGAACTAGGATTTTGTTGACCTAATTGCTAGAAAGTAAACTATAAAAATGCATTTGACACCCCCCCCCCAGAAAAAACACATAGTGATCTAAAAAATATATTTAAACTTATTCTTTTAAGCTTAGCCTATTTGTTAAAAAAAATATATATATAAATCTAATGTACATTTTCTGAGAGTTCTGTTAAATTAAAAGTTCTGAATTTTACAAAAAGCAATTTAGTTTGTCATGTCAGGCCAAATCTGTCCAGAGTTGTAAAGAGAATGAACCCCACAAGCAGATAAAAAAAAAGAACGATTTCTATGGTCTGCCAACAAAGCTAAACATTGAAATGCTTCCTTTTACTTATGTAACCAGAGAAGTACACTTTACATGAACTGTTATAATGGTCAGCCTCCAGAAATTTCAACAAGGGAAAAGTACCCCCAATAGATGAAAAATGAGGTTTCAGGAAAATTAAGCCAAAAGTTCCCTCTTTTGAAACCTGCGATATATATATGATTTGAATAACAAAAGCTCAAACCTGACTGAAAATACTTGAAAAAATACTATTGTATGAAAAATACCCAAACTAATACACCTCAATCAACTTTGCATTTTCATGAAACATCTATTCATTCAAATGTTTCAGTCTAGCCAAAAAAGTATGCAGGATCAGTCACTAGTGCACAATGTTTTAATGTTCTTGGCATCACTGAAAATGAGCCCATTTCCATTATATTGGTAAAAATGAAAATTGTAATAAAATTTTCATTAATTTTTTTAAATATAAATTCTATTCATTGTATAAATACAGGATTTACTGATTATTACACCTGAAAAGATTGGCCATCTAAAACTCGTATTAGATTTTTAAAATTTACTAAGAAACTGACGGAAATAGAGAAAGAATTAAAACATATAAAATTCCTAATTAGAAAATAATAAAAAATAACTTTTTGAAAAAGTGGGATGCAGCATATTGATAATCTAGCATTGTATATTCAACATTTTAAGCAAATATTTATTTCCTTAATAATATTCCCACATGCATTGGCATATTTAAGTTAAGTAAAACTAAATATTCCATCTAGATTCTAGCTATTTAGAAGTTTAAAAAAAAATTTCAGTCTAATGTTCAATTGAAAATTCAACTTCAAACTAATAAATTGAGCTTATTGTCTTTCTGTTAATAGTAGGAACAAGGCGTTTTGCACCTTTTGGAACAAAAAGGAAATTTAGATGGTGTACCAGTTTGTCACTATTGCAACATGTCTAAGAACTCGTGATTCAGTGGGTGTTGGGACATGTAATATAGAGAATGCCCTTATAACTTATTCTATGGAACAGTCTTGAAATTCATCAAAGGTAGTTTCTTTAACCCTTTGAGTTGCAAGATTTCCCAGAGTGGCATGTTTTCACCCAACTTTTAAGGTCGAAAAGCTAAAACCTGAAGTTAGTGTAGAATAATGTGTCATAAGACTAAGAGTCTGAGTTAAGGCTGGTCTTTTATACGTGCATCTCTGAGGCATATGGCCTTAGGGGAGTCCATTTGTAGAAAGGAAGTAGACTTGTATGAAAAATTACATTGTTCTAAATCATGAATGGTGACCACTATAGGGGATTATTTGTTTCACTAACTCTGAATCACTGCTATTGTGCCGGTATACAGAAATCAACTCAGCCAGAATGTGTTAAAAAATAGCAATTTTTGCGAATGCATTATTTATGTTTAACCTGTCCCCTAATTTAAGGATAAGACTCATTCAAAGCCGTGTGACATGAATGAATTCACCAAAACCAGAGTAGCAATTTTTTAATTTGTTTAGATTGAATTTCTTGGTATTTACAAACGAGAATAACTAACAGAAATTTTCAAACTGTTGCAGTTTCCTTCGCGTTTTGCTAGGGAAGCAGTGGAGATTTGTCTCAATCTGTTCATGGCACAAAATAGATCAAGAAAAAATAAAATTTGATATTGATGGGTTAGTTATCTTATAAAAACAAGTCATGAAACAAATGCCTTTGGTTGCAATTGTTGTCAGGATAACCCAAGGCAGGTTATGGCAGGGAAGCTAGGCTTAAAAACTAAAGACGACTTGGGCCAATGTTTAAATTTTAGAAAGAAAACAGACCAGTTATAAAAAAAAAAAAAAGCTTTGTCTTTCCAGTGATTAAAAAAAAAGCCCATATCTTTGCAGGTTATGGAAGCAGTTGGTTGGGCTATTACATATTGCAATTGAATTTCAAATCCTAATTATCTGAGTATGGAGCTTTGTGAAATGAGAATCAAGAAGGAGGTTACCAGGACCTATGAGTTGTGATTTCTTTAGTGTTTTTCTACTTGTGTTGGGCAGTTTCCAGCATTGGCAGTCATCAAATAAGCATTGAGAAAAACATGTGAATCAGTTTTAAAGCTTGTCCCAATTTGTAGAACTGATGAAGTTAGCCCATCCTTTCTATTGACTAAAAATGTCAAAATATATCGTTAATTGCAAAACTTGGTAGAGTTCATAGAAAATAAAACAAAGGACAACTTGAAAATAATATTGTAGTCATGCTGAAAAGTGTTCATGTATGTTTTAAACTCATTCTATAGAAACTCATCCAATTATTTTGAAGGTATTAATTTAATAGATTTAAGATATATTACTCCAAATGTTTGAAGAAAAGTATTCTTTTGGTCGGATAGCAGAGGTTAACATAAAAAGTTCTTCAATTACCTTTGGTATTTTTTTATATAATTAGTGGATAACATATTTATTTTATACAGTGGATATACTTTTATGGATTAATTTTCATTCACATTGGTGTTGATAAACTGCAGACTTTTAAAAAACAATCACAGGTTTAAAAATTATATTTACAATGGCTCTAAAACAACAGCTACATAAATTCTTAACTGCCAACAGCTGAATAATGTTAGTGTATAATTTATAAATATCACATTTTCTTACATATTGATTTCTAAAAATTCAAGTAAACATTGAACTTAATTTAACAACTTTTACAGACAACTAGATAAGAGCAACCATTAAGGTTTTCTGAATAGTTCTTCAATTTCATCAATTTTCTTTGGGCAATCTGATGTTAATACTTCATAACCTTCACTGGTTATTAATATATCATCTTCAATACGTATACAAAGTCCCCTATACCTCTCAGGCACTTTGGTATTATTCTTTGAAGTGTAAACACCTGCATATACAAATATATCAACATAACATATATATATTTTAACACAAGTTCCATGTATGCTAAATCTTTGTTTAGTAAATTAAACAATGTTCTAAAATGTGCACTTTTCTTTCAATTAGTAAATATTTTACAATAGAAAACTTATTAAAAAAAATTTTACACCTATAATACCAGAAAATACATTCACATAACATAATAGCAAAACAGTAACCCCGTGATATACCATGTTTCTTTGGGGACAAGAGAAAGTGATTGCAAGGTCCTAGAAAAACTGGACTAATAGAAATAAAAAAATTTAAATAATACATTAAATTACTCATTTTTTAAGTTTAAAGTTAAGTAAAACTACAAGTTAAAAATAAAATCGATGTTGAACTCTTAAAATAATACCACAACAATTTTATTCACGCTTTTAATGAACTCGAATATTTATTTACCGATTCACTTAAGGAAAACCGCTTGAAACAACACTGTTGAGAATCTAATTCTAGAGAAACAGATTAAGATTTACCTGAAGTTTTCACTTCCTGTAAATATTGACTTAAGGTAGCGACAAGTAATTAAAAAATAAGTGTGTAATGTACTGAGCTGCAATATAGCAAGGGATTACTGTATTATAAAATGTAATAATTCATTTAGGAATTAAAACAGTTATTTAAGAGTAAATGTTTATACAATTGGCAAAGATTGTGGTATTTATCATTTGTTACTGCAAATTACTTTTCTTTGAGCTTGAAACAACTTTTCTAAATGTTTCACTAGTGTAATGGATTTGTGCAAGAATCAGCTCAAATTGTTTTTAATACGAAGTGAAAGTGGATATTTTAAAACTTTTGACAAGAGCCCAAAATTGAACTTTTAAGAATTATTTCTCTAGTAAAAATTTTTTAAGGATGTTTATAAGATTTATTTATATGAATCCTGTTTTATAGATAAAAATTTGTTTAATTCAGAAGAAAATCAATTATTTTGCAACACTTGACAAGGAATGCAAACAATCCAAGATGTTTAATTCTCACTATTTACATAAAGAGTAAAAATTAAATTGACACATAGGGTGCAAAATAGAAAGTACTTATTTTTGCATAGAGAATGATACAGTAAAAAAAGTTTCATGTCTAATATTTTTTGCTAGTTTTGCACTTAATAGTATAATATTTAAGTAATGGATATTCTACAAATGTCTAGTATGCTCATTCAATTCATTAAAATGTGCCAGATATCAACTTTTAAGTCTTAACTAATAAATGAACCCCTTGGTTACATTTGACGACTAAGACTCGTCATGCACTTGTTTTGCCTAAGTTACGGATGACGAGTCTAATTCATCATTCAAACTAGGACAAAATTAAACATGTGCATTCTTGTTCATGGCAAGAGTGAGTTGTGTTACAAGACTCTCCTTGAGTCAAATTATTCAACCGTTCTCTAAAAAAATACACTTTATTTAATCTGACTCCATACATAGAAATATTTCATGGCTGCGTTACCAGACATTTTTTTTTTGGAATGAACGCAGCATTAAAAGCTGTGTGACCTTTCTCATACTGTTGCCATTCTTATCAAACGAAAATATAACAGTAACTAGTGTGCAAACGATAATACAAAAATATAACTACCTAATGTGCAAATGATAATCTGAATTACTTTTTTTCAAATAAATCTATACAAAGGAGGTTAAAGCTAACCTGAAGTTAACTTGACAAGTACAAAACCTTCAGTGGCACTTGCTGCACAAATAAAATGCATATAATAGAAGAGTGTATTAGGAATATAAACATGTCTCACCTGGTTCAACAGTAACCACCATTCCAGATTGAAGATTAATGTTTCGAGAAATTAATTCTGTGTCATGTACATCCAGTCCCAAATAATGACTCACATGATGAGGACATAGTTCATACGCAGCCTAAATGATAACAAAATAAACTATGGTTATGATTAAACTGGTTGAGATTAATAAATGTCATTCAGATTGTATATGTTAAAAAACCCTGAAGAAAAGAAAATTATTTTGTATTTTAAATCAATTTTCATTTCCTATTAAATTTATTTAAATAAAATAAACCGCAAGACTAATAGAAACTACATAAAGGAAAAGTTAGTCACGAAAAAAACTCCTCCCCAATAAAGTGCAACACAGCACAGTATTGCTGTTACTTTTGCATTTTAAAAGTGTGCCCATCTTGGTGTCTTTAGGAAAAGATATTGAAAAGTGTCTCCATTTCAGGAATATAATTGGGCCTTGATTCTAGAGAAAGTTTATAGATGTATCTAGATGTTTTGGGTCTACAATAAGAAAAGAAAACTTTTTTACTAAAGGGAAGAATTATTGAAAAATTACCATTTGCATCATATTATATTATTATTTTTTATTTTCTTTTTAAACATCAATTAAAAAAAAAAATAATAATATATTTTTTAAATAAAAAATTTTTTTATGAATTTTTATACATAGCTTTGAAAATAAAGTAAGTAATTACAAATTACTTGCCAATAGCACAACAGTAAAAACAGAAACCATTGTGTAGCAAAAAACTTGGAAATAAAATCCATTGTAGAGAAATGAATAAAAATAATTGGTCTCTTAAAATATTTGCTGAAAACAAATTAATTTAAAACTTATTCTTGGAATATGTGTGCTCTAAAATTGAAAAAGATTGCCTAATTCTATTATGAATGATTTCACATTGTTTTAATTTTGTGCTATTACTTCCCCTAAAGAAAGTTCTCTCACCTATATGGATAAAATTGTTTTTTAACCACTTATTTTTTTGGAATCATGTTTTCCTTACAAATTAAAAAAATGTCTTGCTTTTGAAGCCAAACATCAGCAAACACAAACACGTGAAATTCCAAATATGACTTACAAGTTGAAAAGATCACTTCACGTATCTCCATCAAGACAAGTGGGATTACTAACCTCATGTGGGATAGATTGATGAGGTGTAAATAAGTCGTAAAAGGAAGGGGAAAGAAATAGTTGGTGATTGTACGAATGATGCTTGGTATCAAAAAATAGGAAGTTTCTCAGATAAGTACAACCCATGTGATCAAAACAAATAAGATGGCCTCCAGAATCTTCTTGATGGTACCACTAACATTTTTTTGATTGCAACATTTTAAAAAGCTTAAATATCATGTGGATTTTACAAGGTTAAAAAAAATTGAAATTGCTTTTGCATGGATAACCCACCTGAACCTTTTGTAAGCATTAAATTAATTTTTATCACAGAAATCTTAGAAGTAAGAAAATATAGCTTCTGAATAAGTACAAGGCACAAATTTTTATTTTAAATAGAAAATTAATTAAATAAAATTGTTTTAAGTAATTTATGGTTGCAATTGGAATATATTGGCAACTAAATCATATCATCAATCATCATCATAATCGACAGCAATGAATTACTTTTCCAACAATTCCCTAAATTTTCCCATTTACTTTTAACTGACACAACCAACTTGGCTGTGCAAGCAGTTTATCATAACTGCATTATTTTTCTGCACATAACTAAAACAAGCACTTAACATTTTAAAATTGCATTATTTTCTGAAATAATTTAGAAATTCAATGAGGTATTTTCACCTTTTTTGTTTCAATTTTATTATGTTAGAGGATGAAAATCCATGAAAAATGACGTATATATTATTGAAATTGGAAAACTATTTCCTGAGATATTAATTTTAAATTTAGTTTCCGGTATAAGCGCGAAAAACAGGAATTTCGTAATGGCTGCTCTGTGACATCACAGCGCATAGTAACCCACTGTGCCGGCGTTGCTATGGTTGTTTATAACTTGGACAAGTTCAGTAATGATACTTAGTGTAAAAGAGCTTTATACATTTCTAAAACCTTTTCCAAAACTCTTCGAATATTTCTGTTCTGCATAATATTTTAAATTATTAATTGAACCTTTCACTTGTTTACTTTTTATGATTGCCCTTTTGTAAACAGTATTTGTACTAGTGATTTGTTGGTTCTTAAAGTACTTATTATAAACAGTTACTATCTTATTTACTGCTGCTTATGAAATAAATTTGCAAATCAATATAGACACATGTTGATTTCTTACAAAAGCGATTGTGAGTGTACAGGGAGCATAGATGAGAGATGTAAACAAAAGCTCAGCACAATGACGTCACATCCAATGGCGGCCTGTTTTCAAATCACGTGACTTTGTTTCGTTTTCAAAAAAATTAAAATTGATTTTATAATCATTTCAAAATTATTTTGAAAGTTTAAACGCAATATTTAAGGATTTTTAAATTTAGAAATACTAGAAAAGATCATTTGTAAGCAAAACTCTCGCACATGCAAATACCTCCTTGTTATACACATAGCTAAAGAAATATAAAATAGTGAAATATATTCTTCATACAGTTGTACATGCACAAATTTTATAGAAAAAATTCATAATTTGCAGTTAAATTACCATTTGTTAGGAATTTAAAACCAATTAAAATGATTACTTTTCATCACGACCATACACTCTTCACAAAAGTATTGAAAATAAATAAATAAGGCCTGTTTCTAATGCTGTCACAATTGAATAAATTTATAGTGTAAAATAAAATGTAATACAGAGAAAATTGAAGCCCTTTTTTTAAATACTTATGTAATAACTTTCAAATAATATTAATTAACATAAAATAATTTATAATTTTTTCAAAACTTTTTTAAATAATGTCAGAGAATTGGGAGTTTATTGTATTGGAATATCAATTTAAAGTTAAAAGTTTAACTATTTAAATTTTAGATTGCTTACGGCAACTAATTCCTCCTCTGAAGCAGATTTTGGTATGAAGCCTAGTTCTTGTAGTCCTTTTCCTAATCTTTGGCACATTACTTTAAACAAATAATCCAGACTGCATTTAGTTGTGCACATGTGAATTATTTCTTCTTGTACAGATAAAACAACTTCATATAGCTCTCTTTGAGGATCTGTGAACTTCCCATTAACAGGCCATGTTCTAGCCATGTCACTTGTGTATCCATGAAATTCACAACCTGTAATTTCAAGGTAAAACATATTGTTAACCCATACATAACATAAATTGAAAGTGTTAATAAAACAGAAATAACATGCCCTCTTGCTTATGAGTAATAGGAAAATAGTGAACTTTATTTTTTACTACGGTATTTCCTACATATACCCCATCTAAAAAATTTATAATACATAAGACAGAAAAATAAACTTTACAGCAGGAAATATTTGAAGGGCTATTTGAAGGAAATATTTGAAGTATGACTCTAGTTGTTTCATGTTTTGGAACAATTTATTTTGTTCATACGATTATTATTTTATTTCTGTTATCAACATTATCTGTATATTTATCTAGAATGTTTTGGGGATTAAGAAGTTAGGGCTCATGATGGGGCACCATTGTGTCCTGACATTGACTGATTATGCTCATTAACCTAATGACCCAAGTCAACCCATCCTGCCTATGTTTGTCTACTCATATATTATCTGTATATTTGTCCCTCATATTCAAAGGGGATATATGCTATAAAAAAAGTCAACAGAACATGTAACAAAACATCAAACACACACAATTAAAATGTTCAATCCTATTTCATAACAAAATGTGTATTGCTAAATATAAAGGTAAGGATTTCTGAAAATTTTGATAACTAGTTCAAAAGCAGGATCAAATCCCAAGGTATGAAAATTCATGATTAAAAAATTCGAAAAATCAAATTTATTTGACTTAAAAAAGATTTTTTATTGTATATATATATATATATATTGAAGTCAGATTTCAAAAAATATGTTTCTTCTATATGGTTAAATTTGTTGAATATGAGACAAGCAAATCAGTATGTAGTTTCAAGATAGTATTGATTTATGTTAAACATCAATATATATATAACGGTTAGAAAAATATGGTAGGTTAAATTTTTGAAAGATTACAACAACTGAAACTATCATTGGGCATTGTTACTTTAATTTTAATAAGGAAATAAAAATTTGATAAATTATTATTCATCAAAATAAATAAGATAAATTTTAACATTTGGGCATATTTGTAACTCAATTTTTCAAGTGTCAGTAGAAAATATTGCTTCTACAAATAACAAAAGTTGTTGTAGTAAGATGGCTTTATGAATATCTTTCTTGTCTGCAACATAAACACAAAAATCTAAATGAATTTCCCTTGTTTGAAATAAGGTAACTGGAAGGTATATAGCTAGTTAAATTAACATCAAACTGGAGCAACACAATGCTATTGGCAACAGTCCAGAATCAAAACTTAAGGGAACGATTCAAGGATACCTCATAATTCTGAACCATGGTCAAATGACGAGTTCACGCCTGAGCTGGCACCTCACTCTCCAAACTTCTACACAAGGCCAGCATGAGGACATTTACGGCCATGACAGATTTAACATGCACCAGCCTTGCGAACATGAAGGTCTTTGGTTGGATTGAGTGTTACTCTTCCAACTGGGTTACCACAGCCCTTATATCTATTACAATGTTTCTGTAAATATTAAATCAAGAATCTTAAGTGTTTCTCTTGAAGTTAATCAATGACAGGCATAACACTCAATCAATATATTGCTTTAGCGAATATTAAACAGTTCTTTCTATTTCAACTCAGTCGATTTTCTTCCAGTGGGTTTACTGAATAAGCTAGGAAGCAACCAGTACTTGTTTTAACATACTAAAAAGAAATGTCAAACAGTGCTGATTCCACTATCATAAGTAGCAAATTTCCTCTTGACAGCCTATGTAACTTTTTCCTGGAAAAGACTATCTGAATTAACTGAAAACACTTTATACAATGTATAAACTGGTTTAGTCTCTGCCTGTTTTCAGGAAGCTAAAAGAAATATTTATTGGTCAGTTGTTATCTGAAAATTACCCGAAAACATAAAAGGTAAATACTACAAATAATATGAGTAACCAAATCTGCAGTGATTCAACCTCCCTTAAAAGATCATATTAGTAGGAGTGCAGAAGCAAAATTTTAAACTTATTTGAATAAAATAACATATATTCTGTTATACACATTTTGGTTCAACAATTTTGATATCAATATTGAACTTCAATCAACAAAAAAAAGAAATTTTAAAGTGTGATTTAAAAAAATCTTTTGATTTAAATTGGCATACTTGGCTATATCCAATAATAATAAATCCTATAAAACTCTAAAAGGATTATAACTTATCATATTTTCACTCAGAAAGTAAGAAAATTGACATAGAGAAAGTGCATAAAATGAAATCAATTGTTTACATAACTATGAAATTAATAATGAAAAATTCAATTAATAAAACAATTTTCCTACCAGCATCCATTAAAACCATATCAAAATCATCAATAATTTGATTGTTATCAATGTAATGAATGGTTTTAGCTCTGTCTCTTCCACCAACGACAGGAGGGAAGGCAAGTCGGTCAGCTCCTCGGATTCGACATTCATAGTCCATTTTTGCTTGCAAATGTGATTCTGCAACCATGGGGTGGGAGAATTTTATCACTTCTTTCATAGATTCTGCAGCAATTTGACAAGTTTTACTCATTAACTTAGCTTCTGCATCTGACTTAATGACTCGAAGTCGATGCATTACTGAATGAGGGGATTCTACTGATATGCTACCCGAGTATTCAGATAAGAATGCACGCATTGTTCGGTTTATTTCTTGGAAAGGAGTGCTTAAATAATCATACCAAACAGTAAATCGCTTTTGCGATGTGCTAAATGATTGTAGGAATTTTTCTATATCATTCATATACAGTGCTTTGTCAATACCAAGAAAGTTAGTCACAGTATCTAAATCCATTTTTGATCCTTCCCATTTTACTGTATGAGCAGTTGGTTCAGGCGTAAATAAAACACACTGATGATCTGGTAGGGATTTATCTGGCAAAGTGTATAAAATTAAGACACTATTGGGTTCTTTAAACCCACACAAATACAAAAAATCAGACTTCTGACGAAAAGAGTACGGAATTTGTTCGCTCATATACAAGACCGAGGCGGAGGGTATCACAATTAAATGTCCTGAGGAACTTTGAAGGCGACTATTGATATTTTTCGAAATAATTTCCATCATCCTCTTTCTTCTATTCTTGTATAAATCTGCACCAATACCAGGAGTCACCTCTCCATGTTTCAGCAAATGTGGATGAGAGAGTGGTGTTGGTTGAGAAAACAGTTTTGAACAAGTAGATACATAATTTTTCAAAGACCATTGTCTTTTAGAAAGTTTACACAGAATGCTACCACATTTCCAACCATGTGAAACGGCTCCTGAAAACAGACAAATTATGAAAAAATTCCATTATTATCAAAAATCGTAAAATGACAAAAATCAATTAAAAAAGCTAAATACTTGAAGGAAGATTCATGTTTCTCTTTAAATTCAAAACTATGAAAAACCGCGTGTTTGCTCTGCTTTTTTTATTTGTTTACATTTGATTGATCACGATTACAGAATAAAAGTTATATCGATAACAAATTTTTTTTTATGGTAGGTAGTTGGAACTTGAATTAACGTCAAATTGAATAATAAAAGCAATTGTACACTAAAATGTCAAGAGAAACATCATTAGAGTATAAATAGAAACATATTATCTGCAATCTATTTGCCAGTTGAAAGTATATTCTGCTTTGTAGCATTCCAAGCTAAGTTGACTCAACAGAATGTACTATTCCGAAAATTAAGAAATAAGAATAGATTACAATTACTTTTTAAAGCTGACACAATATACACTACCGTGTATTATTTCCTCGTATTTCACAAATACAGGAATAATAGCCTTGCATACCGAAATATCCATTCCACAGTACAACATTCAAGAAGTTATCCAAATACAAATACAAATATTGACGACCAGCTACAGGCTCAAGCCCAACAAGGCTGGTCCTTTGTTTATGAACTCCCCAATTCCCACAGACTATCCAACTGTATCTTAAATTCGTACACTTCCTTTGAATCAACTATATTCTCTGGCAACGCGTTAAAACTGTCTATTACCCTATTAAAGTGGTAGTTTTTCCTTAAATCCCGATTAAAATGTGTCTTATTCAATTTATACTCATGGCCCCTTGTTCTGTTATCCCTATTGAAATTTAAGCCCTCTGTGTCCCCTTGTTTTACCAACTTGAAAAGCTGAATCAAATCCCCCCTCCTTCTTCTTCTTTCCAATGTATACACGTTTAGCTTACTTAAACGTTTATTGTAGTCGAGATTTGCTATCCCCTTTATTATTTTTGTAGTTCTATGCTGAACCTTTTCAATTAATTCTATATCCTTTCTCATATACGGAGCCCAGAATTGTACAGCATATTGTAGATGCTGTCTTACTAAACCCTTATATAACGGCAAGATTATATTCTTATCCCTTGAAGTTACAGTCTTTTTAATATACCCCAATAACCTATTAGCCTTTTTACCCGCAGATGAACATTGGTGACCCATTTTAAACCCCTGTGAATTATCACCCCAAGATCCTTGACTGTTTCACCCTCCTTTACCTTTACTCCCTGCAGACAGTACTCGGCTCCACTGTTCCTGTAACCCATATGAAGAACTTGACATTTCCCTACATTAAATGACATACACCATTTTACAGCCCATTCGGATATCTTATCAAGATCCCCTTGTAAATTCTCTATCTGTAACTTGGTATTCACTGTCCCCCATATTTGTTAAGTCATCTGAAAATATACTGATTCTATTCTTAATCCTCTGACCTATATCATCTATGAAAATTATAAATAAAATTGGACCCAAAACTGATCCCTGAGGCACCCCACTTATAACTTCTGTCCGCTGTGAATAATTTCCTTTTACCTGCACTCTCTGCTTTCTACTTAATAACCAATTCTTTATCCATATCAATGTTTTTCCCTGAATCCCCAGCCTTTCCAATTTAAACAGTAATGCCTCATGAGGTACTTTATCAAAAGCCTTTTGAAAATCTATGTACATGATATCTACACTGCTCTTATTATCCATCTCCTCAGTAATTTTTTCGTAGAACTTCAAAAGGTTTGTAGAGCAGGATCTGCACTTCCTAAACCCGTCACCTTAAGTTGACTCAAGGGATCCTAACATTTCTTTCTCAAACGTAAAAGAACGTGCATTTTATCAATATAAAACACCATAAAGAATGTAACGAATCCTCGGTCACTTAGCCGGACCAAAATGACGTCATTTTTTAAGAAGCGAAACGCTCATCATAAGGTTACATTTTTAAAGATCGGTAACAAATGGTGATATATTTTGGCAACAATTATCACCAAAGTCAAAAACACGAACGTCTCAACGGAGTAAGAACTCCTTACTCTGCACTGTCTGGCTCTTAATACTGCGCATGCCTGAAGGTTTGACGTAGTAAGAACAGCGTTTTTGGCGACTATGCAGTATTTTGATCCATTTTGCCTTTGCCATAAACTGCCAATAAAGGCAATCCTTTTTTTTGGAAGGACGACGCATTTTCCCTCTCGTTTCCCGCCTTTTTAAGATTCTCTGTCTATAAATCGAGGCTGGGTTGATGACCGCGCGCGCGCGGGAAGAAATGGATGGCTGGGTTTCATGGCGCAAAGTGTGTTGGATGGGTTGGATAATAACTAAAAACGGATATTTCCTCAAATCAACAAGTGAATGGAAATTAAAGTTGAGATGCGTTCCTGGTCAATGTCAAGAAAGCTTGTAAAGTTATGCGAAGAAAAAATATATCGTCCCAGAAAAACAAGATTTTTTAATAGAAATTGTTTCAACTGTAAATTAGAACAAGTAATAATAATCATTAAAGCTCAATTCTTAAGTGATAAACTCTTTTGGAAAGAAAAAAAAAATCACAAAAACGCATTGAAATGTATTGTAATTTGCACAAAATGTCTTTTAAATATTTTTCATGTTTGTTTGTGTATGAAACAATAGATTTAATGACATGAATTCTTTGAGAAGAAATACAAGTTTGCATTTGTATTTATAACAGAGCAATTTGTTTATTTTTAGCCACTTTTTGCTCACATAATTAAAAAATCTTTTCCCTTACAATTTCAAAATAATTTAAGTGCCCTCCAGTTAACTGCTCACTTAATAAGTTTACAGTGCAATAATTTTTCAAAATCGTGCACTCAAAATCACATAACTTATGCACAAAAGAGGAATGCGTATAAATTTTTTTAAACATGGAAATGAAACATATGAACATCAAATAATTAAAATCCATCAAATTGTGAAATATTTGCCTAGTTGACTACATTTCGCTGAGCACTGCTTTGCTGACAAAAACAGGTTTTTATCAAATAATTCATTTCATTTTAAAACCAGGTTCGAATTCACATGTAAACAGTAAAAAAATTCTTTTTTATATTGCAGCTTTACTTGAGGAATAAATTTGCAATTTGGATAAAAAATATACGTCTTGAAATTTCGCACTTCTTTGCAATGCTACATTTGAGAGCAATGAGTATTATTAGTTTTTATCCAATAAACTAAGTTACTGAAAAAGGGTTTCTTTTATCTTCAAGACTCCATCATAAAAGTCGAGATTCAATTTCTACCAACTATTTCAGATTTTCCATTACATTCATAATTTAGTTGGATGTCTCTATAAACATCGAGTTCAGTAAAAGTGCAATTTGATGAAGCGTCTACCATATTGAATCATTTCGAAAAACAGATAAAAAAGTACTTGATACATACAGGTTTAAATTGTTTTGCAAGTGCCTTTAAGAAATAAAATCAGAAAATTGCCAAAACATATTGAGAAAAAATTCGTTTTAATTATACACTTCAAATTTTTTCAACATTTTGTGTTCTTTTTTATTATTATTACCTATAAAAGTATCAGGGCCGTCGTAGCCTGGTTGGAAGAATAGCGAATTAGCAACTCGAGATTTGCGAGTTCGAAACTCGATCTTTCCAATACCCGTTGCATTGTGACGATTAAAATACCTACCATCTCTAAAGATCATGTACTATAAAAAATCATCAGTGCAGAAGTTAAACTTTTGGTTAATATGAAAGTAAAGTTACTTAAAGGTAAATTATGAACCTTCTTTATGTGCATTTACTACAAATATCTAAGCAAATTACTAATATGTGTGTGTTGGATAGGTAGTTAATTAACGTTGCGCGGAATCAATTCCAAATAGAAAGGTCTGTGGACCACGTTATTGGAATCACGGTCAGCTGACGAGGCAACACCTTAGCTGGCACCCCACTCTCCGAGCTACCACACCACACCATCGTGAGGACGTTTGTTTCCACGACACATTTAACGTGCACACTTCCCCCCGTATATACGACGGTCTTTGGTTGGACCTAGTTTCGAACTCGCAACCTTCAGGTTGCTAATCCGTTATTCTTATAACTGGGCTACAACAGCCCTAAGTGTGTGAAAAAAAATTCTAAGTTGTAAAAACACTAGTCTGCAGGGACCTCGCAAGTGCTTACATAATGGGGCCGACCTACCGGTAAAGTGGTTATGTTGTTAGCCTCTAGATCCAGAAGGTTCCTGGTTCGAATCTGGGTCCGGGCATGTATGTTTGTAAGCGTATGGTGTAGATGCGGCTGGTTCACCTTAAATCTGTCGTGGCCGAAAGTCCTCACGTTAGTTGGTGTGGAAGTTTGGAGAGTGGGGTGCCAGCTCAGGCGTTGCTTCGTTACCTGACCGTGATTCAAAATTACGAGGTGTTGTCCTCGGATCTTATCCTTAAGGGATCGATCACAGACCGTCGTCAATAGCCCGTTGTGTTGCTCTAGTACGACGTTGATTAAAAATTACCAATTTTACATACTGGGAAGGGGCAAAGAAAATAATTTTTAACCTGTTTTTGTAGAGAAGTGTGAGTTTTGCTTTTCTTACGCAAAGCACCTGAATCGGGAGTGCCTTTTTTTAGTTTCAAACATTCAATTTAAATCCTAACCTCAATTCACCGGAAAAGTGGTTAAGGTGTTAGCCTCTAGATCGGAAGGTTCCTGGTTCGAATCCGGGTCCGGGCACGGATGTTTGTAATCGTATGGTGTAGAGGCGGCTGGTGCACCTTAAATCTGTCGTGGCCGAAAGTCCTCACGTTGGGTTGGCGTGGAAGTCTGGAGAGTGGGGTGCCAGCTCAGGTGTTGCTTCGTCATCTGACCGTGGTTCAAAATTACGAGGTGTTGTCCACGGATCTTTCCCTTAAGGGACTGATCCCGGACCGTCGTCAATAGCCCGTTGTGTAGCTCTAGTACGACGTTAACTAAAAATTACCAAAAAAACCTAACCTCAATTCCAAAAAATCGCTACAAATTTTTTCCCTAAAAAAGTATTTCTTTATTGTACGCTATTTGTTTCTGCTTTATGAAAGCTTTAAGTTGGAACAGTATGGGGATTCATAGAAATTATTTTTTTCAAATACATGTCATTTGTACACATTATACGTACATTATCCGTATCGTTTGATCTAATTATCCGATCGATTCATATTGGGGTTATTTTATGCTTTCTGATAATTTATTATATGCCACTGAAAATGCTTTTTTAATTTAAAGTCTCACAATTCAACTTTGAATTACAAAAGCTGTGTACGTAATTTTTATACCCTCTTTCGTAGTAAAAATAAAATGTAAACAATTTCTTCCATAAAAAACCTATATCCTTTGACCTGATAGTCCAATCGAAATTAAATATTGGTTATTGAAGTGAAAGATACAGAACCACCTTTCTGAAGACCCTGTGCATAAGTGCACACACGAGGGGAAGGTTTGGTATTTAAAATTTCCCTCAGAGGATATAAAGCACAAATGCCTTTATCAATGGAAACATTCACCAAGGGAGATAAGGGAGCATATGCCACCCTAGTCTTGAAAAAAAATCACCTTTTAATTCACAGGGGCGCACGTGCGTACCGGCTTAAGCCCACCTACCCGTAAGAAAGCAAATACGTATATATATATATATATTTTAATTCATGGGCCACATAATTCATTACGCTCCTCAGGCCCGAAAAAAGCAATATATCCTTTTTAATTCATGGGCGTATCTACGGGAATACATAGAAAAAACATGTATCTGTTTTTGATTCATGGGTGCACCTAAGAGGGTGCTATTGAATTTTTACCAGAGACCTGAAAAAGCAATATCCTGTACAAACCCATTAATTCATGGGCACCCATGGGAAGATGCTCAGTGAGTGCGCTCATTAATTAAGGGTGTTGCATTATACTTGAGCCACACAGATCTGTAAATACGTAAGACAGGTGCATATCGTTACGTAGAGCTACGAGTGGGTGGTGCGAGAAATGAAACAATGAAGCTAAAGCCTTCAGACTTATTAGCCTAACGTCATTTCTTCTTAAGAATTTGGAGAAATTGGTTGAGAGATGCGTTAGAGAGGCGAGGTTCTAAAAATTGAACCCCTATCAAGATTTCAACACGCCTATCAGCCTGGGAAATCTACAGAGACTTCCCTATGCGATCTTGTTACGGTCCTTGATAGAGCAGTTAATGGAAAGGAAATTGCTTTGGCAGCCTTTCTAGATATTGCGGGGCCTTTGATAGAGTTCCAACGGATGTAATCCCTTATCAAACGAAAAGTTAACCCATTGGTTTGCACCTGGATAAAATATATGCTGGAGACAAGTATGGCTCGAGCTGGGAGACACACTCACTGTAAAAGTTGTCCACAGGGAGGTGTGTTGTCACAATTATTATGGAGCCTAGTTGTTGACGAGCTCCTAAACAGCACTCACTTTCTGGGCCAGTACTGTCTAGGTTATGCTGATGACAACAATGGTCATAAGAGGTAAGTTCCAGAATACTATAACGGATATCATGAGCACTGCCCTAAAAAGATTGAAAACTGGTGCAGAGAGGTGAACCTGTCGGTTAACTCCAGCAAAACTAGCCTAGTCCTGTTTACCCCAAAAAGGCTGCGAGATATGCATTTCCTAAAAATTCTTTGGAACACCACTTGCGTATTCAGACGAGGAAGTATCTAGGAGTTACCTTGACATGGAGCTTACATGCTCCAATAGTGCACGAGCAGGGCCAAAAGTGTTCTGGGTTTGCAGTCGTGCCGTAGGAATTAACTGGGGTCTAACGCCAAAAATGTTGCACTGGATATGCACTGAGTGATTACTCCAATGGTATCTTATGGGGCCATTGCCTGGTGGAGTAGAACCCGTAATGAGACAGTGAAGAAGAACTCACTAGTCTACAGAGAATGGCGACCGTTGCAATTTCAAGTGTAATGCGTACCACTCCCATCACAGAGTCTAGAAATGCTTCTAGGAGTCCTACTACTATACATAAACAAGTGGGATTTGAGGTATTTTCGTGTTCACAACGCCTCAAACTCATGGGTCTATGGAAATCGCCCTATGAAATGTCTATGTTTAAAAATGTTGCTACGCAGGTAAAAGAACATCTTTATCTACTAATGAGACCTGATTGGATGTTAAAGCAGTTTTGCTTTCAAGCCAAATACAACATTATCTTTACAACTAGACATTTGTCTCCAGTCTGATCAGGAGAGGTGATGAAATTTGGTACACAGATGTTTCAAAAACATATCATGGCACTGGTTCAGGTGCTTTTTGTCCTAATCGAAAAATAAAGCTATCTTTCAAGGTAAGATCTCCACTGTATATGAGGCTGAGGTTCTAGCGATCTCTACTTGTACTTACAACTGCCTGGGGTTGTTAAGATGGTCTTAAAGATCTTCTCTGCCAGCAAGAAGGTC
The DNA here is from genome assembly GCA_947359465.1 of Metellina segmentata. Taxonomy (NCBI): domain Eukaryota; kingdom Metazoa; phylum Arthropoda; class Arachnida; order Araneae; family Tetragnathidae; genus Metellina; species Metellina segmentata. The sequence goes on from OX375875.1 coordinate 63,120,123, forward strand.
TAAAGGTTTTGCAGAGACACTGCTTTTCTTCAATAGCAGTGTGGGAATGTCACAATGCACTTGTGGGTTTGGCTGAGAGAAACGAAGTGTCTCTTATGTGGGTCCCTGGTCATTGAGGGTAATGAAATAGCAGACCAACTAGCAAAACGTGGATATGAAATGCCATTTTTTTAGACCAGAGCCTGTTTTGGCCTGGCTTCAACATAATGATCTGTTATGTGGTTGGATGCAAAATGTAGATTTAGATAAAAAATAGATTATCACTACAGATCAAAGACAAGCCAAAGAGCTCAATCAACAATCTCTCTGGTCGAGGGAACTTCTGAAATTGAGCAGAAAAGAAATCAGGGTAGCTATTGGCCTTCTAACTGGCCATTGTATCCTAAATAGACGCCTCAACCTCATGGTAGTTAAGATGACCCATTACGTAGATGGCAGAGGAGGGTCCTGTACACGTTTTGTGTAATTGTTACTCTACCCACCGTTTCGAGTATCTGGGATACCATTGTATTGAACCCTAGGAATTACCAAACATTCCAATCGGGTACATGATGAAATTTATTTCGGCAATCTGTTTTTATTAGATCAGTCGGGGTTTTTAGTACAGACTACTGGTCACGGTGCTGGCACTCTTTAGAGTTACCCCCACAGTAAGTCATAAATATATATAAAGAAAATAATTCAATATGTAAACAAAAAAATGTTGTTTTATTCAGAGAATCACATGGAGATATGAAAAAATACTGGATTTCATATATTCGAATGCAATTCCAGGCTACAGCGGTTTTTTTTTTACAAATTTTTAATGTGTACGAACACCTTTTGGGAGCCACTGTATATATTTAAAAAAAATTAAGAGTTAAAATTTAGACATTTTTAATAAAAAAAACAATATTTTTTCTGCCAAAAATATTTGAAAATTCATTTAAAAGTTTTATAAAAGATTAGGGGCGAATTCTTTATTCTCTAGAATAGCCTCAAAATCGATGCATACACCATTACTAGGAAACTACAATGCTTGAGATTTTAGATGCAAAGCTGGTTGAATGTAACATTGGCAAGGGCATGAGTTACTTAATTTGTGAAAGCCATATTGAAGATATTCTGAACATTTTCCAACACTATTCACCGTACTATACTCAAGCACTTATTAGTTATTTAGGATCTTGACAAAGTATTTAGGTGTTCCATATAGTTACCAATTTTTCAAATCAACGATCGCTTTTTTGTAGTATTGCTCAAAAAAATGTTTTAATACTTGATAAATTACCTATTCATATATGAATCCTATATAATTCTGTTGTGCTTGGGCATTTAATTAAATAATCTTTTCTTACTGTTGGTAATCTTTCAACAAAAAAGGTGTCCCAATTACATGTCTTTATGGTTGTTAAGTTATTTTCCTAAATATATATATATACAATTTCTGGGTGACATGAGGTGAATATACATACCTTATCTACAATACCCCACTAGGTAGGTTATGATTATAACTATTTAAAAACGAATAACTAAACGTATTGAAACTTCACTAGAGGTTAAATTTCAGATTAGATGCTTTTTTTTTATCTTGATCTTTGAAGATTATTTACCTGTTTGGCTAAAATATATAATTCTTGTAATCAAACTTGCAAGTTTTTCAAACTATGCTGTTTAAATTTTACATGTAAAACCTAGCTAAGGGATGTGTATATAGAATGCTTTCATTTTATAAATAAAAATGGTTTTTCGTAAAGAACTATAAATAATGCACTACAAAATATTCGTTACTATAGTAAATGAGTAGGCTGAGTGGAAAAATAATTAAATTAAATTTTATTTCACATTTTTAAATGAAGATTAATTACTAGCATTATGATTTTCCAATATACAGGTTTGAATAAGTTATTTTCACATATTTTGAGAACATAAATTTGAATCAGTCATATGTCCACTATATATTGACAATTTTAATTTAAAATTTGAATATCTGCGTTCTGTGTAGTAATACATGTGTTTGAATGACAAAAATCTCATTCAAGTAAAATTTAATTGATTTAAAAAAGGTGTTCTTTTGACTACTTGAGTGGTTACTCAAACAAAAAACAAAATAAATAAAATCTTATAATTTTAATACATTTTCAAGTGCACATTGTGTAATGAATCAATAACATTAAGAGCAGCTGTGAAGATAATGAATTTTTTCAACAATTTTTAATATTGATGCTTGTATTAAATTTCTTTTGGTTGGTTTTTATGCTGCAAGGGCCATGCACTTTTGGGAGTTTTGCAAAGTTCATCATCACTTCTAAAGGTGTACATGATTAAATTCGACATGACTAAATAATATAGCATATACTTACTTTTTATTGTTACATTTTTAGCCATAACACTTATAATTTAATATCCAAATTACTTTCACTTAACAGTCTCCCCTCCTGGACTCCAGATGTGTGCATTCTATTCTACCTTGTACAGTACTCAATATTTGAATATAATTTAAAAATTAAGAATTTTATTATCTGCTTCAAAAATCTTTGAATAAGAAATACAAAAAATGTGCTTAGTGATCAATAACTTCTACAGATCTTGCTTGGCAATTTAAAATGTTATTTTAATGGTTCAGGTTGGGTTTATATGGAGAAAGGGCCAAATTCGAACGTACTGCACAAGGTGTAGAATATAGAATATCAAGTAATGGACATACAAACACAAAGACAGTTTTACTGACGTACAAGAGAGAAATACATTCAGGAATTCAACCCGTGCCTCCTACATTGCAGGTTGCTAGAGCAATGGACAAACCCACAACCGTAGTGCTGTGGGAATAAATTATTGAAATTTAAAAGAATTACTAGCATAAAGAATGAGTTGAAAAATATTCTCCAAAAATAAAAAGTTTATATATAACATACATTTGAGATCAGTGCAAATTGGCAGAATGAAAATGAACAAGTTTTTATTGAATGTGATATCTACTTTCACCTTTAGAGTAAAATGAAAATCCTGTTTCCATTGATAAGGAATGTGATCCTACATCAATTCAGTGACAGATGGTTGGGAGTAGAGGCTGAAATGGGACGTACAGGTTTTTTCAAGCAAAATAAATTCTTGAATTGTTTACCATCTTACATTCTTAGCTTACAATAATAATTTTAAAAATTCAACTAAATGAAATAACAATAAAGGAATTAAGATATTTTCAACATATCTAACAAATCAGCAGAACAATTTACCGCAGCAAGAAAATTTTTACTTTAGTGGTTGGTAAAAAAATTGACGAAAGAAACGCATACATCACATCTATAAGAAAAAGGAATATTATTTAAACACAAAATATTCTCAGCTAATTTTGCTAGGTAGCATTAAAACAAGCTACCTCAATGGAACTTGCAAATAATGAATAAAGTGAACAATACATATTTAATATTCAAATATGTGAATGAACAAAACTTTTCACTGCCCACCAAAAAGGGAATTTAGTTGAGTAGCATTTATAAACAAGCAAACGCAACACGATTCACCACTTAGCATAGCAAGCAAATAATATATACATTATTAGGGATTACACCATAAAAAGCAATTAATATTTAACGAGTTGAATTTGCCACACAGGTAAAACATAACATGATATTGACTACAACCTAGGTTCAATCCCAAAGAGAAAGATGCCAGAAGTGTTGATTTTTTATGGTGCAAGGGCCATATTTGGCCTTGTTGCAATAGACGCATGATGTACAACATCAAGTAATACATGCACAAAATGAAATTTTTACTGGCACAGAAGAGAGAAATACAATTACAGAGGAATCACACCAGTACTTCCTACAACTCACAGGTTGCTAGTGCAGTGGGCATAATCATTGTGCCACAACCAAGGGACAACCTAACCATTTACCATATTAACTTAAAAACAAGCTAACCCAAAGTTATTCACCATTAAACGAAGCAAATGAACAGTACAAAAAAGGGATATAAATGAATAAAATATGCAACTGACCGAGAATTTTCATCTGCCCGTCAAAAAGTCAATTCCGTTGGGTAGCACTTAAAAACAAGCTAACTCAACGTTACTAACTATTTAACGAAGCAAATGAACAATACAACACATAAAGGAATAAAATACGTAAAATATGCAACTGACAGAGGATTTTTATCTGCGCGCCAAAAAGTCAATTCCGTTGGGTAGCACTTAAAAACAAGCTAACTCAACGTTATTCACGATTTAGCACAGCAAGGGAACAATACATTTCAAAACGGAATATAAAATGCAGGAAAAATAAGTAAATGAAGAGCCTTCATCTGTCCGTCAAAAAGTTTATTCCGTAGGATAGCATTTAAATACAAGCTAACTTAAAGGAACAAAACAATTTGCGAAACAAATGGATAGGAATGAAAATCTTCAATAAATTAAAATATTATTGCTTACTAAAATTTGGCTTCTAAATAGAAAACATTGGTCGGCACACAAAAGACCACTACTCAAAATTCCTTCCGCTTTCATCTATACAATCCAAATGGCAAGAGCCGCGGTAGCTCAGTCGGTAGAGCGTCGGGCTCGCATCAGAAGGGTTGTGGGTTCTGTCCTCGGCGGAGCCTCCAATTCTGATGATTGCGAGATCGGCGTTTCGACCTGGCTAAAGACCGTCGTGTTCACTAATGGTGACTGGAGCACGTTAAATAGGTCGTGGTCACAATGTTCCCATACCAAATCAATGCCGACCAACCGGTATAGTGGTTAAGGTGTTAGCCTCTAGATCAGAAGGTTCCTGGTTCGAATCCGGGTCCGGGCATGGATGTTTGTAAACGTATGGTGTAGAGGCGGCTGGTGCACCTTAAATCTGTCGTGGCCGAAAGTCCTCACGTTGGGTTGGCGTGGAAGTTTGGAGAGTGGGGTGCCAGCTCAGGTGTTGCTTCGTCATCTGACCGTGGTTCAAAATTACGAGGTGTTGTCCTCGAATCTTTCCCCTAAAGGGACTGATTCCGGACCGTCGTCAATAGCCCGTTGTGTTGCTCTAGTACGACGTTAACTAAAATTACCAATTACCATTACCAAATGGCAAATGCTGATGTACAGCAGGACTGCTAGAATCCTACATTAAATTGGCGACAAGAATAGCGAAATCACCAAAGAAAGTTTGCTCATGCGCATTGCATTTTCGGCTCCTTCGAAATGTCTCTCGCTTGTCTGGAGTTCTTACTCCATTGAGGCGCTCGTGTCAAAAACCATTTACTTCTCGTTCATGTGATTTTCACGGTCCAATCACAAAATTTCGAGTGAAGTGGAGTTGGCCCAAATGCCGTCAAATTGGGGCAAATGGGAGAACATTTGATGCCACTGCAGATATAACGTGTGCAATCCTCCTTGCAGCAGGGCCGCCTATAAATTTCTTGGGCCCCCTGACAAATTTTTGCGCTGAACCCTAAATTTTTTCTTTGTGTAGAGAGTTTTTATTTTATATGTACAAATACCAAACTTCAGAAATGCACAAGCAAACCCAAAGTAAATTAATAATGAACTGGCAAGTAATTATGGAATTAAATATGTATAATATGTTATACGCCTAAAGCCCGAAGTGTGTAAACGTTCGGGCCCCCAGACATTTGTCGGGTTTGTCCCCCCTTATGTCCACCCTTATTGTCCCCCAGACATTTGAAGGTTGCCCTGCTAGCAGACTAGGACAGAGTTTGAATCGAGTTTGGAACTTGCAATCCTCCGGTTGCCAACATGTGCTCTAAGTACATGCACTGGCCCCAGGGCCGGTCAAAGGCCCAGGCACAGATGTAATCGCATAGGGCGCCAAGGTGTGGGGCGCCGACAATTGCCGTATCTAGGCGAGGGCAACGATTTAGGGCGCCCGTAATAAAGAAGCGCCGCTGTTGGTACCAATAAAAACAGTAAAAAACACCGTCCACACAGAATAGGCATAATTTCTGCTTTTTTTTCTTTTCGAACGAGATATAAGAATAACAATGACAAAAGAATTAAATACTACTGTCAGAGGGGTGATTTAGGCTACAGCATTCGAAAGATAGTAATGTGGAAGACTTCGTTAATGAAATTCATTGCTTCAAAACTCAAGTTGCTGAATTCTCCGGTGTAACATGGGCAAGACACCGATTGACAAACCTTATGCTATTTTATACATTTAACAAAAAGTGGCAGAAAATTTGGACTTTTACGACATAATCACACACACAGAATTTGGCTGGCGAAAAGCAATAAAAGTAAAGTTGTAGGATTTAGGTTTTGCAATTTTCCGTGTTAGTTTATTTTGTGAAATTTTTCATTACAAATGAAGTTGCCAGTTACGTTTTTAATTTAATCCTAGTTCTGCTTGTTTGTCATCTGACCGTGGTTCAAAATTACGAAGTGTTGTCCTCGGATCTTTCCCTTAAGGGACTGATCCCGGACCGTCGTCAATAGCCCGTTGTGTTGCTCTAGTACGACGTTAACTAAAAATTACCAATTACCAATTACCTAGTTCTGCTTGTATACATTTTGAGATGGGGCGCCAAGTCCTACCTATACCATTGGCGCCAGAACCGTATATACGGCAATGGCCGGCGCCAACCACACACAAAAGAAATATAAAGAAACTATTTTCTTATGAAGGTGAAAATAAACTTTTTGGGGCAGGAAAGACCTCTTTCAAAGTAAACTTCTATGTGGTTTTAAATCAAGCAATCAGTTCTTTGTCAGAGAGGTTTGATCAAATGTAGAAGCACAGTGATGACTTCAAATTTCTATATGTTGTTCATAGCCTTCAGTAATTGGGGGAGATGAACTGAGAGTACTGTTTAAATCTGCAGACTTTGAATGACAAAACCTAATGTGATATAGATTGAAATGAGCTGCTGGATGAGGTCTTACTTTTAGCACCGATGCTTCCATCAAAGAGCTGCCTCATAAAGACTCTCTTTGTGTTAGTTAACTACAAATTATTTTATAGTTGCCGAATGTCTTTGTTTCCCGATGTTTTTGTGAGTTTAAGAATACTACTTACCATTCCCGTGTGTGTCAGTTGATAGTGGGGAGAGCAGTTTTTCCAAATTCAAACTAATTACAAACTACCTGAGGTCGATCATTTCCCAAAAGCGTCTGAGCGAATTAGCAACCGGCACTAAAGAAAATGAGGTGCTCAATGCCATCGATACACAATCTTAACAGATTTTGTAGAGCAAAAGGCCAGCAAAACACAGCTTTGATGTTTCTATTTTGGTTGTTTTTTCTTTATCAGTGTTGAACATGTGTTTCATAAATCATATGTTAGAAAGAATATTTTGTTAGCGTATTTTATTTTTAATAATAAATCAATGATTCAATATTCAATTGCTGAAATTCTAAACTTATATTGTACATATTATGCTACTAACCACTGCATGGCCAGCACGGCGTTGCCCGTGACAGTTCTTTTCGCGGGGGCAGGTGTGACCACTGCTCGCTAACCCCCGGTGATTGCTACGAATTCCGAAGCAAACCAAATGGGAATTCGTAGACTAACAGCCATCACGGCTGTTAGTCTACGAATGGTTTGCGAAGCAAACCAATAATAGCATAGAACAGAGAATATACCGTCGACAGCTTTGGCAAGTAGAGGATGCGGGGTGGAATGTCCTTCGGGGGTCATGTAGAAAGGAGCTCGTTTTACGTTGAAGTCAGCAACTCTCCAGTACTTTCTGTTCTTGTGTTTCGATGGCTTTGTCCAGTAGATGATGCGGGGTGGAACGTCCTTCGGGGTCCGGTAGAAAGGCGCACGTTTTACGTTGCTCGCGGCAACCCTCCTGTACTTTCAATTAATTAAATTCCCTTAAATTATTGAATTACTGAAAATTTTATTAAATTATTGATTGAATTTTAAAATTTGGGCGTAGCTCAAAAATTACAAAAAATTCGGACTACCAGTGTGCCAAATCACATTGCTGTACGTGCCATAGATTCGTCAGTACAGTATACGCATACAAACACAAAAAACACTTCCTTTTATAATATTAGAGATAATGTAAATGTAATGTTGATTTTACTGCATCAAATGATTTCGTAATGAAGAAGTACCATTGACTTTTTTTGTAAACCAATTACTATGACATAATTATTTTTAAGTACAACGGATGTGTTTAATATCAAAAATCCATTACCTTATATGAAGGCCTGGCGGAAAAAACTGGTAATATAAAATATAATGAAATAAAAATTAATTCACACAGTAAGCTATTCAAAGGAGAGGGAAAAAGTACGTCGAATTTTTGTAATGGGGTGGGTGGGGTTCTCCAAATTATCATCTCGCATCTGCAATAAATATCTCTCGGACCGGCACTGACAAGCCCCTTTGTACACGATGGTCTTCGGCTAAATTCGATTTGGAGTATTTGGTATTTTAATTAATGTCACACAACAGCAACACATCGGGCAATATTTTTACATGCGGGGACACGGTAACCCGGTTGCAACCGGAGGGTTGCGAGTTCGAATCCAGCCCAAAACCGCAGTGTGAAAAGGGGCTAGTGCATGTTAAATCCGTCGTGGCCTCAAATCTCCTCATGGCGTGGTGAGGAAGTTTGGAGAGTGGGGTGTCAGTTCAGGTGTTACCTCGTTATCTGAGCGTGGCTCAAAATTACATGGTTTCCTCGGTTCTTTCCCTTGGGTGATTGATTCTGGACCGTCGTCAATAGCTCCTTGTTTTTCTACAGTACGACTTTAATTAAAATACCTACCTACATATCATCTTTTTCATGAGAGAAAAGTTTTTTTTTAAAAATACTTTAAAATGTGTGAACTTTTGAACCATGTTTAAGGAACGTGCTTTCAGTGAATGCAAACCACCATAAGAGGAGGATTTCCCTTCTGGTTATCCAATGCTCTAGCTAAAGGAGTTAACTTAAATGTGACCAAGTGAATGTACAGGATACATGTCTCCCATAAAAATACTAACGATATCTACCTTTAGCTTTACAGTAAAAGTATATCATTACTTCTTTTCTCTCTATGCTTTCTGTACCAAATTCCATGTAATACAAGTAGTTGCCATACGTCTCCCGGAGTCCCAGCCGATTTTAGTTTAGAGAAAAGCAGTGAGGTTGAGTTTCTTATGTTGTACCGACTACAACTCTCCTCTCAAAAACAACTTGCCTGCTTTGTCTGCAGTACTATCTACTGGACACTGCAAATATTGGAAGATTTATTTTTACTTCCACAGCTTCCTTGGACAGCTCAATCATCTATTTTGAATATCACCAAACTATTATGGATAATTCGTAAAACAGAGTAAGAAACAGATTCCTACTCTAGCATCACTAAAGTAATTAGATGTATTAATAGAAAAGTGAAACAAACTTCCCACTCGAAAGTTTTAGACATTTGTTTGATTATTCCAAGGTGCAAAGAAGTTTTATTGAACGTAATATCTGGAACAGCACCTATCAATAAAGAATATGAGGTATACAAACTAAAGTGATTACATTATTTTCTCCAACTCAGGTGACTATATTTTGATAGAGTGATTTTAAAATTAAAATGATAACGGAATGAGCTGTTTAATAGCAAACAGATAATCACCTGTTCAACCACAACTGTTGAAATACGGACCTATAGAGTACACAACTAATTTGTAGGCAACTTCGTTTCGATTCATAATGTGATTAATTTAGCTTTTTAGCATGGCCTTGTTCTCGAGGCATTGGTGACTTCACAAATATGTATAGGCGTTTTATACTATAAAGTTCTCCAAAATAAAATTCTAGAAAAGTCCCCTACGGAAGTGAAAATCATGCAGTTTGGAATAAATAATTGTAAACAACCACAACTGAAAGGAATAAACAAAAATTTTGCTCTTCTAGTTTTGAGATTGCATTGAATCGATCATGTATGAAATTTACACGTTTTTCATAACTTTTCGTATTATATGCTTTATAATTAATTATATTATAATATATTGTTTTGAAATGTAATAAGAGGCATACATTCTATTCAGGCTATTTAATTGTTTATTGTTACATAATATTTTTTGATCAGTTAATTCCAAATCTGATCAGTAATGAGGAAAAGACCGAAGCACTCATTTAATATTTGAGCTTTAAATTTCAATTGCTCAAAATTCATCACGGGCTCGACAAAAAGAAATACACTTCATAGAATTCATGCTATATCCATTAAATCAGCATCTCTAATCAAATCTTAAAATAATTCAGTTGACACAAATTTTAATATGAAGACTAACCCTTATGTAAATAATATGCACATTTATTTATAACAGACGTTATTACCATTAATATCATATTAATAACCATTTTGAAACTGTCTGCACGACTCCAGAGAAACAAAAGATGTTTGGATATTTTTTGACTGTCAGTACCAGTTACAATGCAGGTTCTTAACATAAATTAAAAATCCTATAATATTGTTACAATAAGATTGTTCGTGAAATAATTGAGGTTGGACATAGTTCGGTTAAAGTATTGTAATTGATAACAGGATTTTTTTTTATCGCATTACAAAATATGAAACTTGAGAGAAACTTACGTTTGAGAACTTTGAGCGAATTTTTCTACCAAACTTATTTTTCAACGAGAAATTTTAGGGATAACTAAGAAATTTTTATTTCAAATAATGATGTGATATCTCAGTCTTGAGACACAAGAGATATAGTCTTCATTCTATATAAAGTACATGTAGTTGAAGTAGTTTGTGTGTGATTGTAAGGGAATGTAAAAATAATTCAATAATATGCGTAATTTAAATTCAAAGGTAAAATAAATTTAATTTTTGGTTTCCAATTAAAATAATTGTTTGACTGTGCATGCTACTCAATATGAAACAGTTTGTAAATATGCAGTTTAGTTTTCATGAGTCGATATTTATGATATTTATAATTTAACAGATCCGTATTTCTCAAAATTCAGCAAACATCCTTCGTTCTGTAGAAAATACACGTGTTTTAAGTTAAATTCATTTTCATTTACTCTAACCTTTCTTTCCACCATGAGTTATATATAAGTTCTTTACAAAAATGTTTGCATAATGAAGTTAAACGAAACTTATTGAAAAAAATTAATATTATAAAAGAAGGTTTTTCATAATGTTATGGTGAATCCAAAAAATTGTGTGATTAATTGACATAAATTGCAAAATAAAAAATGTCTCAGTGTGTTAATGTTTCAGTCAGAAAAACCTTCGTATACGCAATGTTGGAAAACTCACACTACTCCTTCAAAACTGTTGGTTTCTTTTTTTCAAAATATGGAAATAAATAACATACTTCTTAAATTCTTCAAAAGAAATAACAGTTATCTGAAAATTAACATATCTTCAACATTACATTTCAGATACTCAAACATTGAAATCGATAAAATTAATAATTTAAATTTGCGCACATTTTATACACAGAACAGAGTACCATTTTGTTTACCCTTTGGCAAATATTCAAAATTTTTATGTTAAAATTTTTTTTTAATGGTTTGTTAATTGGCTGAATTGAGTTTTATGGAGCAAAGACCACATTTAGTCAAGTTGTGTGAAAAGTTTCAAATGAGCGTACACATATTCAAAGCATTTTAATTTTATAAAACATCGTGGACAATCAAATGTATAACTAACGGACTCTGTGGTTCAGTTTCAGTAGTTGTTAGCGAATTGATTCGAGCGAGACACGAACACGTACTGGAATTTACCCCCAATAAGCGTCTGATGGATCGGTCAATTAAATTGAGAATGCTACTAATCCTAGGTCTTCCCCTCGGAATATTTTACTCTTGTGAGGGAAGGGATGGTATTGCTGGAACTTATTTTTTTCCTTATTCCTATTTCTAACCAAATTCCTTGACCGGACTGTGATCAATATAAAACGAACTCAAAACAGTCTTTTAAGTAATAGAAATATATGCATATATTTTCATTATTTTGTATAAAACACATAACTATTTGCTCAATAAAATATTATATCCGTATAAAATTGATCTAAATTTCATTAGTAAAATAACTGTATATGTGTTTGTGCCTTATGACAATACACAAAAAGATTTTACGCGTAGTTGCATTTCGGAATAAATGTTTGAAAGTTTACACCACAAACAATCAATTTATCTCCAACTACTCGTATATTATTTAGATTTTCATACTTTCATAACGTATCATTCGTCGGCTTGCAGGTGAGAGGCACTTTAAGTAAAACAAAAACATAATTATGAGAAAATGAAGGGAAAAATTATCCTCACCAGCTAAACGAACAAAGTGTGTTTCTCAAGGAGGAATCTAATTTTTATGCAAAGAAAGAATGACTTAGTAGACTTCACCAGATTAAAGATAGACTAGTCTTGGAAAAGCTGAAAACACACATATTTTGAACATTATGACAACTTGAGGGCCGACGAGTATTCATTGAACTCGTGTTAGTAAATGCTCCCCAAATGATTTGTATTGATTTATTCAATAAAGAAAAAGCTTCTAAATTAAAAGGATTTCTTGTATTTTTACCACAGTAAGCTTTCTAACATACAGCTACGGAATGAGATTCAAACTAGTCCTCTATATTTGCGCCTCCTTCATAGTAGAAAAACTTCAATCAATCAAATAATTCAAATATCTTCCACGCATAGAATTTTATAAAGAGTCATCTCCGCATTTAATTGCGCAAAAAAAAATAAAAAATAAAACGATCATGGAAATTAACATTTTAATGGAAATCCCAAATTTTGAGGACAAAAAATCTACACTGCTGTTTGTAAAAAATGTAACACCTTGAAGGAATCATCCGAATGGAATAATCTGAATAGCAACAGGTACGTCCGTAAAGTGCTAGAGCCCGAAGTCGTTCCCTTCCTTCAAGGGATCCCTGGAGCTATCTTTCAACAGGATAATGCACGCCCACATGTTGCAAGGAATGTTCGAGACTTCTTTTCAACCCAACACATGCAACTTCTTCTTTGGCCTGCTTATTCGCCGGATATGTCGCCTATTGAGCATGTGTGGGATTCGGTTGGTCGGCGTCTTGCTCGTGATCCTCGTTCTACATCTTCAAAAGACGAACTTTGGGTGCGCATACAAACAATATGGAATTCTCTTCTACAAGCAGACATTCTACATCTGTTTCACTCTATGCCACGTCGTATAGCAGCAATTATTGCATCGCGTGCTGGCTATACCAAATACTAATTTCGGACACAATTTTTTTTTTTCGCTTTGAAAATTTATGTATTTATTTGTACTAATACAGGCCGTTTGTGTATTAAATTTCATTTAATTCTGATGACTCCTTCATGGTGTTGCATTTTTTACTAACAGCAGTATATTTTAATTTCACCTTGAATGACAAATTTTTAGATTTTTGCCCAAGTTATTTTTGGATTATGAGTATGGAAAAGTTTTAGTTCCTGTTTATGAATACAGAGTAGTTTTGTTGTAACATTAAATTTAATAATAGCTATTTGTAGTTCATTTTTGCATTAAAAAAAAAAGAAAAAGAAATGACAAACTTCTATTACATGGAAAGGGTTGAAATTTCACATACTATAAATATTTTATACTTTTTCGAATACTAATTATATAATTTTTATTGCTTTCTAAGAATTATGTTAAATAAAAAGCATTACGTAAATATTTTCTGGATGGTCTGAATGACAAAAAATATCAGCTTGATAGGAAATTTTCGAAAACCACAAAGATAAAACAAAAGTCTGCAGAAAACCAAACAATTTTTCTCCAAATCACACCACCCATCAATGGGAATTTCAAGAGTGTACTGTAAAATCGAAAATTTTGTAGATTCAATTTAAAAAAATCAAGGTGAACAATTTTAGGTAGAGCATTCTTGAACAGTTTCAGCAAGAATAAGATATTTCAATTAAATGTATTTATCGTAAATGTCAGCCCATGATGCCACTTAAGGAGAATTTAATTCCTAGACGTATATCGCACAGCGTTAGAGCGTTTCCCAGTTTACGAGTACGGTTTACGATTATTCTTATGGAGACGTAGGTCTCAAATTCTTTCCTCCACGATTTATCTGATGCCAGATTTTACAGCATTTTACATAACTATAGCTAACGGCCAACTCAAGTGAAGAATTGGAAAGTGCCTCATTATACCGTCAGATTATTAATCTTCTCATACTTTCTCCGCTAGTCCTTATCTATTTAGAGACTTCAACATATTCGCAGAGTGCATTGATTTTAAATTTAAGAGGCCAAAGTTTCAATTTCTCAGTTTGTGATTAGCTACCATGGATTTTGGAACAATGGGACTCAAACATTCTAGGCTTTTTTCTAAAAGTAAATTATATTAATAATTTCCAATTCAGCATGAGATTAACAGGCTTTTGAATAATGAATAACCCTTTCAGGGATGGTAGGACACCAGACGTGTCACCATCTCTGAATGGGTTAATACGAGTATACATAAATATTCTAGGTATATTAGGCTGAAGTATATAACTACTGTTTCATTTGATATTCTAATGTCAAGAACTCCAGATAGGAGTTGTATATTTACGGTACTACGCTCATCGTAAAATACCGAAAGTAGCAAATATTTGTTTTGTGCAAAATATTTTAAATTTAGGTTATAGATGAAGAACCCATAAAGCACCCAAAACATTTTTGTAGCATTTGAAAGGGTTAAAAATGCAGAGAATGATTTTATATTTAAAACCAGTGTAAGAGTTTAGTTTGTTGCTCTATGGGGAATTTTGTTTCAAGAGGGCTAATTAGAACGGGACCTATCACTGTTTATAGTGAATAAAGATATGCGAATCAAAAGTGACTTGTGGTAATCCTACCTTTAAATATCGATTGTAATTCTAAAATCAAGGCTATGCATCGTCGGCTTACAAGTGAGGCACACTAAGTCAAAACACCAAGTTTTAAATCAGTTACTCAAAGATCCAAGTTTCAGGTACAGGAGATATTAGAATGAAAATGGGACACTTAATACCTATAGTAGAAAATTTAAAAAGTAGTCAATCAAGTATAGTAGTCAATTTTCAAAATTTCTGACTAAGAAATCAGAGAACAAACCGTTTTCTTTTAGAATTTCTCCTTTTCTTCTCAAACATTTTCTTTATTTTGGGTTAGTTAAACATAAGTCACCATTCGTTTTCGTTGAAAAAGGAGTAGCACAAGTTTGTACTTTGGAAATCTTGATAATTTATTGCTAATAAAATTTGTCTAAATATTTTTTTTTTAAATTTAAATATGGCGGAAATACTTTAATGATCAAATTTTGTGAGTGCTTTCAGAATATTTCTGTGATGGTGATTCTCTGAACATAATTTACTTTTTTAAAAGTTCGATCTCACAGCGTTTAATAGGAAATAAATATGACCTATGCAGATAGTCTTTATGAAGCTTTAGATATAGTATTTCTCTTAAACGGCAGGCAAATTCAATAGTATTGTGATGTTATTAAACTTTCCTATGAAATGAATTGTATGTAGTTAAGACTTTTAGCCTTTTCAAAGCATATTTTGTGACCTAAACCAATGTCTTGAGTCAACGTTCGATCATAAGTACAGAGGGTACGATCATCAGTACATACGTGAATTTCTCTTTTCATGAAGAAGATATAAATATGTAACTTATTTGAGTTACACTTGATAAGCCTTACCCTAAAATAGCTTCTTGATTGCAATGGTCACTTGAGAAATCAAAATGTCCCTGAGAGGTTTTTCGAGTAAATCGATTCTCAAGACTTATTTTTTTCGATATTTATATATTTTTCTTTAGGAGAGTACAGATTTCGTGTTATTTTCCCACGAAACGACATTTTCACAAAGAGAAAACCTCTGGTGCTTTAAAAGTTTACAGAACATATGAAATTTCCATCACTCTTTAAAAATATGTTAGTTGTTTTAGGCTTAAATATTATCCTACCCTTTTTATGGGTTTCTATAACATTTCATGCAACATTTATCACGAAAGGTAGAAAGTATTTTGCAAGACCAATTGTTATTTAAAGTTACTAACTTGAACAGATAAACGAATGCTAAATGTACTTCAATTATGAAGCTATAATTAAAAAATTGAAACAACTGTACAATGGATTTTTAAAACGAAATATCAATTTTATAGTTTTTATTCACGAATATTTTTCATCACATATAGCACAGTAAGTGTTTGTTAAATAATATTTTTGCACACTCTCATTTACCTTAAATTACTTTAAAAATCATAATTTAAGGATAAAAACTACAAAATATGCAGTGAATCAAAGTGAAAACCGGACACCCGAGAGAGAAATTTATATGAAGACAATTGTAAATTAGGAAATGAGAATATTAAAAAAGTTATACACTAAATTCAAGATTGCACTTTTTAATGCTAGCATTTACAGTTCAATAAAATTTTATGTTAGTGGGAGAAGAAAAAGCGCTATATATACAGATGTGAAAAAATTATTACAATAATTGTGAAATTTACAATAAAATCTTGTTATATTAAAGAAATAATACATTATTTTGAAAAATATTGATACATTTAATATTTACTGTGCATCCTCTTGTTTTTTATTAAAGATTCGATACGTCTTGGCATACTTTGGATGAGTTTTTGGCAATTAGATTGCATTTCGTTGTCATGGTGCCAAATTTGGACGAATCTTTCTATCAGAATATTTTTGTTTGTGATGTTACAATTCTTTAATTTTTTCTTTACAATGGCCCAAAAATTCTCTATTGGGTTCATATCTGGACAGTTTCCAGGCCATGGAAGAGTTTTTCATCCAAAAATTTGGTCACAGATTTTGGCTTTATGGTACGAAGCTCCATCATGCATGAATATGAAGTCTCCATTTGGAAACCAGTCTTTTAATTGTGGAATTAGTCTTTGTTCAAGCACTTTTTTATACTGATACTGGTTCGTCATGCCTTCTACAAATTTTAAATGTCCAATACCCTGAGCAGACATTACGGTCCAAACCATTACTTTAGTAGGATGTTTAACCGTTTGTGCCATTCAATTTGGGTAAAATTCTTCACTGGTACTTCTGAAATACTGACTGCTTTCTTCTGATATCGTAAACATTGGTTCATCAGAAAAACATACCTAAAAGATAAATAATACTTTAAGGTATGTTATTTGTAGAGAAATATTCGTATAAAGAAATTTTTAATCAAATTTATAAACAGTTCTGTATTTTTAGTCAGTATGCAAAAAACGTGATTTCAGGAAAAGAAATGAACAACTTGAATTCAACTGATTAATTAAAGGAAAATTAATATTTCTCACCTTGATCCAGTCATTTCCGCATTGTTCTTGCACAACTTTTGCCCAAGCAAGTCTCTTCTTTTCCCTAGCAGATGTGATTTTAGCCTTTTTTCGAGGACGACGAGCACTGAGTCCAGCTGAGATGAGCTTTCTACGGATAGAAAAATCACATACATTTACTCCATACGCTTGAAGAGAGATTTTTAGTTCATGAAAAGTTGCTCTTCTGTTAGATTTAGCAATTTGAATTAATTTCCTTTCAGTTCTTGCAGTAAAATTACTTTTCCTTCCGCATTTCCCAACTCTAGAATTTCCATATTCACATTTGGAGTCCAAAGATCCTTTTTATTCTACACACAGATGCTTGGGAAATTTTTGCTTTTTTTTGCGATTTCGTTTTGTGTATAGTTATTTTCTTGGATGAGACAATATACCACAGCTAGATTTCTAGGGGAAATATCACTTTCTTACCCATAATCAAGCAATAATCCTTTGACAAACGAAAAAAATCTACCAATTATAAACTAATCAAAGCAGCGAAAAGAATTGCTTTAACAATAAAATAATACCGATGCCAACTCAAGAAAAGAAAGAAAACACTAGCACAGCAAGTAGACGATTTTAAAATTTTATTTTAAATTCGTTTATTAATCAAACAAATTTTTTATGCAATGCAAACAATTTGATTACTTTGGATCAAATATTTTTCTTTTTTAAAAAAAGGGCATTATTTAACAAAATTAACCCCCAAAACTATTCTAAAGGAGTGAAAATTGATTGGATCAACTCAATAGAAACGACGACCTACTGCGAGTACTCTCGCACTCGTAGTCAACAAAACAATATTTTTTTACGTGTGGCACTCTTGCATACGGCATGCGAAATTGTGGATTTTCGCAATCTTCTCCTGTCATTATGACAAAGATTTTTTTAATGGCAGAAAAGTTCTAGTTCGGATTTTTTTAGATTATTATTCTTTCAATAACGGCATTATTCTTTCAATAATGGCCACTTTAAGTCGAGTACTTTGTGGTGTGATGAAAAAGAAACACCAATTTATTAAATAATAAACATCTAAAACAGAAAATAAAAGAAAGCAGCGAAATAAAACAAAATAAAAGATGTCGGGAAAAAATTGTTCTAAAAATATAATTTTGTGATTTCTTTTTATCTCTTGATATCACAGTTGCCATAAGTTATAACTTAAAAGTGCAAATAATTTAGAAATGCGAAATTAATTTAGAGCGAAAGAAACACGACTTTTCGTTTTATTCCCGTTCTTTGAAAAATATCGTCCGTCCCAAATATTCGGAAATCGTTTACATTGCGAAAAGAACAAAAATAAGACTCGAAATAAATGAAGTATTAGAGCCGAAATTCCATAAAAAAACAAATAATTTTATGAAAACAATTGCCTTTTCAGCAGTACTGGTAAAGCAATCTAATAGTAATACTCAATATATTGTGCATTCCAATTTTTCCAAAACTACCAAATTATGGTTGATTTAAGTATACTTACACTGGTGTTTTTACATAAAACTTATCTAAATATAACAATAAATAAATGTTTTAAAATGCCCTCACTAAACTAATATTTAACGTTTCAAATAAAGCATATTGCTATCAAATATCTGGAATATAATTCACGTGATGCTTAAACAAACACACAAAAACAAAATCGAACATAGAACAGAAAGACAGATTTTCGCAACCAATTTCACAGAAACAAAACAGATAGAAAACTTGAAATAGGTCGAAAATATTCTATGTGTAAACAAACACTCCATTCTTATTTATAGATATATATGTAGTGGGAATTCTTTTATTATTTTTGATACATAAAAGTCATTTAGACAATGATTTAACTAATTTTCATGCTAAGCTGGTATGATTCGGCACTTAAAATATTACATTCAATACATTTAAGTTAGTTGTTTACATTAGTGAAAATTGTTATAAAATTTTGAATACGAGAATCAAAAAGCGCAATAACTTATTTCTAATGTAGTGTAAAACATTTCTGAATATTGTTATTAGTTTCAAGTTTAGAAAAGCAAATCAATGGTCTCATCGATTTCATTAGAGATTTAGGTTTCCACTCCCACACAATTTTGCATAATGTCTAAAAGTTTACAGAATCAGTTGACATGTCTTCTTTGTTATTGAACAAAAACTATTATCAGTTTTTAGTAATGCTGCAGAAAAAAATAAAAGAGCAAAACACAAAATTTAACAATATTAAGCAAACACATTTCTTCAATATGATATTTCTAATGCATTGATTCAATATCCAGTTATTTAACACTTTGATTTCAGGCACAATTTTTTTTTCATTATAAATATTTTATACTAATAAGCAATAGAACAACAAAATACTTTCAGATTAAAAATATTCGCAAGTTTCATAACTCTGCTCGAGATATGTTTGAAACACATATTTCCATTACCTAATTCAAAAACCACAAATTCTAAAAAAATGTTTTTTGTAAATTAACCCAATTTTAATAACAAATTTTGAAAAACAAATAATAATAACATACTTTGAAATAAATAAAGGATACCAGCCATCGAACAAAAATAAAATTAATCATAAATGAATAAAAAAACTATGCATTATCTGACTGATCATCTACAATTAATTATCCCGGTTGCCCAGTTGGTAGAATAGCGGATTAGCAAACGCAGGGTTGCGACTTCAAAACTAGATCCAAACAAAGACCGAACGTAGGGGCTGGTGCACGTTAAATGTGCTGTGGCCTCAAATATACTCACACTGGTGTGGTGTGGAAGTTTGGAGAGTGGGGTGCCATTTTAGATATCGACCTCTCTATCGGACAGTAATTCAAATTTAAGAACTTTTCCCCAGATCTTTCCAATCGAAATTGATTCCAGGCCGTCATCATTGCTTTCATTATTTTTGCAGTACAACGTAAATTCAACTACTTAACTATCTCAAAAACTAACACTTAAGACAAGTGATACAAATCGTTAATACTTTCTCTAAGTTATGTTACAATCTGACAAGTAAGAATTCTTTGTCAGAAACGATGCTATATTCTTACAAAAATATGCAACCCTTTTAGTTTTGTAAAACAATTCCTCATATTTCTTGTACGAAATAGGAGTGTACTATATTGTTAATAACAGCGTTTTTTTATCGCTAGAATAAATTGACCCCCACATACTTAGGATTATTTACGAACCAAGCAACGCACACACAACAATATGCATTACGGTTCATTCATCAAGTTACGACGATAAGAACCTGAACAAATCATTCCCCATAACGAGCGCGATTTTTAAAATTTATGTCACGCTGTCGGACAGATCATAATGCATAATGGTTAAATGAAAACATAACGCTTTTAAAAAGCTTTATGCGAGGCGCAAAAAAATGTGACTTGGACGAAATCGGGAAACTATTTATAAACCCCGATTCTCCAATCGGCGTGGAGGATGAAGCGACTTGGGAATAAAAGCAAAAATAAAAGAAACGAAACATTTCGCTCGCGCTTCCAATGGCCATCTTCTACGGGACTAGCGCCATCTGCAGGTTTAACTTGTTGCTGGCCTCAGGAGAGCCATTCACAAATAGTCTGCGTACTAGACGGGAAGTTCCAAACAGGTTGTAAGCCCGCGAATATTTCAGTGCCGGAAACTTATAATGTACACCCTTGACTATTCTCCCACAATTTTGTGAATGTGATCATTCCACAAAATGTGATAATATCTTTTCGATTTTTTTAAGAGTTTGGATTGTGGAGTTTAGAAGTGATACGCACGGTTTAACATGACAAGTGAATTACTGAATATGAAAGTGAATGTGAAAAAGATAGAGAGAGAAAAGAGCGATTTTTCGTAGATCGTGTCACTTGTTGTAAATAACAGTGCAGTATCAACTTGTCGGATATTTTCTTGTTCTACTATTAAAGTTAGACGATAAGAAACGAAGCACAGAGAACGCCTTTCAAAAATTCGACGAAAATCAAAATAGTGATTATCCGTACATTAAAAAATTACTCGACTTATTTTAAGACAATTTTTTTCTTTGCTAAAGAGTATTAACGTTGTAAATTTTGTTTGAAATGTTTGTAAATCACCGGGTTTGTTTTATTTATGCTGAAATGTGTTCATTATTATATTCATGAAATGAAACTTTTGTGCTATCGTAGATCGTCTTTGTAGATATCGGTTAGAAATATGAAAACTTTAATCACTGAAAAAACATATTTGATCCTCACTTGTAAAAACTTTAAACATTATTTGCCATTTTCTATCATTGGCAATTTGTTTGATTCAGCATAAAATACGTTTGTCATAAACGAAGATATTTCATGTTACGTCGAGGTCATAAATATTTCAAACATAAGAACATTTATCTGCGACACATTCCTGAATGTTAGCCACATGCTGCTGGAGTTTTATAAACATTTAATTCGAACCGGACACACCAACCTGTGATTGTTAAAAATTGAATTTATCAACCTTTCAAGATGAGTCATTCAATTCCCTTCGGTGGGTAGTCTAAATTCACGGTGGACACAGTGGTATTTTCCAAAGTCATGGATGCAATGGAGAGTTCGACTTCATCAATGAAACTGGAACTGGTTCTGTCGGACAGCAACTGGACAGACCCCAACATAACTCTCGACGGGTTGACACTCCGGTCTACTCGCCACGTTTCAGTTCTTGGACAAACTATGATCACTTTCTTTTACTGTTTCGGAATCAGTGCTAACGTGTGTGCCCTAGTGCTGTTGGCGAGGGGAGAGACGGTTCGCAATAGGAAACAGACTCTGATGGTCCGGTGCTTGGCCTGTAACGACTTGGTGGCCCTACTGGGTTCTTTCCTCCTCATGTATATGCAATTGTACATGAGTGAACCTCTGGTGGACAGTCGATGGTTCTGTGCTCTGAGAGTCATCCTCAGGACATTTGGCTTATCGTCTGGATGTGTGGCTATTGTGATGGCAGCAGAGAGGTGGATGGCGTTGACCAGACCATTCCTGTACCAGAAGGTAGGTGACTGATTTTGTTTCATAGGAGAGCTGCTGTAGACAAAATTTGCAAACAGAAATGTATTAAGTCATAATATTAGAATTATGCGTTGTATTATTCACATAATATAATTCATAATTCACTCTTCAGAGCGCATAATTTTATTTTGTTGATGGTCAAATGATAGTTTGTGCTTTTTTATAATAACCTCAGGTTTTTCATGTTTCGTAAAGCATTAATTACGATAATTATTGCTAATTTCGTAATTTAAGTAGGATTTTTTTACTTGTAGGTTATTTATATCTATTTGTGCTCCTTAGATGCATTTCGTATCAAAAACGCAATTTAATTCCATCTTTTAAACAGCGATCATTTATGCATAAATAACGAATCATATATTATTTTATAAAATGATATTGTGAATATTTTGACATAGAATCAGAACTTATGGGTTCACGATTCTGGTTTTAACGTCTTAAAAGAAGATATTACATATAGGTGAAAGGCTGTACTTAAGATTGATTTCCCAAATACCAGACTTCATATATGGCGTTATTTTTCATCCTATAAATTTTTGATCCAATTTTATAAAGTTTGTGAAAAGTGAAAGTTTATTTATCGATACTTTCGCTACGTTAGATTTGATAACAGAATTTTTAAAGTCATATATTCTTAATTCCAATTGCTTAAAATGTTTTTTTTTATACAATTATGAAATTACTTGAAGGATAGTGCAAGTAATTTAGTGTTTGAAATTATAGTAACTAAGATAACTAAAAACTACAGTCGAATAAGAAATATAAAATAGGCGAAACAGGGAAAGCTTATATATTTTTTAAATATGTTTTAAGTATGTTTTGTAAATATTTACCTGTATAATTATACATTATCTTCCTCCTGTCACAAAATAAAATTTGCTGAATATTCCCACAATTAGCAAGTAACTTCAGTGTCTTTGACAGCACTATAGAATTTTGGTGAACACATTTATTTACAAGTATTTAACTGTTTAACATTATCATTTTTACTAAATTTCATTGAATCGTATATGTCAATTTTTTTAATAATTAAAAACATTTTCTGAAAATTTAACATAAATCCTAAAGTGGAACTAATTAATGTCAACTGGTAAAAACTGTTTTTTTTTTCCATATAAATGATTTTCTGCTCTATCGATTATATCTTATTTGGAATTTTAGTTTAAGCTTTATACAAAAGAACACTGAAATGTTGATTAAAATTTAATGAATTAACTTACAAATTTGAAAATTTATCTAGATTAAAAATTAATTGAATGTTAGAATGCAAGTAATTACAGTTTACTTTAAATACCAATCCTCTCGGATTCCATGATGCCAGATACTCAATGAAATTTTGTGAAAACGTTTACTTTTTCCAATGCTTAGCCTCCAGACAATGTTTTGTAAAATCCGATTAATCGAATCACAGATAATATATATTACTGATTGTGTGAAAACACTATATTAATCCAATTTTTATCCAGTCATGATAGTAAACTAAAAATAATTGAAATCGGTGAATACTGTTGCCTTATGTATATGACTGGAAAGATAAAATAGTTCAAATACTTTTTAATTCAATCCTTCTGATGATACAAATCAAAATCAGCTTAGTACTTTAAATTTTAACTTGTGGATATCACATATTTTGATTAAAAAAAAAAGAGAAGTTTGATTTTGAATGAAATCAAGTTTCTGAGCCTTCATTTTGGTACACTGAAAATAGTTGTGTTATATCCTCCTATATTAAATGTTTAATAAATTCATTTTTCTAAGAGGTATTTGTAAAAACACTGTAAAAGATGATTGCTTGAAGAATTTTGAAAGTTAGGATTCGAGTCTACTTAATAAATAACGTTAATATATTTCAGATGATTTTACAATTCGATATTAAGAAAAGTAAAATTATTAAAAAATAGAACCGAAGACTCCCTCTTGTTTTGCAAAAAGTTCATTTTTCAAATGCGTGGACATTTTTTATTGTGAAAAGTCTGTTAAGCTTCTTATTATGTTTATGCATCTGCATAGGGCAAAAGAATTTACTCAATGATTAAAGGCTCTTATTAATTCTAAATAAAATTTAAAATTTCTATTTAAGAAATAAAATTTGAATTTTTCATTTAAAAAATAAAATATTTCATCAATAGAACACGTGGGGCTTTTCATAGGCACGTAGGGCAACATATGACCTTTTCATCAAACCAGCAATCTAAGCAATTCGATATCCATTCATTTAAAAACAAAACGCATATTAGATGCTACTCTTATAAAGTATGATATTTGTGAAACATTTTTATAAGTTGGTGTGAGGAAATATTTAAATTATACATAAAATATATGACTATCCAGCAACAAAATCAAGATAAATTTTATTTTCTTGTGCATTCGTAGTACCAATATTAGCTCACACATTTGGTCTTTTCAAGTACATTATTTTAATTTCAATGAAATATGAAAATGCTTGTTTCCTACGCATGGGTATTTACAAAAGTGTTCACTAATAAAATTTCTAAAAGTATTTAAGTGAAGTAATACATTTATTTAATTCAAATATGTTTTTTAAGCAAAGCTTATAGTAAAGAAAGAGATAGCTTATAGAAAAACAAATACCCACAAACGTACAATGATCACACTGTTGAAAATTTAAAATGTATGGCATGGGGAATATAAAACATGAAAATTTTCACACTAACGCTTTATTTTCCTTTTCATCAAAATCACCAAAAATCAACTATATAATTAATATATCAGTCACAAAACAAAATCACTATTAGATTACGATAAATTGTATGAATAAGGCTGATATTGCTTTAGTTTTCATAATAACAATACAAAATGAGGTATTTATAAATAATTTGCTTTCTTGAAAGACACCATTTTGACTATTAAAACTATCCTCTACCATATTCCTTCGACCAGTGTGTTTTTTCACTCCTCTCCATAAAACTTTGATAATGTTACAGTACATTAAGCTCTCCAATCAAAAGATGAAATATATAGTCATAATAGGTTATTTAACTGTACTGAAGTGTTTAAAAGTGTTTTAAGAGTTTCTTTTTTTTGCCTTATTGTGTGTGTGTGTGTGTGTGTGTGTGTGTGTCCAAAAATGAGCACATTTTTGATAAATAATTTTGTATTCAAATCGATTATATAAATTCAAATCATTAGTCAAAACTGTTACAAGTATTGAAATTAATAATTTATAATAATTTTTAAGTACAGTGAAAAATTGATATTTTTACTTAAAAAGAGTCGCTGGTCTAGTGGTTAAGGTGTTGGCCTCTGGATCGGAAGGTTCCTGGTTCGAATCCGGGGTCAGGGAATGGATGTATATTGTACTGCCCTTTGTTAGGGGGAATAATGGTACTCCCACTGGGTGCTCCTCCACAAGTGGCCATCACTTCCGGCCTTGTAGTGGCCAATAATTAAGTTTATATGTACCCGCCATTGGGGAAAAAAAACTTAAAGAGTCGACTTTTCCTAAAAAGTACTTTTTAAAAACGCTTCACAGAAACGAATGTGAGAAAAGAGCATGCATTTTTTTAACACTTACATTTTTATTTAATTTCAATACTCAGCTTTTGTATGATATATTTTAAAACATGGATATATGTAGAGTCGTATATTAAACTTGATATTAGAACCGGTGTACGCATGTTTTGCATTCCAATCTCTAATGAACTACTAGAGCCATCTTTTAGAAACAGACTGTAAACAAAAAAAAGTTAAAAAGACGGGCAAATCATTGGATTGGAGTAGAAAAATAAGATGCCCGACAGACGTACGTGCAAATTAGAAAAGTGACCTTTCACAGCACCCGAGCGGTGTTTGGGCAGAACTTTTATGGGGTTGTCAATCTGAAGCAAATTATATAGATGGAAATGTTTAGACCGACTACCCAATCAGACATTTAATTCGTAGCTTTTGCCATTAGTTTTTACCAATTCTTATAAAAGCAATCATTGAGAATTTGTTAAAAAAACAATTCACGTGGAACAGCTCCATGAGTCAAACCATATACTTAACCACCAAGATTTTATTCATTGACCTCTTACCTTTACTCTATAATACAAAGACGGATTCACACCTTAAACTTTCGCTACCCGAGAAGAAATTAGATCGGAACCTATGGCTTTTGAAAGGTGGATTCCGAACCACTACCAGCATCTATGCACATACTGTGATTCGAACGCAGAACCTGTTGAACCGAGGAATTGACCTTTAACCTCTCATATAGTATTAAAGAGAACAATTATACAGAATTTATTATTTTATATATTTATATGTATCCATAGATGTTTATGGATGAGGACCGTCATCTGGGAGGAGCCTGACCTAAACAGCATAAAATGGTGTTTTCTATATATGAGTAGCATTAGGCTGAAAAAATTGCTCATATACTCCTCCAAACACCATTAAAAAGCGAAAAAAAAACCAACTAAAATTAGAGTAGGAACAAAACGAAATCAAACGCGCAGCAGCAGCCGGAAGATCAACAATTCGTCAAAAATTACATACTCTTTTTGTTCTACAACTTTATTAAACCAAGATAGGCGTGCAACAGATACATTATTTTTCGATATTGTCTCCACCTTGAGCAATGTTCTTGGTCAAGCGAGGCACAAGCTTCCGTATGCCTTCCTGGTAGAAGGTTTTCGATTGGTCGTGAAGCCACTTTTGCACCTCATCCCGAACGTCCATGTCTGTGGCATATCGACGACCTCTCAAAGCTTCCTTGAGCGGCCCAAAGAGATGAAAATCTGAGTGAGCGAGATTTGGGCTGTAGGTAGGGTGTTCCAGGCCCAAACTGTTTTCAAAGCCCAACCTGTTGATTGTTTCTATGGTGTTGTATTGCCGAGCGTTGTCTTGCAACAATAAAACTTTCTTGGAGAGTAGACCACGGCGTTTAATTCGAATTGCTGGTTTCAGCTTATTGGCCAACAAATCACTGTACATCGCACTATTTACGGTAATACCCCTGTCCATGTAATCTTCCAGTGTAGGGCCTTTTTCGTACCAAAACAGGGTTAACTTAACTTTCCCAGCCGATGGCGAGATCTTGAATTTTTTCCAGCTCCCTCTTTCGATCATTCGGCCACTTTTAAACATTTCGATCCAAAAAAAAAATAACTGTTTTACGAGATAAAGCACTTTCTCCGTACTGTGACAAAAGTCTCCGGTGAATTTCAGCTCCTTTCACACCCTCTGACCACAAAAATCCGATCACTCCTCGTTGCTCCTCTTTGGTGCAATCTGATAGCTGAGCTGACATGCTTACGCTCTTGTAGCTAGAAGACAACTGACGCGATCGTGATTACAGTACATTACACGTGACAACAGACGCGCCAACAACGCATGCGCATACGGCCGCCACCTATCTTTGTTTAATAAAGTTGTAGAACAAAAAGTGTAAAAGTGTAAACATACAAAATAACAAAAAAATAACCAAACAGCCGGGGTGCATTAACCAGAATCCGAAACTCGAAACTACCCATGTAAGCGCGCTGAAGCTGCAGACAAAGCATGTTCAGCAATATAATTTAAAAAACACAGGACATTTCCAAAAAAATTATAACAAAAGTCTTAAAAAATGAAGAAATGTTAGTGGATCCTGGCGTCATCATTGAGGGATATCTTTTTGAATAGGGGCTAGGGGATTTTATTATTATTTTTACTTGTTGCAACGGAAGTATGGTGTTAGCATTTAGTTGGATTGAGTAATTGGTGGCATTTGGTGGTAATTTTAAGGCTTGTTGTTGATCTCCCGGCTGCGGCTGTGATTTTGGTTTTGTTTTGTTCCTGCTCTGTTTTGGTATTTTATTTTTCTTGCTTCTTTTGGTGTTTAGGGGAGTGTAAGAGCAATTTTTCAGCCTAATGCTGCTCATGTGTAGAAAACCCCATTTTATGCTGTCTGGGTCAAGCTCCTCCCTGATGACGTCCTGATCCACCAACATTTCTTCATTTTTGTCAATTTTAAGACTCTTGTTGTAATTTTTTTGGATATATATATATATATATTGATTAGTTGGATTACTTCTCGCACCCCTACAGTTACTAATAGGTCACTCTTACCCAAATTTGCTAATAGAGTTTAAGGTACGACTAACAAGAATTTATATAGATTATTGTCATCACTTAAAACTAATATTTTCTTTGAACATTTTAAAGGTTAATCTGGTATTTTATATCTAAAGTCAAAAAGTATTGATTCTTCACATTTCTTTAGACAATCTTAAAGCAGAAAAAGGAAGTTGACAATGAAGCTAATTTCAATTTACCATGGTATAGGTAAAAATCATCATTTTTCAAATTGAATTCACAAATTTGTAAATAATTAAATACTAATTTATTTATTCAACTCGTACGTCTTAAATATGTTAGTATGAATAAAAGTATCCATTCTTAAACGTAACTATTTTCAAATGTATTTGAGTGCCTCTCATTATTAGTGACCCTGCAGCTATACAGTCGAACTAAAAGTATTAAACTCAGAACAGCGTCTACTATAGATTAAGGTTTATATTATTCGTGTGAATGCGTATGTGTGTTTTTAAGGGTCTGCTTTCATATTTATTTGGTATTATTTCTGAAATGACAACTGTTGCGCCCTCTTTTTATGTAATAAAAGGTTTCGACTCGTAAAACGGTAAGTATTTACTTTTGTATAAATCTGACATTATGAACCTTAAATTAAAGATAAAAGGATGTTCATTGCTCGTCACAACATTCAGGATTGTAAAATGAATCATGCATAGATGATTTTAAATCCTAAATATTTGACATATTTCCTAATCTGCCTCAATTTCCCAGTCTTTGTTACTTAAATATGTTCATATTTTTATTATATATACAAATCTCAATATTAATGATACTTGATTTCCAAAAATCGTGTTTCAGTAATAGCGAAATTTTAACACAGACTGTGAATTGAACAGTGATTGACAAATTTTTTAAATTATCAACTGACTTGACTGACATAAGTAGTCCCGTCCCACAAACAGAGAACAGCTCAAAGTTATCAACATTTCCTAATAAATTTAGTTCACATTTTGAAGGTTAATGAAAAATATAGAAACTACTCCGTTTATTTACTTCTTGGATCCGCCAAGAGAATAATTTACACGGTACGTAAGTTAGAACACATCTAATTAACCGCTATGCTGTAGAAACTGATACGCAAAGTTGATCACCAAAAGTAATTTCGACCAAAGCAATAAAGATTCGGCCTCGTAAAGACTGATAATTTGCCTCGTCTAGTTCGTGCAGCATTGTTATTTTCGAGACTGAGCATAGGGTTTAGTTTAGTTTACCATTCTACGGTTCTTTTTGAACACGAAATTAAATTAGATCTACCAGCATAATGTATCATTTTATCTATAGTTTGTCTTTGAAAGATAACTGTAGTTAAAATATTGTGAAGAATTTTCTTCCAAAGAAGCTTGAACTGAAATTTTTAAGACGGATATCCATTAAGTCAAAACGATGCAGTTTCGAATAAAATATTAAAGTGTAACATATATCAAATCAACTCTCTCTGTATCTTGGTAGAAAAAGGACTAATTACAACAACTGATTTAGTAATACTTATTTGTTTAATTTTTTAAATTCAGCATACAGAATCATTTTCTAACGTTTTGAATCTTTCAAAATGAATTGACACACAGAGAAGAACATTTTGGAACTTTTATAATATACTTTTATAATCTTAAGATGATTTGTAGACTAACGCAAAATCCTTGAATATTGACTTTGATCTTTTTATTACAAGGCTCAGAGGTATAGAAAATAATACACATAATTCTGCTTTTCGATGTTCAGATATTGCAATAGAAAATTATATGCTATTCAATCTTACTTTTTACTTCAATTTTTCAATAATAGCAAAACATTAATTAAAATAGAAAGAACATAAATGTATGTAGGGTAGTTTAATAAAATATTATAATTATTTATCTCAACAGACTGTTTTGGAATCTCTAAGGAAGACATAGCACTCATTATTTTGAGTTCAGGATGTCAACAACTTATAACTCAATGAATAATGAGATAAATGAATGCTTTTTTTGAGGATTCCGTTTAAAATGATTCATTCCTTTGATTCACAGAATACAACCGTGCAATCAAAATTGGGTGTTGACCAATAAAAAAGATTTACAAATTTGAATATGAATTAAAAATTCTTAATCCAAATGACATTCCCTTTATTTATTGTATATGCCGTTGGCTTAGAGTATAAACTCATAAAATGACATAATTTCAGAGTCCCTAAATGCTTATTTTCATGATGATGAGAAATATGTTGTCATCTTGTAATCTGTTTAAAAACATATAGCACAATCAAATCGCTTATAATTTTTTTTTTACTAAAAAATTAATATTTAGTCTTTAACAACTGCACAACAATACTTTATTTGTCAGTTAATGAGTTTCAACTATAGCAGACGATATTAGAGTTTAATGATACGTTTAGTTTAATGTTTCAACTTAACGAGTTATTTGATATGTTCAGATACCTTTTTGTAACTATTTTATATAACGTAGTAGATAATTGCTTGCAATTTTAGTTTCTTATTTTCAACAAACATTGGCACAATCTCGGGAAATGGAAATGTTAAAGGATGAGTAAATTCCAAGAGTGTAATTAGCACTGGAATTATGAAATGAGGTATTTGCTTGCTAAAAGTGTCATTTAAGAGTCTCCCTTAGGGTGAAACTTCTAACTGTGGAGACTGATTAAATATTAACTTAGTAAGCCAATAGGCTAGAGATTTCAAATTAGGAATTCAAAGTTAGGATTTAAAGTGTGTTTTAGTAACGGTTCTAGTTTATTATAAACTTTTTGGGGAATTATAAAGTTTCCTCTTTTTGATTATTGCTAAAGGAAAAATCATGTCATCGAAAAAATGTTACTGTTATTTCAATTTTGTAAGGAAAAGGAACTGAAAATTGCTTTACTGGATTGATTTCTAGATCCTAATGTTTTATGAGCATGTTTTATTATTTCTAATTTAAAAAGTCATATTTAAGAAATTAAAATTTTTTTCCTTTTTAAAATATTTGTTTAGAATAAGATTACATAATTAATACTTTATTCTTAAATCTTGTGTAGTTTTATTTACGAGTCAGTTAACTTAAAAGTATATATGTATCACTTCGAGTTCTAGGAATTTAGAAATGTATTCTGAACAAGTAATGTTTTCAGAGATGTCACATAAAAAAAATTCACTGATTAATTTTTTTCCTTATAAGAGAAGAAATTCAATGCATGGTGGAAAACACAGGATTTTACACTGGCCCATAGAATTAAACACACACTTTTAGATCAATTTATTAATGTTTATCTAATAGATGCGACCGTATAGGCAGTACACGAAGTAAATAACAATACTAAACAGTATAGTGTATATTAACTTGTAACAGTATTATTTTTCGTTTCATTGTGATAATCTTGATGACCCAAAAGTTTTCTGGTTATAAAACCCTAATATAGGCCTATGACTCCATGACAATAAAGCATGGGTCACTTAGGGGTATTAAGCAAATGCACCCCATTCATTCACGTTTTCGCTCGCCCCTCTTTCTTTTCTACTTAATGAATAATGCAGCCCGACCCCCTATTAAGAGCGTAAATAGAGTTAGACAACGTTTCGGGAGTATGCTTTACTCATCTGTATACAATAGAGGAACAAGTACGATCAAAACTTCAAAGATATACTCGTGAATTTTTCGGTTTTGAAAGTGGTTCAGCAGTGGCGAAAATGTTTTAATTAAGGTTGGTAATATACAGCTATCCAAAATGCTCAGGATTATTGTACTAAATAATAATCAAAAACATACTTCCAACTACTTAATTTTGTTTCTTAAAAGGGGGCACATAATGCGTTCCTGTAAAAATACAAAATTTATTATATTTTATTTTTGAGCATATCTTGTTTTCATTATTATCTATCTTATTCATCAAGAGGAAATTTCATTTTGGAAAACATTCCCATAGATTCATCAATCAAAGACAAAAGTGTTTAATTTACTTACCATCGAAACTCGTGAATATTTTCTTAATTAAATATTCCAACAAAAATAGTGTCCAGCTAGAAATTGAATTGTGTAAATATTTTTATCTCACTTTGAATGAACAAAATGATATAGTAATCTAATTATACTGAATTATCTGGAATACTTATAATTTTCTCTCCAATCTTCATTCTACCAAACCTACTAGGGCTATCTAGAAACTTGACTTCTCCCACGACCATTCACTTGCCGTTTGGTACTTGGTACTTCGAAAAATAAGTAGTTATTTACATTTGTAAGCAGGAAGGTAACGTAAGATCACAAGCGTTCTAGTTATTGACATTCTTACCTATTTTCCAAGTTATTCTCGGTCTTATGTGTATTAGCCATCGTGTAGCAGAAATTTCCATAGAGTGTAGAATCAATCGCTGTTCTCATGCTTGCATAATCTGGAATATCAAAGCTAAACAAAATATAAGTAGCTAGACGTGAGAAATATAAGTAGACTGGACATGGTTATTAAGAGCTTGATAAAGTTTGACCAACATATACCTAGTAATCACGTGACTGCTCCGCGAAAATTCAGCTTGGTTGATTGATTTAGCTTTTAATCGCAACTCCTTTTTGTCATAACTTTCATTTTCAAAAGGTAGAGATGCGAATGCGTATAATACTGAATGTTTCTTGAATTTGGTTATGTTTTAACATTGTTAGTGATGCGATTGTGTATTCTACTAAATATTTCTTGAATTTGTGTTACTTTTTAATGTCTCTAGCTATTTGAGCTGTTATATAATTAACTGAACATCAAGCTTAACTTGCTCGTATACAAAAAAAGAAGAAAAATAACCCATACGCGTAGATAAATAAATAAGTAGTGAATAGATTAATCTTAAACCCGGAGACACACCAGTTACGGCCCTCCGAACAGGTTTAACCTACCCTCAAACCGAATACACTCCTTTGGATATGTTTACTCCGCTTGCAGACTAGTTACGGCCCACGAATATTTTTTTTATCAGGCCCTCGAAATCAGTTAACCAACCCGTAGTTTAGATACGGTCCTCCAGACAGATCTACCCGGCCTGCATACGGGTTATGACCCACTAAATATTTTAAACCTTTACTAACTTTTAAACCATATACAGTACAAAGTTCAAAATCCGGACATTCTTTTAAATATTAGCTAAGTATTTATGGTAGTAACTTCTATTTTATTATATAGAATAGTAATATAAACCACTGGGACCACTCATGCATATTTTTCAATGACAACATCAAAATTTTTTGACTTGTGTCACTTTTCTTGATAGGGTGCGATGTGTGATGAATCAAATTATTCATTTTTGTAAAGTTTGAATAAGGAGTTGATGCACTATAATCTTTCTTATTAATGTTTCTTCAACTCGGGCCACAGTAAAATTTCTCTCCAATTTTACAAATTTCTACATCAACAGATGGATATTTTCTTTTAATTAAGTCCCGGTGCACACATCCGATTTTTCAATGTGCGGCGCCGCTACGGCACCGAAGCCCAACTATGCACAAATAACCGTGAAATGACGCAAGTACTCATCTCGTGCCTTTTGCGTTGTATATTCTATCGTAGAAAACGTGTTTATTTCGCTTACTTGGTGTAAAAAATGTATATTTTGAAACAAAAATAGACGTTACTGGATACAACTATTTATTAATTATTATTTTTTTCATTTATTTATGAATACGAGGTACTTCAGAAGCGTGTGAGACGAGCTGTTTCGCCGTGGGGAATTGCGGTACAAATTGCACGCACGTTGGACGTGTGTTGCTGCAGGCATGTGTGCGCCGTAGGCATGTGTGCACTACTCCATTGGATTTAATGTATCTCTGCCGTAACGCAAGTGCGGCGCCGCACGTTCAAAAACCGGACGTGTGCACCGGGCCTAATTGTTCCGCTGTTACGTTCAGATTTTCCACTAAACTGAAAATTGAAGGTACTGCTTCCGCTTTAAGCCACGCACGTATCCAAATTTTTCTTCAAAAAACTTTTTGTTTCGAAATGCTTGGAATACAATTTGATACATATAGAAGATATATACATAAAAATTTCTCTATTTAGATTTTGTAATTTTTAGTAGGTACAACAACATTTATATGTAAATTATTTTATACTTACAGTTTTAAAAATCATAAATGCAAAATGTTTTTCATTATTTGATTGAAATTCCTTAACAGTTTAAGCTATCACAAATTTAATGCTTTAAAAATAGTTTTATAGCAGTTTAAAAAAGTTCTAGGGAAGAAAAATGGTTTCGTTTGATTGAGGAGCATGTTTTATGAGTGCATAAATTTTCACAAATATATTTTAAAATTGGTCAAAAGCTCTATTTAGGGAGAAGAAATAAAAAAAAGTATGCCTTTTGTAGGAAAAAAAACAAAACATTGACGGATTTCATTTTTTGCTGTGGAATATGTTTCTATAACAACCACGCTTACTTATTGTTAAAGAAAGATATAAACATTAAAATGTTCACAAATATTACAAATAATTTAATTCAGTACGATTTGTCTCAAGTTAAAATATATGATAAAGAGAAAAGAAAAAACAGGTTTAAAAGTGACAGGTAATTAAAATTCAATGTTAGGTTTTATTAAATTCGAAACAAAATACATCAGGGTGTCAAGCAGATGTTTATAGAAAAGAAACTTATCCAGCTGCGCAGATTGTTTGAAATTTGTACAAAAGAAGTTTCATTTTGTTATTTAAATTTTTTCTTCTTAAATTTGCTGTATTGTATGCTTAATTAACAATAAAATAACCTCAAAACAGATAGGCAGCATTTCAATGTCTATTCAAGCATTGTAGTTTTAAGGGATATTATTTGAAAGAAAAGCTCTTTTGTTACAGGCAATCGTATAATGAAAGATTTTACATATGTACTAAAACATGAGCAAGCAAAAGGTTCTCTAAATCAGATAAAATGATTCACATTTATAAAGCGGTCTATGAATGTATATATAATTCTATTTTTAACAAATCAATTTTATTTAATGTATAATTATTAAAAGTTTCAAAATTCATCTTTTATTAAAATTATTATTCGAATGTAATTCTACAGATGAGTGGACAGAAAACAATTTTGTTCGACAAGAAATACCATTTAAAAAAATGTTAAGTTAAGTCGTCATGAATTCAGAACATTCACATTTTTATCGTGTAAGACACGAGAAAACACAGTGATTCTAGTTGGCGTCAAAAAATCCTTCGCCAAGACAAAAAACTATTTCACATAAATTTTTGAAGTTCGGTTTTAGGATATTTTTATAATTTAAGCCCTTATAGATGTACAGTTTACAATAGCAAATACACACTACAGTAGCATATTTCGAAGTAGTTCAACTTAATGCCATAATAAAATTATATAATTACATAATTACAATTAGGTTATTCTCAAGGATTAAAAAGTATCTCTATTCAAATCAAATAAAGTTATGGATTCTTATGATCTAGTAAATGGAACTTGTGACTTCATGGATCGAACTGATGAATCAGTGCAGTCAGTTTGAAAGAAAGTTTCTGACCGTCCATCTTCGACTATGTCATTGACATTGGTCCGTCTATATTAGTGAATGGAAAACATAAATCAGTATTATCTGTGGGCGGTTCTGTCAGCACCTCTACAGGTGGTACAGCTGTGTTCTTTTGGAACCCATCGTGGGAGTATATTTTGGGTATATAACTTACTTCCTTTTTGCAGCAATTTATACGATATGGCTATTTTACTTCGGTCTATATTGCTCAGTCATTGTAGTGAGGAAGTATTTACCAGATTTCATTACTTTCCAAGCGAATGTGAAAGACATTCATGGAAGATGTTCTTAGAGAGTCTTCCTTCGATTCTTTTACGACTTTTCGTTTCATTCATTTTTTATGCAGTATCAAAGATCCTACACTACTAATTATATATAATGGAACAATGCATTATAAATACATAAATAAGGTATTTAGATTAATTTATATTTTTATGTACTAAATAAATGCATTGATAAATGTTTGTTTATTGGAGAGTTTTTACACAGGAATTGATTTAAATTTCATTACTAATGATAATTTTAGATATAACAGATTTATCATTGTTAGAAGATCTCTTATAAAAAAGCTTAGTTAAACTACTAGATACTACAACACTATTCTAGAACAATATACACAGTCCAGTCACATTAATGTGACCACCTGTCAAAAGCCAGAATAACCACCCTTTGGCAGAGCGGACCGCTGCGAGGCGTGCAGGAAGAGATTCAATTAGGTTTCTGAAGGTGTTCAGTGGGATAATGAGCCATGCCGACTCCAGTGCCGTGGCCAGCTGCGCTAGATTACCTCCCTCCTCCAGCCTGGACCCTTCCATGCAATTGTTGCAGGGTGTTTGCTTTCAGACGTTTCACGCCGTATTCGCCAACGTCCATCTGTCCGATGGAGCATAAAACGTGATTCATCGGAAAAAACCACTCTGTGGACGTACAGTTGCGGTACTGGTGTGCAAATTCCAGCCTTCGTCGCCCATGAATAGCAGTCAGCATAGGTGCATTAACCAGGCGTCTGCTGCGGAGGCCTATGCGCATGCCCATGCTGAACCGTTGTTGAGGATACACCATTTTGCCATGCTACATTTTGCCATTATACTTTTACCACGGCGGCACGCGAACAGTTCACAAAATCAGCCGTTTCCGAAATGCTTCCACCCTTGGCCCGAAAGCCAATAATCATGCCCTTTTGGAATCGGATAAGTCGCTACGTTTCTGCATTACGCCAACGATTGAAATGCTTTCCGATGCCTTAGGACATCCTTTATATACACTCCACTGCAATGTGCTGCCACCAGCCTTTTGTGATTGGTTATTTCATGTTGACGTCGAAAGTAGGTGATGGTCACATTAATGTGACTGGACTGTGTATTTAAACTTGCTTTTTCTTATTGTGACTTACTTCTGTATTAATGGTTGCAAACGTCTTGCTCCATCAAAATGGCCATTGGCGATATTTTATGTTTTTATTATTTATTGGTCGTTTTGAAGTTCTACTTTTTTACTATCAACTTGACTAAGGTTTTTATCTGTTCATCTACTGAAAAATATTAGTTTAACTTCGATGTTTCTTAACAACGAAAACCGATGTTGTAGATATATAAGCGTGTGCAACATCAATTTACTCTACTATGCTTTTATATGGAGGTATTTTGCTTTTCCAGATATCATTTTATAACTTTCCAATTCAGTAACTTGAAAAATTACTACATTTGGGGTATAATAACAATAAAAATTTCATAGCAAAAATACTATTTTGGGAACTAGATAAGATAGATAAAACTTTTTAGGTAAAACACATTCACCCTCATGTGATAAAAAAAAAGAGCTTTCTCGTTACGTCCCATCTATTTGAATTAACTTTGAGATTTTCAAAACAAAAAAATTCTCTTTATTCTTTTATAATGTTTCCATACATTTAATATTTTAAACATACTTCTATGGATAAACAAACCTGTTATTACAAAAAAATGAGAAGTATTTTTTTAAACTGAAACCCTAAAGTTCTTTAGAATGATGAACGAAATAATAATAGTTCAATAAATCTATTTAAAAGTTTGAGGAATGGTTTTGTGTAATTGAAAGACCAACATTTATGTATGACTTCACTCTTCCCAATCTAGTCTTTGGAGGTAAAGTGTATGCTATTCAAATTTCAAAAATCGGAAAAAATAATAAAAACAGTATAAGAACCTGTTTTACATACAATACATTGAATTACTAGCATTCTAAAATGAGTTGGTAATTCTACAATATATGCTTATGATGTAACTGAAGATATATATATATATATACACACACACACAGGGTGTTTCGAAACTCATGTACAAAAATGTAAGGAGTGATAGAAAACATCTAAACAAGCAATTTTCACCATACAATGCCAAGGCGGAGAGCAAGAGGTGAGCCTATAAGAGATATCCGCCGTTACTGTCACATGAAAGAACGAAACCCAAAACGGATAGAGGATGTACTAAATAATATTATTGACAGCATGTGTGGCAAAATTACAGAAACTGCTGAAAAGAGCAACCGCCTGCGGTAATGCAGGCGTTACACCTGCGACAATGCAGGTGTTACACTTGCGACGTAGCGAACGGCGCACTTTTTCAAACACACCCGGCATGTCTCGGACGGCCCCGTCAGCAACAGAAATCCTTGCAACTAGGTTCTTGTCGGAGTCGATGGGGCTTTCGTAGGCGAGACTTTTCAAATGGCCTCACAGGAAAAAATCCAGACAGGAGAGATCGGGTGAGCGTGAAGGCCAAGGTGTGGGCCCACCCCGACAATCCATCGCCCAGAGAATTTAGCGTCTAATGCGCTCCGTACATTCAAGCTGAAATGGGGTGGTGCTCCGTCATACTGGAACCACTTGTATGTTGGCTGCAACAGGTTCAAGTAAGTCTGGCAATACCTGTTGTAAAAATGTGAGGTATGTTCTGCCGTCCAGTCAAAATGGCAGAAGGTATGGGCCGATCAAATGATCACCCACAATTCCAGCCCAAACATTTACGCTGAAACGCTACTGATACGCATGAGGACGTGTGTCGTACGGATTGTTAGATGCCCACACATGAAGGTTAGCTGTTGCAAAAACCAACGTGCAAACTCCACACGTGGCGCATAATTTGTAGGTGTCAAGGCTTGCACTTTCTGTGCATGGTAGGGGTGCAATCCTTCGTCCCGTAGTACTCGCCAAAAAATCGAGCGGGGCACATTTATGGCACTGAAAACCTTTTGAGTGCAAATATCCGGACGATCTTCCACTCTTTGCAAAATGTCCTCTACAACTTGTGGCGTCCGCACACTCCTGCCACGCACTGTATCATGCATGCCGGTGACAAAGGATCCCGTTTCGCACAGGCATCGATGCAATCGATCAAATATTTTTCAGTCTGGCACGTGTCTTCTCGGGAAACGCTGCCTATACAGTCTTTCGGTTACCAGAGCATTCCCATTCGCAAGACCATACATAAAATGCATGTCCGCCTTTTCCTCATTACTGTACGTCGCTATGCCTTCTGAAATCCACGGTAGAAATGACGATGTGTAAGAAAACTAGCGGTTTATGCTTTCCATTACATCGTTGTCTAGCGGTTTACCGCTTGCTCTCCGCCCATGCATTGTATAGTAAAAATTGCTTGTTTAAATGTTTTCTATCGCCCCTTAAATTTTTGCCCATGAGTTTCGATACACCCTGTATAGTGCTGCAAGCATTATCCACGTGTTTTACAAATTTGAATAACAGTATTTAAAAGCTTTTTAAAGATGAATCGAAATACACTGCTGACCTTCGAAAATGCACCACCATGAAGGAATCAATGATCCAATAGCTTTGATATTTGCAGGATACGTAAATCATGGAAGGACGTGCGAATGATTAGCACTGAAGAGCATATGCAAATCAGGTGTGCCCCATCAAAGCCCACTGTAAGAAGTATAAAGAGCATGAACGAAGATCCAGTTTTAAGTTTAGGAACTGTAATCTGTCTTGTCATTGAAGCTTAATTATGCCTCGTCGAAAAATACGGCAATCATACGAGGACGTTTATGAGTTTGAAAAAGGAAGAATTGAGGCTACCGATTCCTCAACCACCGATTCGTCATATCACCTAAAGAGATTTAAGGCATTTTTTTAAACATGGCTATTACGGATCATACCACAACATCAAAAACATTAGTTGAGAAATTAGGGTGTGTTGTACCACAACTTGTATAAGCACGTACAATTAGACAGCGTCTTCATCAGCATGGAATTTTTTTTCAAGGAATCCAATGATGCGACTGCTTTTGTCATTATATCCCGCGCGTCTGCGGTTGCAATGGTAAGTAGACCTCAGCTTATGGACGAACGAAAGGTGTGTCTTGTCAGTCAAATCACGATTCTATCTACAGCACGATGATGGTTGCATCCAAGTTTGGGGTGGTGTCAGATTGCACGACTCTTACACTATTCACCACTTTACAGTTCCGTCATATGGTATTCTTGTATGGGACGCGATA
The DNA here is from genome assembly GCA_947359465.1 of Metellina segmentata. Taxonomy (NCBI): domain Eukaryota; kingdom Metazoa; phylum Arthropoda; class Arachnida; order Araneae; family Tetragnathidae; genus Metellina; species Metellina segmentata. The sequence goes on from OX375875.1 coordinate 63,160,388, forward strand.
TCATTTTACTCCCTGGCCCGCCATGTACGCTTTTTTTAGCCTCAGTTACATCTCTCAAGTTCTGATCTCTTTATCTTCTTGGCTTTATTGCTGCCAGTTTTCAGCATGATAATGCATGACCAAACGTTGTATGCAAAGTGGCACAATTCTTCAATGTCCACCATTTTTCACTTCTTCCATAGACTGCACGTTCACCAGGTTCACGGTCGCCCATAGAACAGGTCTGGTTAATAAATGTTCAACAAGCGGAACACATCAGACCTCACATGACTACGCCAAATGGACTTTAGCAAAGTAGGGAAGCAGCATGAATTGACATACCCCAAACACACATTCAAAGCCTCTTTCTTTCAATGGGGAGACACGTAGCAACAGTTATTGTCGCCCATGGGGGAGGAGGGCAACACAGAATACTGATTTCTTCGCTTTTCGAATGTCAGAAAGAGCTGTAATTTAATCCTCAACCATTTCATAACTTATGTTATTTGCAATAAATATGGCTTTGGTGCCTCTTGTCGTTCGTGTTGTTGCATTTTCGAGTGACATAGCAGTGTATTCAAATAACGGAACTCGTTAATTTCTGTACAGAATATAACATATTATCAAAGAAGAAAAGATTCCACTGTACAAAATGTTTGTTAAAGATTTACTCTCAACTACAGTTTAAAAACATTCGGTATTCCACATACACCTCATGTTCATCTCAGCATCTGACTATTGTTCCAAATTACGTGGTGTTGATCTCAAGTCTTTCCCTTTGGTATTGATCCCGGACTGTTGATTCAATTACCTACATAAGCGCCTCCTCTCAACCCAATAATTCTTTCGGTTCAGCTTCAGTTAACGTTTATCACAGTGTTTCAACGGTCTTGGCGCTTTTTTGGAGCCCTTTTAGAAGCGATTTATGGCAGGACACGTGAGGACATATGAACTAGTAGGTGTTTGGTTAACGCAACCCATCTGTATTACGTTTTTTATTACTGTTATTACGTTTTTAAAGGCAACCGTAAGCGGAAAGTTTAAATTTTTCATTTTGAATACTGTAGAAAGTACTTTCAAGATCCGTTAAACTGTTGTATGATTTCATTGGTTTGTTTAAATTTTTTTTTCGATTTCACTGGTTATTTTAAACTATCCTTTGATTTCATTGGTTCTTTTAAATTTGTTCTTTGATTTCATTGGTCCTTTTTAATTTGTTCTTTAATTTCATTGGTTCTTTTAATGGTTTTTTGATTGGTATTTTCATTTACTTATATCTATATATATAATTCTCTTACGTGGCACGCAAAAAAGACGTTATTTGTTATTGCGTTTTGGCAACATTGTGCGATTGTTTGTTTACCATCACGAAGTCTCGCGCCTCAATTGAATTCATAGCGTAATCGGTTGAAATTGTATTGAAAAAAAAAATTTTAGTCGAGCTGTTGTAGTTTGTAATAGAAATCAAAGAAAACGGGGTATCTTTTCAAGGCCAAGAATTGAAGTTCAACAATACGCTTGAACTTCAATTTTAGACAACAAACTCAATGAAAAAGTGAGTGGCTCGAGTGCTGAGGAAATGTACACACAAACAACATGCTGGGTATTCAATTTCCAAAGCAGCGATCCCATTTCGAGTCAAAATTTGCACAGTTTTCATTTGAATTCTGTTTTCAGAGGCACTGTATATATCTTTTCTGCAAACATCAAATTTAGATTGGGGAATTTTTTTTTTTTTTTGAATATTATATTTTGTAAACAATCCCTTCTGCTAGGACACATGTCTTCATTGATGCGAGCGAAGCGAGCATAGGTTCGCGCAGCGAACCAGTGAGGATTGCTTTGCAATCCTCCGGGGGTTGGCGAGCGCTAGCGAGCAGGGGGCTGGCCCTCTAGTTTATTTTATTTACTTATATTTATTTTATTTACGTATGCAATATATTTTTTTAAACGTTTACATATGTGTTTCAGAAGCTTGTTACTTTCCGTTGCAAAAAGAAAAACCTTATTATAATAATTATTTCCTTGGCGATATTAAAAGTTCGCAAAAAAAAAAAAGGTACCAAAACCGTTGCCACCGCGATAAACGTAGACTGAAGTTATAAAATTCTTTCTCTATCAAAATTCCGTCAGCAGATCATGATATTGTTTTGTTTTGCGACGAAGCATATTTACGTCTTAGCAAAGCAATATTAATAGGATTCACCGTCACAATGCTTGGCATTTGCTTTTTGCGATCCTCTCTTATCTTCCAGCCTGTTCATCACTCGTCTATTTGCATAATCAGTTGCGATCATTTTCATGCGTTATAATAAACTATCCATCTGTCAAATTTCCAGTTAAATCCAACAACTCTTTCTTTGTGCTGCATTTTTGTAATAAACAGCAGTGTATTTGTAAAACGCAACAAAAAGTCCTTTGAAATACAGTGAATGTACTGGGAAAGAGTGCGATGAATAGATTTTTCGAAAAATTCACTCTTATATTAAGTTTTCTTTTATTCTTTTAAAAGATTAAACATCAATTAAAAGGAAGATTTATACTCGTAACCATGTTCCAAAAGTTAAATAAAAAAGACAGATGACCAAACGAATCAAAACCAAATGAACACGTCACATGGACATCTGGAATTTTTCACAGGCTACATTTCACAACAAAATAAATTTTTGCCTTTGTCAAGAAAACTTGCAAATAGTTGACCACACAAAATACTTTGCTAGTTATGGGAACACATTAGGGCAAAGACTTCAAATATTCGATAGTTGTACCGATTTCGAAGCCGCTCAAGACCAGAAAGAATAATAGAAAACGTGCCAAAATTATCATACATAAGCTTATAAAGTTTGTTTATTTAAAATGTGGAATAGAATCAATTTCCTTCTCATTTTTTATGTTTGTATTTGTACTTTGAAGACATAGGGATTTTCGTGAAAAACCTGTCGAAAATGTGGTTCTTAGTACCACTATTTCAAAGTCAATATCATAGTTACTTTTTTGATGAGCTAATCGGTAAAGAGAAAATATTTGCTGCATTTTTTTAAAGCTGTTCATATTTTAGTTTCCCGGCTCATCTACGATGCACGCGTTGAGGAACGGGACACTTGAAAAGCCATCAACTATGAATACCACTTATGTGTGAGCTATAATTTACTTAGCTCCCATTAAGGAGGAGATTTCTTTTGTTTTATTTCGGGAAGCCTACCACTCACCGTCTTGTTCCGGTCTCTCAATGCGAAGTAAAAATAAAGGGATATTTTCCTCCACGTTATAAGCCGCTTTGCTATTTGCCATAATATTATTGGTCGTGTTGTGATTTATTTTAGAGTTTGGTTAAAAATAAATACAGCCGTGACCTCATTTTGATTTTAAAATGTTTGATATTCTCTTTGCATAGTGATGTTTTCAGGTTTTACTACCTATACGTGTCTTTAAAAATCACGGGTTAACATATTCGCAGGTTAATTTTATGTGAATATGTCTCTTGAATGTTGGAGTAAGTGATCAATTGAGAAGTACACCCATAGTGAAAGGGCACACTAGTGGTCAAAAATTACTGATTTTTTACTTCTGTTTTCATGACTAATAAATGACTTTAGAGTAACCGGCACTCAGAATGCACTCCTAATTCTACCACATCCTTCAATTTGATGGGTATTTAAAAGAATACCCATTATACCATACTATTTTTTTCTTCACTGTGAAATAAATAATTTATAAATATAGCTTTCAGTTACAAAGGTTTTATAATATTCAAGATTTATTTTTTCATTCTTAAAATGAAATTATTTTGAACATTTTTTGCGTTTTACGTGTATGTTTTCCACAAACCTATTTTTTACAACGACTGCAAAAACTATTAGCTCTATCTTTGTTGCAATAACCGATTTGACTGGATTTGCTTTTATTGGCAGTTCGTTTAGAAGAATTTCGTGTGTTATCCCAGTATTTTGCTGATAGTCTTCGATTCCGCGCAACTGGGTGGAAACCCAGTTTATTTCATCTCGACGACCATAACGATGTTAACTAAAATTACCATTACCATCAAAACTTTTAATGTATTTATTCTTGTATTACTTTTCAATGCTTTTTAACTTCATTATTTAACCCAGAACATACTAAAAACAATATTGTAGTCATAATATATAATCAGTTATTGTATTCTAATTTTGTAGAGGACTTTGATTTCTTAACTGTAAGTAGACAAACTAGGTCTAAAATCGTTCATGTGATGTACTATAAGCAACTGAGATAAGTGCGTTTCGGGGTGATGGTTTACAAACTTAGTTTTTATTGAAACCTGCATTGCAGATATGTGTATTCGTATACATTTCGTACCCGCGACCCATTCACTCGCTACAATGTCTAGATCATGTTCAGATTCGCGAGATCTGAAATCTTTCTCTGGTCTCAGAATGCGCTGATTCACGATTAAACCATAACTATCGAAAGTTACCGTATAATGGGTTACGAATTGTATCACCAGAACACTATATTAGGTTTTTATGCACCACATAAAGTTTTATGATCTGCTTATGTGTTCATAGTAGCTATTATCTTTGGTTTGTGTCATCATTAAGAATATTCAGTCGAATCAGAGGCACGGGGACAAAAAGGATACTAGATTCGTATTGGCATAATTTGGCGTTTGGGAAACATATGAATGCAGCATGGTTCGAATTGAAGATACCCCATTTTTGAAATTTAAGTAAAACAAAACTGATTTCTTTTTGCTCACATTACTTAAAATTTTCTCAAGAACTCGAAACACAAGTTGTAATAACATTTTAGCGAAATAAAGGATTTACTTTATTTAGAATCTGATATATGTTGAGCGAAGAAACCTATATATCCCCTAATTGTCCCCCATCGCTCACAGCTTCATGTGTTTTAGTGCTCTACAACTGTATATAATCACACAATTTGCAGAGCTTTCCTTTTAAAGAGCTGTTTTAAATAAAAACGAACTTGTATTGCAAATAAGTGTTAAAGTTGTCTGGTCACATATTTTTGATTTAAGTAAAACTGACGCATTTAATGGTTCCGATTTGCATGATAAGTCACCTTTTGAACTAGTGAATGTATTGGAGGGATTTTTAGTGTAAACAAACCAGGCGGAAGAGGTGAAGATTTTACTTTCGCTTCTCAAATGGTCTGGCATGATACATATTGGGGCTTCCTAAAACATAGTTTATCACCATTTTGGAGGCGTTTTGTGTGCTATCTAATTAACTACAGTATATCAATTAAGAATTATTTTTTGGAATCTTTTGCTGTCGAAGTGCTGAAATCTTATCCGAAAAACAAGCCAATCGAAGCCATGTTCGGAACACGTGCAGGAAACACTTTTCGCTACAGAAACACTTCCACCACCTATATTTGACTTGATAGAAAAAAAGTATGAACTTGCTTATAAACGTATATGCATATTCTGAGTGCAATTTTTTGTCTTTATTGGGTCTAATATTTCTGATAGCAACATTTGAAAATACGTTGGTAATAGCTGTGGCCTTCTTGGGAGACGTTGGTTTAAGTTTATTGTCTTAAACATCGACTTTATGACAGAACGTACAGGCCAAAGTTCTTCCAGAAGAAGGAAAAACATCTATATGATTGCAAAAATGCTACATTTGGAATTTTTAAACTGGTTTTTTTTTTGCACCAACTCAGAATTTTCTGAATTTTTTGGTCCTATAGTACACCTATTTTCCTTCAGGTCGTTCTGCCAGAAGGAAGGGAAAGTCTCTATACGATGGTAAAGGTGAATCCTACCGACAGTCCTTCAGGAAGGACTATAAGTTCTATCATTGAGAGATTAAATTGTACACTTCTTGGTGGAAATTCTTGCTACCACTTGATGAATTCGTATAATTGTAACAGATATGTATACAATTGGTGTTCTTCTTTTTTAATCATCTATCTTCTACTCGCTCAAGTAAAGCCTGCCCAATAAAACGAATCCTAAACTAGGTCATTTAAATGCTTTTTTTCCCCTACATTGAACCCTTTCCCTTGCAGCACGCAAGAGCCGGCTAATGAGCATTTCAGCAGAATTTCCTGTCCTGTTTCCGAGACTGGATACGCTTTCTGGAAAAAGAGGTGCACGCTAATTTCAAAGTAAACGGATCTGTTCCCCTTCCGCTCGATTGATGGACCCTCATCTGTTTGCAATAATAGCAGCGATTATGAGCGGCATGCCTTGTCCCCGGGGAAAGGACCACAGTCCATCAGGCGAAATTGAGATCCGCGCGTGGGCCCTTAACTACGCTTTTCATCTATTATCTGTACAAGTCGTGGATTGTAGCGCAGCGGAAATGAAAGTTCTTTGAGCGCCTGCTCTGCTTAATCCTGACATCTCTTTATGTTCGGTCCGCGAAATAGATGTGTCTGCTGTTGTCTCCGCGAAGTTTGGCATCAAGGGTTTGGATGAATTGGACGCGGATGGGTTTTTTACGGTGTCCCTAAATGCTAGTTAACTTCTACGTTCTTCATCCCTCGGATTGTACCTTTGAGGTTTGTTGAAATTGGAGGTGGGATTACTTGAAATGGAAAAGTGACCGAACCTTGGTTTTTATGATCATATTTAGCCCCTAACGTAAGACAACGTCAAATAATTGGACACACACAAGGAAATTTCTACTGATTCAGAACGAAGAAATACAAAATATGTTGCCAAAATACAAAGAACAAATATTGAAATAAATAAGAACACAAAATATTAAACATGGCCACACTAGATTTTAAAAAAGTAGATCAATTAAATCAAAAGCAGGTAAAGAGAATGCTGGTAACTGAAATACTACAACACCCATTAAAAGTAGATTTGACTACTTTTGAATGAAAAAACAAAGGTTCTCCAGCATTAACCATGAATACAGGTTTGTTGTTGTAATATAACGAATCTTGCCTGGTATAGAATCCAGTTTTATGTTCTCAATTTGAAACCTTCTTGTGTACTTCGAGTTAATTGTTTTAACAAATCAGAAGTTTGAAAATATAACTTTATTATTATATTGTTTAAGAATTGTTTTAAAATATCTTGGTGGGTACCTACTTCAAAAGGAACACTAAATTAAATTATTCAACAGCATAAAACATTGTTCTGTGTAAAGTATTAGAAATATACTTTTGAAATTAAAAAATAGCTTGCACGCTTTTTCCTTCAGACTATGGATAGAAAAACAAGCTTCTATGCCAAAAAGAACCCACAATAATATTTTGAAAATTCTTGCTACATTGATCGTAATTCTTAGGCCGAAAAATATTGACATTCAAAAATAATAAACTCTGAGGCCTTATTAGTGTCAAATAATTCAGCCGACAAGTAGTTCTTATCGCGAGAAAATTCATTATTTTTGAGACACAAAGTGATCGTAAAATGTTCTATGCTATCCTTTATGTTAAAACCATGCAGTACCACTTTTTTGTCTCAAATGAAGCATTGACTGTTATAGGATAGTCTAGGGGGTTGTTTTCCTGTCCGTCAAATTTTTCATATATTTATGACCAATTAATTTACTCCACACTAAAAGTATCGTCTTTATATCGACGCTATTAATTTGCCTGATTCAGAATTTTGTTAGAACCCATATTACAGGGGGAAACATACATTTCTAAGCCCAATGTAAAATTACTGAAATGGGATTGAAAAACAAATGTAGGTGGTATTGTCATTTTTTTTTCAAAATGTGGACATGGTATTAAATGAAAAACCTCCTTATTTACTTCTAAGGACATTGTAACTTGGTCTCCCCATCAACCTTCATGGTTATGGAGGTTAATTGGTTCGACTCAATATGTGATATTTTCATCTTGCTTGTTTGTAAAGTTAAGATGAACTATGTTAAACCATCACATTGATAGAAGCAGTGATGGTAGAGAGGTACTTTTAAATATCAATTTTATCTCGATAAAGTATTTTTAGTTTTGGTTATTTAATCAAAATTTATTGTTTTCGTTTCACAAAGTCAATTTACTTCCGCTCAGACTAGCTGATCACTAATTTGATGCTAATGACGTTGAAACTAAATCAATAGAACACAATACTTGTACTTTAGCTGTTTTGATTGGTTAAGCAATGATTAAATTTGATAAATACCTCAATTTTCCTTTTGATTGGAAGTATAGAGAACCTAAAACTATGTAAAAAAAAAATTATTTCACCAGCAATATGGTATCAAGCATTGTCTTGTTGAAAAGTGGGTGAATCTGGAAGTTCAGGAAAGGGACCGTAACTGGCTGTAAAATTTCTTGTACGTAACGCTGTCCTGTCAAAGAGCCCGTAACGAATACCAAAGGTGATTTGGCATCACACGCAATTGCACCCCACACAATGACACCAGGTCTTCTGGACGTGTGACGCTGCACGATAAACCGTGAATTTCGGCCCTGACCACGTTGCTTTCTCACACGGATTCGATTGTCGTCTTTACCCAGACAGATGCGGTATTCGTCAGTGAAAACCACTAGATGCCATTTGACGTCCCATGTTCGTCTGACAAGACGCTATTCATTCCAGTCTTTGACGGCGATGCAATGCTGTTAAAGGCAGTCGTTGTAATGGTCTACGTTTAGTCCCACGTCGTGAAGCCGTTGACAAATGATGCGATTACTTATTGGATGATCGAAAGAGGTTCGCACTGACCGTTGGATGTCTGCAACAGTGGCTGTAGGATCAGTACGCGCATGTCTTACAACACGTCGATCCTCTCTCGGTCCGGTTTCTCTAGGCCTTCATGAGCCTGGTTGACGCTGGCATGTGCCTTGTTGTGCACTGCTTCCAACAGCGTGCAACAGTAACATCAATACAACCAATAATCTGTCGAATAGACCACCCAATTTCTCGGAGGCCAATTACTCGGCCTCTGTCAAACCCTCCCAGTTGCTTAAATTGTTTGCGAAGAGGCATAGCTCAATAAGAAACGATGTAACAAACACAACAGCATGAGTCGAAATGAATTTGCTGCTCAGCTGGTTGTCCTTTGATGCCCGGATATGCAGAGTGTTTGTGAGCTGCTCTTCGCGTGGAGCATGCTCAAACAATTCTGAAAATTTGATCATTTGCATTTCCAACGCAGATGTACCACTCCTCCAACTTTCATTTATACCGGTCTACTCCTTAAAGGTACAACTTTCTTTTGTCTTAGAGTGTATTTAAACTACAAAAATCCCTATATTATTCACAAACGGTGCTATGAAACAAAACTAAAACTACAAGAATTATTATGGTCCAAGGTAATCCAAAAGTTGTATTAGTATAGATTTTTCCAGACTTATGACACTGTACATCCTGCCTTCGGGATGCTTTTGTTTTGAAAATGTTGCAACCCTTGCCCACATACTTTCATACGTTTATTTGGTTCAGCAAGCGAAAATAATACAAAAACCAAGTTCTAGATTCATTATTAATTCTTATCAGCTCATCAATTGTAAAAGTTCATGAATTATATATCTTCACCAAACAGAAACTGAGACGAGTCCTTTTTAATATCACATCCTCTGCTTCCGAAAACTGTCTCGGTGATTTTGTTTGTTTCTTCAATCAATGGACAGTAAAAAAACAAGATAGAAAGTTGATGTTTTCGCTCTTGGGTTAAATTTTGACCTTGGATCAGCGGGTTGGAATCAAAACGGAAGTTGGCCACTGTAAACATCGTTCTCTTCCTGTCGGCCAAAGAAAGGTGCACTAAGTAGAATTTAGGATTATTTTAGACACTCTTTTCTTTTTCGTTCGTATACTGAGAGAAGCGCTTCCAGTGTCGGGAAGGTTTGATAAATGTTGTTTATAAGTCGCACGTGTCTTTGTGACTCTGAGAATTAAATCTTGTCCACTGTAGAACTTGTCGCTCATTACTACAAGTCATTGTGACTTTGAGGAATAAATCTTGTCCTCTGTAGAACTTAACGCTCATTAGTATTTGGTAAAATTTTAATATATACATATAAATAAGATAGGCTTCTAACATTTATTTGCAAGATTGTTAAAGTATTTCACAACCCTTTTTTCTCCCACTATGATTTTAGTTCTTTAATGCTTTTTGTATCAAGGAATTTTTATGCTTCTAACTTATTTTTGATCCATAACTTCGAGTCAGAAAATGAAAAGTTAAATTTTCACAAAATGAGAGGCTTTTCCTTTTCAGCTAAATATAGGGGCGGTAATGTTTCTGTGGAAATACGTGTTTAGTGGGCATGTATTTCGAGCGTGACGTCATTTTGCTTTTTTTTAAAATTAGATTTCAGTACTTCGCCAATAAAAATTTCAAAGAATAACTTAAGAATTGATGTAGGACAGTTGATAGACCTACATCAATTAGATTAAACGTCGAACATCACCTAAACTGCGGTAAGGTGCACTTAAAGGCAACTTCGATATGTAGAATGAGATAATTTGGGTGACGTAAGTAAAATCTTTACTTTCCGTCTGGTTTGTTTGTTTACATTGAAAATCCTTTCAATAAAGTAAAACTTCAAATAAAATAAATGGAGCATGTAAGAATACATGAATTATTCTTCATTTAAATCTGAAAAGAAATTAGACTATTTATGACAAAAATTGGAAATATGCATCATCCATTTGATTTCAATAAAAAAGTCCAGGAAACAGCAATCTCAAAATAACAGAAAAATTTACAAAGCTGAATAATCGCATCCTATTTTTAATTTTCATCGTAATTGAAAAATATTTTGAAAGATAAATATCATCCACGCGGCGTTTTGATTTATGTATTTTCACTTTAATAGCTTCTGTATTTAATTTCGAGTGAACAGAATGCTAGAACTTTTGTTATGATTTGTTACATGCGTGTGTCAGCATTTGAGCTATTTTAGGAATGGTATGGTCGAATACTTTTTGTGTATGTTTATCATATATCGTTAAAAACGTTTTGTGAAAATAAGTACTTGAAGTTTAAAAAGTTAATGAAACTGACTGCATAGTTTCAACTCTCTCAAATTCTTCATACTTTTAAAACACATTTTAAGGAAAGTATATTTTAAGGTTTAATGTTTTGCCCTTCAGAAGGAGTTTGAAAATAAAATGAAAGCAAGTATTTAATTTTTTAATTCCTGAGAAATTATAAGCGTATTCTTCTCGATTCGTAGGCATTCATAATTTTCAAATTTTCCGAAATGGCTTTTGTTAACTGCTTTTTCTCTTTTCATTTTTTTATGTTGAAAATTTTCTAACAAGCATAATCTTAAATAAATATTTCGGCATCCAGGTAAACTTTAATACAATATGAAGCCTTGTTAGTTTCATAGAAATGTTTGAACATTCTTTTCATCAGTTTTTTTTCTTCATTATATACATGACTTATCCACTCAGCACAAGTTGAATGGAAAGTATTTTAAGTATTTGTAGCATACCTTGAAAGAAAAATGAAGAATATGAGGCATAACAGTTAAATACAGCATTATGATTTTCATGAGCAGGAAAGAAAATTCTCACTTTGTTTCCATAATCACAATTTACCCAGATAAAAGAAACTAAGTAACGTAAGGCATGCCGTTTCTAAAACAGCAATGAAAAATGCTCTCTACTAAAACTGAAGGAGCTATATCACTTGATTAAATATATGCTAAGACTACAAGAAAATCAGATAGTATAACTGAGGATTTTGATGTTCATATTTTTCGCAAATTATCTAAAGTTGATTATTTTTCAAAAATAAAATTTTAACAGTAATATTTATTCATGTCAAATAACAAAATTGAATCGCAGTCTTGGTTTTTAGAATTATTTATGATTTATGTAATTATGTGCTGTACTTGATTTTTAGGATCTGAACTCGTTAGAAATTACGTTTCTTTGGTATAATGTAATCAATAAAAATAATTATAACTTCGTTAAAATAAAGTTAAATGTAAAGATGAATATATAGTATAAGGAAGAAATATGGCAAAACTTCTTTCAAGTATGTATCGTAAGTTCAAAGCTATTTTTTTTCTGTGATATGAATAAGCTTTTGCTATATTCCCTCACAAAAATCTGGCATTTGTTTGATATGTTTTCGATTGACTTTAATTATGATATTTATTTATAAATAACACGTGAGTGTTATTAATATTAATTTAGAAAGATATACAAATAATTAAAAAAATAATAATAATTTTTTTAATTTTCAATATTTTAACCTTTAAGGTTATATAAGTCGTTCCTCTTAGATTTTTAAATATTCTATGTGTATTATGACTCCGCTAAAAAGGTATATAAATATTCTCTCGATTGATATAATGATGTCAAAAAAAGTGTTCTATACGGTTGGTGTCATAAGCCATACCAATCATTAGGGCTACACTACTACTATGGAGAAAATGCATTTTTACTATGGAGAAAATGCATTTTTACTATGGAGAAAATGCATTTATATAAAGTAATAGATCATCAGCGCAATAAACTTAAAAATAATTTTTTCTTAAACTGAACATATGTCTTTCAAGTGGTTAAAGGCGATTATATACCATGTAATAATGAAATAGAATAGAAATATTTGGTTGCACAAAAGTTATTCCTTATGAAAGAAAAAATTCTCCTTTGTTCCTACCAGCATTTTAAGAAGAGTAAGTTAATTTTTTTTCAAACTTATTTTTACTTTTTATAGCCGTTTAGGTTTTATTTGGCGAATTACACAAATCTATTTTTTCATTAAACTTTCACCTTATAATTACTCTAAAAATCTAGCATTTTTTAAAAGCGTCTATATGTCGATATCATCTTTAATATTACCATATATATTATAAAATAAAAATCTTTTCTATAAATTATGCGACCAGTTGGCATACCTCACTCCTCTTCACTGTATTCAAATTAAAGTTTCCAATTCCAATGCCTTTTTCGTAGTCTATTACAATTTTCTGCCATGCCAGACAGAACACCACTTGCATTCCTCAGATCCAATTAAAATATTCCCTGCCGTTTCAACTGTCAGACATGCCTCCCAATGTAGAAATCCCTGGCACTCATTAATTCATCCAATTCCTCTGAAGTGCGCGCTTCTCAATATTTGTGACTCCTACTAGACCACCCATGATGCATTTGGCGCCACGAAACTTCAATCAAAAGTCAATCACATAATTCACAAGTCCACAGAAACCAATCGTTCCTACGTATCGTATGAATGAATAACGAAACTCCTTATAGTTTTGCTCGAGATAAAATTACTTATGCTATTGTGCTTTGTGCAGTTGTTGCTGAAAGGGCACATTTGTTAGAGTAGAAACCATTCAAATGGTGCGACTGGCCTAAAAGTAATCAACTCGAAGACTATCCCAGCAAAATTCTTATACGAATTTCTAATACGGAATTAAACATTTTCCCGTTCCAGAGCAAAAAAAATGGTCTTATAACATCAAATTAAGGAGGTAATTCATACGTTTGGTATAACATGTCAAATCTAAAATAAAATTGTTTAACAGGAGAGATTTAAATATAGCGTAGTCTATGCACATATACAGAAAATACTTTTCAACCAAGAAATATACGTTAAGAAGCAAAACGTATATAAATTCACACTATCTAAACTATAACCCAAAATAAGATACATTTTTTTACTGAACGATAATATTAAATATATTAAATATGACCCTGTTTTAAGCACTTCCTTAAATAAAATGCATAATTTTATGACTTGTATTAATTAATTTTATTTTTTTTATCGAGTTTTATTAGATATTTTGTAAAAATGTCATTAGATATCGTAACCATCTCTTAAAAACTTCGTATTTTTAATGAATAAAGGAAACTTCGTGTATGAACACACCTCTGCAATAAATGCATAAATACTCTCCAACTAATATCCGTTATTCCGTATTAACAGGCCTTTCATACTCTTAGACTACTTAAAGTAAAAGGGCGTTGTTCCATGTTGATGACCCTTCTAGTGATTATTTAGAATCGAACAAAAGATGCGTTCTTTTTACTTTTTTCCTCCCTTCGTGAAACTGTGGGCAGTTAAGAAGTATGATCAAAATAGATTTAGGAGTGCTAAATATTATTCGTTTAGGGATATACAATGAAAGCTTTTATGCACCAGATCGAAATATTTAATTATTTTTTTTTAATTTCATCAATTTCAACTTGTAATAGTAACTATTATACAATAAAAGCTCCATGTTGTCAAAAATGAGGTAAAATTTCTACTAATTGACCCAATTTATTTCTTAATTCAACAGTTCTTTACCTTTTTGTTACATCCTCTACCTCCCTCGATACTTAAAAAATTGATTTCCCACTGCTACCAAAACTAATATAATGTATATAATGTGAACAAAGACTTACAAATTAAGAAAACAAATGTTAACCCATTATGTTAACTCAAATGTTAGCGCAGTATGTTAGCACATTATGCTAAATATGCTAAGCTCATCAGTCAACAAAAATTCATCAAGTTAGATTAAAGTATCTTAATTTAGCGAGGGCCTAAGCTTTATTACCAGTGATAATTTCAGACAATAGTTTAGTTAGATTAAATCCTTGTCCTCTCGTTTTGCAAAAACCGTTGATTTTTTTTTCTGCCCAGAAACTAATTTTAGAATTTAAACTTCAAACCATCAAATACGAAGATGAAAATAGTAATAGTATGTAGCTCTCCTACCAATTCAGTCGAATTTGAGTATTTGGTCTCTACCTCCTCACAGATTAATCTTTTCTTAGAAAAAAAAATTTTCGCATCATTTTGCATTTCGGAAATTCTTACTACCTTACATTCAACAAACACATAAAAAAGCCTGTCACCTCACTGAAAGACTTATAGCACTACAAGTGGGGAGAGAGAATTCTTGGTAAGTTTGCTTCTTTTCATGCTTAAGTTAGTTTTATTTGCATTGGCTAATATTCCCATATGTACTCAAATTTTAACACGTACAATATCACGGACATAAATTATAAAGTGAAACATGATTACCTTTGTTATTTTTCCTTGTTGAGATACAACAGTACTCTTCCCAAAATCTTCCAAACTCATTTAAAACACGAAAATTAACCTTTCAATTTCTGTTCTCAGATTTGGGTCAGGATTTTAAAATATATTATGTTATACGGTTATGTCAAGTTCATTCAGGATACCTTTCTTACTCCAAAAGAGTTTGGCTTCAGAAAAATAATTACAAGTTTTATCTTGCTATTGAATGATTATTGCGAAAATAATGCTTAGGTCAGCGTTTCTCAACCTTTCATTATTCGCGGCCCAGTTTTCAATCATAATTTTGATCGCCCCCCCCCCCTCCCGCATACAATAAAATGTATACAGCAATAATATATATTGAGTATTTTGATTTCTGTTTTTAAAATATTTTTAACTAATTGCCAAAACAAGAGTAAAAGCGAGCCAACGTTGACGAGAAACCACATCTGGCATTTTGCCAAGAGGGCGGTGAACAGATGAAGCGAATGGAAGCGGGTAAAATTTGAATATATTTGAAATGAAAGCCAAACAGGGCGATAGTGTTGAAAGAATATGAAAGTACAAAAATTCGTTAATGCAAGTTAACCTAGACGGGGTGAGCTAAATTTAGAAACTGGGAATACTTTTTTTGGAATAATAAAAGAAATAAAACAGAAGCATGACTAAAGAAAAGAGCATGCACAGAGCAAATGTTTTCTCATAGGAAGAAGTAAAATGTTCGATAACTCAAGTTTCATTTCTCATTCAAGTCGATCGCTATCAAATCTATCGTATGTTATATATGTTTTCGTGTTAATTGCAATCACAATAATAAATATTCACGGCAGCAGATTTAGGCAGACCCATGGATAATGTTTTAAGCGGGCGTAAACGAGCATTAGGCGATAGTAAAGCATCAACAAGTACACAGACGAGCGTGGTTCCGAAAATAAAATCAAGAAAATATTCTCAATAATACTTAAATTTGGGGTTTACCAGTTCTGAAGTAAATGAAGAAGAAAGGCCCCTGTGTATCATTTGCTCAAAAATGTTCGCCGCAGACAGCATGAAACCTAATAAACTTAAACGACATTTCGAAACGCTTTATAGTGAGTACGTCAACAAACCCAGAGAATTCTTCGAATTAAAATTAAAATCATATGAAAAGCAAAAATCCTTTTTTAAAGAAACTTTGTATGTGAATAAAAAAAAGCTTTAATTGCATCCTACAAAGTTTCATATAAAATAGCCAGATGTGTAAAACCTCATACCGTTGGTGAAGAGCTTATTTTGCCAGCAGCAATTGAGATTGTAGAAACTATGTTTGGCGATAATTTTTCAAAACAATTGCAGTCCATACCTCTTTCAAATGATACTGTTGCTGGTCGAATTAGTGATATAGCTGAAGATGCACAGTGTCAGCATTCCTCAAAGTTGCGTGACAAATTGTTTTCAATACAGCTTGATGAAGCAACAGATTTAAACAGTAATAAAGATGCTCATTTCATTGCCTATGTTCGATTTTGTGATAATATGTCAGTAGTAGAAGAACTACTTTTCTGTAAACCGATAGAACTCAAAGCAAACAGCTATCGCATTATTTGCTATTTTAAATGATTTTATGAACGAGACAAACATAGAATGAAAAAATTGCGTCGGAATATCCACCGATGGTGCTCGTTCAATGTCCGGAAGATTCCAAAGTATACAAGCACTTGTAAAACAAAAATCGCCTCAGTGCGTCTGGACACATTGTATGATCCACAGAGAAGCTTTGGCTTCCAAAGAAATGAGTCTTGGTCTGAATATTGTGTTAACTATAGTTGTAACCGTAGTAAATTATATTAAAATGAGACCCCTGAAATCAAGAATCTTTTCGGCACTTTGTAAAGACATGGGTGCAATTAGCCTTACTATTTTATTGCGAGGCAAGATGGTTATCCCGTGGGAAATTCTTGTATTTGTGATGAAATTGAGCTACTTGGTCGACATATTCGAGAAATTAAATAACGAATCTTCAACTACAATGAGCAAATATACATATGTTGGATACGAGTGATAAAGTTAATGCTTTTTGTTGAAAATTGGAATTGTGGAACAGAAATGTAAAGCAAAAAAAACCTAACAATGTTTGGATTGGATTGGATTGGATTGGACGCCGTAGGCGGACACTGTTTCACCTGTGCGGCTTTCAGCTGTATAGTCCGCCTTACGGAGGAGATTCTGGGATAAGGGAGAGCTAAGCAATCCACAATATATACATACACATTTAAGTACACGGAAGGGGAAAGTCAAGTGAAGGGCAAAACATGTAAGCACAAAAATACAAAATGACAAAAGAATAGGATGACAAAGTTTGAAAAGTTGACACAGAACAAAATGAAAAAACAAAAACAAAAAAAGGACATAAACATAAACAAACAAACAAAGAAAAAAAATCATTTTCAGAAGAAAAAAAATAATAACAATATTGTAAAATACAAAAGTCAGAACGTTAAATACAGATGTCAGACAGCCGAAATGACCTATAAAAGTTTCGAAAGGAAAGCAAAGTTATTTTGAGAACTTTCGACTTAGACTTCTCAGCTCTCACAGATATAATCAATGTTGGAGCTGAGAAATTCCATCACTTTAAGGATTTTGTGGTGGCAGTGTATGTTCTTGGCAGTATTTTGGCACCAATGAGAGTAGTGTTGCAGAGAAGGTTTCAGCAAATGCCACTGACTTGTGAGATCACAATCAAAAAGGTAGTGGATGGGATCACCTTCTCGGCCGCATATACACAGCGCACTAGTTCGAAGGTGAAAACGCTCTAGATATGCCGGAAATGGTCCATGGCCTGCGAAAAATTGTACCAGCATTGAGTTCTGTTATTTTAGGTATGTTGAGATCTTAGGTAAGAATTGATAAGTGTATCTTCCTTTGGTAGAAGTATCCCATTCAGCTTGCCATTGGTTCAAGATCAGTGCATCAATAGAACTTGATAATTTGCACCTAGGCCACTTTAGACTGGTTGTTTGGTGAGAGATCCCATTTGCTGCAGATTTCGCAAGAAGATCTGCTTCTTCATTTCCCTCGATGCCAGCGTGTGCTTTAACCCATGAGATGTTAATTTGGGGTATTTCAGTGGCTTCCAGCAGTTTTTCCTTGACCTCATTAACGATCTGATTGTGGGAGAAGAGATTACCAAGAGCGGCGATACTTGATGCACTGTCAGTCCTGATGTTGACTGCTGTTCCCTCTGAAACACAATAGTATACTGCTTCCTTAAGAGCAAGTAGTTCAGCTTGGTATACAGAGTTGCAAGGATGTAGGGTACTAGCCCAACTATGACAGATTTTGGAGTCCTCAAAAAGTACATATGCGCTGCCAACACCTTTGGGAATTTTCGAGCCGTCTGTATTGATAGATGTTGTGATGCTGGGAGAGGGTGGTCCAATAATGGATTGAAGACTCCAAAGTGGAGTGGATTGGGTGGGTTGAAGAAAAATATTTTAGTTCATAATCAGTGCAGATAAACCATTGACCATATAGTTTAACGTTTTCTTGAAGTTTCATTATTTTTGAAATGACAGCTTCCTTTAGTACAACTAGGTGCAGGGGCAAAATACCAGCCAGTATCTGAAGAGATGCCGTTGAAGTCGTTCTGTAAGCTCGAGTGATCAGAAGATCGAATCTCCTTTGGAGACTATTTAGATGGTTTATCATCGCTACAGTAGGATTCAAACCCCATATACTGGCTGCATAGCAAGCTGCCCTCTCAATTACTGTAGTGTACCAAGTCTTTAGAATTGAAGGACGCACACCCCAAGTTTTAGCTGTGAATCTCATCATGTTCCTTGTTTTAAGAAGCGCGTTTGATCGCAGGTACTTAACATGTGGAATCCATGTGAGTTGTTCATCAATAATGACTCCCAGATATTTTAATTGTTTAACAATCGGAATATTAGTGTTTTCAAATTTAAAGATAGGTTTTCTTTTGAGTTTTGGCTTAGAGAAGACAATAGCCTTAGTTTTTACTGAGGAGGTGTTGAGTTTTTCATCAGATATCTTGATGCTAAACTTGTTGAGAGCATCTTGAGCTAAGTTTTCAAGTTCCCTGCGTGTAGAGCCGGTAATAATAATAATAAAATCGTCTGCAAATGCCTGAGTTTGAATATGGGAACCCCAATCCACACTCAAGATCTTGTCGGCAATTATATTCCATAAAATAGGGCTCAAGCGAGAACCTTGAGGGCTACCTTTTTGTAGTTCCTTCGTGACTTGAATATCTCCGTACTTGAAGACTATTTCTCTGTCTTGAAGATAGCTGCACAGGATCTGGAGGATGTTACGTGGAAATTGTTTTTTTTTAAAAGCTCGTTAATAAGGGAGGGCCACCATACGTTATCAAATGCGCCTTCTATATCAATGGAGATGACAGCGGTGTACTTTTTAGACTTTTTAGAAAAATTTTACCAATGATTTTCATAAGATTGCTTAGGGCATGATCTGTTGATTTACCCTCTTGAAAGCCGTATTGATTTGCGTTCATCACATTCTTTGTTTTCAAGTGATAATTTATTCTTGATTGCAGTAATCTTTCCAATGTCCTTCCAAAGACAGGTAGAAGGCAAATGGGTCTAAAGGATCTTAGATTTTGAGGGTCTCGTCCAGGTTTGTTGATTAAAATGACCTCACCCTTTTTGAAGCACTTTGGGAAATGTTTGAGTCGAAGACAGGTATTGTAGAGTTCCAAGATGATATTGGGGATAGCATGGTAGACAATATCTTGAATTTTTCCATCAATACCGTCAAGACCAGGAGCTTTGTTATGGGGTGTTCTCTTAATAGCTTCTTTCAATTCTTCCAGGGTGAAAGGAGATTCATCTCTATTTTCTTGATTCAAACATGGGTTCGTCTTGATATTATCAGCATTTTGTCTCATGGAGATATGGTGCGTTTCATCTGTGGAAGTATCATCATTTGGGAAAATATCTTCGAGTTTATGTAAGATATCATCTGTAATGGTACTGTAGGGGTCTGATGATGTGTCGTAGAGAATGGCGGGTTTAAAGATTTTTTGGGTGGCTAATTTAAATGTTTTACCAAATGTTTGGTTGGTTTCCGTGCAGAACTTTTTCCTCGTGGTTTCCTTAGTTTCCCTAATTTGTCTTTTGTAAAGAGCTTTTTCTTTCTTATAAACTTGTTTCCATTTCTCTCTCTCCTCTCCAGTTTCTTTTTGACTACGTCTTCGAAGTGCTCTGTGGCTATTTCTAATACTAAGCCTTCCCTCGAAAAACTTTGCTCGACAAGACAGGCCCAAAAGGAAGTCACTAATAATTATTAAATTTGCTTTTAATTTGGTATGTTTTGATTAAGTGAGTTTTGATTTAGAAGTTGTTTTACTTTAATGAGTTAATTATTAAATATGTCGAAATGTATTTTGTTTTCTATGTGTATTTGTTGTATGTATGTTGTTTCTATGTGTACTTTCCTTTAAGTCAGTTAATTAATTTTTTTAAATAATATTTTCTCTTGGATATTCTCGCGCCCCCCTAAGGGGGCGCGCCCTACAGGTTGAGAATCACTGGCTTAGGTGATTATATTCTTAGATATGGCTGTTCCATTGGATTCCGCGTATGTCGAACTGTAACTGTTTACGAACTTCTGGGGCTTGGTTTTTCTGCTTATTTTGTTAATATCATTAACACTTTGAAATCAATTATAATTTTCATGATCGTGTAATTATACACTTGGGTTATAGCGACTATCTTGGGTAATGGAATGTCGATTTTTAAATCTGATAGATTATTTGTAATTTGATATTAAAAACTTTTCCTACCATAAGAAACTCTGTAACTAATAGTTTAGTAATCATTCACAATAGTACAGCAACAAATAAAAATTAAAAAACAATGTAACCGTTTAAGGAAGTGGTACTTCTTTCCCTTTTGATATTTGGATGTCTGGAAGTGCTATGAAAAGATGAGACAAAAGACAAACCCCTTAAAAAATTGTAATTTATTTTTTGTTGTGCGCAAAATGCATTTACATAAAGTAAAGCTGAAATCTATGTTGTTTTTCAAAGAATTGTTTTACAAACAACTAATACCACTAGGTTCTTTGTTATGTTGTCTCAAACCGAAATATCAACTGAGTAACGCTTCCTGTAATACATACAATCCGACTAAAAACTTATTAATAAATGTGATTGAATCATTATCAAAGCATACTTGTTTCTAGAGTTCGACAAATTGTTGCAGACATTAGTGAGCAAAGGAAAAATCTGACTAATAAAATCAAACCTTTTACTCATTTTTCGAAGTTGGTGTCTTTATACACGAAAATCTTTTCTTTATTTTTTAATTTAAAATCCTGTTTTTAAGGAATAGGTTATTGATTTATGCTTGGTTTCATTTCGGTGTGAAAAAGTAAAATTAAGAGCAAATAAGTAACTATATTAGTATTTAGATAGAATTAGCTAATTAACATGTTTTTTGAAAAGTGACATCTCAAACTCAAATTTTCTTAGAAAAACAATTTCTGTCGGAAATTATTCCCTATATTACTCTTCATGTTTTGACCCTCAGTCAAATTGCTTGAGGGAATTGGTATTTTTACATCTTTTTCTAACAAGGAAGCATAAAAAAGCATGTTTTTGTTTTCTCGGAATTTAACGTTTAAAATCAACTAAAATTCCTTTTTTACTAATAACTATGAGGGTCAAAATGTCTACTGTATTATACAAATTATAATAATATAAAAATTAAAAAAAAAATACAAATTGTTGAGTTATCATTGAACAAGCCATCATATTGCAAAAACAGTTAATATAAATTGAGTTTAATGTTTCGGAATTATGCTCGTACACGTTGACAGAACCTAACTAAAAGCACCTGTACATAGAAAAACGTTCCTAATCTGTACAAGATCTTAGTATGGTTTGAAAGCTAAGGAGAAAATTTTTCGGAAGCAGTAAAAAAGTTGATATTCTGGTCGATTTCGTGATTTCTAATGTATATAAACACTTTAAACAATTAACTGAAACACAGTTACTTTTTACAGATACTATATGTGTTGTAACCGTTTTATGGGTTTATAAGTGTCATGCGGAGAGCTAATATATCATTCCAAAGCATGATTTGGGTATATCTGATCATTCAAAAAGCTATGCAGGGTGTTCATAAACTGTTTAGAAAAATAGAAGGGGTGAAAGTACCCATCAAGATTGTCAATATTTACTATGGAACCTATGGTCACAATCTACTCAGAGTGTCAGAAAAGTGAAACTTAAAAACATTCCAACAATCACAAGTCCTCACTTCTGACGTCAATTCTGCTCTGACAGCGAAGCAGAACTTCTCCAGAATATCACCGCAAGGAATTGCCGTATGCAAATGTCTAGTGCGAAGACGCAGAGGAAGTTCTTCTCAGATTGTTGCAGCCTGTTCCGCTGTGGACATGTGGTTTCTATATGATGGAGCTCCAGCACACCTATAACACCTCGGCCCGAAATGTTCTGAATGCTAGATATCACGGACGGTGGATTGGACGTAGTGGCCCTGTAGCGTGGCCTCCACGCTCACCGAACCTAAATCCACTGAACTTCTTCTTGTGGGGCCACATGAAATCAATGATGTACGAGACACCTGTACACTCTACGGAATATCTCGTCGCAAGAATCCTTGTTGCAGCAGACAAAATCAATACGACAACAGTTACCTACTAGAGGGTGAGACAATCTTTCATTTACTGGTATGAAATGTGCACAAAACCCTTGAACGTCACCTTGAGCCTCTCATTTGAGTCTTTCGCTGCTCCGCACGAGTTTGTGCAACTTAGGATTTCGTTATGTCTCTTTTTTTTTTCACTGTTGAAACTTCAACGTGGATAATTTACTTTACGCTATTCTGACACTCCGAAACCATAGGTTTCATTGTAAATATTGGTCGTCTTGATGTCACAAGAAATATAGTCACAATTAAAAGCTGACTAATTAAAAGTTTGAGTA
Source organism: Metellina segmentata (assembly GCA_947359465.1). Taxonomy (NCBI): domain Eukaryota; kingdom Metazoa; phylum Arthropoda; class Arachnida; order Araneae; family Tetragnathidae; genus Metellina; species Metellina segmentata. The sequence continues at coordinate 63,183,239 of OX375875.1, forward strand.
AGTAAAATAAGTTTGTAATAGAATTTGCAAATAACTTCATAATGACATTTTTTACAATTATGAATTTGTTTGAAGCAAACCCTCTAGTGCATATTTTTCTTTGCATTGATTTTAAAGGCGATATTAATTAAGTTACATTTTTATCATCGCATGATTTTCTAAGGAGGCAAACCGTAGGAAAACCGAAAGGGAAAATTTCACGGCTTGTATGATTCAATAATATATAGTACAATATTCATGGGAAATAAATATCTATTAACGTTGAATAATTACATGTCGGATCTAATCTTGAATCTCTCGAGCCTGAGAAATCAAAACTTACAAAAAATTATATTTTTTTAATCTAGCCGGAACTTGGAGAATCTTAAATCTCTCTCAGGACTCGGAAAAAAATCAAAGCTAATTTCTCTCGTTCTTAGTAACAAGGAGAAAAAATTCAATATCGAAATTAGATACTATTATACCAGTTTCGAATTTCTTCGCGTAAATGGCGCAATTAAGCATTCTGGGAATACTGTCAAGATTATCAAGCTGGGTGTGGATATTGAAGATGATTTATGAGAACTTAATTACAGATTTTTGGTTATATTCTGTGAAGGAATAGTGTGTTTTCGTACCTGTTACTTAATACCTGCGTCTTATCGTTGTGGGAGATCTTAAAAAAATTAATAAGATTTAATTTGTTGCTTGGGGTAATGCAAAAATTGACGTAACAGTTTAAATGGGTATAAATTTTTGTACTGAAAGAGGAAGATATACGTTTGGCATGACTGAAAAACACTATATTTTAATGAATTTCAAATAAACCGTTTTACCGCAATACTTTCAACTTAAGGAACTAGAATTTACTAGAACTCTATAGAGAGTTCAATTTTGTTAATAGAACCTCCCCCCCTTTACTATCCAGAAGAGCCTCTGCATATACACTATACTTAGAGAAAAGAATGCAAGAGTAATAATATAGGATTAAGTAGATTATTCGATTGAATTTTCGTAATTCATAACAATCTTGCATCTATGGTTCAGATATTAGATTTATTTCCCAGAATAGAAGCAATAGTTTAAAAAAATTAAGCTAGCATTAAACTAGAAAATAGTCCCAGAATAAGTGATTTACTGTCACTTTTTTGTTACACGAGTGCTAATTATTCCGGGACCTACGGCTTAAAGCAGTTTCCAAACCGTGAAGATCCTCGATGGGCAGACCTTTTATGAAATCTCAGTTGTTAAAAACCACATATCTACCCTTTATAGCAGAAAGTGTGCATGCATACGTTTAGAAATGAATCCGAGGTTACAAATTAAGTTTTGAAGTTTACATCCACTATTCGCTCCACATACATCTGTATTTTATTAAGCATTAGTGTAATAAGAAAATTCACTTCCTTATTAGTTAAATAAATTAAACATTAAAGTACTAAAATATGGGAAATAGATCATGTATAAAGGTTACTGAAAAACAAGTGTGACTAAACATTACACTATACATGGAGACGTCCAGGGCTGAGTGGGGATCCTGCCTTTACTATCGCACACTATAAATGCCCACAACAGAGAGTATGGTCTGGGGTGTCATCTCTTTTGATAGCCGGACCCCTTTGGGAGTCATTTCTGGCACTCTAACAGCACAGCGGTACATAGACGACAATCCACTACCGGTTGTGTTACGGTGCCTTTTGCGACACCCTGAACTTACTTTTCAACAAGATAATGCCCGGCCGCACACGGCACATGTTGCTATGAATTGTCTTCAAGCTTTCCCAACACTTCCTTAGCCAGCTAGATCTAGATCAGATAATTTGGGACGTTATGGGTAGGCGATTGGGACCATCCCAAAATGTGTACCATTTAATCCAACAGTTAGAGACAATATGGCAAGACTTTCCACAGGACACCATCCGGGAACTTTTTCATTCTATGCCACGCCGGGTGACAGCTTGCATCCGGGCCAGAGGTGGACCTACGCCTTATTGTCTTCCTCCCTTTGTAACGGCCAAACTCTGAAATAAATCATTCAATTGTTCTGAAATTTTAATTGTTTGTTTTTCTATGTACGCTCTTCACCGCCCACCAATTTTTATCGTACTCGAACAACTCCTTCTTTGTGCGTCGATTATTTTGCTGTATATATATATATATATATATATATATATATATATATATATATATATATATATATATATATATATATATATATATTGTTATAACACTGTTAAAAATATCCAAAGATGATCCACTTTACAGTTGTGGAGTCCCCTCCCGAAAATATATTCCAATTTCTGTCTGCGGTTTGAGGTGTTACGCTACTGCTTGCGATATGCAAAAAAAATAATAATTCTAAAAATGCTAGATTTAATTTAGTTTTCTGAGCCTTCCCTATCATTTTTGTGGTTTGAACTTTTCCTTCATTCGATTATTACAAAACATGGTTCTGGTATATATAAATCAAGATCAAAGATCTTGACTTACAACTTGCTTTCTGAGACAGGAAACATATTCTCTTCCAGTTTATTTAGAAATAATCTAAAGGATGTTTTTATATTGAAAAGAGAATCTTCTTTTGAATAACTTTGTTTAGTCTTGATCATATCTACTGCTCTGTAGGTTGAAATTTTCCGTTTCCCTGGAAGCAGGAATATGTAACAAACTCATCATAAGAGAAGGAATCCACGATCTGTCTTGGTTTCTTTGATAAGCAAATTTCTAAAAACAGGAGAGAGCGATAGAAGAAATATTCTATCCTTCTTTTCTTGCATGTTTGTTTGACAAATTCCGTCTAAAAACTGCATAACCTTGAAGCAGCTGTTGATGAGGTATATTCCTGATTTTGTATTTACAAACCAAGCAACCCTAAATCAGATCCTCCCTTTTGGAGAACTTCTTAAGTACCGTCTGAGCGAAAATCCATTTTTCAGCCCATCAAATGGTAGATAAGACTTAAAATGCACGCAATATTTTGAGTCGTCACCGTTGCAAAGTACACGTCCCCCATCGTATAGTGACAGTAGGGAAAAAATTACGATTGCGAGTGAACTCAAAAGCTACGGAAGATGTTGTGAGTGCTTTCTAGGTGCTGATAGCTTAACAGCCGAGCCCGTGTCCATAAAGATGGACTTAGAGATTCTTAAGGAGGCCGCGTATCTTTGAGACGAAAGCATGCCGTGTTAACCTTCCATGCAAAAGTACGATGTATTGTGCTTTAGGGGAATGGGTTTCGATCGAGATCTGTATTTCCTTCTGCCTAATTTTGGCTGTAGATAAGGTAAAGTGATGCTCGCACGATTTTTGTGACTTTGGCGAGACAACCCTTTTAGCGCAGTTTGCTTTCATTTGGAATCCGTAGAATATTGGCGCTTTCGAAGATTACTATCGTCGCATTTTTTTGGCATGAATTATTCACATCTCTCTCGAAAGATATTTCTTAGTGGTATGAGCTGAAAAGAACATCAAAAGAGTATTTTTAGTGCAGATATGGGATTATTTGTTTTGGAAAGTTCTAGAATTATACCGTCGTTGCATGTCTTGTTTCTAATAAAGTGTACGATAGCAAGAACTAGTCCTATAATCTTCCTACATTATCTTCGAGGGTATTACATTTAAATAGCATTTCAATACTATTCTCTCTACAGTAAAAAAATTAAAGTATGAGAAGAAACTGGCGTGGAAAAGAATTTTTTAAGTTATAAGCTAATATCATTACTCGATTTTCAAAATTATTAGAATCAAGTCAGACAACACCGCTGGATATTGCAACACCGCAAATGTTATTTTTTTATCTAGGAACATAATTTGTGCACGAGATTATTAAAAAAAACTCTTTTATCAAGCAAAGAAGCTAATATCCACAATAATTTATCGTCACCTGTATGCAAGCACTAGGTAATGTAATAGATAGTTGTATGTTTTTTAAATAGTGTTTCAAGAGGCAGGGTCTATATTTGGCAAAGCTGCGCTAAGCACAAGAAAGACAGAAATGGTTAGTCAAGAAATTGTTATATACACAAAGAAAGTTTTACATAAGACATAATTACACCCAGAGAGGAATCAAACCTGGTATTGACAAAAAGAAAAAAATAGTTCCATATGTATCTTAGTGTTTCATCGTACCAATATTTTTCATTGCCCGATAAGTAGAGTTTAAGTGGTCTAAAGTTACCCAATTCTTGCATCAAATTATGTTTAATCTAAGTTTTACCAATCCAACACAAAATACCTACTTTTCGGTTTACCAAATTTTTGCATTCATTTAATGCTATGTGAAAGTAAACACATTTTCCTTCCAGGGAAATGAAACGGGGAGGTAATTCATTTAACATAATGAAAAAGGACACATTATAAAATCTATTACTTGATTTGAAATACATTAAATTATAGTTATAAGAAAATTATTAATACTACACTGTAAGTTAGAGTCTAATCGAAAATTCGTCTAATAAACTGAAAAGCAAGGATATTTTCACCTTAAGTAGAACGAGAGCCAAAGAACGTAAAATTTAATAAATAACTTAAAACAGAGATTTCAAGTTCAACGACCGCTTTTGTAAATGAATAGCAAAGAAATTATCTCTTCCGTAATTGTACTAAGTGCCATATCGTATTGATTGATGAAACTTTATTCCCAGCATTTTCTGCTCCATCCCATTTCCTCCGTCTGAAAAATTTCGTTCGTGTGTGTCAGGCAGACTCATCGAATGTGTCTTTGTGTGAGAGGTTGAGAACACGGCGCCGGTTCGACGGGCTCATTGCCACTTTCATTATCTTCGTGTCTTCCGATTTTGCTAAAAATATTCGCTGTACCAGCAAACTTTTCAAATGTCTATGTCCTGTAAGAGAATTTATTTCGATGGATTAGTCTGTTTATGACGAAAATATATTGCTTCGAGTAGATGAAACAAATTGTATCTATTCTCGAACAGTATAATGAATTTCTAACAAGTTCTTTTTATCTGTACCCGATCCAGCAAAGTATTGCAAACGATATGCAACAATTCGAATTAACTAACATTATATATAATCAAGTGTACACAATTAAATAAAACTTCACATAACGCTCGTTTTGTTTATGTATATATAAGATGGATGGTGTCGACAAATAAATATTTCCAACTGTAAAATCCTGTTTTTAAATTTCGGCTTTCATACACACATTTATATTTTTGCAGAATCCTGATACATAGCCCTAAATTTTTTTAGAGAGTAAATGAGTAACTTTTATTGCTTTAATAGATATTAATATTAGTTCACATACTCATATAACCTTATTCGTTCTTAAAGTTTAAACTTTTTTAAATTTGGTCTCAAAAAGAAATATGTAATGGATTTATAATGATTAAAATTTATTGAATTCAGAATTCAATCACCTCTTAATGTGATGGATGACTTAGCAGAAAAGGTTATATGTATTCCTTCAAACGAATCTAGCTCTACATCTAATCTGTAAATGTTGCTTTTCCTTACAATTTGGTGAATGCAGGAAAAACTGTATAAATTGTTGTCGAAATCGATGTTTAACAAAGGTTTTACGTTGTAGAATATCTGAAATATTTATTTCATCAGTTTTAAACAAGGCTTTCCTTGATTTTTAAAAATTAGATAAAACTTTGGATTTTATCTTGTTGAAATAACTTTTACATTTAATTAGTTTGACAAAACACTACTTATAATCTAAACAATTTTTTTTAAATCCAAGTTTTAGCCTAAAAGCTATTGCTCATAACAAAATGAGTATTTAAAAAAAAGAAAGAAAATTAATAATAATAACTAGGCAATTTGTCATTCATATTTTATGTAATGCAATCTATTTTAAAGCCATGGAACCTAATTGAAAAAATCATAATCAGGAAAGGTATTTGATAGCAACTGATTTCTGATAGTTGTAACTATAGTATACTAAGTTATTTTAAGCCAGAGGTAGACTGAATTGACATGTTTCCAGCCCTTTGAAATGTATAGAAATGCTACAATGCTGTACTGTGTAATTACAAATTGTGTTTCACAAACATTGCAAGTGCTCCTGTTACTTAATTGGATTGTGATTATATTTTAAATTATTATTTATTTATCAAAGATTCTAGTAAAAACTTTGAAAACTTGACCACCTAGACAAAAACATGAAGACATTTATTCTTTATATAAGTCATATTTACACTCCCATAAAGAATTCGAGTTTTCCCATTCTCAAATCATAAAACTTTCTTAATTTACTCGTATTCAACAGAGTTTAATGCTTGTAGAAACTTTTTGTTTTCATTGTTTGAGGAAAGGAACTTCCGGTAAAAATAAGATAGAATGTTTACAACATTCCCCAAAAGCGCTTATTTTGTTTTTTATGTAGTCAGACAAAAAAAAAACGGTGCAAGTAAATGTACCTCTTTGCATGTTAAAGAGATCAGCGCCCACGATATGAAAACATTTGCTTCTTTAAGTTTGATTTTGCTTCGCCACAGAACATAAAATCTAAATCCAGCTATTTTATGACTCAAAATTCTTGAGAGGACAAAGTTTATAAAACAAATATTCAAGCTAATCTAAATTGTAGTTTCCCTTTTTAAATATCCTATGTATGCTGTTTGTACTTTAAAGCAGAATGAAAACTTCCGGCGGTATATAAACACACTTCCGAGAGGGCATTTGCTTTATGAGATAATTAGGCCAATTTGCATTTTAATATGAGAATATGACAATGACTGTACAATGTTTAGATTTTACGTTTTCATTTCGAAGTTTAATTTTGAAGGGTTCAGAAATAGATTGCTAAAGTGTTATGCATGTAATGAAAAAGGGCAGCAATATAATCTTTAACCCCGAGTAGGCGTCAAATGTAATTGTTAGTTCTTTAAACTATTTTTGTTGCAATGGGCTTATATCATACGTTTCAGCTACAATCCTCCATGACAACCTCTTATGCAGCAGCTTTTGTACTTTTATCTCAAGTTTTTTATTCAAAATTTTCAAAATTATTTAAAAATTGGAATTTACACTATTGATTCAATTTCTTTGTCTGTAATAGTTATTTACAAAGTAATAACTGTCTAGGGTTTTAATTAAAACTGATCCAAACCAATGGCGAACAGACGATTGTAGAATTTGCATCAAATATGTAAGACACTAAGTAAAATGCAATCGCTTATGAAAAATCGCTAAAATTAAGATAAATATATACTCACTTCTTAATTTCTGAATAATATAGTTCAAACTTTTAGGCATAGATAGAATTTCTAATGAAAACTAATAATTCACAATGTTTGTGCAATTTTATATATTATTAAAGCACATGAACGACTTTCATAAACTGTAAAATAAATCAATTTCAAATGGTTTGACAACAAATTTATTTTTTGTATATATGTAGAGCTTTGTATTACAAAATATTTTAAGTGAATATTACAACTTGAATATATTTTCGTATAAAAGTTCCAATTAAATGGGAATTTGCTGTTAAAAAATGGTTTTCTTCAAACAAATTGTGTGTTAAAATTGTTTCTTGTGTGAATTTCGTTTTTGTATCTTAAGCAAGAATTAAGATGTTGTTGTTATTAATTCCCGACATGGTCTCTTTAAATTAGACCAAGTCCACGAGTCCATAACCCCCCCAAAAGTCCAAGAAAAGTAGAGGTTCCGAAAAAACCTTGTCCATTGTAAAGTTAAGAATTGATACACATTTTATGGACAGATTATTTACTTAATAGTGAAAGACAGATAAGGTAATAGGTAAAAAAACTATTCAGGCCTCACAAAGTCCAATATTCACCTAATGTCCGCTATATTCATTTTTGAACTTTTTGTTTTACATTGTTCTTTATTTATGTAATTTGTATTGTTTATTTATGTAAGCCCGGATTCCCCCGTTGAAAAACATTGTAATTTCATGTCAAGAAAATCTTATATAAGAAATAACTTTTATTTTCGATGAAAATACTTTCTTAGTGGATATCAGTTTTAAGTTCTAATGTGTGCTTTCAATAACACTCTACCGTCACGAATCTATAGGAGATACTTGTCACCTATGCTCGAAGCTGACGCCGAGACGATAAATCTAGCTTATTTCCGATTGTCTTGGTCTTTGATGATATATGATTGGTTAGTGGTGTTTGTCATACGCAATATGTATCTCTAACCCCTATTCCCTTGAGGAGCTAGCCTCAGGTTAGTTCTTAGCATTAAATCTTTACGAATGAATTAAAATCCTTGCGTGTGATCTATCAACTTCATACAAACGTCCTTCCTTACCTTCAGGTTTCTGTGTACTGATCTGGCAACAAAATTCCATGTTTGTTTACGACACATTTTGTTGCCGAGTTGCAGACAATTTTATTTTATTCTTTGAGTTCTATTTACCGAATGTTATGTGAGTATTGCAATTTTTTAACGAGTTTGATTTTTTGGTACCAGAAGAAACTTATTAGATATTATAGCGATTTTTTTGCACGTTAATTATGCTACAAGTACGTAATTACAATTTTGTTTAAAAATTAAACTATTTCCTTAGCTAACCTTCGAAGTTAGAGGCACAAATCACGCATTGACATTTCTATAATGGTGTGAGATGTTCCTTTAACTGACTAGATGCACAGCTGCTGGTAAAAATTTAATCACCCCCTTTTATTCGTACCTAGTTCATACCAGAGCATACTCAATCTATCTATCTCAAATTACACTGCACACACTACTGATATTTTCTAGTTACAACGTTAATTTATTAGAACCAGACAGTATCAGGATATAATATATTTTGTTGAGAATCATTTCAAACTTTTCATTAAGCCTCAAGATAACCAAATTGTAGGAAATATTTATGCAGTTGTAAGACAATAAAACTAAAAGATGTGGTATTACATCTAAGTGCCTCAGCATTCTTAAAATGTATTCTTCTCTCGTTGGGGCTATCAGTTAACTCTGTCAAGAAGCATTGGAGCATAACGGATGGGAGCAAACAGAAACTTATTTACGCAACAGCCAAGCCTCTGAAGCAGGTATCGATCCCAAAGGACATGTTAAGTGGGAGGCCTACGTGGGTGGCCAGTCCACATTCTTCATTTCCCAAAAGAAGTGATATGTGTTTGCTTTCATACATTTTCCCTGAAGGGTGGAAAATTTATTAGAAAAGTTGTGGAATATTATTTCAACTTTAGGTTAGACTTAGCAGCAAAGTTTGTTCTAAATAAAACAAAGTGCTAAGGAAGAGTAAAACACTTACTGACGAAGATACGTATAAAATATTTCGTTTTCCGAATTTAAACTGATCAAGTACACTATGCTAATAAAATAAACTTCGAAAAACCATTTTTCGTTGAAGACCTATCGCCAATGTATTTTGCACATTAAAATTACTGCAGTTAGTTTTTAAGGGATCACGGAACCCCTTACATCCTATCGCCCTGATCAGGATACCAAAAGAGATAATATTCATATAGCTTACCAGTCTTAAAATACCTAGAATTCCGTACCTTGGTATAGTTAAAACTAAAGTTCCAATTCACTTATTTTGAGTTAGTATACCAATTACTTCAAGGTTATGATAAAACCACCAATGTCTTCCTATCTATACATTCTGCAAGAATCAAAACGCCGGAAAGTGTTTTCTTTTTACTGTACGATAGATTAAAGTAATAAAAAATTCTTACTAAAAATTAACTTACTAAACTTACAAAATGGACACGGGCCCCTTTTTTACTAAAATTTTCAGGGTTCAGACACCAAACGTCCCATTGTTCCAGAAAGTGTTAATAGGGAAGTGCACATTTCCACTATTCTGAAAAATAATAACATGTAAATGTCACTATGGAAATTTCTTTTACCAAGAGAAATACTTTTAAAACATAAATACTTGTAGTGAAAGGTCTAATCAATACTGACAGAAAACATATTTATCTTTAATAAAACAACTATGTATAAAACCAGCGGGTCCCAGATTAAGGCTCAGAATTGAGGAATTGTATGTTCTTGAAAAAATAGTATAAATCTTTGATGGTATAAAAAAATCCCTTTTTTTTATAGAATGTCAAAAGTTTATTTTTCATTCTCAGGTATAAAAAGCATTGCTACATTTTTTTAGGAATCCCCAAGAAGGAATTCATAACATAGTGTGTTCTAAATAACTTTTCAAACACTATTTTCACAATCCTTAAAAGTTCTTGTCAAACCACCTACCGATATTTCTGTCACTGTACCAAAAATTTGCTTGACTAGCTAGATGTACAGACGAGGGGAATCCCCTTCTATTTACGCATAGTTCACAGTAGATCAAATATAATCTCAGTATCCCCAGTTGTAAATGTTACGCTACGTGTCTGCATTGAACAGGTAGCAGCTGTGAATACTAACGAGCTGGATAACAACTTCTTAAATAAGTATTAAGATGTAACAGGGGAGATGGAGAGAACTTAAGAAACATCATAATCCTGAAAACAGAGTGCTCGGTTTTGCAAACTGTCTATGTTGAAGGATAACTTTCGCTCTCGTCAGAAGAGAAAATGCCGGAAACGTATTAAAATTAGCATCAGCATGTTTGATAGAATAAATGTGACGACATTCATCGAAACAAGTCGGAAGTCGTAGTCATGGACTATAATTCGTAGTCAGTCAGCAAAAGTAACCAGACGTCTCACCTCCTCAGAAACGTCAAGTTGGAAGTAAACGACGTGGTTGATGAAACGCTGTTGAAATCTCGGCGACGCATCGTTGATACAGTGTAGTATACTTCGTTCTTTTCCATCACTTCCTTCCTCTCTCTCTCTCTCTCTTTTTGACCCCTCTCTCCCGAAATATTTATCCAAATAACATGCATTTTCCAATTGTTTTCATAATCAAAACAATTTTATTCCCCTTTTTACTATTTTAAGTATTGGTATTACGTATGCTCTGTGTTATCCTCTTAAAATGTCGAAGTTAATTAATGATTATGTATTAAGGCCAGGTGCACACATCCGATTTTTCAACGTGCGGCACAGAAGCCCAACTATGCACACATAACCATGAAATGACGCAAGTACTCATTTCGAGCCATTTGCGATGTATATCTATCGAAGATAGATTCGTATCTATCGAAGATAGTATAATTTCGCTTACTTGGTGTACAAAAAAATATATTATGAAACTAAATAGACTTTACTGGATACATCCACTTATTAATTATTATTTATATTCCATTTATTTATGAAAACAAGGTACTTGAGACCGGAGAAGCGTGTGCGGAGAGCTGCGGCGCCGTGGGGAACTGCGGTACAAATTGCACGCAAGTTGGACGTGCGTCACCGCAGCGGCGCCGGAGGTATGTGGGCACTACTTTATTGGATCTAATGTATCTCAAACTGCAATTGCGTTGCCGGATAGGCGCCGCACGTTGAAAAACCGGGTGTATGCATCGGGCCTTAAAATTTCTATTGAGAAAAACAATTTCCCGTTAAAGGAAATATTACATGAGAAGCATAAATCATCTTAGGTTATTTTTCTGTGAAAGATAAATTGATTTCATAATTTATTCACCTCTATTATTCTCTAAGTTCATTAGGTGTAACTCTCTAAATTTTCTAATTCATTTTCTAAGGTCCTTTTCTAGTGGGGTTCTGGTTGGATGTGGATTATCAACAACAGACTGAAAATTTGTATTAATTATATCCTCAATTTTGAAAGTGTGTACATAAGTGCTTGTACCAATTATTTTATGTTCGAAACAAATAATCACTGCTCTAAACAACTGAATTTTCTAAAAAAGGTATAGATATACCCTTAGGTAAATATATTTTAAGCTTCATTTCTTGAAATTACTTATTTCAGAAAATGTGAAAGCTAAAACTTCAAAATTCATTTAAATTTAGTTACATAGTACATGAGTAGAAAGTTTTCATTAAAGAACACGTCCTTTAAAAATAAATCAAACTAATTCAACATATCGAACCCCGGAAAGAAAAGTGACCCCAGTCAAGATATAAAAATTTTGATTTTATGTCATTGTAAGTTATGTATGAGGTGCACCAGCGTGTTATATTAGTATTCTATTGAATATAATAGAAGGTTATCACCATAAATACTTACCTAAAATTTAAAAGAAGCTTATACTTTTTCAATATAAGTTTTATAGTAAATGTTTCTCAAATGTTTAAATGCTTAAAAAGAGATGTTTCTCAAATTTTCTGCAATTTTGAGTTGTGTCAATTTTCTTCCGGGGTGCTATATGTCTTGAGTAATTGCATTTTCTTTAGGTCACAATCTAGTTAAATGATTCAGCTATGGGATAATAAATTCATAAATTTATTATGCCAATCAGATAACACTTTTTTGTAACTGTTTTTATTATCTCTAGTCTCATTGCTTGACGCATTTTATTATGCACCCCAAAAAAAGAATTATGTAGACACATTTTCAAAAGAAAACAAATGCCATATGCTTGGAATCCAATCACTTGATTATTTCTTATGTTTTTCATCATTGTTTCTTATTTTTCGCGGGATTGTAAATTGAACACATCTTTTCAGAATTTAAATCAGTTCCTCAAGATTTATGAAGCACGTTATGTAAAGATGAAGAGTATGAGTGTTTTTTTTTCGATACAATAAATCGCAGTATATACTTTTTGCTGTGTTTAATCTTGAGTTATTGATGCCTCAGAAGGAAGTATTCTCTAAATTCACAACAGTGAGATTTTTTGGTTTTATCTAGCTCTTACTCTAATGCCCTTAAGATTTCACCTGATTTGTTCTCCTCTGATGTTTGAAAGCAATGACTATTATCTTTGGATATGCTGTGGTTGTGCTTTAGGTTTAATTACTTCTTTGCACTCAAGAACTAATGTTTATCATAGACACATTTCCAATCTTTTACATGCGCTGTATAAAAGAAAATGTATAGTGAACATAGATTATGATAGATTTTGTACTTCTCTTAAGATATAAATAGTTACATAACGTCATCATCTTCAAAAATTCTATTACCATATAAATATTTCGGAAGCATATCATTTGATATTTTGTTAAGTATTTGAGTTTGAGGCATTTTGAGGGTATTGAAGAAAGAAGGCAATTAACAAGAGCACAGAATATCGAAGATATTTTTATACTGTATCACAAATAGACGACACAACATGAATACACCAAATGTCAAAACTAGACTTCTAAATACCTATCATTTCCGAACGAACAATTTATTTTGGATATTGCTCGAATCATATTAAATAACATACTGAGGTAATACTCTAAAATGGTTAATTGCCATCAAAATATATTTATTTTAACTATTCAGTGCAATTATGCTTCAAATATATTAATTTTGAAGTTGATAGTATCAAAACCCGAGTCTTTTGTCAATTTAAATCACATTAAAAGAAATAACACTTTTCTACCATTTCATATTTTTGTTCTAAATCCTGTTCATAAAATAAAAGAGTATTATTAATATCTGAGGAGAAAATTTTTTGCAATGAAACAGAAAATGTTTGTAATTCTTCAGAACAATCTTTTTCAAACTCTATTCCACAGTTGTGTTTACCTCAGCGTCAATCGAGGGCTAAATAGGCTTCTTTGTATAAAAAGACATCTGAATTTTTAATACTTACATTAATTGTAACAAACAAGCATTTAATTATTAGTAAAAAAACTGCATGCAAATAATTTCATTAACTTCTTTCCAACTATGCTAACAATTAAATTACTTGCTATAGTGATCATAACATTTGTCTGCCACCAAGTAGGTCCCAGGTTCGAATCCCGCTTTGTAAATCATGGATGTTGGAGATCGTCAATGGTAGGATCAATCGCGGTTCACCCACTGGGTTCTCCTTCATAAATAGCAGTCAGTACGCCTCTTGTAGTGCCAAAGGTTGAAAATATCAGTGTCTCTCATAAAAACAACTAAATAAAATTACAATTAAATCACACTGAACATGGTTTGCCAGTGAGAAGTCAAACTTCCAAGGCTCTCCTCTTCTAGTAGAAAACTATGGCTCCTTTGGGAGATAAAACAAACTGAAAACCTTTGCTTCATCACCTAAACATAGAAGTGAAAGAAATTTATAGGATTAAAATCTATCAAAATGAGGAATCTCACTGGAAAATGTCTTCGCATAATTTAAGTACGGGCTCATTTTTTATGCATACAATTAAATTCTAAAACTACAACCCACAAGTTTCTTCCTAATTATAAATACTTGAAAACATTTTTTGTTGCATTTATTTTTAAATAATTAGTGAAATGTCGTATTTATTTAACACCGATTTTACGGTTATTTTTTTTTCTTCTGCTGACGTGCTATGTATACACCTTTTAAATAATAATGCAGGCGGAGTACATCGAAAAGAACTTTGTAAATCAACGAACACTTTAAACTTTCTTTTAATTTCATCACCTAAACACAGCAGAAGGATAAACACAATGTATTTGCGTTGATACGAAACGAGTACTTTAGATTTGCAACTACATTCAGCTTGAGCAGTTAAGTGAAAATAAACAAAAATTGTCATTTGTCTTACGAATAAAGCAGTGCTCAAAACTTTTGACGCATCAACCATTCAAGAATTTTCACTTTTTCTTCTACATTGAGGCTTATTAAATATAAGTGACAAACCACAAGCAAATAACAGAAGGAAAAAACAATCATTCTGAATACAAGTTGTACAGAGAATTGATGCCATATATGAATATTTTGTAAAAACGGACAGTAGAGTGACGAACCAAACTAAACCAATGAAAGGAGAGAAATACATTCACACACATTCAAAAAGTCACGACTCTTGCTGTACCTTTATTAAACTCACACAATTGTCCCCACGTGGATTGGATTGATCCTTCCCACCGAAGCAAAATCAAGAACGACACATAAAATGGTGACGGCAAAAATTATATTCTGTTTACTGCAGCACTTTTGAACATGTTTTTCCCGGAGATTACTTTCGAGTTCTCAGGAGTCTCATTCAGTTCGTAAAGAGTAACAAGAACACATCGGTGTTTTCCTTGGATCGCTAAATCACCTTAAGTCTCGCTATATTTATAGGTCTTCCTTTTTTGCACCCTGTTTGCAAACAAACTCGGAATTCTAAGATAAACTACCGCAATTTTATGGGTCGAATGTTTGCTGATTTATCTTTTTCAATTCGCCCTATCACCCCTTCGCAGAGTGATGGGAAATGCATTTTGGTGCGATGTGCTGGGATTATGGAGACCTCAAAATCGGTTTCCCCTTAAAAATCGCCAAGTATGAAAATGAAACCACTCGTGCGTATTTTGTCACTGCGAAGTTGTATTTTTAGCGAAGGGAAACTAACTTGAGAGAATGCATTGCCCACCACAGAGCTGTCCTGCATCTCTTATCGCCGTTGTCATTAAATAAACAAAAAGCAAAATAAAATAACGACAGTGATTTAGCGCCGCCTTGTGGACGCCACGCACACTTCACTAGAGCTGTTCTCTTACAGTTTAAAAAAGCAGGAGGTTGAAACATATTTTATGTTTCTTGAATGTGTGCGGCGTGTCAAAATTCAGTGCTTTGACGATAGCAGCTCGTTGTGGAATGCCCCTTCTGTATCCCCGATTACTTTCTGGATGAAGCATCCGTTAAACTATGCGTTTCCTGAAAAAAAGAGAGATGAAAACGTAACTGCTTGATGGAAACATTTTCTTTTGGACAGGAGGAAAATGTTCGATGCTTTGGTTATGAGCAACTGAAGCGTGTTTTGTAAAATAAGAACTCATGAAATTGACTAAGATCTAGGTTTATAATAAACATAGCTAGTTGCACATCTAAATATAATTATAGACAGGCCTTAAAGCTTTTTTAACCCTTGTCTCGAAGAGGTATCTCGTCATTAGCAAAACAAAGCAGGCCTCGATGAACGAGTAATCTAGTCATTAGAAAAAAACTTATTAGATCTTGATCTCGTCAACATAAAAAAAAAATCGTCAGTGTCTTGATGATGAGATATCTCGTCGAAAATACTTGTAGGGTTCAGAAGCACTCCATTTATAATGGCTTTGATAAGATCTAAATGGAAACTAATGATGGATATTTTATTTAAAAAATAATTTACCTCTTAAATTATTAATGATTTGAACATTTTATATTCGAAAATATTAATAATTTGAAAGATAATTTTATACAACAAATGCGCAGTTTGGTAAAAATTGGAACAGGTGCAACTGATCATAAATCAGTTTATCCAAAGTATTGAGCATTAACCATTTTACTCTTACTCAACAATTTTAATACACCTTACTTCTATTTGGACAATTTGGAACGAATTCAGTAATTAAGATTGGAAAAACATTCATGTCTAAAAAATTGTAAACTTGTCTTCCTTATCTAAAATTTGATGTTATTTTTTTTCGGTATAGATGGTATGATGTGAATAAGATTTACGAAGCATTGCAACCGTAAAAGACAGTTTTAGTTTTGAGGTAAAAAAATATACTATTTACCACCACCCAGAAAAATTATTTAAATGTATACCACTTTTCTTTTTCTAAAATACAAGTGAGAACAAAGCTCTCAGATGAGAAATTATCATTCTGTTACATAATAGTATACAGTGTTTTTCTAGATCTGTTATATCCAAAAACTTAATTCTTATAAACTCGTGAAGTGATCAGAAATATTTGAATGTAAACGAAAACGATACATTGAACACCGACTTTCAAATTTGTGTGAACATTTCGGGTTAAGAACAATCTTTAGAATATGAAGCAATTTGTCGTGGTTAAATTAAAACAAAATGAAAATTGTACATAATGCATAAAGGATGAGATTGAAGTTTTAAGTGATGAGGAAAATTAACCGATTAGAAACGATAACAGCCATTATTAATCCTTAAGAAATGGGTAATCATACTAGATTTGAGAAAACAGTCTATTCGATATTTTTCTCATTGTCGCACACAAAAGTTTAAAACCGACGACTCCCTTTTATATATTGATGGAGAGTTTGTTAGTATTATGAGTGGAGTTGTGTTCGGATAGTTACATTTGAAGCAAAAAGGCTAACTAAAAAGAACTTCTTTTCATTCTTTCACATAAAGTGAATTAATTTATTGCCTGACCTCATGTACTCAGTAGCTTCACTGGTTTTCAGATTATTTGTTCGATTGTAATTTACTACGTCGTATTTTATAGTTGTACGTTTTTATCTATTAAGACTAATTAACTTATTTTATTGAATCCTGGGAGTTATCATAAGCAAAACTTACATATAACTGATGTTCATTGTTCTAAGATATACTTTTTTTTATTTCTAAAATTATTTTTTGTCTACTACATGCTTGAAGTATAAGGTATCGAAAGCTATTTATATTGATAACCTTTTAAGATATCGCATTTACTTAACAGTCTCTAAATATGACCACCAGTAGTCTGCGTCTAGAGATAAATTCCCTAAGCAAGATTACGATTCATTATCTGCTTAAAAAACCATGCATTTGTAGACTCAAAACTGCATAGAAATCATCCGTTTTCTTTTCCAATCTTCAATTGAAATTATTTTTAAAGATACGTTTAAAGTAATATTTAATGGAATAAAACTTTATCATGAGAAATCGGACCTTATTTAAACAACTATTATTGAATTTTTCTCTTCAATCAATACTTATAGCTAAAGTTGATAAAAATGTCTTGAGAAGGTAACCACATATATCTGTCAAATGAATTATTACAATAGCTCGTAATTACATTGAAAAACATATGTTAATAAATTTACCTTTTCACTGACTTGTATCTTGACAGGTCAGATATAGTTGTAATTCGCTTCAATAATACAAGCAACCGTTTAAGATTCCCAATAATGAAATAGTGATTTTTTTAACTCTCTCTCTCTCTTTCTATCAGTTTTCTTTGCAGAAATAATATTGATATTTTAATCCCACTACTAAGTATACCCAATTAGCCTTTGATAAGTAATAATTCACTCAACGTATCAAATTTCCGAGAGAAATTGCACATAAATTTATTTTTAGAAGCAGAGATTTGTTTTCACTGTACCACTTCACTATGATGTCTGAGTCTCAAAGGTTATTAGCCCGTTGTGTTGCTCTATTGCGACGTTAAGTAACTACCTTCCTCTAAGGTTAAGTGATATCTAATACTTGTGGCTTATGTTTCTCCTTAATAAAGATATCCTTTAAGAATGAACCCACGAATACAGTCACCTTGCACTTGCCTAATTCATTAAAGGTTATCTAACTCATCTCGAATCATGTCTAGACACTGAGTTTCGTCAAATTTCCTGTATAAGTTCCAAAACTTATAAGCAAGTGGTGTGCTTTTGTGTTAAAGGTGTAACTTTTACATTCTTTCAATGTGGGTAATTAACAAAAATTTGTGTGGTTAATTGACTTTAAGATCATTGCAAAGTTTATAGATGTCAAAACTAATGTAGTGAACCGAATTTTAAAAATTATCTTGATCTCACATTTCTGCATTAACAAGTAGTTTAGATTAACAATTTCTGCATTACAAAACATTTTAATTTCTAAAATCTCAAGTGAATTATGAGATCAACCTTCATCTGATCAACAAATTTAAAAAAAAATCTTAATCTAATAGTTTTTCCAAGACCAATCCGACGAGTTAAGATAGCAGAAACACTTACGTATTTAAAATATCAAATTGGTCTATTTACCGAATGCATCAACTCTCAAATGTAATCAAAATAGATACGATCATTCATAAGGTACAAATATCCAGGTAAAGTAGATCAAATAAAGAATACACTACTTGAGGATTGAGATAGAAATTTATCATTCAGCCCTTAATTCTTTTTGGAAGCTTTGAAATGCTTTTCTTTCTAAAGCTTTTCCCTTACAACTCTGCACCCGAATTCAGTATGGCACATGGGACCTTCCATGTCATTTCAAAGATTTGACATCACAGTCTCATGGATTGTTACTTGCTGCATATCATCAGTGTCAAGTGAAACACATAAATCCAAAAACATAATTCTGGGGAAAAAGGAGGAAATTTCTATATATTATATTTTTACCACTTAGTGTCTTTCTCAAGAAGAAATCTAATCTTCTTGCATATAAAAGAGAACTTTGTGGACACACTTCATCAGTCTAAAGATCACCACATTCTGATCTAGAAAAGCTAAAAACGCATATTGAAATTTTTTACTTAGTGTGTTTCACTGGTAAGCCGCTGGTACAGAAGTATTTAATACGTACCAACACTCCTCTAGATAACATGACAGTATGACACTCAACCTGCTGTTGGTTGGATATGTTCTAATTACTCCAACCGAATGTGAATCAACATATACAAACAAATCCAGCGTTTCAACAATCGTTAGCTTAATGATTAAATTTGACAATTCTACTTTCTAGACTAGCGTGGAAAATTTACTGTTAAACATTCTTTGTTTAAAAAGTGCCTGTAATCTTAAACGCTTCTTTCTTTTTAGCATGTGACGCACAAGCTCATAAAGCGAGCCATTTTCTCTCTGTGGATGATCGCACTCTTCCTGGTTTGCTTGCCATTCACTGGCTTCGGAATCTACTACGAAGAGACCGTCGATGGAAGCGGCTTTTATCGCTGCACACGCTACCGCAGCGCCCGCGAACCAACTGACGTCGCGTACGCTTTCCTCATGTTTGCGTTCGGGTGTCTCCTCTGCTTGGTCATCGTGTGCTGCAACCTGGCCGTGGTGCAGGCGCTGTGTCGTATGGGCCGCAAGAGCCTAGCCCACTGTGGAAGGACGACAGTGCGGAAGGACAGCAGGGAGTTGTCTTACAACCATACCACACCGGAGGAGCTGTCCTTCGCGAAGCTCATGGTCATACTATGCATCTTCTTTGTGGCTTGCTGGGTACCTCAAATGGTAAGACCCGTGACTGAAACGAAATATAAACTCAGTCTCCCAGTACAAAATAAGTATTCGTCTAGTATTGGGGGATTAATGTCGAAATAAAAAATAATTATAATATCTTACAGCGTCCTAATAGAATTGTTTAATTTTCTGTAAAAGTACACTTTTTAACTAGAGCTGTTGAGAGTTGGCATTTGAATCACATGGTTTTGAACGCGTCTATTGGGAATAGGTTACACCTAAATAATGCGTTCTCGTAATTGAAGTCTTCAGCGTGATTTCTGACTCCGAGTTTATCGTTTATCATGCCAGAAGAGTTAGCAGTGATTACCGAGTTGATGAAACAAATAATCATCTATAGCTATAGTCCATATATGGTTTATACTCTGTGGAATTTACTACCTTTCTACGAATGGACTCCGAGTTCATCTGCTTTCTCACTGATGTCTCTTTATACTAGTAAAGTAAACTAATTCTGTAAATGTTAACTCCTTGTGTGCTTTAAGAACAATATAAAGAGGAAATTGTGCACGTACTTTCCTACCACACTGTCTACCAATCCACACATGATTCACAATTGCTCAGAATAGCAAGAAATGAAAAAATAATCCAATAGTCCTTTGTTGATTACCTGTTTTACTTACTTCTTTTTTGTTCTTGCACTTCATTAGGTATGCAAAAAAGTTGCATACTTGAGAAACATAATTTAGAAAAAATACACATGTATTACTGAATGATCTTAGTTTATTTGGATTTGAACTCAATAATGAGTTATTACTGATTGTTGCCCTATTATGAATTTAGTATTTTCATAGTGTGTAAGGTTTTGACGATATGACGAGTATTATATTATTATCCTCTGTGAATCTTTTCCCTTTATATTCACATATCAACATTTATATTAATAAATGACATACTCATATGTCTTGTTTTCTATATCCATTAGACTCCTTGAAAATTCAGGACTCTCTATTTTAAAAAATAATTGAGAGATCTAAAATTGTATCAGAATTTTCTGTTAATGACTTTGTACACATTTCCACTTCTAGCTAAGTACACTTATCCACTAAGTATACAATATCTCTTAGTACACTTATCCACTAAGCATGTGGCTAGCCTTGTTTATACTCTATTCTTTTCATGTATTCACTGACACATTATTTTGAATGCCTTTATTAACTAAGTGGCTATTTTCAATAAGGCAACACTTTATTCAATAACTCACACAACAAAGGAATGTTATAGTAGCATTACATTTTGGAATACATTTCTATATTTAATCAGTGTATATTCATTTTTTATTTCTTACCAGGATCTTACGATGACTACTATAACTTTTATAGCTTATGCATTATCATTTGATGTCGTGGTACTAATAACAGTTTCCCTTGTACGCATTTTAGATAACCATACTAATGGCTCAGTTGCATCCCAAAAATCCTGGTCGACCGCATCCCTTCTACAGAATTGCCGACATTTGCATGGCGTTAAACTTTACTCTGGATCCTGTTGTCTACGTTCTGTCGAGACGTCCTCACCGCAGGGGTCTGAGAAAGTTGCTGAAGCCTATTTGCCAGTCTTGTTGGCCACAAGAAAATCGAACACCGTCAATGAAATCGTCGCAAGGTATGCCCCAACCTTTGTGGAGTAAGTAGATTAGAAATTTATCACCCTTTCTACGTATTTAACTCAATATATACGGTACAGCTTCAGCCTACTTTTATCGCGGTGGTAACGGCCTTGATGCTTTTTTTGGTGCACTTCTAATGTCTTCAAGGAAAGAATTATATAAAAAAAATATTTTTCTTTTTCAACGGAAAGTAACAAGTTTCAAAAACACATTTCTAAATGCCTTAAAAATATATTGGATACGTAAATAATATAAATATATACGTAAATAAAATAAATATATAAAATACAACTTGAGACGACAGCACTGTACCATGACAAATTAAAATGAAAGAAAATTCCACAGCTAACAAAAAACTATTAAAAGAACAAATAAAATCAAGGATAGTTTAAAATTTAAATAACCATTAGAAAAATTTCAAACGAACCAATGAAATCCAACAACAGATAAACGGATTTTGAAGATTTAAACTTTCCACCTGCCGAGATTGCTTTAAGAAACGAAATAACCATAAAACAGATGGATTGCCTTAACCTGCCATAATTGACTACTAAAACTGAGCCATTTCCACCGCGATAAACGTAGACTGAAGCTGTATTATATCTGCTAACCATTATTATTGCATTATTTTTCTTCCTCAGATCTCCACAAATATATAAAATATACTGTATGAGAAATGTTTTCATCGTTAGCAAAAGAACAAGACGGAAAATTAAGATTTTACTTCTGCTACCCAAATGTTTTCTCGTAATACATATCGGTGTGTGTGGTTTTCTTGACGTTTGACGTTTATTCTGATTGATATTGATTAATCAACTGTCATATATCAATTTGGAATTTATTTGGAAAGGACACTAAAATCTATGCCAAGGAGAAAAAAATAACAACTGTTACAGATAAATCTTTTAAGGAATAAATATTAAATATATAACATTAAGGAGAAAAAAGACGGAACAGCTACACTCTACGTTTATGAGCGATGGCAACGGCCTTGGCGATTTTTGGGCGAACTATTAAGTCGCCAAGGAAATAATTATTTCCTAACTCTTTTTCTGTCACAAAAAAAAAAAAATTTTACAACACACTTTTTAAACACATTTTAGAACGCTTAGAAAAGTATATTTTTTAAAAACTTTCACAAATAGTAGCAAGCTTAAGCACATATCAAAACACATTTGTGAACCAGCAGGGAAACCAAGCTACGAATGTTCGGTAAGAATAAACTTATCAATTACTGAAACTTATCAATTACACTAAATACAGTGGACATGTTGAAAAAGAAAAATATTTACAAAAGGAAAAAAAGCAAGAAATAATACAACCTGATAACGTCAGAATTCTTTCGTAAAAAAACAATAAAAACTAAAAATGGTAAAAAAAAAAAAAAAAAAAAAAAACTTTTAATCTTTTTGTGAAACTATTATAATAAAATAAAAATTCCAAAACTGTCAAAATTCAAATAAATGGACCAATGGTATCACAGAAAACGATTTAAAAGGACTAGAGTGCTTATATAATAAGAGTGGCGTAGGGGAACCAAATTTGGCCCATTGCGCATGCGCGGCAACCATTTTTCTAACAGAATCGTCTCAAAGAAGGTTGTTGGGCGAATTAATATATCATTTCAGGGAGAACAAAAAGCATATGATTGTTATAATATGGATGCATTCGGTATAAATGAATCATATAAACGCACAATTACATGCGTAATTGATGAGATGGATATCACAACGCGCCAACTTAGATTGTGGGAAACATCACGTTGTTCAAAAAAAGCTATTTACTTAAAAAGTCTTCAAATTTATAGTGACAAAACACTAAAATAATATTAAATAAACACTCTAGAACATTCTAGAAATGAAACATGAATAAGCTATATTTTCTTTTTTATTTAGTATACACACGTTTTTCTCGAACACCCAAAAAGTTCCCATGTTAAGTCTACGGGAGCTAGGAAAAGACCGCCTCGAGCGGTAGAAAAGGTCTCACTCATATTATATAGGCACTCTAAAAAGGACCAATGCAGTGAAAGGATATTTTAAAAACAAAATAACCAATGGGAGGAAAGAAAAAATTTCAAACGAATCAATGAAATCAATCGACTTTAACGGATTTTGGAAGAACTGTCTAGAATATTCAAAATGAAAATTGAAAGTTTCAGTTTACCGAGGTTGCCATGAAAATCACAACAACCGTAACGAAAGATGGGTTGCCTTAATTTATCGTAACTCGCTACTAGAAGCGCGCCAAAAAAAAATCGCCAAGCCGTTGCCATCACTCATAAACGTAGAGTGTAGCTGTACCAAAAGGACACTAAAATTTAAGGAACAAATATTAAATATACAACATTAAGGAGAAAAAAGGACACTAAAATCTATCCTAAGGGGGGGAAAAAGAAACCGTTTTTCTGTTACCGAATAGAAATACCGAATCATAGATGTTTTAGCTTCCGTGTTGTTTGTTGTAATAGTACTTTTTAAGATTTTCATATTCGACAATTGCTATGAAAGCGGCGACCAAATTTGCCGGTTCTTCTGAAAACATTGCAAACTTTCTAGCACGTGCTTTCAAATTTTGTGAATGAATTAATTAAAAATATAACTGTGTTTATCGTCTGCGCGTGCTCCAAATTCATTAGCCCGTTGAACCACAAGACTCGCTATCTATCAATCACAAAGCGAATAAACCTGAAAAAGATCGAAATATTTTATATTAGAAAGAGAGACATAAATGCTGATGATAAATACTTTGAAGAAGTGCTTTTAACTTTTAACATAATCAAAATTACTATTCAAAGATATTCTGTCATGAAAACCCCCTATCTCTGGTAATAAAACAAAAAATTCCTGTCGCTAGTCATATAACTCCGTGATAAATATTAGTTGCATTTCTAGAAGTATCAATTAAAAGTTACTTAATACAACACTTCTTAAATAGCTATTGGCTAACAACTGAAATAATAATGAGACCATACCACTATGAGCCAAATTATTTTATTTTTAAATGTAGGGGAAAGTTGGACAAGACCCGGTTCCCAAAATGTGTTTTTTTTTCCCTAAGCACCTACGTGAATAAAATTGTTTCAAGTTCTTTTTGAATGATAAATTAGTTCTTTAGTTCCAAAAATAAATATTTTTCAATGTGAAAGAACTATATAAGGTGATTCATAAGTACGTATACAGTTTCCAGGTGCTGTAAAACCGGAACAGTTTAAGACACGTTCCCCAAATGCAAACTGTTAGCTAGGTATACTCATAAAGTGTGTGTCCCCCTCCCAAACGAAGTGAGTAAGCGATAGTGAGCGTGTCACGTGAGGAGTCAGTGGAAATGGCTGCGTCTGTAGTGGAGAAGGCGTTTTGTGTTCTTGAATTGAGCAAAACGGGATCTGTCACCCTTGTGCAACGGCATTTTCGATTACGATTCGGAAAATAATCTCCAACCAAAAAATTCATTTAGGATTGGCTTAAAACATTTGAAGCTACTGGCTGTTTGTGCACAGTTCCAAAGCCAGGACGACCGAGTATGTATCGGCAGATGTCGTCAAAAACATTATTCATCCAATTGGATAGGTCGAAAAACTTTATTGTCCAATTGGATGGTGCACCACCCCACAGGTCATGCGACGTGCAAAATTACTTCTATTAACATCTTATACACCGATGGATTGGACGAAGCGTCGACTACAGCATGCCTACCAACCCAATGGTAACCCAGATGCCTTGATTTAACACCATGTTACTTTTCCTTTGGGGCTACATAAAGGATACAAATCGGGGGTTTTAAAATCCCGGCACATAAGTGATTTTGAATTTAATGTGTTTGGAATGCATAATAATTTAAGTTAATTGATCAGATTTGTAACTTTTAAGAACAGAAATCACAAATAAAATTTTGATCATGCTCCCCTGCATAGCTCAAGGCTTCATGCACCCATCCTTTAGAGTTGAGACTCCGTGTCCAACCTTCCAGAGATTTTGACCTGGCATACAATTCATTACAAAATATACAGGCTTCGTCACATTTCAAGTCGTCTTCATCTGATGCCGAGGAGTCAGTTTCATTGCTGAACTTCTTTTTCTTCCGTGTTTTGACAGTTTTTTTATTAAGTGGCCTTAAGCAGTTTCTGCTTTAAGTATTTATTTTCTGGTTATTTGTTTTTTTCTTATTCTGTAAGCTCCAATTCCTACCCGGTCCTGTCCGACTGCCACGGTTCCGGTATTATCCGACTACGCCATTAATCAGATAAGGAGGCTTAGCATGTTTAAAACATGATGCAAAACGTGGTTTAATAATTTAAATAATAACTGAAAGAGGTGTTATCAGATGTTGTACTTACCTAAAATAATTCTTCAAGCAATTAGAATCAACAGAGTAAAATTGGCGGAGTAAAAATCGAACCTTTTCTACTCGAATTTTTTAAAACATCGTCATCGACAAACACATAATCTACACTGCCTTTCATTCAACTCCAAACAACATGGCGGCTGTCTGCAACTAGCAGTTTCGTGCGTTATCTGACAGATGACAGTAATAATCTAGCCAAAACTGCCGGGTCCCGGTTTTTATCCGCCTACCCTGTTTTGTCTAACTTTTCCTTAGTGCATTTATTTGCATATGAAATATAAAAATATTTGAAAATTTTGTCTTAAATATGCAGTATAAAGCAATAATTTTTATTTGTTGAATAAAAAATTATCTACATTTCAGATTTGCTCTCATTTTCTATATTATAAAATATACTTTCAACTAAACAAAGTTTATTCATTGTTATTCACGTAGTTTTGTTTCAAAACATTTTTAAACATGATTAAATTTCAACCCATTTATTTAAAACAATATATATTCTTGAAACTTGAAAGATATCATTCAAGCATTTAAGATCCTCTAACACTTACTCTCACAATCATAAGAGTTTGATAGAGTTTGTTTTTTATCTATCAGAGAGAGCTTTTATGAGAATGAATGAAGAATCAAATGTAATAACAAATCTTAAAGAGATAGAGGATATTTATTATTGTTGTTGGAACCAAAGTTATTAGGGCTCCTCTTTTTTAATCAATGATGAATTAATTAATTTATTTTTACAATGCTCTTCATTTTTATAAATTAAAAATATTTTAGGCCTTTGATCAATTTTAAAATTAAATGAAATCTGTTATCATAAATCTTTGCTTATTAGCCCTTCCGGTGGTTGTCATTACGATGTACGTATCTCATCATTGGCAAAAACGACGAGATATTCAACTAGCTACCACCGTTAGTTACTCAGTTACAACTAATTACCCAGCCTAAGCCATTCGGTGTATCGTCACGTAATTTTGAACAACGGTCAGATGACGAGGCAATATCGGAGCTGGCACCCCACTCTCCAAACTTCCAACCAAACCCAACGCGAGGAATTTTGGCCACAACAGATTTAAGGCGCACCAGCCGCATGCATACCCTGACCCGGTTTCGAACCAGAAACTTTCCGATCTACAGGCTAAAACTTTGGTTAACCGGTTGGGCGGTTTGATGGACGATATATATCGTTATTAGATGAAAAACTGAATAGATCTTGATCTCGTCATCATAAAAAGATTGGAAATATCTAGGGGATATCTCGTCATTAGCAAACTTTGTTAGATCTTGGTGGACGAAATATTGTCTAAACCACTTGGAGATTTAAAAGCTCCTCAGTATTGCTTGAAATAAAGTACGATTCCGTCTTTCGTTGTCCATGTAAACTTTGATGCCAGTTATTTTTATGAGTTGATTCAAATTAATTCCAGTTGTGTTGCTCTAGTACGACGTTAATTAAAAATTACCAATTACAAATAAAAGTAATTCCCGTTTATTTCTGAATTCTAACTTGTTTTTTTTTTCTCACATAGATGGAAGCAAAGGGACGAAAGAAGCGAATCAGAACAGTACGAGTAATAGTTCTCAGAAGGACTGCATCATCCTCGAACAAATGAGTAAAATGAATCCCAAACTTCGCATCATTTTTACGACAGCCAATCAAAAGAAATTATCGGAAAGTCTGCCATCTTCTTTGAAGGAAGATACAACTTGAAGGAACTGTAAGCGTTATTCATATGAGCAAAATATATTCTGCTTTAAGCAGGAAAGGAGCAAGAGCACTTGTGAAAGTTTCATTTTATTGATTTGATATGTGGAACAGAAGATTCATTCTCATATTTAAATAATATTTATATTACTTGAATACTACTACTTATAATTACAATTCAACTAAATTCAATTTGAGAATAGTTAAGCTGAAACGCAGATGATAAATCAAATGGTGAATTTTCATTACTAAAACATCGCCAAAACTAAAAGAAATTATAGATTATATCTTTTATTCACTTTTAATATATTAAGTATAATTTTCTTAATATTATAATTTTATCATAATTTTCTTAATATTATAATTTTATCATAATTTTCTTAATATTATAATTTTATCATAATTTTCTTAATATTATAATTTTATCATAATTTTCTTAGTATTATAATTAATTTATAAATATTAAGAAAAATTCTAAAGATTCTAGCTTTCTAAATTTGTAACCGAAAAAAAAAACGGAATTTAAAATCCAAAAGTGTGTATGTGTAACATTGGCTCCAGAACTTTAAATTTTGAAATATGGAAAATCGAAGTAAAAAACTTATTTTTATTTCATGTAAAGAGTTGTGACTTATAAAGTAATTACACAGATAATATATTTTGAGTAAGGAGGTTTCAAATAAGTACAAGGTTTATACAAAACGTAACAGATTTGAATATTATTAACAGTTTATCACCTGAGATCATATCCAATACATTATAACAGTTTTTAAACTGCCTTTATTTAAACAAAACAATAAACAAATAGCTTCCCACTAATAAACATGGTATAAAATAATTGATATATTAATGTAGTTCAACGCATGTGTGTGTAAGTTTACGTGAAGGCGCATGAACCATTTTTATAATAAATTTTCAGCTTAACTCTTTTCAAATCCAACCACCTATGAAAGGGTCAAGATAAGTGCATATAAATATTCTAGGTACATTAAAGCTCTATGGTTTATAATAACAGTCATAATGTTAAGGTATATACTAATATTAATATAAGGTAACTGGTCTTCATTCATAGATATTTTCATTCTAAAAAAAGTTCTTTTTGATATTCCTGCCTTTTTTCAACGGATTAAAATTGTACCTTTAATTCGAAATAAACCAGTGCCAACTGTACCTATCTATTAATTCAGATATATTAGTTTCGCAGGCGGGTTTGAGATCTTTTCAGCACATGACCTACGTTGAAATTTGATATTTACAAATTCATACTAACGAAAAATCTACGTTGATATCTTTTTAAACATAGTCACGTGAAAAATCTCAATTTCAACTTTAGCGAAATTGAAATAATGCGGGTCACTTCCAAAATTATTCTTAATTGATAGAGAGAGAGAGAGAGAGAGAGAGAGTTTCCTGTACAAAATCTTAAAAACTAACATTAAATATCTCGTGACATGACTTAAATTTCTCTCTCAATACATTCTACCAGTTCCTTACTTCTTACAAATCTTTATAAGGGTACAGTTGCGGAGGAAAAAAACGAACCACCCCATTTCATTCAAGCTATTTTAACAGTAGAGAAAATTCAAAGATGGCTTTTGACAGGAACTAACGTCTATAAATTCAAATCTCTCTATATTAAAAAAAAGTTACCGCCGCCGCCGCCGCCGCCGCCGAAGAATTGAAATTTTTGTTGTTTAGCTCCATTCTTAGACGGTTTCCCGAGAAAGTACTGATCGGAAAAATATGAAATTAACATGCTTTGTTCTTCATCGTATTCCCTGGATAATTATTAAGATTTTTTTCCGATGCGGCTATTAGTTTAGGTTTTATTAAGTGTTAAAGTTGAAGAAGTGAAATTTCTTCCGCGAGTGAGCAAAACACATTCAAAATTTCAGTCTTTAGTCGTGAGTTTTTTTTTAAGAGTACCTCTCAACGTAAATTTTTGCAGCTCGTCGAGTTTTTTTTGAAATTTAAATGTGGTTCTTGATAATATTTTTTTGAAATTCGGGAAAAATCGGGACATTTTTGTTACTTTTTTTTAAAACTGCCGTATCTATATCTAATTACTATTAGTTTTTAATTTTTAAAATATCGCAGTATACCTCAGAATATACTCTTTCTTACGGTACTATTATTTTTGAAATCGGTTAATAATTAAATTGGATGCGATCAAAAGTTCGTGATACAAAATTCGGAATCTTCGGATATTTTCGCTACGTTTTGTTAAAACCGTTATGTCTACGGCAAAAACCATTATTTTTTAAATTTGAGAACATCACTGAATACACTACATTACACTCTTTCTTATGGTACAATTATTTTTCAAATTGGTTAATAAACAAAATCGATGCAATTAAAAGTAGGTCATACAATTTTCGGAACTTTCAGATCGTAACTTCCGATACAAAACTAAAATGGTCATATCTATATAGTATTACTGTTAGTTTTTAATTTTAAAAATATTGCAGTATACCTCACAATGTACTCTTTCTTACGGTACAATTATTTTTAAAATTGGTTCATAAATAAATTCGATGCAATCAAAAGTTGGTGACACAAATTTCGTATTTTTCAGTTCGCATAGCTGGTTCGGCAAACAGCAGTGGGTTGCATTTCCTACTATCGGGTTTGCCAGATATCAAATTTATCGTAGCAACAATTGCCATAAAAACGATTTCTTTTTATTTGGCGAGGAAAAAGGCTCGCTTTTTTCCCTCTGTTCTCAAGACAGTTTACCGACAAAGTACAATCGTAAAGTTTTGATATTAACACTGTTTACTTAAAATTGTACAGGGAACAAGATACAGAAGATTTTTTACTGATGCGGCTATTATTTTAGGGTGCATTAAGTGTTAAAGCAAAAAAAAGTGAAATCAATTGCGAAAGAAGTATTGGTTTGAGAAAGCAAACCAAACGGGATTGCGTAGCAATCCCCGGGGTCGGCGAGCGTAAGCGAGCAGGGCGCGAAGCCCTCGCTGTGACGTCATGTACCGGAAAGTGAAATCAGCATAATACGAATTATTCAGATAGTTTCACTCTGTTAAAGGAATGTTGGTTTGCGAAGCAAACCAAATGACATCTGTGAAAGGAGTGTTGGTTTGCGAAGCAAACCAAATGGGATTGCGCAGCAATCCCCGGGGGTTGGTGAGCGTAAGCGAGCAGGGGGCGGAGCCCCCTAGTACATAAAATTTTCATAAGGGCTCGTCTTCATGTAAAATTGAGCACCAACTTCACAATTTCCAATCGTAATCGTTTAATCACGTTATTTCAAATCTATATAAAAATAGATGACAAATTTTATGCCAATAGTTACTTAGAAAGATTAGAGAGTCTACTGTTAAATCAGCTTTTTAGATTTTTATGGATATCGAAATAATATTTCTATAACGCCGATAGTTGTACTATGTTACTGTGTGTTAAACAACCCCCAAACAAAATACACCTATTATTTTATTATAAAAATAGTCTTCACAGAATGCAATAATAATTATAAAATTAATGTCTAAAAAAATATGAACTGTAACCTTACAATATTTTGATGCGAATCGATTCAGTATGACTTCTAATATGACCAGGCAAAATTTCAGCTCATTCCAATATAGGATCATTTGCACTTACATAATAAATATAATAATGTAATTCTCAAATTGCTTGCTCTTGCATAATAAATATAATAATCATCGTATCGCTGTAAAATACGTTTGAAATAGTGTTCAGATTTGAAATTCGGGTAGCTATAACTACAAT
The DNA here is from genome assembly GCA_947359465.1 of Metellina segmentata. Lineage (NCBI taxonomy): Eukaryota > Metazoa > Arthropoda > Arachnida > Araneae > Tetragnathidae > Metellina > Metellina segmentata. The sequence goes on from OX375875.1 coordinate 63,214,445, forward strand.
TATTCTCGACTTATGTGGAAATGATCCCTAAAATTGACACCAACTTTAACATCGCATATCTCCGAATATAAGGATAGAAAAGTCATGAAATTTAACATTTAGATTCATTTAATGATGTAGAATCTGTTTATAGTATCAAAACATGACATTTTCATTAGAAATTTCGTTGTTAGTGCAAACTTTGATATAAAGACGTCGCCCATATTTTTTTTGGAGTTGAGTTTGTAGAGGACGTTATTCCCTCTTGAATGATACCTTTGAATTTGTTCTAGTATGAATAGTGCAAGAAATAAAAGTGGTAGTTCTATTTTTTTTCCGCGATTGTACATCAGAATCAAAACTATATATGAGTTCAGCAGTTGTCTCTTAGCTGATTTAATTATTTCGTTCTTAATCAATTTGTACGAAATTTTCCAACAATTTTCGATTTATAAATACAAAAGAACATGGAGCAGAAAGCTCGTTTTCTAACATGTCATTACATTCATTGTGTCTGTACAACACATTCATAGTTCAGAATAGATTGTATGCATGTCAAATAAGCTATTATTTATTTTAGAACTTTTAATGTAAAACTATATCTCCGCTTTAGTCTTATTCATGTCTGTTCGCCCCTTAGAAGCTTTCCTATAGAAAAGAAATGTGTGTGTTGGATATATTCTTCTCAATAGAATATTTAAATTACAAAATACTTTTGGCTTCTTTTAATTTTACTATCGGTGTGAAATTGTGTACTGTTACCCTTGCAAATGTTTTCGTAAAAGAAATAATTTCACGCTTGTAAATAGCTCTTAAATCAATGGTTTGAAATCAGCGATATTGTTGTAATTTCGTTTAAATATATTGCCTGTAGATTTGCTATCATTTGCATATTTGTCAAACGATAATGTGAATATTTTGTTCTCTGTGTAATGTATGATCAGATCAGGTTATAATAAAGTTTTTTCAAGCATTTATGACGGTTTCTGTCTTTAAAAGTCTTTGCTTTATGTGAATACAATACACGAAACTAGCATAAATTGCATATCGTCATACTAATTAGCATAACTCGCAACTCCTATACCTTAACAGTGGGATTACGAGTTTTGCTAATTAGCATGACGATATGCATAAATTATAACAATAACGAGTTCTATTTCTATAATGTAGAAACTCCGAAAGATAAATCTGCATTGATACTAAAATCTCCGTTTTATGTTTTTCTCTATAATCAAACAGTCAAGTAAAGAAACATTAAACGGTGTTTTCTACAACGGATATTGTTTAATTTTGAGCTGCATGGCTTACCTAATGAGCTTCTTCCTTTACATTCAGTTACTCTACTCTTCTAACTGTCATGAATGAATCGAAGAAAGTTAAAAATCATTCAGAATATTAAATGAGATAGTTTTTCAAAAATTAAACTGTTTAAAAGACAAGGAATGAGAATTATTTTATTAAACTACTCTCAAATTTGTCGATATACAAAATCCACAAATAAGCTTGAAATTCATCTCTCCATCCTCAACTGATAGCATAAATACATTTTAGGTCATTCATAATTTTTGTATAAAATTAAAGTTCTGTATATTTCAGTTCTAATAAAAGTTTATCTGTTTTCTCAATATGGTTTTTAATTTGTTGTAAAATACTGAGTGTGTAGCTCGAGCATCTTCTTTCTAAATTTTTTCTACATACTAAACACCGATGGAGTTTTCCTTCCTTTCCTTATAATATTTGACAAATCATGAGTAGGTAACTTATTCATATAATAAAAAAAAAATCATTGATAGACTAAAAAATTCAATCACACGAAATATTTTAAAATGCCTTTTACTCGTAGAATAAAATAACAAATAATTATAAGAATGTTACAAACGTTGCATTTCTTGTATTCTCACCAACTTTATTGAATCACTTCTGTTTTATTTTTCTAATCTCATCGTAATCAACGTGATTTAAAAGATAACCGCTAAACATAAGTAATAAAAATTTACCTTAATTCAAGCTAAAAACTTGTTACTGTTATAGCAAGCAGAAATCCTCGCTAACACTTTAAAATAGAGCATTAGTTGTGATATGTAAACTCGTCAGGAGGATTGGCTGCCATGTGGAAGCCATGTATTGCGACCACCACAAATTACTTTTAGCAATCTCGTATTCACTACTATCGCTTCTGAAACTTTCGTTTTTGTTGGAAGAGCAAAGTATTAATAACAGTGGAGTTGCAAGTTCAGCCAAACACCATCGTGCATATTGGGGCTGGTGTATGTTAAATCTGTCGGGGCTTCAAATGTTCTCACGTTGGCATGGTGTAGAAGTTAGAATGGTTTTGCCAGCTCAAGTGTTGAATTATCGTCTGACCGTGGTTCAAAATTACGTGGTGTGGCCTACGGATCTTTCCCTTGTGGATTGATTCCTGACAGTTGGCAAAATTCTGTTCTGTCGACTCAGTGTGACATTAATTAACTACCAACCAACCATCTGATACCTTCCTTCAAAACCACGTCTCTCAAATGCCAACTCGTCAGAGCCTGTCTATAATGAGGACAGTTTAGGTCATGACAAATTTAATGAGCGCCAACCATCGCGAACGCGACGGTCTTTAGTTGGACCTAGTTTCGAACTCGCAACCCTCCAATTGCTAATCCGTTGCTCTTCCGGTTGGGCTTCCGCTGCCAGTTACAGACAAAGGAATCATGTATTTTTTGGAACATCACACACATATATTACAATGATACATCACACACATATATTACAATGATACATCACACACACATATATTACAATGATACATCACACACATATAGTACGAAAAACCTTAAAATTTACAGATTTGATGTAAGCATTTTCAAAAACATTTTAACCATCGTTCCAAATGTGCAGGTGAAACGAAATTTGAGAAAAAAAATGTTTATTCCTGCCTGGAATTTTCGACAAATCTGTATTGTGCATGACACATTTTTACGAAACAGCAGATCGAATAAACATTAATAAATTTCAGTTAGCATGCCTTTTAAATTTTAGGTACATTTTAAAACATTTTTCTGAATTTCAAATTATTAAAGTCGAGCTCATTTTGACATTTTATTTACCACACATCATCACCAATATTCTGAAAAATGTCGATATATAAAGTGAGTTCTGCAACTTTATATCTCTGATCCCCCAACTCAAAAAACGAAACCACGTCTTGAGATATAATTTTACGAGTGTATTGAATTTTGAACTGAACCGTGGAACAGTTGAGTAAGATTTGTTTATTTGCATTGATTAGATAAAAAATATCAGACACTTACATTCAGTATCTGACGCAAATGTTTTAAAGTTACATTTCTGAAAGCATTCGTTATAAAGGAAAAAATAGTAAAAAAGTTTTTTACTCATTGGAAAACATTTGAAATTTTTAAATGTTTACATGTATCTAAAGTGTTCAGTTGTTAGAATCGCGGATTAACAACCTAGGGGTAGATAGTTCAAAACTCAATCCTACGAAAGATTGTTGTGTACTTAGAGGAGAAGCATGTTTTATCTTTAATGGCTTCTAATGCCCTCAAGTTGGCATGGTGTGGAAGTTTGGAGAGTGCGGTGCCAGCTCATATGTTATCTCATCTTACCGTGATTCAAAATAACGAGGTATTATCCTCGGATCCATAGACGTGAAATATAAGCAGACTGAGTAATACTATTGAGAAGAGCTTCAAAATCAATATGTCGATTAGTGGACTGAAAAATTGATTTAGTTGGCCGATTTGGCATCTTATCGCCTCGGTTGGAGAAACGAAAAACATCTTATGACAAGAAAGATGTGTAAAAGCGTACTGCGATTGGATAGCGACAAAAATGATGAAATCGCCAAAGTCTATATACTAATCTCGCAAGGACTAATCAACAGATGAATCAATAGATGGGCATCGTATCCCGTCTCATGAATCAATCAGATGATGAATGTTCGTTTCTACCCAGAAAAAATAATCTAAGGGTCAAGTTACTACTAGTTTTGGTCATATGGTCCTGGTCACTTAAAAAGGTTACCATTGCTCCCTTTACCATTTCTGTCTATGCTCGAATCTTTCCTTTGGGAATATTCTCGGACCATCACCAATTGGTCATAGTATTGTTCCAGTGCTAAGTAAATTCATGAATAGTAGTAAAGTACAACTTACTACTTTTTCCGGGATGCCAATCTAGAAGACCTAAATGCATTTTTTCCCCATTTCAATGCTTTTAAAATTCATTTCTTAGACCAAATTACGTGCTCTAAATCCTTATGCTTCCTAAATTTTATAGACACTGGTCCACTTTTTAAAACAATAAACATTTGTGAAGCACCTAACTTGATAAATATATTACAAAAGGAGGGAATTATTTAGAATTAATATTATTTCACTGCTTTAATTATTAATTGAATACAATTTTAAGTGTCCATTTTTCAGAAAAATTGTTGTGAAAAATGTGCTTGATTCCAGTTTTTCTATAAACAACTTTGACGTCCACATACTAGATGAATATTTCGAATTCTGGAGTTAGACTACAGTAATTTATTTCGAAATTTAGTTTTGATTCCTACAACGACTGAAAATCAAACTTCATCGATATAAGAACAGAGCTATGTAGAGTTGAATGCATTTGAGCCCTAGATACCACTTAAAAGGGGCAATACAGTTTCTATACGATTCATATAAATCAGAAATTATTTTCTACCTCAATCTTTAAAATGAGAAATAATAGTGATAAAAGAGTCAAATTAAGAAATTCCTTTAAAGCAAACAAAGTATTATAACTTTGACTTTATTTCGTAATTTTAAATCAAATTTAGTAAAAAACAGATAAAATAGAGATAATTTGAATTCGAATTAAAAATAATTTAGAAAGTAAAATCATAAGTCATTAGAAATATGAGTCTCTTTTAGAAGATAATTTTGAATTTTACCATTGGCAGTGGAGGATTAAGCGGTAAGCGGACTAAGCGGCAGCTTAGAGCCCCGAAATACCGAAGGGGCCCCGAGATCTTAAAATGTCTTTTCATTAATTTTCGAGAAAAGTTGTGACAGCCTGTGTTTGTGTCTTTACAATGTGCGTCTTTATGTGCAGTGAAAAGAGTTCCTAATATAAGATGGTCAACAAAAGCCAGATGCTGTATTAACTATAAAACTTGGTTTCACCCATATAAATGAGGCTTTAACTGAAATTTGTAATTACGAAGAAACAAAGTTACCATATTGGAGGCGACTTCACTTCTGAGAAAAATGAACAAATACGAAACCGCCCTAATGACAGTTATTTGGAATACTATGTTACAAAGAATAAATGCTACTAGTAAATCACTGCAATCAGTGGTATGCGAAGTATTGAAAGGATCTATCCTGAAGTCATTAGAAAATTTTATCAAAATTTTCAGAGAAGTTGAAAAAGAGGCAACTGATTCATCAGTGCTGTCATTTAATGTGAAAGATGGACAAACTCACAGACAACAAATGAGAAAAAAAAATTTTAATGAAAACAAAGGAGTCGGACATGAAATTACAACACGAGAAAATTTCATTGTCAATTAATTCCTTTTATGTCATATGTGATAACACCAAGGCAGAATTATCTCAAAGAACTCAGACGTATGATTTTGTTGTGGAGCCTTTTCGAATTTTTTTTTTATTGGGATTTATCAGTAGAAAAAAAAAAGAACACGGTAAAAAAAGTTGAAGGATATTTACAAAAATGACATTGGTGTTTGTACTTCTGAAGACAAATTTGACCATTTTTTTTATATTCCTTAAAGAAAACGAGGACACCATAAAAACCACACCAGTCATCTATCGAGCCGCCAAAGAAATGTCTTGCACAGTTCCGAATGCTGAAACATTATAGAAATTTTTTTTTAACAATTCCCTTTTCAAAAGCAACAGGAGAAAGGTTGTTTCCTGTTTTAAAGCGTGTAAAAAATTATTTAAGGAGTTCTATGGGAGAAGAAAGATTAATTAATATGGCCATTCTGTATAATGAGCCCGGAATCGGAAACCAAATTGACGCTTCCAAAATAATTGACGAATTTGCAAAAAAATAAAGCAAGACGGAAATTCATAAAAAAATGTTTTTCTTTTAATAAATTTATTTAATGGGCTGTGGTATGAAAATTTTGATTACTTTTCTTTTATTTTTTTAGCTTAATGAGAGTTTTCTTGAAACTTTTTTCAAACTTGAGATTGAGGGCCCCAAAAATTTTACCGCTTGGGGCCCCCACTTGACTTGATCCGCCACTGACCGTTGGCCGTCTCGGGATAAATAAATTTTTAAATAAAATCAGAGTGGAAGTTCTTGTATTCTTGTTTCAAAAATATAGAAGCGTAATTTTCTTAAGTAATAAGCCAAAAGATTTAAATTTTTCAATATGAATAAGAGACAATGGACTTCATTTAACCTGTTAAGAAATCTCGTATAAAAGGTGTTTATAACCCAACAAATATAAAATTTTTGGTGATCAGAAGGAGAAACGAAAATCATCACAAATTATTTTAATGATGTTGAAAAACTACATGATACAAGATTTCATTAGTCTAGTGATTGATAACTAATGTAAATTGTAACATGTCACATATCATACATGAGTGCATACAGGCTCCTTATAACCATGGGTATTTTGTATTGTTTTTAACCCCGCCTGCAGACCTAGGATAAATCGAAAGTGGGTAAATGTAGAGCCTGTTTCCCGCTGGATTCTAAAGAATGAATGTACCAAATTTGATGTGAATTTGTCTGATATTCATGGTAAAAATACTCAATATTCGTACAGGGATTTCAAATTTTTCTGTCCCCTCTGCAGATTTATGACAAATTTAATGGAGTTAATAAACAGTAGTAACATAAGAGTTAATAAACATTCCTATGGGAATCTCGAGTTGGTTTTATCCTAAATCTTTATAAGTAAATGGAAGATGGCAGATAAATTAAGAAAAGCTATATAATCCTGAGTTGGGAAATTCATATTTAAAATAATTTAGTCACATATACGAGCAACATGGTTATGTGAAATAAATTTTTTAAAGACAAGTATGTAACGAACCAATTTTATTGTTCAATCACACCAATTCATTAATAATTGGATTCTGAATATTCATCAACCAAATTCATTTTTGACTGTACATACATAAGTCCCTTCATTAAATTCCTCTTAAAGACATTAAAAAGTGTGAATTAGTGGAGCACCGACAACATTTCCTTTCTTAAAAATAACTTAAGTGTAATTTGTATGACGCCTGTCGATTGGTTTATCATCTGATGGGTCTGCGAGACGAAGTATGACATTGTTGTTTTCAATACTTGGTCGCCACTCTCGATAAACTAGAGGATAAGATGCTAAATTGGCAAACCAAATCAATTTTTCAGAGATCCACTTGAGAACTAGGCGACATGTTGGTCACACTTTCTAAAGTTTCTCTCATCAGCAATGGTCTACTTATATTTAATTTCTGTGGTTGGGAAGTGCCTTTCAAACCCGGATACGGATATTTCCTTTCGAGATTGATTCAGGACTGCCTCCAATAGTCCTTTGTATTGCTCCAAGGCAACATTAATTCAACTACCTACTAATTAAATTACCATTAATTCAACCTTCCCTTGCCCTAGCATCAAATACCGTAGAGTACCAGGGGGTTGGTGCACGTTAAATCTGTCATGGCCTCAAATGTCTTTTAATTAATGTCATACTGAGACAACACGACTGGCAATTGGCGACGGTCCGGGATCAAACCCGAGGGGTAAGATCCAAGGACACTTCGTAATTCTGGACCACTGTCGGATGACGAGGTCACCCCTAAGCTGGCATCCAACCAACACCTCCTCTCATTTACTTGATGGGTAACACATTGCTTGGCGCATCTTACCCATATCTGGCTCTTGCGCTATGAAATAAATGCGTTAGGTGATTGAATTTTCATCGCACTAGAGCAAAATAAAGACCTATTGACGACTATTGTGGATCAATTCCGAAACTCTTTTAGGGAGCCATCTCGGCTCAGTGGGTTTGCCCACTGCTCTAGTAACCTTGGAGTTGTAGGCGGCGCATGTTCAATTCCTGGCAGGTGCATTCCTCCCTGGGTGTATTTCTCTCTTCTATGTTAGTAAAATCTTCATGGTATGACTTTCTATTACTTGACTTTGTATGTCTTGTGTCCGGCACCGCATGACCAAATATGGCTCTTGCGCCATTAAACCCCCAAAACCAACCAACCGTTACTCGTACACCGCGGCCCACCCATTATTTCAGATGACGACTAAATGTTTTACAATATTGAAACTGAACACATTGGGATGAAAAAAATCAGAGAACAGTAAAAACCTCAATTACGTTAAGAAAATAGATAAACAAAAATCCAATTCATAAATCAAAAGGGAATCCCCCGCGGCACTTCGGTTATGTTCCTCGTTGTGATAAATGTTTACCGGGTGTTTTGAAAAGCATACGTTTCATAGCTGAGGACGTGCGGTTCTCTACATTTGAATTATGGATTTTGACTTAATTTTAGACTACCTCGGCCATTTCGGAAAATTCCAATGTTGTGTTATGATTTTATCTGGTATTGCACAGATGCTTGGCGGCATGCAAATGCATTCAAGTATCTTTCTTACTCCAACGAATAAAGTTTCATTGAATTCATTGAGGTAATTATCATAACGAATGTTTTTCATTGCTTTTAAATTAACTCTATTGAATATAAAGAACTGGAACACATTAAATATTTAAGTGTAAGTAACTTGTACAGCAAAATTAAATGTTTTCATTTCATATACTATCTTCGAAATGTACTAAATTGACAACAACCAAAAAAAAACTCAATTAAAATGGTATACAAATTTGGCATTTTACCCATTTTCTGTTTGTAGTGGTATAAAAAATTGCATTCTGGAAAAAGTGTAAAAAATAGGAATATTTTTAGAAATATTTAATAGACAAAACTTTTAATTTGTATCCAAAAGTAATATAAATTTTTACATTGGAATGATGACAAATCTGAAAACTATGAAATTTTGCAAAGATCAGAAGACAAATCAAATCGTAGGTAAGTAAACCATCAACTGAATGTTTAATGTATTTCATTGAACATGAAGAGGAGGATTGTGGGCAATAATTACAAAGAAAACTTTTGAAACCCAACAGATGCTTAAAATCTCGACAATGATAAGTTTATTAAATATATTACTGTTGGCTGAGTCAGAGAAAACCATACACAAGATTTAAAATCGGTCCAGTCACAAAACAGGATTTGTATTGAATTTTAAAATATACATAATATACAATACAACGGAAATGAGAAAAAGTTCTGTTCTCTTAAAATTTTTGTTCTTGGTGCGTTCTCAAATTGGGAACTTGAATTTTTAGTCTTTTGTTCAAATATATTTCCATAGTTATAAAATATATATTGTATGGTAAGCTGCTCATGTGCTCTCTGCAAAGATATTTTGTTATGAAATCTTGCTTGACAAGTTCCAAAATACGCCATGGTATGTGATAACTACTATTTTAGTATTCAAATTTTCACAAAACCACTTTGGATTTTGTAAAAATTGTACTATCTACTAACTAATTTTACTATCTGGTAAATTAGTTTTAACTTTAGGGATGAAATTGTGAGTATCTTTTCGTAATTGTGGAAGTAATTTTGTCATTACACGTTTAATTATATTCTGATGTTTAATATGTATAGGAGTAAGCTTTTCAATTATATGCATTATGTGTCTCTAAATGATTCTTTGTTACTTTATGTCCACAATTTCCAATGTGACTTTTAACTCAAAAAATTATAAATTCACATGCTTTGTTATTAGGAGTTTAAAATTTTTTTTTTTCTTCTACACTTGTAAGGCTGACATAGATTCTTTTAATTTTGATCTGTATGTCCAGATTGGACATAACAGACAAGCCATTTCTTAAATCTCCAAAGTTCTGCTAGATAAACTGATATTGTCTGAAGTTCTATAGTTACTCTAAGAAAAGGGGTGTATATCCTTTTCATTAAATTATCAAAAGTTGGTTATGCCTGAATGATCTACTGTACATAATCTTATATTTAAATTGATTCACTGTGCCTTATTTGTGCCTGTTATAAAAATACCTACTATTTTAAGCCTTGCTAGTATAAATCATTAAAAATTTAGCAACATTTAAATTTTTATTTTTTACATTAATATGATAGGTATGATAACCAGGACTTAAACTCAAAATAGAATTTTTAATAGATTGTTTTTCCTTTCCAAAGTGAACTAATTTCTAAACAAAATTTCTAATCATGCTCAAGTGCTTCTTTTGGGAGAGTAAAATCTTTTCTTTTGTTTTTAATTTAAACCAACTAGCCTGATTAACCTCTTTTTTTTCTTTATTATAGGAGTATATTAACAAAATTATGAAGCCAGCAAGAGTATCTCAATTATTATTGTTAGAAATAAACTAGAATCTTAAAGTCTCATGCATTGCTGAATTAATTTACACTCGAAATATCGTAATATATTTGCATTTCTATTTAAGGTTGTTTGAAATGTGATTTTAAAAACGGTAGCACAGATTGTGTTTTTTGGAAGATATAAGAAAGACTTCCTCCATTCACACACTTAACATCGTGAATTTCAATTACGTCTTATTAGTTTGAGCAAAAGGAAATTAATTTATGCGAATTGTTGGTACTCTTAACCAGAGAATCAATCTGGAAGGCATGCATATAGGATTGATACACATTTGAATATTAAAATTATCCTTTAGCAAAAATATGGTCTATATTTATAAATAGTAGACATTATTCAAAGTTAGATGTTATGAATGAGGTGTTACGATATAAATTTTAACCACCTGTACATATATTTCTGCTCTAAAATTTCTTAACTTCTGCGCAATTTTTTTTTTCTTACTGTTAATTTAAAATTTTACTTTAAAAACAGAAATTTTTTCGTTTCAACGTCGTGAATTCACTTGTGCCGCCATCTAGTGTAGGAAAATGGATTTATTGTTTTTAAGAATTGCGTGGCAATCACTAAACCAAACCGCAATTCATTCCATGACGTTAAACAATACGATACGTAAACAAAAAAAATTGTTTGTAAAGAGTTTTTACTGATAAGATTTGATTAGTCTGATAATATATTTCCGCTTTTAGTTAGTGTATCTGAATGGGAGTTTACAATAAACATTAAGCCTTAAATTACTACTTGTTGCGCATCGTAGGTCCTACCATATGGTTAACAAATTCTAATTAAAATCCAAAACACATTCAAGAACAATGTTTTTTCTTTAATGCAATAAATGTTCATTTCGATTAAATGTTTCAAAATTTTAGATATTCGTAGAAAGTGAAATTGAGTAGAAAACTAAAAACGCCTCTTTGAGAATAGCGTTGTTTACGATGAATTTGACTAAAATTCAAGAACATTTAGGGCATTTTGGATACTTTCAAGCATTTGTGTATGCATTAATATGTATTGTGCAAGCGTTCAGTGGTATCCACATGTTGGCTAATGTGTTTCTATTAGGAGTGCCAAAACACAGGTATGTTCGTATGAGTACTTTTTCAACTATTTTACTCCGTTCCAAATACCAATGATATTTGTTCAATTATTGTTGATCACAACTTTCCTGTTTAAAGTATCAGGTCTTCTGGATATAATTTGTGTTGTGTTAACATTTTCATTGTAGTGCTAAGAGTATCTGCGCATGGCAATTGCATATCACAGTGTTCCCCAAACAATCAAAAAGTTAAATTTCATAAAAGTGGTGGCTAAAACAGTTGGTCTTTGCGCAATCCCGAAAATAAGCAGAAGTCTGGTCAATAACCTCGTGAATTTCCTTCCTTGGAAGGAAATTAATTTCTTTTCTGCAAAACATTTGTTTTTCTCTAAGCTATTTTTTTTTCAATTACATTTTTGTAAAGTAATGATAAAAAAAAATAATTCAAATAAAAGTATATAAATCAAAGGGTTATTTTATTTGTTTAGAGTTAGAAGGGTGTTTTGGCATTTTTTCGCAATCGAGCGACATATTTTAGCTTCTTTTTATTTTTAAATGGAAGATTTATGAAGAAAGAAACATTAACATATTATGTTTAAAGTATATTATATAGCAGGGCAAATTTTGAAAGATTGAAGCAATTGAAATTATTTTTGTGCCTTATTGTTGCTTTTATTCTTTCATTTGAATTCTATTTCATGATAGAAATTCATAATACTATATTTTAATAAGAGAAGATATCTGATTAATTTTAAATACTTAATATATTTCTATAAATTGATTAAATAAATTTTATATATTTTTTTTTCCAAAACAAATTTTAAGTATTTAACTTTTTCAGTGTAAAAACTTTTATTAAAGTGTTAAAAATATGATTTCGTCAAAAACAAAAGCAGTGCGATTAGATGGCTTTATGCATGATTTGGTCAACACAAACTCTAAAAATCTAAGTGTGTTTCCTCATTCCTAAGGAGACATGTGGTAACAATGTTTTTGCTAAGAGGAAACAAAAAAAGTTATCTACTTTTACTTGAATTTCCATTATTACTGGCATGGTTTTTGATGAAAACTTTGCTTTTGTAAATATTAAGGAGTTCTTTTTACATGCAGGTTTAAATAAGCATTTTTCATGGCTGGTGCCTAGGATTCCTAAGTATGAGGGATAAATATTTTCATATAAATATGAGTAACCAAATTTGCAGCGATTAAAACATGCTTATTTAGTTGCTATGGGTGCTAAGATGTAAAGATTTGAACAGCTTGGGACCTAATGTTTTGATGGTTGGGGGCCTGGCCCTATTCTAACATAAGATAAGTATAACAAATATACCGATAATGTTATGATTTTTGTGAACAAAATAAGAGTTTAAAAAAGCACTTAGATATAAAGCAAGCTAATCAAACCCAATTTAATTTTTCCAAGTTGGTCCCTCTGCATCCAAATGAATACTATCATTTCGAGAGTATCCTCAAAGTAGGAAACCAGTTATTTTTAGTTGAAAAAGGGTCATTCGTAAAATGTTACTGAGTAGAAGCAATTTTAAAAATTTATTTCCATAAAATAACATGCATTCTCCTAGATGATTTCATTTTCAATATTATTACACTTTTAAAAAAAGATGATTTAAATTGGCATAACCTACTCCTAATATTTTAATGATGGGGCCCATCCTCCTCAAACAGGATTGACATGGGTAGCCAAATATGCAGGGTCATCACCTTACTGATTAGGTCATAGGACTTGCATGTTGAGATATGGCTGCCAACTCTCAGATCTCACAACCCCCTTTAGCCTCCAAACTTGAGGTTAAAATATTAGCATGTACATATAATATTGGTGATGAAATGTACATACAATATAACTTGTTCTCGGAACACGCATACATGTGAAACATTGGGAGCTACTTGTGCCTTCTTGTAATTTTCTCAAGTTATCACTGGCAAACAAGAGCCTTTATCAGGCTGCTTTTGCCTGACATATATAGTACATTAGTATTGCACTGTTTTATTTATGCTCACTAAATTTTCAATTTTTTTTAACTTTAATGATTTGACAAAATTTTATTTTTTGTAGGTGTTATGTTCCCAACTGTGATAACAATTCAACCCAGTATTTGGAGAATTTTGTACATTTTGCTATTCCTAATGTTACCGATGATTTAGGTACAACCCTAAGTTCTTGTGAGCGATTTGATATGATTAAAGGAGAGGATTATTGTGGACCACATGCATTTAACACGAGTATATCAGTGCCTTGTACAGAATATGTATGGGATAAGTCTGAATATGAAAATACAGTAATATCAGAAGTAAGTATTACATGAATATATGAATTGATTCCCTTTATCTCTGTTAAAATAACTAGTATTTCTGAAGTTTCGAGCATAAATAACTTTTTTTCAGTTTATTCTAACATTTGTCCAATTTGGCATCACCTTTGTATTTCATGTTAATAACTTCAACCAGTTTTTTGATTGTTAATGTTCCTAACGGCTGATTTTTTTATTTGTAACGTATATTGTGATTTTCCTTCATACTCAAAAATAAACCCACTCAAATTACTTCAATATTTTTGCTTTCATATTTACAATTGGTTATGGGTTTTTGCAACGCGGAACTGTGTATTTGAAGTATTTATAAATAAGACGACATATTCTGATGAGTGAAGTTTACTTTCAATTTTGTGATGTGAAGGATATTCTGGACTGAACTTTTGAAGTACGTGTAGGTAGACATTGACGATGTATTGATAGCTCTTCATTTTTCATAGTTTTGACGTGACAAATTATGGATGGTAAAAACTTTGTTTAGTGTTCCAAATTAGAAGGATCCACGAACTGGGTTGACTGGAAACTTGAAGTGAATTCCTTGTTTGTGCTGAACGATTGTGCCGGAATTATTGATGGCACTCTCGAGGAACCAACAACACCAGAGGACGACGCAAACGAAAGAACATTATGGGAATACAATCAAGCAGTGAAAGCTTATGCCTAAGCGAATGCAAAAGCTGCTGTGATTATCCGCACTAATGTATCAGCTAGTGTTCTAAATCTGATACGAATGCATGGAAATGAAGCCAAAGCCATATGGTCTGAGTTGTTATGTAACTATGAAAAAGTGTCATGCGTTAACTTGGACACTCTCTTGCAACAATTTTTCACCTTTCGGATTGAGAAGCATGAAGACGTCATGCAGTCTCTAGCTCGGTTGCGATCATTATGGGTGAACCTTAAAGAGAACAAGAGTTAAGCGGTGAAGAGAAGTTGCCACAAAATCTGTTAGCACCCCGAATTTTATCCATCCTTCCCAATGAAGAGTACCGTGAGTTTAAGTCTCAGTGGGACTTAATGCCAAGAACAGAAAAATCCCCTGAAAAGCTGATTGAACAAATCAATATGCGACTTCAACGAAGAAATCAGGAACATGATGATCAAGACTTTACGACAACGGCTCTCATGGCGAATAGAGGTAGTACTAATAAAAGCAGTTGGAAGAAGGTAGCTAAAAGACCTATGGTGCCAGCAAAATATACCAAGACGACGAACCGACAGAGTGGACCAAGTTCTAAGGGTTTCTACGGGAACTGCTTTTGCTGCAACAAACAAGAACATATCGGGAAATTCTGTCCAGATTTCCCCGACAGGCCGTTTAAAGCAGAACGCAGAACCGAAAGTTTTGTTGCCACTGCTCAAAACTGTGCATTCACTTGTTTGAATAACGAGGACCGCAATGTCTGGATCAAAGATGATGGAGCTACGGCTCATATTTCTAATTCAGTGGAATATTTTAAGACGTATCATCACTTTGAAAAGACTGCAGACATCACAGTTGGGAATATGGAGAGAATACCTGCCTATTGATATTGAATTTTCTGCCACAATCGGAGATACACAAAGATTAATTATCCTCAAAGATGTACTATACGCACCAGACATCGGCAAGAATCTGCTATCAACATCAAAGGCAATGCAGCGAGGAATCTCACATGTTGGAAATGCAGATAACATGTGTTGTCGTTTCTTCCGGACGGAATCTCCAGACGACATCCTTTTGGAAGTTAAGTACTCTTCAAGTGGACTCTTTATACTGCAAGCAACATCTGTAAAACCAAAGAGTGGTTCTGCTGCTTTAGCATACTTAGTGAACTATGAGACGACAACTCCTCTTCTTGATGGGGCAACAAAGACGACTAAGTTGCCGTTATCTCTCTGCCATCGACGGCTAGGGCATAAAGGAATTCAGTACGTAAAGCAGTACCTTCATCAGAATCAAATTAATTTTGTTAATGATAAAGTATTTTGTGAACCATGTAGGCATGGAAAACAATGTCGACGTATTTTCAAGCTAAAGAGATTCAAGACGAAAAAGCAAGGCGAGATCATTCATGCAGACTTGCTCGAATCGCCAATCTTTTCAAGAGGCGGAAATAAGTACATGCTAGTACTTAAGGATGATTACTCAAGATTCCGAAGTGTTGAATTTCTGAGACACAAAGATGAAGCTGTGGATAAAATCACACACAAGAACTTTTTGGCCCGAACGTTCAAGGATGGCATAGATGTAAAAGAACTGGTTACAGATCGAGGTTGAGAATTTGACAATGCAAAGCTGAGAAAAATAACAGATGACGCAGGCATCAAGTTGCGAACCATTATGCCGTACACGCCAGAACATAATGGTTTGGTTGAAAGGGAGAACCGTACGATAATGGATGCGGTTCATACTATGCTCAAGGTTTCAGGATTGCCACAGTTCTTATGGGCGGAAGCAGCATCTACCGCTGTATACAGTTTAAACCGAACTGGACCAACTAGGATCGCAGGAAAATTTCCATTTGAGGTTTGGTTTAGATATAAACCAGACATAAAAACCTCAGTGTTTGGATTGACTACATTTGTTCATGTGCCGAAGATTAAGAGAAGTAAACTTGACTACAAGGCTGGAAAAGGGTATCTAGTTGGTTATTGCGACTTCGATGGATATCGTGTCTTCATACCATCAAAGAATGACGCTGTAAAGAGTACCAATGTTGTGTTCAATGAACAGCAGATTGGACCCACTCAGTCTCTAGGAACAGAGTCCAGAGCTGAACCATCAAGTGATATTAGAATTGAAATTACAGTCATCCTTGAAGATTCAGATGAACAGGAGGCTGATGGTTTCACTTGTGAAGACTAACCCCAGCAAGCAACCACACATGAACTGCGAGACCGTTCTACTGTCAGACGCCCTATCAGATTTAACGATTACGAGGTGTTCAGCACCATTGTAAATTTAAACGAGCCCCAAACATATCAAGACGCAACTAAATCTCCTGAATGTGCCAAATGGAAACAAGCAATGGAAGATGAGATTGCTTCGCATGCCAAGCATGGGACATGGCAACTCGAAGAGGCACCCAAAGGACGGAAAATACTAGCAAATCGTTGGGTCTACAACAGTGTTACCCAACCTTTTTTGTGCCATGCCCCACCTAAGCCTTTCTAAAATTCTTATGCCCCCTGTGTAACATATACATAATTTTTAATATTAAAAAATTCAATTGTTCACTTAAGAAACTTAAATGATAGGTTTTAGGAAGAAATCAATAGGAAATTGTTAACGAAACACAGTAAATAAATATTCAAAACATATAATGAAAAACTAAAATTCAAATTCAAAATAATTTTAATAAAGATTTTTCTATAATAATTTAATACTTTAATTTAGTGAGATCCTTGCGTTTGATGACATTTTATGTTAGGTTCCAATTTGGTTAGCTTCAGTCTCAAGTCTCCCCGTTCTGTTATATCCAGACGATTTCTTTTTTTACCAGTAAATCATTTAGAACTAAATCCACATTCGGCTAAATATGAAGATAGAAACGGTAACAATAGTTTTCTTGCACATTTGGTTGAATTTGGGTACTTCATTTCTGTTTCCTCACAAAGCCATGTCATCGCTCCTTTTATATTAAATAAAGTTTTAACTGTCTCATCATTTTGCATTTCTGCGAGTTCTTCTTGATACTGCATATTTGATATATCAGAAAATCCACTAACATTGGCTGCATCATCCATGTTGGAAAATCAATTTGTTTTAAATCAGAAAATCTTTCTTTTAAATCAGCCGATAGAATTTTCAGATGATCAACAATAACAAGTAAAGCGGTATCATTTACTTCACATTTTTGGAGCCAATGAAACTGTTCAAAGTTTTTGTTGTTAATAAATTTCTGACATAACTCAATAAGGGTAATGAAACCAAATATCTTCGCTTTTGCATCAACAAGAGTTTTATTTGTTCCTTGAAGTTGCTTACTTAATATATTTAGTTTTTCAAAGATATCGGCTTAATAACTCACAAATGCTTTACCATCGACTGTTAACTGATACTTCATTTCAGGTTTGTCGCTTAAGAAATCACTATGAGTATCAAACAGTTCCTAAATCTCTTCAAGCAGTTCCCTTTAGAGAGCCATCTTACTTCAGTGTGAAGTAAAAGTCTCACATGGTCTGCATTTTGTTCTTCACAAAATAGCTTGAAGAGACGCTCACATTTGGCATTAGCTTTAATAGCATTGATACATTTTATTACTGAATGTAGTACTTCATTTAGAACAGGCGAGATGTTTTTAGCTACCAAGTTTTCCCTATGAATAACACAATGCACAAGAATAATTTCTGGATTCTCATCTTTCATCAATTTTAAGCAGCCATTTTTCTTGCTCATCATATTAGGAGCACCATCTGCAGCACAAGATGTTATATTTTTCATTGGTATATTACTGACATCTAAGTAGTTTTTTAGCTTATTATATATACAGATAGAGAACAAAATAATACGAACACCTGTGAAAAAGTATGATGTATTTCACACCTGCAGTACAGTAGCGCCACCTGCAACAAAAGTCTGCCACCTAGTGGGCGTGAAGAGGAAGGTATCAGTCTCTCAACAGCAGTCACCTGCGTTGCATGCGTCTATCGAACTGTCTGTGATAAGTTGAAATTTCAGACCTGTCAGAGTTCCAAAGAGGAATGATTGTTGGAGCGCGTTTAGGTGGAGCATCGGTTACGGAAACAGCAAACCTTTTGGGGTTTGCAAAGAGTACGGTATCAGCTGTTATGACAGTGTACTCGAAAGAGGGTAAGACGACGTCTTCAAAGCACAACAGTGGCCGAAAGTCAGAGCTTGCTGATAAGGATAGACGGGTCTTGAATCGCATAGTAGCCCGAAAGCACAAGCAATCGTTATCCAAGATAACATCCGAAATGAAGTCATCTCTAGGACCCCGTTTCAACGAAAACTGCCAAAAGGGAACTTCATGCTGCGAACATTTATGGCAGAGTGGCAATTCGTAAACCCTTGGTGACAGTATCTAATGCTTTCAAGAGACGCCAATGGTGCAGAGATTACAAAAACGGGTTCCCACAGCAGTGACAACAGGTCATATGGTCAGATGAATCGTCATTCACCCTATTTCAGACGACCAGACGCGTTTATGTCTGGAGAACGCCCAGAGAAGCGTTTAATCCTGAATGCCTCTTGCCGACTGTGAAGCATGGGGGTGGCTCCATTATGGTATGGGGTGCGATATCTTGGCGCGGTCTTGGGCCACTTATTATTCTGAATGGGAGGATCACATCCAATCACTATCTAAGCATTCTAGGGGATCATGTCCAGACTGTATTCCCTGGAGAGCGACCGCTTTTTCAAGACGATAATGCCCCTATCCACACTGCTAGGTGTGTTCAAGAATGGTTCAAAGAGCATGTCGATGAAGTTGAACATCTCGCCTGGCCCCCTCAGTCTCCGGACTTGAATATTATTGAACATTTATGGGAATATTTGTAGTCCAAACTTCGTTCCCGATTTCCACCTCCATCCAGACTTTCGGAATTAGAGACCGTTCTGCAGGAGGAATGGCTTAATATTCCTTTAAATATTGTCCATGACCTTTATGCATCTATCCCACGTCGCATTAAATCTGTACTTCAGTCAAAGGGTGGTCCAACCCCCTATTAATAAATATTTTCCATTATTTCATTGGTGTTCGTATTATTTTGTCCTCCACCTTTATCTTTGGAGGTAGTGGTGCTTTCTAATCTTTTACAGAACAACATTTCTTCAGCAAAATACCCTTTATCAATATATCTTACGTAAGTTATCAATACTGCTTCACTGTCTCTCAAATTTGATTCATCCATTTGAACTGAGAATTTTCTTGTTTAAAGTTTTTCAACGTGTTGTTTTTCAATATCTTCACTCATTTCGTCTATTCTTCTGCTAACAGTATTATTACTGAGTGGCATAACTTTTACATTTTTGTCATCTTTTTCAAAAACCGTTTTAAGAAATGCTGATATTGATGGTTTTATTAAATTCTCTCCTATAGTATAATTTTTTCCAGATTTAGCGATGAATAAAGAAATTTGATAACTAGCCTCAAGAATACGATTATGAGTTGAAGTGTGAGCAGTAAATAGAGACTTTACTGTTGTCCTCTTTTCAGAATTTTTCTTTAAAGTTTGAAAGTAATTCAAATCTGAATTAATATGAGCATTATGTTTCGCCTTCAAATGCACCTCAAGACGACCTCGTTTCATTGATTCGTTGGTCAAGCATTGCTGGCATAAAAGATAAAAAGGAAACTGCTCATCGTAGCCAGCAGGTATGAACCCAAATTTTAAATATTCCTCCGAATATTGACGAACTTTTTTCTTGCTTGCACCACTCATTTTACTATGGGCTGAAAGAAATATATATCAGATCAATGAAAAACTAAAACTAAAGTATGTGTTAAAATTAATTTAATGTGACATAGAGTAAACGTATACTAAAAAATACATATTTATTTTAAATGTCTATAACACATTTACCACACCGCCACCGCAAAATAACATATTTTTTTCCATTTGACAAATTTTTCAGGAAAAAATAATGCTTCTAAAATTAAAAATAAAATTAAATACTTACCAATTATAGACAACAACAGCTGCCCAGTGACACGTAGGTCTCGCGCAGGTGTTGTCTCCTTTTATGGTGCTGGTGCAATCTCATAGAGAAGCAAACTACAAGAGGCCATATCCAATTCAACGACAGAGGCAGAGTTTATGGCTGCGGCAGATGCCACGAAAGATCTTATATGGTTAAATCGTTTGTTTAAAGAGATAGCCAATAACGTATCTCTGCCAATCCTACTGATTGATAATCAGAGTGCAATCAAATATATTAAGAATCCAGTGTTTCACGCCCGGAAAAAGCACATCGACCAAAGATATAAGTTTAATCAAGATGAGTTTTGACTTTTTGATTTGGGCTATGTTAGAAGTGATGAGCAATGAGCTGATATTCTGACCAAGGCACTCCTATCTACCCAATTTCACTTTCAAAAGAATTTACTGGGTGTCAAATCAGTTAAAATGTGAAACTTTAATTAGTATATTTTTAGAACTATTTTTGTTTCATGCTCGAAGGAGGCTGTTAAAATAACTAGTATTTCTGAAGTATCGAGCATAAATAACTTTTTTTTAGTTTATTCTAACATTTATCCAATTTGGCATCACCTTTGTATTTTATGTTAATAACTTCAACCAGTTTTTTGATTGTTAATGTTCCTAACCGCTGATTTTTGATTTGAAACGTATATTGTGATTTTCCTTCATACTCAAAAATAAACCCACTCAAATTACTTCAATATTTTTGCTTTCATATTTACAATTATCTCATTGTTGTTTATCCATATCTTTTATTTTTAGTTTGATATGGTTTGTAAGAAAAGTTGGAATGGGGCTGCCTCAAGTTCAATTTTTATGGCTGGTGTTCTTTTTGGATCTGCAGGATTTGGAATGATTGCAGATAAGTAAGTATAGTCATTCTATGTATTTGAGAAATTTAAAATGATACTATTGGCATTTTAAACAATCTTTATGTCAGTTCCTGTAGTATTTTTTCTGAATGTTATATAAAAGTCAAGTTTCTAAGTAAGCATATTTCTTGAATAAATTTAGTTATGATCCTTTTGTTTAGTTGTAATTTGTAAACTATCCTGTAAGATTTTTTAATTCTACAAATCTGCCCTGCTCTGAAGCTTTTCCATTTTCTCATCTTAGTGTGATCATATGATCTTAATTAAAAGCTTACTGCATATTTCTTTGTTTGTTTCAGTTTAATGCATGTTAAAAAACTTAATTTTGAATTGTATCACTTTTCTGGAGAAGGTGTGGTATGTTGTTAATTTTGTTTGACTAGTTTACAGTCTATATTTCTTCTATTGCTGTTTTCTTTGGACATATTATGTAAAAACGTAATTTCTATATAGTTTTATTATTGGACTTAATTAATGTTGGGTTTGGGACAGTTTAAATCTCTAATAAAAAATATTTCTCAAGGTTTGGACGTAAAAATGTAATGATGTCAGCTTCTTTAGTGATGTTGATTTCATCCATTGGAACAGCTTTTGCACCAAGTTTTGGAATATTTTCTTTTTTACGTTTTATTACTGCTGCAACTGTTAGTGGACTTTTTCAAACTGGATTTATATTGGGTGAGCATATAATCATTTTTTCTATCCCATTTTTAAAATTTATCTTTTTACAATTTCAAATTATGATATTACAGTTGAGCATTCCAACAAGAAAGGCTTGATATTTTTCAGAAATATTTTGTGTATAATTTTGATCCTGTCAGCTATACATTTTAAATGATTAATTTATCAATTATTTTAAATATTAGCAAAATTATCTGGCCCTACTCAAATTGAATTGGTTTTCTTTTTCCAAGGAAAAAATAAAATTGATAATTTTTAAGTGTCCGGAAAAGTTATTTAAAAAATACTGTGGCATTTTGTAGCTTACAATTGGAAAAAATACATATACATGCTATGAAACTACTCCCTGTGATTCTACATCCATATAATTCCACTTCACAAACACTACACTCCCTAGCATAAGGTTGCCATAGCTTAAAAAAATATTTTGTATTGAGAATTTCAGTGTTTATGAAAGCCTGTTTTAAAGTCTTTTCTTGTATGGGTAATAGTCATAGATTAATTTCCATCCAGCTGCTTGTAGGTTTATTGCTCATGCTTTTCTCCAATGATGACATCACTGGCCTCCTAATTGCAAGATTCTTCTAAAATGTGATGATTCTAACAATTGAGTTGAAATGAATGAATGTAGGAGGATGTAGGTTCACAATTTCATCATTGAAGCTGAAGATCCAGCATTCGGCACACACATATTTCTGTATTGATTGTTCTGTAGCTGATCGACTTATTTTAAACACAAAATTTTTCGAAGAATCAAAATGTTGTTGAAAGTAAAGTATATAGGTATATGTACAGCTATTATGTGCATTGATCACACTGTTATTACTTGATCCTTGCACTTTATCTTTAGAAGTCTATTTTATGGGAATTTATTGATCCTTTGAAGATCATAAGTCTAATTACTAAGTATTCTTTTTGTGGGGTCAGGTGTGACCACTGCTCTCTAACCCACGGTGATTATGACGAATTCTCATTTGGGTTGCATATTAGATAACAGCCTTAACAGTGTCGCACGTGGTGTTGGTTTGCTTTGCAAACCAAATGGGAATTCGTAGCCTAATAAATAACAGCCAACATGGCATTGCCAAATGCAGCTAAATTCGAATAACTAAGAGATCCAATCAGCGTAATGTCACAATCTCTTGAAAAAATATAAATATTTAATTGAAAAATTATTCATTAAGGGCACTGGGAAGTCACAATTCTTCAAAAAATCGAATTTTTGATTTCAATTGCATTTAATAGAGGACATCTATACGAATCGATTGATGTATCACTTATTATGTAAAATGCATTTTAAGTTACTAAAACTTAATTTTGAAAATATCCTTTTTGGTTTCGGTTTCAGGTTTGAAGTTTCGGTTTTGCCGACAATGGATTATATTTAAAAAAATATTTTAAATTTTTAGTATATTTTTGTTTAAATATATATTTTAATCGATTGGTAACAGGTTTAACTGCGACTGTTATTATATTTAACCGCAAATTTTGTTTACTTGTGCTTTGGAAAGTTCTTATCGATAAGGTAAGGAGATGCTATTTTGTAGTTTTTTGTCGTTTTCTCAAAATGACAAATTTTCAACTTCAGGTGCGCTCTGTGAAACAACTATTAAAGGTATCTGTCTGAAATTTTGCATACACGTGTATTTCTATTAGGCAATTATGTTAAAGTATAAACTATTGAGGAAATATGAACATAATTTTTTTTAATGGGTGATTAGTAGGTATAAAATCACAAAAATTTCAAAAACTGATTTAAATTGTGTCTAAAAAATTTTTTTCCTGCTTATTTTCAACAAAGAATACTTTAATGAATTAAAGAAACATTTCTAGTGATAGAGAAAAAAGTTGCTACTCAATATATATTAAAGTTTTTTTACAGAGCGCACCCAAAGTGAACTCACTGTATTGAATTTTTTTTTCACCGAGTTCTATATAAAGGCACTCTACAAAATATTTTTACTTTAAAATTTTTTATTTATAGCTTGAATTAGTTTTAAAATGCATTACAAACATGTGTACAAAAATTTATATTGGTACTTATAATAGCTTAAATTTTATATGCATTCGAATATTGGTCACATTTTCATGATTTCTGGCCTTTGATGACTTCCCGGTGCCCTTAAAAGAAAATCAAATGTAAGGTAACACATGCTATCTGGTGTAAAATTTTCCACAGATTTCAAATCCATTGAAATTTTTAATCTGTCTTTAACAATCCTGATTTTACAAAAAAGAACTGAACAATGCCAGTCAAGATGCTTTTTATTTGTTTTGCTTTCCTTTGCTGTGGAATCGTTTGAGTGCAGGAAATGGAATCTGTGATTTGCGGAATCTCGAATCAAATGAAGGTCATTTTTCGCAGCGGTGTTCGTGTTGCAAAAAATATAAAAGTTGCTATTTAAAAATTATTTGTTTAAAGTAAATCATATTTTTAGCTATTGATCTAATGTAAAGTTTTCCGCAGATTTCAAATCCATTGAAATTTTTACTCTATCTTTAACAATCTAGGAATTAGAAACAAGAACCTATATAACTTCAGTTAAAACTTTTTATTTGTTTTGTTCATCAATTGAAAGCGTTCAAAGTGAAAAAATAAATCTAGAATCTGTCATCTCTTTATGGTGTTGTCCAGGGGTGGCCAACCTTTTGCATACCATGCATCAATTTTTTTACATACGAGTTCAGATGCGCCATACAACTCAAGCCCATTTCCTACCTTCTTACGTTCATGGTCCCCTGGCATATCCTTATAACCTTTTTAATTAAAAGTATGTTGATGGACATAATTAACCTTATAAAATGATTTAGTTATTGTATGTAAAACAATATCTATTACAGCACATAAACATTACTTACCCCACATTAAGAAGACTTTTGAGCGTGTTTGTAATTCACTAGTATTTCAATATTTGGTGTTAAATTTGTTAGTGAGATCAGCAGAGAATTCTTCAAATTTGAATCATTCTTTTGCGACTTTGCTTTGCTTTTAATAAATTTCATGAATGAAAATACTTGTTCACATCTGTATGTCATTCTGAAACAACATATATAATGTTTTGCAAATTTTCTTAGTTCTGGAAAATGTTCACGGGGTAATGAATGCCAGAAATTAAGCATGTCAGAAATATTTTGATCTGGAAAAGCTCATCAAATTTAATTATTAATAATGAATTTGTTTTTAGGTCAAAAAGTTATATTTATATGTTACTAGGCATATTCATACGTTTTGTTCACTAAGTAAAAATGTGCTTATAAATACGAGCAGCAGTTTTCTCTAACCAAATCATGAAACCAACTTTCGAATGACCCTTGCAATAACTTGATTTTTTTCTATTTATTTGGTCAAATTGCTATTAACTGCAGCACATTCACTCTGCTCTTTCAAGTGTGGAAATTGACTCAAATCCTGATTCTCTAACTGAGAGATGAACAGTTTTAATTTCATTTTAAATTAATTAATTCTATTTACTAAGCTACAAAATTATTTATTCCTGCCTCGTAATTTCGAATTTAGATTAGTGAAATGGCTAGTAAAGTAACATCAACTAAAAATGCCAAATTAAATTGCCAGTTATCAAATAATAGGTAGTTCATTTTCCTGTTCTAAAATATTATAAACAGCATTTTTCAATTTCCAAAATCTCCTCAGAATCTGTTCTCTAGAAAGCCAGTTCACCTCACAAGTTCACCATATTCCAAACCTAACAATTCACAATATTCTTTGAATTCTCGTCTGTTTAATGCTCTTACTCTAATTTTAGTCACACACATTTCACAACCGTTAATATAACATGCTGCATTTTAAAGTTTTTCCACACAGTACCTCTTGGTCTACAATGCAGTGATATTTTAGTACAGGAGGATTAAAAAAAAATTTCAAGTAAAGGTGTAGTGCCATTGACTTTACTTATCATTGACGGTACTCCATCAGTACACACTTATGAGTTTACTATAATCTAATTTTAGGTTTTCTAGGCATGATTGTACTTTTTCAAATATGTCTGATCCTCTTGTTTTACAATGCCATGACCCCAGACTGGCAAGTTCTTCAAAGACATTAAAATTATCATTGATTCTTCTTAATAAATATTTAGTTGGGCTACATTACATATGTCCATTGATTCATCCAAAGCTAGAGAAAAGAATGGACAAGGTCTTCCAGTTGATGAAATACATTCCAAGAGAGTTCCTCGTCTCGTAACTGTGCCTTGATTAGATTTACAATTTCGTCTGCTTTCCTTTTGATACCTTTATTACCAAGATGGTGTGCAAATATTTGGAGACAAGGCTTACTTTCTTCTTTGTCAGAAAAATGTTTATTTTTTTCATCAATGCTAAAGCAATTTCATAGGACGCTTCTGTCGTCGTGAAGTCTTCACAACCTATTTCAGACAAAATATTTTGTCTTCTGATTTCTTCCTTTTTCTTAGTCAAATATTCTTTTCGTAACTCAAACACAAGAACGAGCTTCATTTTCCCTTCTATGTTAGTCTGATGCTGTGTTTTATAGCGTCAATTAAGATCATGTCTTCCATTACGTGAAATTGTACTTTCACAAACAATGCAAAACATTTTTTCTGATTGACTGACTTGCTATAAATAACTCATTTTCCTACTGTTCATTAAATTCACGCTTTCTCTCCCTTTCTATGCTTCTTTTGCTAATTTTCTTTTGCATTGTGATGGATAACAAGATTGTATATAAAAAACATAAAAGCAAAGCTCTAAAAGTCTAAATGTTGAAAAAGAACAAACGGATCACTTGTACATACGTCGTATCACACAGAATATCAATTATAAACTTTCAATAAAGAAGGCTGTATGAGTTGAACTCGCAGTACTCTGGTGTTGAAAATATGAAGATGGATTCAGTTATGGCACCTACTTCAATAGAATAAGTGGATGGAATGCGCCACTTGAATCATCCAATGTGCCACATTTGGTGCATGTGCCACAGGTTGGCCACCTGTAGTGTAGCTATTCTAAGGAAAACAATAAGAATTAAATTCCATTATGTTCATTTTAGAAAGGTTTTAGATTGAATTTTAAAATTCAGCGTGACGCAAAAATTCGGTCTACCTGTGTGCCAAGTCCCATTATTGTAAGTGCCATATATTCGTCAAGAGCATGCGCATATACAAACAAACACTTCCTTTTATAATAGTAGATATATATTCTTTTGCAGGGGGTATAATTAAAGAATGCAAATTTAACAGGGAAGAAATAGTACATCAGTTGAAAAGAATTAAGCCATCTAAAGCACCAGGGCCAGATGATATTTATCCGAGAGTACTAGTGGAATGCGCAGAAGAATTGGGGGAAGTAATTCACATGATATTTAATTCAACATATAGCACGGGTTGGGTACCAATGGATTGAAAGTTGGCCAACATAACTAATTTTCAAAAAGAGAATACAAAGTGATCCTGGCAACTATTGACCAGTAAGTCTAACATCAGTAATTTGCAAAATATTTGAATCTCTGTTAAAAAAAGCATATAATGTTATACTTGGAGGAGGGGGGGACTGTTATCAGATAATCAGTATAGGTTTAGGAAGGGCAGATCCTGCTCTACAAACCTTTTGAAGTTCTACGAAAAAATTACTGAGGAGCTGGATAATAAGAGCAGTGTGGATATCATGTACATAGATTTTCAAAAGGCTTTTGATAAAGTACCTCATGAGGCATTACTGTTTAAATTGGAAAGGCTGGGGATTCAGGGAAAAACATTGATATGGATAAATAATTGTTTATTGGGTAGAAAGCAGAGAGTGCAGGTAAAAGGAAATTATTCACAGTGGACAGAAGTTATAAGTGGGGTGCCTCAGGGATCAGTTTTGGGACCAATTTTATTTGTAATTTTCATAGATGTTATAGGTCAGAGGATCAAGAATAGAATCAGTATATTTGCAGATGACTTAAAAATATGGGGGACAGTGGATACCAAGTTACAGATAGAGAATTTACAAGGGGATGCTGATAAGATATCCGATGTAAAATGGGGTATGTCATTTAATGTAGGGAAATGTCAAGTTCTGCATATGGGTTACAGGAACAGTGGAGCCGAGTACTGTCTGTAGGGAGTAAAGGTAAAGGAGGAAGAAACAGTCAAGGATCTTGGGGTGATAATTCACAGGGATTTTAAAATGGGTCACCAATGTTCAGCTGCGGGTAAAAAGGCTAATTGGTTATTGGGGTATATTAAAAAGACTGGAACTTCAAGGGATAAGAATATAATCTGGCCGTTATATAAGGGTTTAGTAAGACCTCATCTAGAATATGCTGTACAATTCTGGGCTCCATATATGAGAAAGGACATATAATTAATTGAAAGGGTTCAGCACAGAGCTACAAAAATAATAAAGGGGCTAGCAAATTTCGACTTTAATGAACGTTTAAGTAAGCTAAACATGTATACACTGGAAAGAAGGAGGGGGGATTTGATTCAGCTTTTCAAATTTGTAAAACAAGGGGACACAGAGGGCTTAAATTTCAATAGGGATAACAGAACAAGGGGCCTTGAGTATAAATTGAATAAGACACATTTTAATCGGGATTTAAGGAAAAACTACTATTTTAATAGGGTAGTAGACAGTTGGAACGCATTGCCAGAAAATATAGTTAATTCAAAGGGAGTGTACGAATTTAAGATACAATTGGATAGTCAGTGGGAATTGGTGAATTCATAAACAAAGGACCAGCCTTGTTGGGCTTGAGCCTGTAGCTGGTTGTCAATATTTGTATTTGTATATATATATATACTGTGAGATTTTCACCAAAGTTAAATTTTTTTTTTATTTATTAAATAAGAATACATTTAAAATTTTAGGCATACTTACTGTCTTGTAATTACTTTGTTTATCAAATTTGTGTGTTTCTAATCAAGAAATATATTTTATTTTAGCTGTAGAATTTGTGGGTACATCAAAAAGGCTAATATGTGCTAACGTAATGCAAATTGTGTTTGCCATGGGTGAATTAGTTCTTAGCCTCATTGCATATTTTGTTAGAAAATGGCGGTATTTAGAATTGGCTATATCGATCCCATCTGCTGTATTGCTCATATATTATTGGTGAGTTTTTATTTACTTTGCATCTTTTCTTCACAAATAATATAATCAAACTGTTTGATAGCGAGCTCCATTTTCATAATTTTGAATTATCTTGTACAAAAAAGTATTTTTCACTTTTGGTTTTTTTTTTGAATATTTATGTATAGGAAGTAGCTAGGAAATTGTTGCAGGTTTGATAATGACAATATTTTTAATGTCCAAATTGGTGCATTCAATGTTCTCAAATAGGTCACATATCAGCTATGAATTCCATTGGTACATTTATTTCATTATTTATAACATCTGATAACATGAAATAACTACCTTCTAACCCACATGCATAGGTTCATTTACTTTATTAAATTGATTTCTGTACTTATAATAAATTATGGAGCATGGTTATTAATAATAAAGTGAGTGAAATAATGTTCTTTAAAAAATAAATCCATTCCTTTAGCATTGATCATGACACATTGATTTGAATACTACTTAACAGACCAGAGTTCACATTTCCTGATCAGTAAACAGTCTTAAAAGAATCTGTAATTGAAATATCAATCTTTTTTTTTTTTTTTTTTTTTTACACTTTGGATTCTTAAAATTAGTATCTAGAAGTGTAATTCAACCATTTTCTCACTTTTGAAAAATCTTGTTTTATGTATGAAATTACCCTATTTCGTTTGGTTGAATAATGCGTTCAGTGAAACATTCAAGAATTTTGGTTTCAATATTATGCATTTGTGGTGTACAGGGGTTGGACAAAAATATGGAAACACCTAAAAATAAACATGTAACCTTGCCTAATATAGTGTAAGAAAACCATTGACATTCAAAACAACTTGCAGTCTTCTCGGAATGGATAAATACAGTTCCTGTATGCTTGTCAAGGGAATCTAGTACCATTCTTCCTGCAAAACGGTGGCAATTTCAGATAACGATGATGGCGGTGGATAGCAATCACGCACTTTCCTCTCCAATGTAGACCACAAAGATTCGATAATATTGAGGTCTGGTGACTGGTGGCCAGGGGAGATGTGACAAATCATCCTTGTGCTCTCCTGGATGATGTGAGCTGTGTGAACTGCTGGGCTTTGTCGTCTTGGAAGATATCACCATTGGGGAGCAAAGTTGATTGGCCAAAATGTTCACATAATGCCTGGCCTTAATGTGCCCTTGCAGAGTAATCATGGGGCCCACAGAAAACCACAATATAGCTGCCCAAACCATCACAGAACCCTTGCCATGTTTCACTCTTGGCAACAAGCAGTATGTATTATAGGCTTGGGATGGCGTTTGCCAGACGTAAACTCGGCCAAAAATTGGAAACTGTGAAACAAGACTCTTCTGACCAAATTACTGTCTTCCATTGCTCCATAGTCCAGGCTTTATGACTTACACACCACTCTTTCCTGTTACAGGCATTAGCATCACTGATGAATGGTTTTTGAATGGCAGCTCAGCCAGAAATACCCTGCTTATGGAGCTCCCTTCTTATCGTTTTGGTACTCACAGTGTTTGTGAGTACGACATTCATTTCATCAGTAACTTTTGCAGCTGTGGTCTTCTTATATTTGGTTACAGTCCTCCTTAATGATCCGTCTGTTACGATCCACGCTGTGATTTAGCGGATGATGTTTTTCCGCTTTTCAAATATGCAGAAGAAATCTTAGATACATTACCTCTTGAAACACTAAACACTTCGACTACCTTGCTTATGGAAGCACCCACGAGACGAGCTCCAACAATTTTCCCTTGGTTCGAAGTCTGTTAGCTCTGAATTGCATCATGTCAGAGCTAACAGACTTCGAACGACGACCCGACAACGATTGACCTGTGCAGCGTATTTACGACGTTATATAGGTGGCGTCAGTAGGCGAAAATACCAGTGCCACCTACAGATTTCACTGGAATAAACATTTATTTTCAAGCATGCATTTCACAAGGTGCTTCCATATTTTTGTAAAACCCCTGTATGGCAATGAACAAGCAGACCAATTGGCTAAGGTTGGAGTACAGTTGCCCCACCCTAAATTCTCTTTGCCTCCTATGTAACTTCAAGAGGCTTGTATGCTATGGACTAATAGACTTTCAATCTACAAAGATGTCTGTGGGAAAGAAATGGAATGATTGAGGAATAAAACCCATATCCCAGGTTCCTTGCCTAGAGCTGTAAGAAGAGACTGACTACCTACAAAGGCACTTACTTGGTGTTGGACTAGCAAGATCAGCAATCTGTTCTATTTAAAACTGGATGAAATGACTGGAGATCTTCTCAAGAAGTCCCCTAATTTTCTGGGAGCTACGGTAGCCCAGTTGGGAAAGTAACAGACTAGCAACCAAAGGGTTACAAGTTAAAATCCAACCAAAGACTGTTGTGTACAAAGAGGGATGGTGACTGTTAAATCTGTCATGGCCTCAAATGTCCTCACGTTGGCATAGTGTGTTTGGTGGTAAGAGAATGGGGTGCCAGCTGAGGGAGGTGTTGCCTCATCATCTGACCGTCGTTCAAAATAATGCTGTGTCCTCAAATGTTTCTCTTCAGGGATTGATCCTGGACCTTCGCCAATTGCACATTCTGTTATTTTGCAACATTACGTAAACCTACCCTAAAATTCTGTTGTCTCTAAATATATATGTTATAAATTTTATGGGACACTTGATTTTGAGCAATTTAGATTTAATGTTATCAGTAAATGATCTTTTAATTTCGATTGGAATAAAATCAATGAGAAGCAACCTGTAAGTAGGTAAAGTTGCTCTAGTTACAAGACACAAAAACAGGTCACAACATTTGTTGTACTTTATTCTGGTTTGCAAATATTTATTGATATAGTGTTAGATCATTGTCAGCTTATAAATAATTTTAATTAGAAGTATTGTAATGCTTTCATTTCTATTTATTGGAAATAGGCTACTTCCTGAATCAGTCAGATGGTTGAGTTCCAAGGGCAAGCATAGTGAAGCGAAGAAAACTGTTTTAAGAGCTGCCAAGTGGAATAATGCTACCATTCCTGAACATTTATTAAGAGCCCCTGAATATGTAAGGCAATTAATTATTCATTTGTTTCTTGTGTTTTTTTATAGGATTATTGGTAACATTTATTAAAAATCAATAATTTTGCTGTTACCAATTTAAATATTTTAGGTTAGAAAAATCGGTCTATTTTTTAAAATTATGGAAAACATGTCTCCCTTGATTGTATTTGCACTTTTTTTTTAAACTTTTCCACTGTTGTATGAAATGAATTTTGTGTCAATAACATCTAACTAATTTCCCAAAACTATAGTACTTAAATGTTACTGTCTGACCAAATTTACAAAATTGTGCTAATTATATGTATATTGACAGTGAAACCCTGATTTAACATAACTCAATATAAAGTCAATTTTCATTGGTCCCAAATAATTTCCTATACTTGCAATGTTAAAAAATCCTGTATTTAACATTATCACTTCGAAATATTTCCTGCATTTAACGTTTTTGTCAGCAGGGAGAACTCAAAGCGATTTTCTGAATATTGTTGAATACTGGCATTAATCATTGGAATATCGAAAAAATCAAGATGTTTCAAGAATGTGAAGAGCTTTCCTACAGACAAAATCAAACCCTCAAACAAAAATCTTGGATGACAAGAACAATTTTTGAAATTTTTCTTCGAAAATTGAACAGACATGCGCTTTTAGAAGCGCAAGATAATCTTGTTGGTTGATCCATGCACAGTCCATATTGTGTATTTAAAGTTTAAAAACGTGCTAGTGAAATTTTTCACTGCCAATTGTGTAAGTAAAGTTAGACCTTTTGTGTCCGTGTCATACAATCATTTAAAGTTAACTATTGAAACCAGCTGGTGAAAAAATGTCTTCTGAATATAGAATCTGGAGATGGGGGAGAAATACGATAAATGTGCTAGAAGCTCTTCATATGATTTCCTGAGCATGGGAGAGAGTAGGGAGGAAATGTATCTAGTTCCTTTGAAAGGGCAGTTTTCTGGAGGTCAGACATGATGAATTTGAAAGCGAGGAGAGAAAATAAAGATTCTAATGAAAGGGAAGAGTTCTTCATTACCTCAGATATATAGCTTGGGGATTATCTTGCTTGTGATATGAACATTGTGACATCAGATATTCCGAATCTAAGTGATTTGATGGACTCAGAATTGGATAGTTCAAGCGACAAAGAAGTTGTTGAAAGAGATATAATTCTGTCTACAATGGAAGCCATTCAGGCTTTGAATATAGTAAAATAATTTCTCTCGAGTAGAGAAGGACAAGAATAAACTTACAAAACCCATATCTGTGGGGAAAGATGTTAAGGATTTAGCTAGTAAAAGCAAGACTAAAACCAAAATAACAGATTTCTTAACAATAAACTGTTGTAAAGGAAGAAATAAAAGGTATGTTACTTAAATTAGTCTATTTTCATGCTCTATGTTTTGTTTTTCTCCGACCCCAATTTAATGTTTTCCTGTATAGAACCTAATTTCTTTCTGGTCCCTTGAAATACGTCAAATCGGGGTTTCACTGTATATATATTCAAAGATAAATTAAAAAATCTCAAAAAGTGAAGTCAGCCTCTTCTATACATTTTAAAGAAGAGGCTCTGTTTCAAAAATCAGCACTGCATCAGAATATAACATGCAAATTTGTGGTGCTGGTATCTTAAAGGTATCAGACCCTTGCATAAGAAAATTATTTTTAAATGGTGCAGTAATTTCTTGTTTAAAATTTGGATGAGAAAAATATTGGAGGTAGCCATTTTGAAGGTATACGTTTGAGACTTCATGTACCACAAGAGTTGCAATGGCGAAGCATTGACCGACTAAAAGCAGACTTCAGTCACACAAATGAGAAAATGGAGCTAAAACTGCTGTTAATTATCAATATCTGCAGTTAACTGCTTAAAGGCAAAGAACCTCTACACTAACCCAGCTATGATCAGCCCTAGTTGACAATACTAGGAGGATGATAGCAATTATCCCCAGAAGACTTCCTTGAACTGTTTTATGTACGAAACGACGAGCAAATTTGTTTACCCGTCTCCTCATGCCACCAGATTGAATGGAGTGGAGCCAATAGCAGTCTGTACTCTTCACTGACTAATCTACATAATTTTCAGTGATTCGTAACATGTTTTTATCTGGTGCTAATTTGGGACACACTGTTAAAATCACACTCCAGAATGAAGCTGCACTTACACTTTCAACACAGATGTCCTATTTTGGGATAAGTTCCTGTATTGTTGAAATTTTCTGATAAAAACAAATGTAGTGTAACTTGTTATTTAATTCATGTCAAGGACAACACCATGTAATTTTGAACCACGGTCAGATGACAAGGTCACACCTAAGCAGGGTTGGCTAGGTCGGACCCAATGGGTTTTTTCAAAAAAGCCCATTTGAAAAATCCCACAATTTTGTACAGATTTTAGAGTTTTTTCAAAAAAAAAAATCTCAATTTTGCCCATATTTTTTAAATATAAGCAAAAGTTTCAGTGATTAAAAAATACATTCAACATTGGAGTCATAAAATTTTTTAACAGAATTGATAACTTTTATAGAAGATTTATTTTTAATACACAAGTTAAGTACACATATTATCTATAACAAGCTACCATTCTTGAGTGTCATTGTCTCTTCAGGAAGCGCTGAACTTTGACCAGTTTTCCTGCTTTCTCTGCCCCTAGTCTATTTATCAACTTTGTCCATATGAAGAAAACACATATTCAATAGATGCTAAACTTGGTGGGCAGCTGAGGAGTTGAGCGAAAACCTGCAGAATCTTTCGGGCAACTTCCCAAATTCCTGTGTGTTATGCTCCATTAGCAACCATCACTTTGAAGGATTACTTTTGTGCAAGTTCAAAACATCTACATTGAAAGTGTTTGGGGGAAACAACTCACTGTCTTTGATTTTGAAGGCTAAGGTACTGGGCATTTATTTGGGTTTCACAGATTGCAACCAAGTTTCCCCCTGCTTTGCTTGCTCTTCTGACAATATGTTGCCTATACATGATGGGTCTATTATATTGGCCAGGTAAAAAAAAATGGTTTCATTGCTTTATCCTTAATTTGTTGTATCGGTTGCTTATATAGCAACAATTCGATACTCATGGTGAGGTCAATCCAGACACTCCAAAGCTGTTGAGAAGTTTGCCGAATCTGCCTGCAACGTATCTAAAGCTACAGAAATTTCTCTTAATTGCTTCTGTAATGCTGAAATTTTGCTGTTCAGCTCAACATTACAATTCTTCCAATATTCGAGTCGACTCGCTGTTCATTTTCCTTAATATTTTCAACACATTTGTGAAAGTTTTTGATGAAAGAGCTAAAGCATTCAACTTGCAAATTCCAATGTGTATCATTTAGAATTGGAGGCATGAATCCACCATTTTCCTTTAATAATTTATCATGAGACGTTGCGGTTGCAAAAGTATTTATTTACCTCCACAATATGTTTAAGTAAACTTCCATAAAAAAGTGTTCTAAAACAAATTTGACAAAAAATTTATTTTTAAACTTCTATTTGGGTACTAAATTTATTTCTTTTAAAAAAAAAGTTTTAAGTTTTTTTTTAACCCAAATTTTTTTTTTTTTTTAAAACACAGTTTTACGTGGGTTTTTTAAAAAAAACGGCAAAGACCCAGGTGGGTTGGGCTTTTTTTTAAAACCCGGGTTTTTGCCAACCCTGCACCTGAGCTGGCACTCCACTCTCCAAACTTCCACACCATGCCATCGTGAGAACATTTGAGGCCCCAACAGATTTAAGGTGTACCAGCCCTATTTTTATATGACGGTCTTTGGTTATATTCAAACTCGCATCCCTCTGGTTGCTTATTCATTACACTTCCAACCAGACTAACACAGCCCTTTTAATGAAAGGATTTTAAGTTTAAAAATTTTGATTAAGTAAACCCACACATGCTTCAAATTAACTTGAATCTGGAAAATAGGATATTGAATAGATTTATTAGAGAAACGATTATTTTTATTTCTTATTAAAAGAAATTGGAGCTGAATCTTAATGCTACTTTAATTTGTTGCTTGTACGTGTGTTAGGAATAAGTAATCTTATGTCTTCCAAACCTGTTACAAAAACATCAGGATATCAATAAGATTAAAAAGATTGAATAAAGTCAATTTTAAAGTATTGGGCCTCCTAGTACCTGTTTGACTACTTATAAATGATTATACTGTTATCTCTACTATCATAAAAGGAAGTGTGTGTACTGTATGCAGTGTCCTGACGAATCTATGGCACAATTATGAAATTTGATACACAAGTAGTCCTAATTTTTTTTTTGCAATTTTTGCATCACGTTCAAATTTTAAAATTTATTTAGAACATTTTAAAATTATTTTAGTAGGTTTTTTTTCACCATTCTGTCTTCCCTCCGGAATGTGACGTCAGAAAGAAGCTAGCTGGTTTTCAACCGCTGACGTCATACACAAGCGTTTTTTGTCCGAATGGTCTTTGGAACCATGCCAAATTTTCAGATTCTAGCGTGTTTTGATTTACGTTGTTAATAACAGCCACCTCAAGGCTATCACAGAGCCCTTGGAGTTTGTTTGCGAAGCAAACCAAATGGGAATATGTAGCAATCACTGGGGGTTGGCGAGCATCAGTGAGCAGAGGTCACACCTGACCCCACGAAATAAGAACTGTCACTGGCAATGCTGTGCTGGTCACGCAGTGGCTAATAGAAAATGAAACAAAGTATTTTTGCTGTCACTACGTTATAATAGTCATATCGGCACTTTCCAGTTTTGAGTTTTTGGTAAATTATATAGGATTCTACATTTTTTAAGCTAGAATAACGTAGCTTAATGAGAGTGGTTTTAAGTTATAACAAGTGATACTAAGTTGAGGCAATTAAAGACTTTAAGTACATATAAAACATTTTGGGTTACACTGTTGTGTTAAAAGGGAAATATAATGATGTATTGTAGACATTTTATGATGCAAAAAATAATGTTGTCTTTTATGATGCAGAACAAATCAATTTTTTTTTTGTATTAACTGTGAATAAAGATTTATATATAAATGTTTTAGAGTAATGTTGATCCTGAATACGATGAACGGCAACAGTCAGTTAGTCCCTTGAGTTTAGTGAAAACACCTCAATTGCGAAAGTGGAGCTTGAACATCTTTTTTAATTGGTAATATTTTGTGTGCTTCCTGTTTAACATACTTATTATAGTGATCTGAAATTGTTTATCTTTTGCTCAAATTTAAAACCTTAATGCTATTCATTTTTTTGCTCTTGGTATGAACGTATAACTAAAACACAATTTTTGTCAACTTCTAATGGATTCTCAAATTCCAATCATAGATCCACTTAAGCCTTTTCTAAAAGTGCACAGTAGGGTGTATAAAATCCTATTTTGTTAATTTAAAAATCGAATTTAATTTTATTCTATATTGGATTTTTATGATCTTTGTCACTATAAGTTCAAGCTTGTTTTAATTTTACTATATAGATTGAACATTAATATTTATGTAAAATATAGCGTGGCAAATTTTTGGAGATTAAAAAGTTAAGATTATTCTGGGGCCTTGTAGCTTTTGTTCTTTCAATTGCATTTCATTTTATGATACCAATCCATAATGCTCAATATTTTAATACGGGATTGATTTGATAAGAAATGATTGAATTTAAAATTTCATAAATAATTTTTTTCTGCCTTTTGTAATCCCTTTTTTCAAGTGTAAAAACTAAGTTAAAAATTGTATGCTTTCACTTGAATTTTTATAATTGAATGTTTCTCAATGAATATTTTTGCTTTCGCAAATATTACAAGCTTCTGTCTATTTAAGCTCAGTTGTTTGTCTTAAGAAGGGTTTATTAAATGAATGAGGAGCACCTAGTTCTCTTATTTGTAACACTGGATCAAATTTGCTGACTGGATCAAATAACTAAACTGCTGATTCCTTTGAACTGGCCCCATACATATAAAACTCAACCTATGTATACGGCCACAATAGGTAACCTAATTTAAACTTGGTTGATTTTTGTCAGGAGAGATTATTAGAAAAGCTAAAAAGTTAAGAGCACTCGCACATAGTGGTTGTTTTTAACATAATGGAAACAACGTGGATTCTTTTATCAGAAATTGCCAATTCCACTTTGAAAAGGTATCTTAAAAGGTGTAATTTCAATTCAACCTTTCAATTGGTAAGAGTATATCAAAATTGCAAAACAGATTTGTGAGTGGCACTTGTTTTCAGTAAGCAAACAGATATTTATTGATCAAATTTATTTTGCTGGCGATGGAACCATGCCATATGGTAGAGGTGGGATACAATGGTTGGCACTTATGTTTACACAAATTTTAAGTCATATAAAAATTGATCTTATGTAATTAAATCTTAACTGCATACATTTTCAGTAGTTTTTATTTAGTATGAATTTTTAATTTATGGTAACTTTATAATTTATTTTTATAGGATTGTAAATGCCATGGTGTACTATGGACTTTCTCTGAGTACTGGTAACCTGAGTGGAAACCCATATGGAAATTTTGCTATATTAGCTGCGGTTGAAATACCAGCTGTTCTTCTGGCAACCTGGGCTCTCTACTATTGTGGAAGAAGATATGTTTTATGTACTGCAATGGTGTTCGGTGGTATTTCTTGCACTGCTACTATTTTTGTTCCACAATGTAAGTTTACAGTTATACTCTTAGCAGTTGTGTAAATACAAATCATGTTCTAATAACTACTTAAAACCAAGTATAGATAGCTGTAGGTTTTTGAAATTCTTAACATACTATGAGGTTTCGGATCACTAAACAATCTGGGTGATCTTTCTTTTTAATTTGTAACTACTAAATTAAAAGCTTAACTTCATTGCTTTGAGTTGAATTTTCTTTAAATTATGACATTGATTCTAATATATTTCTTATATTTTAGCTCTTGCTTGGGTATCTACACTGCTAGCTGTTTTAGGTAAAAGTGCAATTGCTGCTTCATTTGCAATTATCTACATATATTCAGCTGAAATATATCCTACAGTTCTTAGAAGCACAGGAATAGGTTTTAGTAGCATGTTTGCTCGCTTAGGGGGAATAATTGCCCCTGTTATCTCAGAGCTGGTATGTTCCATTTTTTAAAATTAATCTATAAAAGGCTAGGGGGTTTTTTCTTTGCAAAATGAAAATTTTGAACTTAAATTCCTTGATATGTTTTTGCTTAAGTTGTACACTTTTAAAAGAAGCTTAACCAACCCAATTTATCTTCAAGTCTTAAATATGTCTGAAAATAAAGTTTTTTATTTCAAAATTTAAAATATCCAATGATTTTCGAAAATTATCCTAACTAAAATTATTTTATCTGTTTTGAATTATTTTCCATTTTGTATTTAAATTGCTGTATAAAGTTTTTGCATTTTTATCTTTTGGACAGCAACCAGTCTAGTGGTTAAGGTGTTGGCCTCTGGATCGGAAGGTTCCTGGTTCGAATCCGGGGTCAGGGCATGGACGTAAATGTGACGTCGTAGTTAGGGGTAGTGATGGTCACCCACTGGGTGCCCTTTTACAATTGGCTCATCGTTTTTGACCTTGTAGTAAAAAATGATCAGTGATCAAGTGTCCGCTGTAAAAAAAATCTATTGGACAACAATATTTAAGGATTGATCATTAACATGTTTAATGGCAACAAGCATTTGTGTCCTGTTTAAAAGTTAAATTGTACTGTAGAATTACTTTGTGAATATATGCTATTGGCAATAAAAAGAGAAAGCCATAAGTAATGCAGTGTTAAGAGTTTGAATTTATTACAAGTTTTGTACTTTTTAATGCAGTAGGGGCTCTGCCCCCTGCTCAAAAATGCTTGCCAAGCCATTTTTCTTAATATTTAAACATGATTTTTTTTAAACTTAAATTATCTTATCATTTTGCTTAAAATAAGTTACAAATTGTATTAGGTAATTTTATGTTGGCTATTATGTTGTATCTTAACCTTTCTATTTTAAAGATCTGTTTTAATGCAATAATTATATCAGACTATTAAGATTTTTGTATTTATGAATATTCTATTATTTTAGAGGAAAGTGTATAGTCCATTACCTATGATTATATTTGGTGTGGCATCTATCATTTCTGGTGTGCTTGCCTTAGCATTACCTGAAACTCACAACAGACAGCTGCCTGAAAGTATTGAAGAAGCAGAAAGCTTTGGCTCGTGAGTGTTTTTGTACAATATTTGTTATAGTTATATAACATTTAAAAAGACATGACCATATGTTTTTCTGTATTTCTATTATTATCTTTTAGTTTAAAGTGCAAGAAAATCATTTTTATGTTATTTAAAAGTAATATTTTTTAGTTTATTTAAAAAATAAGGGTTTTAGTATATGTGTAATGAATAACTTTAGCATTCACCAGCGGTATATCTCATTGTTTTTAATTAGTTACCTTTTCAAATTAATTAAAGCTGTTTTCAGAGCTAAAATTCTCTTGGTGGTTATTTTTAGAGAATTTAATGTTTTTTATGGAATTGTTTCTGTTGGTAATTAATACCAAGGGGTATAGCTGTAATTGTTATAGGTTTTTAGATCATATGCTAGTTTATCTTATAAAATATTGTAAAGATCAAAATTTGTCAGAGGTGGGTACATTTATCTGTAATTTAATTTTGTAGACAGTTCTAAAAACTTTTCTGTAGAATACAAAAATCGGATTCAAATTAATACTTACTTTTTGGCAGTCTAAAAATGTGTGGAAAGTGTTTAAAAAATACGCAGTGGCCAGCCCTGCGTTGCACATGCCCGTTACACAGATTTCAAATCCTTTAAAATTTTCAATCTATCTTTTAGCAATTCCGATTTTACGAAAAAGAATTAACAATCCCAGTCAAAATGTTTTTTATTTTTTGCTCTCATTCCCTGAAATGGAATATAACAGGAAATGTAATATGTTTCTTTTTTTAACGCGAAAGGCAAAAGATGCAATCTGTTTCACGTGTCATCACAATCTCTTGTGAAAATATAAAAGATATATTCAATTTAAAAATTATTTATTTTTAGGTATCGATCTAAAGTAAAACTTTCTGCAGATTTCAAATCCATTGAAATTTTTACTCTTATCTTTAACGGTCTAGGAGATAGAAAAAAAAAACTAAGTGACTCCAGCAGTTAAAAGATTTATGCTCTGGCTGGAAAATCATTCCTCCGGGCTTGTGGAAACGAAAAAAATAATTTTCCGAGCGTTCTCCGCGATGAAAAAAATTTGGCATGGTTCCAAGTCTGATGGCAAGGTCACATGGGTAGAAAAAATCAAGATTGGGGTGGTTCTTCTTCGGAAGAAACGCGTTGAAAAATCGATGGAGAATAAAACTATTAAATTCATTTAAAAATCTTCTAGATTAAATTTTAAAATTCGCCGGGACCCAAAAATTGCAAAAAATTTGGACTACCTGTGTGCCAAATCTCATTGCTGTAAGTACCATAGAATCGTCAGGATTTTGCAGCAAGAAACAAACAAACACTTCCTTTTATAATAGTGGAGATAATTTAATACTGTCTTGTATCTATAAATATGAAATACATGAATGATTATTTGTTATTGACGATCCTTTACTATGTTATCCATAATAAATGTTAGTTTTTAATTAAAATTTGACTTTATTCTTTCGTTCTACACCAAATCCTTGGTGTCGGTAGATTGCTTATCCTATGCTTATACGTGGTTAATATACCATGAAAATATCAACGTCTCCTATCTTGTAATGTGTTATGAACAGGAATACCAGTGAATCCTTTTAGTAAATCAATTTAAACTTCCACTATACATCTATGCCACTGTTGTGGTCTTATACATGAACCTTCCTATTTCGATTAACACTGATTGTTAATTCCTTTTTCCAAATATTAGACCCAACACCTTTCTCTCAAATCCTGAAAATTGTAATTAATGTAAGTGGTGTATTAGGTTAGAAATGAAAATTATGTATACAGAGGGGTCTTCATTAGGTTT
The DNA here is from genome assembly GCA_947359465.1 of Metellina segmentata. NCBI lineage: Eukaryota > Metazoa > Arthropoda > Arachnida > Araneae > Tetragnathidae > Metellina > Metellina segmentata. The sequence goes on from OX375875.1 coordinate 63,256,463, forward strand.
GAAAAATTTAATCTGTTCAAATTGGTTCCTTTGCTGCACTTCAGTGTAATACCAAGTGGTTCTCAATTCCACCCTTATAGTGTCATGTCTAAGATTCAATTGACCAAGCTTTGGCAAAACAAATTTACTGTCTTTAATATATGTTTATTGCTTTTATTTTGTAGATCACAAGGTGTTGGATTTGAAAGATTGTTGAACAGGGCAAGAGATCTGCCAAATATTGGAAGCACCTCTCCCAGAATTTTAAGACGAAATGTTGATGAAGGCAGAAGATTGCTTGATGATTGTTAAAAGATTTTACTATTGCCACTTCCTGTAGAAAACATTTTCTGTGGTTAGTATCATCTTAATTACATGTATTGCTTTATGTGCATGAAAAATTATAATAAAAATTGTGATATCTGGCGATCATTTAAGGAGAGTTCATGGCGACTAGCCTCCCTGCGTGGAAAGGTTGCCATAGAGAAAATGCAGTCTGATATTTGCATTGGCTGAGAGAGGTTGTTTTTGTTTTTGAAGTGCGATATACTGCACCGGATGAAATTATGTTGTTTTTGTGTCTTTTTATAAAAATAGCAATTTAATTAAACAATAATCTCGAGCTTGGTTATTGAAAGAGAAGAACATCACAAAAATCGTTATCTTTTTTATGATTGCAAGCATTGCATTTATGTTATAGATAAGAGCTCTTTTTAAGGGTTTAACTAATTCATTCCAAGTGATATATAAAACAATTGAAGTGGTGAGTGGAAGGAGTCATTTGACATTTTGGTAGTTTTGACATATTTGGCCTCAAAGTCATTAGTACTTTTACTAGATGATTTGGGATTGGTGTTGTAATCAAAATAATCAATAGATTGATCTATTTGTTAGCCCAAGTCATACCTCACTCAGAGGAAATTTCAAATCTGGAATAATCCCAAAATATAAACAAATGTCACATAACCCCTTCCATTCACCTTCAATTCATTCTACTCTTTAATTATTTCAGAACGTGTTTTCCAACTCTTCTGATGTTTTAATTTAATAGTTTTCTTCATTCCTCTTGTACAATCAAACAGATCATATCAATGATTGACATTTTATGCTATTATACTAAAAAGTTTACAAATCAGATTATTAAAATACAAAATGTCGCTTAGAAATCCATGGTGTCAGTAAAGATATAATGATATTTTAGTAAAAATGGTTTGAAATTTATATTACTAACAATAAGTTGCTTTCTTTGATTGCTAAACATTTAAAATCGAGAAGAGTTTGTCAAGAGTATTATTTTTACTATAAAGTATAATCAAAAATTTTATTATAATTTTTTTTTAGATATGACCTGTGCAACGTAGAAGACAGTTGACTTTTGATAGTTATTGACAAGCATGTGTTATCCATGGCTATTTCCTCCAAGGAACTAAACAAAGTTTACATCATTCCATTTTTTTTTTAAATACTAACTATACCTGGTGGTTGTAAAATGTTCATAGGATATTTACTAGTCATATGGAACTTTTTATTTTTACTTTGGACATTTGAATTTGTTTATAATTTAAAATAACATTAGTTAGTGATTTCTCACATGTTTAAATTGCTATCTTTTGTGAATAATTTCAAAATGGAATATATGTTGTTAATTTTTTTCTATTCCAAATAGTTTTTCTGTATGTGATATAAGTATTTCTTTTAATCAATAATTGCCTATTTTAAATTGTCACCAAAAGAGTTGAAAAATAATTCAAGTTGGGAAACTTGAATTGATGAGGCATGTGAGGTGATTAAAGAAAAAATATAGAACAAAATTATGATATCTTGAGTTTCCGGTGTTAAGTTTTCAAACTTCAAATGGATAATTATCTATTACCAATTGCTTATTTGATGAGTTTTAGATTTTTTTTTAAATAATGTTTATTTAAACTTTATCCACTTTATTTGAAATGGGAAATTTTGAAAACATTTAATCTGTGTACTTTTCACCATAAATATTTGTCTTATAATTATTTTTAAGAAATGAAATTCGTGTTCCAGGTTTGCATTTAAATTTTGATACGAATTCTGAGTTGATTTGATACTAAAATGGGTAAATTGATGTTACAACTATGAAACAAAACTTTTGAATAATTGAAATCCTTTAGATAGTATTTTTTTAAAATTAGACTAGCTTATTACTGGATAGAGTTAGAAAATTTTAAAAAACAATCAAGTAACTTGAAATAAACTTTTAAAGCATAAGAAATATCTTAAGAATTACATTTTTGATCTTCATACCAAATCTGTTCAAATATACTATCTGTGATAAAAATATTCTACCAGTGCAGTATCTGAATTCAATATTGAAATTTATTTTGGAGGTGTACTAGTTACGGATTACACCAAAAACTGTTTGGTGATTTTTATGTTCGTTTTTAATAATATTTATTTGTTAAATATTGTTTTGATGTTTTTTGTTAAATTAGAAATGTGCAAGATGTGACAGAAAAATATCTGTCAATATTGTTAACTCTAAACTTGAATTACAAAATCTATAGTACAAATTCTCAAAAACAGCAGTTTTATTGCCTGATGCTTTCAATTCCCTAGCAGTCTTATTTATAAAATCCAGTTTTATGGAATTTTAAGAAATTACAAATTACATACTTGTAGTATTTGCAATCAAGACTAAATTTGAAATTATATTTTATACTGGGCTGTGTGGCATACAGTGGTCTTCAAACCAGTAATGAATACTAATATTTCTAATGACGCTTTACCCATACTCACTGTTATATTTTAAATTCCCATTGCCATTGATTCCCCCCTAGACAGACTGGTCTCTTGTTTGTCTGGTGTCATATTGGTTAGGTACATACATGAACATATACAATTTTGTCATATCATAATTTGTAATGTAAAGTGTTTTTATCTTCTGTTGTTCCATTTGTCATTTTTTATTAATTTGCTGACATGTATGTAATGTAACTCTTCAATGAAGTTTTCACTGCTCTTGATTATTTTTCTTTTCCAGAAAACAATTACATACCTGCCAACTTTTCTGGGGAACCTATTTTTTTCAATATTCCAGAAAGAATAATATATATTTTTCAATGTGATGAATTTTTAAATAACATCAGATTTTGTATTTGAAATGTCATGGCAATCCATGAAAGAACAATATTGTGGTCAATTTGGCAAGTTGTCAGAAAAATTTGCTTTTGAAGAGCCAATTTCATGCATTTTGTAAAAGAAAAACCAGTGTTTTATTTTCAAAATTGTAGGACTACCGTTAGAATCAGTTGTCAGATTGCCAGAAAATTTTATTGAGTTAAGCTGTATTTAGAATATGAATTTCATGCATATTATGTTAGTAAAGCTGGTTGCACCATTTTATTTTCAACCATGGAACAGCATTAGTATCATGCTGGTGGGGTACCTGAAATATATGCTTTGGGCAAGTCAACTTTGGGAAACAGGTAATTTTATTTTCCTTTCTAGTGCTGAGGTCTTGCTCTGAATTCGATCTTTTTCATAATTAGCAAATCATTTTTTGCTAATGATGAAATCATTAGCAATTTGCAATCACTTTTTGCCAAGATAAGAAATCTACTTCGTCTAGGTTTATATTTGTGTGATTTGTTGTCTTCGTTTTGGACTTTGGCATTAGATTTTATGCTACAAAAGCCTTCATACTTTTTTCTTGGAGGGGTTGGCAGGTATAAAATTATACTTCCATGGCATACGTGAAATGCAATATTTATTCTTGTAAATAAAAACATTTCATTTTATATTTAGAGGGGACTGTGCTAAAATATTCTTCATAAGAAAGGTTTTAAAATCAAATATATATAAAACAAGTTACAAATCTTGTCAGTGCTTTGAAATGAATGCAGTATCAGTGAATCAGTACGAAAACGTTTGTATACACTTAAAAGCATTCTAAAAACATCAATAAATTTAAGTAACATTCAAAATTTAAGAAATTTGAATGTTACTGCTATTCAACTTAAAATAATATCAAGCTTTTTTTTGTTAAAAATGTAATTTTAAAGCTAAGGCATAACTACTAATATCAGTAGATGTGCTTTCCTTTTCAAAAGCTAGTACTATCTAAAGTTTTTTTACATATGACCGTATATACTTGGAATTCAATCCATATACTGTGCTATGGTCGGAAGCGATGGCCATTTGTGAAGGAGCACCCAATGGGCGGCCATCATTGCTCCTAACATAGGACAGCACAATTTATATCCATGCCCTGGCACCGGATTTGAACCGGGAACCTTCCGATCCAGAAGCCAGCACCTTAACCACTAGACCGGTTGGTCGGCTAATATCTAAAGTAAAACCATTGAAAACGAAAACATAAAATTGATCTTTTTTAGACGTGTGTTTGTTTTGATAAAAGATTGAGTGAAATGAAAAGCTAATATTAATGCCTATATCACAAAAGGCACTGATGAAACTACATCAGTGCCTTTTGTGGTACTGTTTTCCGTACTCTTTTTATCGTTTAGTTGCACTGTTGGTATATTTTGGCTCTCCTTCGATTTGTTTCTTGTTTACTGTTTTTTGGAAGCACTTCGGATTTATGACCTATTTTACATCATATCAAACTAGCTTTCTTCTTTTCTGTATCTTAATTGTTGAGTAATCTTAGCAGATGCATACTAATGACTTGAAAATAACATAATATTTTGTTTACATGAAATGTATTCATTGTTCTACTGTGACTTATATGAAAAATTTTCTTTTACTTTTTTCGATACTCATTCCATTTTATGCCAGATTTGTATTTGTTAATTTTTTTTAATTTCAATTTTAAATCTACATACTCTTCTCAAATTATGCTCAGTGTAATAATAACGAATTGCTACATTCGTTGTGAATATTATTTTAATAAAATAGTATTTATATATATATTTATAAGTATTTATTCCATCGATCTTTAGCACACAAATAAATTGGTCATTTCAAAATAACAGATTCAAATAAAATGAACTTTTTCATCAGTCTATTTACAATTTATACCTGTAGGGTTCATCTTTGATATATAGTTCCACATAAGCAAGATATTTGCACACACATGCTGACAGACTGGCACTGAATAGCTTATTCACTGTTGCTGTATTCCAGATGTATAGTCATGGAAAAATAAAATCTTCATTCAAGGAATTTAACATTAAATTTGCGTAAAGAGTTCAGGAAGACTTAATATGGCCATGCAAAATTTCAGCTCATTCTGATAACTAGTTTTTGCACTACATTAAATTTTCCCAATTGTGATTTTAGGGAGCAACCAAAAGTTGAAAGATGTCTGACAAACCTCGGAAAATAGTTCTTGTATCGTTTGCTTATGCATAGTAAATATAATAATGTAATTCTCAAATCGTTTGCACTTGTATAATGAATATAATAATTATCAGATTGCTGAAAAATACATTTGAAATAGTGTTCAAATGTGAAATTCAGGTAGCGATAACTACAATTAATATAGACATACTAATAACGTCTTTCTATGTGGAGATGATCCCTGAAATTGAAACTAACTTTAGCATTGAATATCTCGGGTTATAAGGATAGTAAAGTCATTAAATTTCATTTATGGACTAATTTAACGTTACAGAATCTGTTTATCACATCAAAACAGTGTTTCCATTAAAAAATATCGTTATTTGTGCAAAATTTGATATGAAGACGCTCCTTTATGCAATTGATTTGAATCGGTAGATGACGTTATATTACCTATTAAATTATACTTTGAATTTTCTCTAGTATGAATAGTGCTCAAAATAAAGGAGGTGGTTCAGTTTTTTTTCTCTGACTACAATATTTTGTGAAAATATATTTTGATTTAGTACTCATACACAGACAACACAAACCATTAAATTTATTTATAAAGTTGTATAAAATAGGATAAGTTAAAATAAACCAAAAATATATTTGTAGAAACAAACACTGGCTATCACTTTACAGCAGAAGCGATTTTACCTGATTGCAGGGAATTGACTATTAGTATCCTTCTGAATTGGTGTATTTGTGGAATTATTATTTTGAATGTACACAGAATGTATTAAAATATATCCTTGTAATTTTCAATAAGTGATCCAAAGTATGGGCTCAGTCTTTTGACATTGATTTCCAGCATAGTGTTTCATTTTCCTGGAATCTGAAATTTAAAGTAGACATGTATAGTTTGAGGACACCCTGTTTTTTTATAAATGGATTTTTTTACTACTTTGGACGTGAATTTTTATTTGTAATTTTAATTTTTCTAGAAAATTTATGTTGGGATTTTTGCGAAACCATTTATTATAATGAACTTAAAACCATAGAACAGTTGTAGAACAAAGATTGAAACCCCTCAATTTTGCTCCTTGTTTTTAATGTTTCATTATTTGTACTTTCCTTGTGAATATATTTCATCAATATACACACCATATATACTTTTGTTTTCTCCTTTAACAAACATAATGTAGGTATGACCAGGGCAATGTGTACCATGGAGTGATTACCCTTCTATGGTGCATAATCTTATAGATATCAAAGTTCACTAGCAAGAGACTTGTCATATTATGTTTCAAACTACGACACAGAAATGTTCAGACAAACAGGAATGTAAAGATTTCTGACATGATTTATTGTGCAAGGAAATAAATATGCAGTTTAAAATATCAACAATATGCTTGAAATCATTACAGAGCATGACTTATTTTGGGGGCGACTCCAAAGAGTGTCAGCACCGCGACTAATTGTCTATTGTACTGATTGCAGAGAGCATAGAAAACTAGAACTACTTCCATCTACCAAAGGTTACTTAAGAATTCTGATTTGCACTGATATAATGAATGTTTTGCGATTGTGGTGGATAAATTCCCCTCGTTAATCCCCCTGTAAAACTTAAAAGTGGCTGAATTCAATAATTCTATTCCTAATGTATTGGTTATAAATTGTGTGATGCCTGGATTTTGACCTTGTGTTTACTTTTGAATGTATGATCATGTAACGGTTTCCATAAGCCAAGAAGTCCTGATTTTTCATTTGTGGGTTTTTAAAGGCCCTTAAACTTTAATATTGGCTAAATTGTGGAATTTTTTTACAATGACACTGCATATATTAGTTCATTGTCAATTGAAAACCAAAATAACAAGCATTTTCTCAAATATTTTAGTGGATATAAGACCTAAGTCAGAAAGATATTACTAAAATTCACCATGCTTACGAGGATCAAAGAATATACTTCCCTTTCTTTTTCGGGTAGTTAAGCTTTCAAAGACTTTATTTATTTTTCTACTTTTATTGTCATGTTTCAGCAATGGACTGGAATGTTTAATTGACCTGGGTTACGTTTGCCAGCCTAAGGAGGGTAGATATGCAGAAGTTGCAACAAAGATCTTTGATTTTTCAAGCTTTTTATGCTAAGATAAATAATTTTCACACTGTTTAAACTAGTTAGTAATGTAAATTTCCTCATGGGGTTAATGATAGGTTAAAAATATATTAAATCAGATATTAAGTTGTTTGATCTTTTATACACCGACCAGACCTTGGTGTATAAAGCATTACGTTTTGGATACATGTCATGTTTTGATCAAAATCACTCTGATTCAAATTTACTCACATAATTTTTATTAATTTCTTTTGTAAAAATATCAATTTATGCATATTGAATCACAGTAATAAATTCAAGATACAGTTAGTTACGAATTCAAGATACGGATTAAGAGTATGCTCTGTATTGTCGGTGGCTACTGATCAAAATTTGATGTGAGCTTCCTTCAAATTAATAACTGATTAAATTCAGATCATACTCTACAAATCTGAGTAAATAGGTGGTTGGATAAAAATTGCACTTGAGCAACTCTACAGGCTATATAACTGTCTAGTAGTGTCGGTAGAAAAAAATATTTAGATGCCATTTACATGAGTATTTATGAATCATTTTCCTCCAAGCTAAATATAGGAAGGGCGATAATGTTTCTGAAGCGGGGTACTCCATTTTCATCCAGCCGACCAACCAGTATAGTGGTTAAGGTGTTAGCCTCTGGATCGGAAGGTTCCTGGTTCGAATCCGGGTCCGGGCATGGATGTTTGTAAACGTATGGTGTAGAGGCGGCTGGTGCACCTTAAATCTGTCGTGGCCGAAAGTCCTCACGTTGGGTTGGCGTGGAAGTTTGGAGAGTGGGGTGCCAGCTCAGGTGTTGCTTCGTCATCTGACCGTGGTTCAAAATTACGAGGTGTTGTCCTCGGATCTTTCCCTTAAGGGACTGATCCCGGACCGTCGTCAATAGCCCGTTGTGTTGCTCTAGTACGACGTAAACAAAAAAAAATTACCAAAAAAAAAAAATCCGGACCGTCGTCAATAGCCCGTTGTGTTGCTCTAGTACGACGTTAATTAAAATTACCATTACCATTTTCATCCAACAAATCCAATTTTTTTTTATATATTGGAAGGGTTCAGTAGATAGGGGTATTCTAGTCTCAGAAATAGTGTCTATTTTCCAACATAAATTGGAAAATAGACACTATTTGGATCTTTCCCTTAAGGGACTGATCCCGGACCGTCGTCCGTTTGAGTTGCTCTAGAACGACGTTAACTTAAATTACCAACATAAATTGGTAAGTGAATAAATTATGAGCAAGAGTGCTGCACTCACCATCACATAGCATATTTTTAGTTCTCGACCTTAAAATATACTTTTCCGAAAACTTAAAAATAATTTTCTATACTTTTGAAGGGCCGCGGTAGTCCGGTTGAAATAGTAAAGCATTAGCAACCGGAGTGTTGCGAGTTCAAATCCAATCAGACCGTCGTATACAAAAGGGGATGGTGCACGTTAAATCTGCCGTGGCCTCAAATGTCCTCATGTTGGCGTGATGTGGAAGTATGGAGAGTGGGGTGCCAGCTCAGGTTTTGCCTCGTCATCTGCCCATTCAAAATTACGTAGAGTTGTCCTCGGATCTTTCCTTCAGGAGGTTGATCTCGGAACGTCGTCTATAGCCCGTTGTGTTGCACCAATACGACTCAACCAACTGCGCTAACTCGGCTCCCGTATATAAGTTGAGTAGGTAAGATGAAGGTAGTTGAACTCGTGACCCACCAGCTAAAAGCGTTACTAAATTAGTAAGGGTAGTCCTCTAACTTTCGGCCCGTGGTAGCTAAGTTAAAAGAGCAACCTGAGGGTTGTGAGTTCAAAACTTGGTCCAGCCAAAGACCGTGGCGTGCATGGTGCTAGTGCACATTAAATATGTCGTTGCCTCAAATGTCCTCAGGTTAATAGGACGAGGAAGTTTGGAGAGTGAGGTGTCCATTCAGATGTTATTCTCATCATTTGACCGTGATTCAAAATTACGAAGAGTTGTCCTTGGTAGGTAGTTTAGTTAACGTCGCAATGAAGCAACAAACTATTGACGGAGGTCCTGGAACATTCCCCGGAGGAAATGAGTCGAGGACAAAACGACATAATCTTGAACTACGGTCGGAAGACGAGGTATCACCTGAGCCCACACTGCACTCTCCAGACTTCTTCGCCAACGTGAGAACATTTGAGGCCACGACAGATTTAACGTGCACCATATGGGTTCACTACGGCCTTTGGTTGGATTCAAACTTATAACCTTGCGTTGTCCTTGAATCTTTTCTTTTGGGATTGATCCTGGATCATCGCCAATACACAGTTCTGTCGCTTCAGTATGATGTTAATTAAATACCTACCTTCCTACATTCTACCTAGACCATGCGAGAACATTTGCGTAACAGAAAGTAAAATCTGTTTCCTTTAGATTTGTTGGAGTAAACTGAAAATCCCTCTTGCAGTTAAAACATTCAATAAGTGACATGAAATTGCAATCTTTTTGGGAGAAAAAACCTCTACAACCAAACAAATACAATTCCAAAATAAAACTCTATTTTATGTTTCGTTCTCATTTGTGTTTCACATTAGCTGTTTGCGAAATCCAAAAAACGAACTGTCCGAAAGTTGAGAACAGTGACAACATTTTAAGATAGTAAATTTTTTACAAGATGGCTCTTCAGAAGGTTTATCCTGCAATGTTGCGGGTTATTTCAAATCATAGGAAAATAAATTTCTCATATTTGAGTAGTTATGCCTTGCAATATAAAGGCTATGGTGATCCAAACAATGTGTTAGAAAAAGTGGTGTGTGAAATTTCCGAAAATTTGCAATCGACACAGGTTTTATTCAAAATGCTTGCTGCTCCTGTAAATCCAGCAGACATTAATATGGTGCAGGGTAAATATGCGTTGAAACCTAAATTGCCAGCTGTTGGTGGAAACGAAGGAGTGGCACAAGTTTTAAAAGTACTACTTGAAATTTCTTTCAAATGACAAACTGAAAATTAAGTAAACACTGCTGCTGTTTAAATTTAAACGACATTGAAATTTGATATTTTTTGTTTACCCTTGCAATGGTTCCAAAGCTGTTTCTGCCTGAACTTTTTTTAAACTTCTATATCTTTCTTTTGAAATGATAAAAAATAATTAATCAAACTTTATTGGTTCTTGAAACCACTTGGTATGTATCCTGATCCAAAAGTGAACTTACCACAAAGTTGTTTTTAATAAAGATTAGTATTTAAGAATTACTAGGAAATTGGTCCCTCAATTACTTTTCTCATGTGTACTCTTTAGAAACACTAAATTATATTCTACTGCACTGTATTTAGATTCTTGCTTGTTTTTAAATGAGCCAGTTTTGCTATTTCTGTATTTGTTGAGAAATTAATATGTAAGTAGCAAAACTAAATAAATAAAAAGTTTGTAAAAAGATTCAATTTCCATAAATGCATGCATTCCATTTATGTATCAAATTTCCAAAATTTAGAAATATTTTTATTGGAACGTAACAGTAAGGGTGTACAATAATTATGTTCAAGAAAATAAAAATAAATGTGCATCTGTGTAAGTTGAAAATAAGAATTTGAGATTAACATTTTTATTTCTCAAGGAGTCTCATCTAAGCTAGAACTTAGATTTGTTGCAAGGGCCTGCTCATGACTAAAGTTGTGGGAGGCAATTTACAACATCCCCCATAAAGTTGTTAAATCCTAGCTGGTAAATATTTTGCAAGAAAATTGCCAAGATTCTTTCTCTTCAATAATTTAAAGTCCCAATAAAGATAAGTTTCACGTTAGGTTGCTATGTCAATGACTAATGTTTGTGTAACAGTTGAATGCACTGCTTTAAAAGTCCTTCCAATAATAAATCTGTTTTGCATAAAGGTGGAAGTAAAGGATTTGAATTAAACTTGCTGTTTAAAGGTTCTATAAGTTTCAAAAATGTTTTTCAAACCAATACTTTCTAATGTAAAGGTTTTTTATTTAAGTTGCCTTACTACTGGCATTTTATTTTTCTTATTTACTACTTTTTCAATATTAATGCTTTATATGTAGTAAAATTATAATGTACATAATTTTTTTTTATAATGTATTGATAAGAATTCTTGTGCTTTAAAATGTAGTAGATATAATTTTTCAGGTTGGGCCATCAGTGAAAAAACTAAAAGTAGGTGCTTGGGTAATTCCTGCAAATGCTGGTACTGGCACATGGAAAACCCATGGTGTCTGCAATGAAGAGGAGCTGTTAAAGGTATTATTTCTCAAGATATATATAGTCAGTGTCTCAAAACTTAAAATTAGATAGAATACAGCTAAATTTATAAGTAACATGATTTTCCAAAGGTGGTTTTAAGCATGTATTTTCAGCTTCATTAGTACATTTTTAAGACATTTGATTCAAAGAAATATTTCCATCTCTCGTACTGAATTTTTAAAATTTAATTTTGTATCCCCTTTATATTTCTTATCTAGAATTTTTTTTAAGTATCATTGGTATGTACCTTTTTATATAGAAATCAAATGCAAGGAATTATGTTACAAGATCAATTATTTTTAATTCAAAAAGTACATTGTTGCAATGTTTTTAAATGTAGAAAAGTTTTTACTAATTTCGGTTTTAAAAAGTTTTTTTTTAATATTCTAAATGTATGGAAAAATCCTAAAAGTGTAAAAATGTCTTTAGCTGTATTTCTTAAGCACCTTATATATTAAAGGTGAAAATTAAGAAATTTTGTAAATGGCCACTGAACTTGTTTCATTCAGTGGCCACTTACAAGTATTCACATATTTTGTAGAATACACACATGTGTTATATATGTATATATATGTGTGTGTGTCCACAGTCCTCGGGAAAAAAAAAACGTAAAATCGGAGGTACCACCATATAAATTAATGTTTTTAAGAAAGTGGCGACTGTAGCAAAAATTTTCAGACTCCACTTTCAAACATTCAGTCACCATGTGGCGACTGTTAATTTTCACATTTACCTCATATGCATTTGTGTTTAATCTAACTAAAATGAAAGACAATTTTTATTTTAGCATCTGAATAATCATTGCTTTTTTAGCCTCATCCAGAATTTCAGATGTTAAGAAAAGCATTTTTTATTAATAGTACCATACAGTTTCTAATGCTGACTTTTTTTTAATCAGCATCTGTATAGTTGTCAAATATATCATTTGTTTTTGGTTGCTTAAATGAATGCAAACTGTTGCATCTCAACTACATATTAATGTAGCTCCTGCAAGAGGGCTGTTGACCGTGTAAACCAATTTCTGAAGAGGTGAAAGCTTGTTAGAAGGCTGATATTGTAAAAGCATGAATGACAATTGGCATGAATATTACTCCTGCCAACTTGTTATCAATGCTATAGCACCAATTGTGGAAAGAATTTGTTTACATCACCAGTCCCTTAATTTGTCTAAAAGACTTGTTCACGACCACATTGCTAAATTATCTTCTCACATGAGAAGGTAATGCAAAAAAACAAATATTTGATCATATAAGTAACTGTCATGGACCTATAAAAACTATCATTGTAGTCTATGGTTAGTTCTAATTGTCTGATTACTGCACAATGACAGAAGAATTTGTCTTAGTGGTAATTATAATGAAAACTAATTATAGTTGGGTTGTTTGTAATGTTTCTTGTTGGTTATTTTCTATTCATTTTAATCAAACAATATTTCAAAACTCTTAGGTTGATGATAATCTCCCTCTCATTAGCGCAGCTACTATTGCAGTTAACCCTTGTACAGCTTACAGAATGCTGAAAGACTTTGAAAATTTAAAGGAAGGTAGCACTGTTATACAAAATGGATCAAATAGTGCAGTTGGTCAGGCTGTTATACAGATAGCAAAGTACATGAACATAAACACCATCAATGTTGTACGAGATCGTCCTAACTTGGAACCATTGAAGTCATATTTAACTAACTTAGGAGGTACATATGTTGTGACAGAAAATGAACTTCGGTAAGGATCTATTTTTAATACCTTTTATTTTTAGTATAATTAGCTAGTATTACACATGTGTTATGCATAGTGACCATATCTGTATGTGATTGATTACCACTGTTTAATTTAATATTTTCAAAATATGGAACCAGTTTCATTGCGCAAATTACATTTATTTATAACTAGCCACTGTGTGGCTAGCATGATGTTGCCCGTGCCCATTCGCAAACCAACACCACGGGCAACGCTGTGATGGTGGTGTAAAATATTCCGCAGATTTCAAATCCGTTGAAGTTTTGTTGATAATCCAATAATTTGACAATTTAAGTTGAATTGAGTTGATACTTCAATTTAAAAATTATTTATTTAAAGAAAATCATATTTTTAGGTATCAATCTGAACTGAAATTTTCCGCAGATTTCAAATCCGTTGAAATTTGGTCAATCCATCTTTAGCAATTCCGATTTTACGAAAAAACTTATAAATCCCAGTCAATATGTTTTTCATTTCTTGCTCTCATTCGCCGAAAAAAGGGACATGAAATGTAATCTGTTTCTTTTTTTAATGCAAAGGGCAGAAAATGCAATCTGGTTTTTTTTTGGAAAGAGAAAGTTTACAAGACGTCACAATCTTTTGCGAAAATATAAAAAGAGGTCACGTGGTGGAGAAAAAGCTAATTTTAGGGGGTTTCTTCTTTTGTGACGCGAAATGCCTTTGAAGAAGCAGGTAAAGAATAAAACTATTAAATTCATTAAAAAAATTTCTATATTAATTTTAAAATTTTGCTGCAACCCAAAATTTGCAAAAAATTTGGACTACCTGTGTGCCAAATCTCATTGCTGTATTTGCCATAGAATCATCAGGATTTTGCTCCCGCGGAAAAAAAAAACAGACAAACACTTTCTTTTATAATATTAAAGATTGAGAAAGAATTGAGGTCCCACATTTATCTTTTTTCTGAAAATCAGCAAGTTTCACGATTCAATTTGCATTTACTCTTTGTTAAGGACAGTGTTCTTGTTTGAATTATCCTGGAATTTCGGCCCATGTTGACATGACTTGCATACCAGCAATGAAAGTTTTCATTTATGGTTAATGTTTTATCTTTTCATATCCGATCTTTTCTAGAGTTCTTCATTTTGAGAACAAAGCTATTTAAATAACTCATTAAAATTCCTCCTAAAGCTAAAGTTGCTTTATGTATTGAAATTTTTTAAATACCAATCCCTCCACAAAGCATTTATTTGCGCTGTACTTTTTTAATAATTGTAATAATTTAAAATTAAGGCAAATTCAATTTTTTTATTGTTTATTTGTAAATAGAAAACAATTTTAGTTTTTACAATACATTTTTTATATTTCACAGAAGTCCTGTTATGACTGACATCTTTAAAAAAATTTCAAAGCCTTCTTTGGGTTTCAACTGTGTTGGAGGAAAGAGTGCTGCAGAGCTGATTCGAAATATGACAGATAAAGGAACTATTGTCACATATGGTGGAATGTCTAAATTGCCGTTAACTATCAGTACAGCCTGCCTCATATTCAATGATATTAGAATTCGAGGATTTTGGATGACAAAATGGAATGATGTACATTTGAATGAAGAAAGAAATAGTATGTTGGATGAGATTACCTCCATAATTAAAAAAGGAGGACTGAAGCCTCCGGTTACTCGTCAGGTAAAGTTTGATAACTATAAAGAAGCTATACACAAGTCCATGGAACCATTTACATCAGAAAAACAAATCTTGGTAATGGAATAATATAATGTAGTCTATTGGTTGATGAAGCTTCTGTGAAATAGGTAACTAAATTTATCAGTTTCATGTTACAGAAAACTAAAATTATTTTTTGTAGATTTTATAATAAATATAAGTTTTTGATGAAATGTTCTCTTATATCAGAAAAAAAAATTTTCAAGACAAATAATTTTACCTGTATGGGTTGATTCAACACACCCATTTACTCACACAGTGTGTAGATTTTTTGGTAGTGATAACACATTAATGGGTTTTCTTTGGCTAAAGATTTTGATATTTTGGCTTTGATGATTGTTACCTAAGGTATAATATAATTTCAAATATCTTCCAACATTTTCTTCCAAAACTTGTTAAATTGTAAAGTTAAGGCAAAGAAACAATTCCAGGGGCATTTAAATACCTAGAACTATTAAATAAAGTTCACACACATCACATATTTCTTAATCTACTCAAGATTCCCCAGTTTCTTTGAGATGCCTCTTTTGATGAAATACTGAGCAACATTTCAAGATAAATACTGATCAATAAAAACTAATAAAAAAATTACTTAGATTAATAAATGTTACATACTATTTTACATTTAATTCATACTTTACAAATAATGAACTAACATATTACAAGTTGGTTCCACTATAGTACAGAATCAAACTACACACTAGGGTATTAATTGCCATGCAGCACTAGGTTATACCCGAAGCTGTTCACCAGAGGTAGTTTGGAGCAAATAAATATTTAATTTGATTATTACTCAAATATTTTTGATTGGGTTGAAATCTGCTATTCTAAGCAACATAGCTATCACCCTTTGTGCATCTTGGTCCTTCACTATTCTAGGATAGCTTAGGGTGTTGATATTCAACATTCCCTGCACTTCGATACTTTTGAAGTTAGAATAAAATATGTATAATTTATCAAACTGAAATATATCTGCATGTGCTTTGACTTATTTAGCAATAAACCTATATTCACCTGTTTATCCATTAAGATATTGATTTGGAAGCATTATGACACTTGGTTTGTGCATCATCAGGTTTTGTGCAATAATAAAAGCTGTTCACAGTTCACACACATATACTTTTTTGATCAAGTATCTATAAAACATCCAATTCCACATGATTTATTTGTAATCAATACATTTTTAAAAGCACTGCTTTCAAATACGATTTCTGAAACATCTACTGAAATTACTAATTATAAAAATGTACAACAACATTTGATTTACAACTGGAAGGCCCAAATGTGATCTTAGTTTTCTCCTGTCGAGAAAACTTCCTCTTGCTTTCACCCTCTCAACCGGTGTAGATGATTCAATCAATAGAGAAGCATATAACATGATTTTTTGCAGGAAGAGTAGATCAAACTTTTGAAGCCAGAAGCTGGCAGAGGAGTTATTTATGTGCTTTAAAGTAAAATATGTTTCAATGAAACTGATAAAAACCTAAAACTAAGCAAAAGTATTATGCTAAAAAAATAATAATGCACTAAAACAATTTAGAATTAGGAAGCTGCAAAATGTGACAGAATTTCAGTCCAAACTGATATAGGTATTGTAATCAAAGTGCGAACAAAATGACAATAAAATCTGGATACTGTTGATCACCATAGATAATATTTCAACAAAAATTTTATTAAAGCCCAGGACTAACTGAAGCATTGTGCTAAAAACTTGGAAAATTCTCAAAATGAACTAAAAATATCTAAAATCAGGGCCCTATTCATTATTGGAGACAGGTTGCATTGAACTAAGCTTTGTTTTCAAATTGCAATTAGAAAAGTATTCAAAATGTGGTTTTTATAATTCTATTTTATTTCAAAATTCAGTAAAAGAACTTAAAACTAGTTTGAAATGAACTTTGAAGTATGAAAAACAATGCAAACTATAATACAATTTTTTTAGAATGCAACATATGCATGTTATTAGAAAAGTGATGAGTATGAATAGTGAATATTCAATTTTTTTTCAACTGGACATAAAAATGCTACAATTATACAGCAATATTGTTTAATATACACAATTCTTCATTATCAGTCCCCCATATTAAAGTAGATCCACTTAGATCCAAACTGTTTACACATGTCCAAGTTTGACAATAAAGCGAAGTCACTTCTAACTTGTGTTTACTTGTATCACAGATTAACCATGTATTTCCTTTAGTGGCACTTTGTTCCCGTGAATCTAAAAATAAAAAAGGATTACTTTGGGGATATAGAATATTTCGGCAGGTCTCACATAGAAAAAGCAAGAATATGTAGAATTTTATATTGGGTCATCCAGAAAGTTCTGCTGGTTTTTTATGATAAATACCAACGAAGCAGTACAAAAACATAAGAAAATATTATTGAATCACTAGCATTATTTTGTTTTGCAACTTTTTGCCATCCTTCTGGCAGTTGGAATTTTTAAAAAATCATTAGGCTTATTTGTTAAGTTATTGAGATGCTGTTTGACTCTCTCCCAAAGAATTTGACGTCCAGGCCTTACAGAGAATTTTGAAGTGACCTGAAGAGGTGAAAATCTGAGGGGCAAGGCCTGGTGAATATGGGGGTGACACAAAACTCAGCCATACTCAATAAGTCATTGTCTGACATTCAGCGAAATGTGGCGCCGCGCATTGTCATGCTGGAAGACAACACCTCGACGATTGGTCAGTTCTGGCCACTTTTCTTTGATATCTTCTTTTAATACTGCCATTTGAGAACTGTATTTTTCCGAATTTATTGTCTGATTTTGTGGAATCACAATTCATAATGAACAATTCCTTTGTACTCCCACCAAACACAAATGTTACTTGGGGAGGTTCACTTGGCTTACCCCACGATCGTTTTCTTGTAACATTATTGTATAGTATCCACTTCTCATCTCCAGTAATGAGCCGTTTCAAAAAAGGAGCTTCTTCATTTGGTTTCAGCAAAGAATCACGTGCCGAAATTCGAACAAGCATATTCAGTGTTAGAGTATGAGGTTCCCATATATCGTAGTGACTTACATACCCAATCTTCTTCAGATGATTATTAACTGTACTTTTTGGAATATTTAGTCTGTGATAGTTCCTGAACTGTGTAACGGATTTTCAGCGATAGCATCTTTTAATAGGTTCTCGTTTACAGAGGATGGTCATCCACAGCAGAGATCATCTTTGAGGTTGAAATTTCCGCATCTAAATTTATCAAACCGTCTTTGAACTGTGTCATCAGAAACAGCATTTTGTCCATGTACAGCACACATTTTACGAGCAGCCTGACTAGTATTTTTTTCTTTTTTTAAATAAAAGACCATAATATGATGCAGATTAACTTTTTGGTTCTCCAATCTTAGCGCTGCAGTGAAACAAATATTATGACACAACACAAGCTAGAATTATGTAGTGAAAGCAGAAAAGATCGAATTTACACATCTGCTTCAATCAAGGTGACTCCTTATATGCAGTAGCAAAATAATAACAAAGTGCACATCGATTTGAGAAACCTCAGAACTTTCCGGATGACCCAATACTCATTTCTTAAGGCCATAGATCAACAGCTAGACCAAATCCATGAGTCAAAATACCCTTAAATAGTCCAATACTAAAGCAGGACTTCTAGAGATCTTTTCTTATTAGACCCATACAGGATGGAAGATGACATGTTTGTGCTACATTTTAAGGCAAATTGGAAATGCTTTGTGGCTCAGAACAAAAGATACAGATTGGATGTGCATGCACATAAGTCAGACAATTGCAATTGCAGACAAAGTAATTAGACAGAAAATGTCAAATTGCAATTTAACATTGGTTTGCTTCGCAAACCAACACCACATGGGTCTGTTTTGGCTGTTATCCAACAGACTACAAATTCCTATTTGGTTTGCGAAGCAAACCAATAACCCCACAAAAGCAACTGGCACAGGCTAGTATATACTATATATATATATATATATATATATATCTTATCAGAATTTGTATAGTTAAAATAACCATCATATATTTTAAATTGAAAGAAAGCCCCATAACTTCTAGCATAATGATTGCTGAAGAATGCATTAAATATTTCTGAAATAGGAATTTTTCCTCTTCATATATTAGAAATTTCTATTTTGGAATCATTTTGTGATAAAATTTATTTAAAATGTTGTTTTCTGAGTAATCATAACTATTTTAAAAGAAGACAACAGCATTTTACTTAACAAAAAATTTTGAATAGTAATATTTAGTTTTTTTTTTAAATTTAATTTTAATAAAAACATTTGTGAAAATTTTGAATAGTTCAAATTATAATAGTTGAAAAATTAATACTTTTAATCAAAACTCCATGTCATGCTAGTTAGCAAGATGGTATGTATTCACATAGATATACACATACTGAATATGCAACAATAGCAGTCAGTATGACTAAAGCTTCATTTTTTTAATCATGTTACGATGGTCAGGATTGATATGAGCAAAAGGTATCTGGCAGGACAGCAACAAACACTGGATAATGTTCTAGGTAAATATTTACATTTAAATATTTTTTACTTTACATTTTACATGCTATTCTACCTATTTTGTAACAAAGAATGAGCCATATTTAAAATTAAATAGTTTTTCATCTCTACAACTGCATACTTTGTGACCTACCAGGGTTATTAAACTTAATGTAGATGCTACAATTTAAGATTATGCTGGATACTTGCTTTATAGAAAATGTATTCATAAATACTAAAGAAACTAAAGTATGGAAACTCAGTTGTTTGTTTTGTAAAAGTATACAATCTTTAATGGCTGAGAACTAAAAGATATGCTTTGTGATACTAAATGCAGCACTTTCGCTTATAATCTATAGATTCACACTTACCTAAAGATGTAGGGAAAGCAGACACATTACTCCTAAGATTTGAAGAATCCCATTGCCATACTGAGCCATCCAATGAAGATGTGTAAAGAAAATCTGGATTTGTAGGATGAAATAGTAGTTCAGAAACAGCTGCGGAGTGACCATTAAGAAGTGACACAGGTTTTCTATCTTGTCGCATATCCCAAATACATAGAGACCCATCTTCATAACCTGTAGCTAATACATGAGATTGAGTTGGATGTACACTCATACTAGATACACCTCTCTGTTCTCTTGAACTGAAATTAGAAAATACAATTATGGGGACACATTACCTTTTGAATAAATATTTTTGACTTTACAAAAAAGTATTTAGATATATCTTATTCCAAAATACATGTGTGTACATTACAAACAAAAAATACTTTTGTATTAACAATTAAAATTATTTTTAAACATTTTTTTCACCTAATTTCAACTTGCAGTGTTTGTCACACTTTCTTTCATGGATTTGTATGTGCTACTGTTATTTATTTTTTTGCAAATGATGTATAAGACAGTATAAAAAACCAATCATTAATTAATTTGTATCAACTTTTTAAAAATTAACCATTCTTCTAAATCTTTCTAAAATTAACCATTCTCTTTATTCCATTCACAAAATTATCAAATACATTATAAAAACTACAAAAATCTCTATATCAATAAGAAAAAAAGTTTTAGCATTTTAAATACACTGTAGTCATGAAAAACAGAA
Source organism: Metellina segmentata (assembly GCA_947359465.1). Lineage (NCBI taxonomy): Eukaryota > Metazoa > Arthropoda > Arachnida > Araneae > Tetragnathidae > Metellina > Metellina segmentata. The sequence goes on from OX375875.1 coordinate 63,277,046, forward strand.
AGCTGAAGAAAGGACTTGATAGTTTAAAAGTTAGATGGTTTCTCACTTGACATTCAATGGGAAAACTTAAGCTCGAAAAATAAAATAGCTACAGCTATGAAATTTTGCCATACATATATCAGAGTTAAAATAATTTTAGAATATTAATACATATTTTATTTAAAAAAATAATAACTTACAGAGTTAATAAAGAACTTGATGCATCAGAAGAACTGCGAATGTCCCAAAGTCTCAAATAACCCAGAGAATTTCCAGCAACAACTTCTTGGTATCTTAGATAAGTGACACAATTAAAAGAGCACAAATCTGAACTTTCTGCAAAATGCAACAAAATTAGAAAATATAATTTGCATAAAGCGTGTATTGTTAATACATAATTACAAATGAATGTTTTTCACTTTATCCAATTAATATATGGTATTTGGATTTAGTCTTATACAGTCTGTTAATGCTATTTAAAGCAGTCAGATATTCATGAGAAAATGCCATAAAATACACTGCAGGTCATAGAAAATGCAGCACCATGAAGGACAAGAGATATATGTCACATTTATTATACAAATAACTGAGGCACAAGGGTGAAATTATAGATCTGTTCAAATTGTGGAACATGAAGAAATCTGTATTTTGTTTAACTGACATGGGCGGCAATGATAGCCACAACACATCTCAGTATTGAAAGAAAGGTTTTGGATGGGTGGTAGGGGTATGACAGTTCATGCTGCTTTCACACATTGCAAAAGTTTCATCTACAAGTAGACTAGTGTGCCACAATAGGTAACAGATCTGGAAGTTCCATATTCGTATCAATGTGGCTTGATCTCTTTCAACATCACTTGCAAATGGAAGAGGGGTTAAAGTAAAAATCACAAGGAATATACTAGATTTGTACTCTTACCAATTTCTCTAATTTTTTGTTTCACATTGAAATTAAAAAGGCACAATTTTCCATCTTCTCCAACACTTGCTACATCTTCTCCTTTCACAGATATTCCAGTTGTAGAAGCAGGTCCAGTTTGAAATGAATGAACGTTTTCCCACATGTGCATGTGTTGTAGCTTCTACAAAATGGGATAGAAACATCATAAAAGGGTAAAACATTATATTAAACATTATAAATGTCATATCTCAGAGAAATAGTTAAACTTAAAAAGTAAAGTTGAAGCTTACCTCATCTGAGTATCTGTACATGGATATAGAACCCAGAGATGAAGATGCTAACAATAAATCATCAGAAATTACCTAAAAATACAAAGATAAAAAAGGTTGGAATTTTTTAAAATTAACATTGTACTGGAGCAACACAACAGATGATGGCCCGAGATCAATCTCCAAAGGGAAAGATTAATAAGGAAATGCATTAAAATGTTCTATTAAATTACAACTTAAAATTTAAACCTTTTGGTTTTTTAAAGAGTATTTAGAGAATTTTTCATTTTGTGTTTCAAGAGTATAATTCTTCAATTTCAATTCAAATACTTTAATTAACCCCTTCAATACCTATATTTAACTAGCAGACCCGGCCACGCGTTGCTGTGGCTACGGTTTTTATTATATTACATAGTAGTAAACTATTCAAGGGAAACGGTAGGAGAACACCAGTCATGGGGACCACCATGTTTTTTTACACAGATGCCATTTGTCAAAATACATGGCGACCTCCATGATTGATTTTCTACTACCGTTGATATTGAGCAAAAATCAATACAAAATAAATAAATTTAAATTTTTTTATTCTTTGTATTCAAGTCTGTAACAAATGAGTACATTACAAAGTTGTTAGTAAATAACATGTAACACTTAAACTTATTAATAAGGTAGGTAGGGCAGATAGTTTAAAATTTTTAACAATAATGTTTATTATTTTGAATTATAAAATTCCACTGTATTACTTTTACTATAATATGAATTCAGTTTATAATTTAGTCTAAATAACACGTGGCCGGCTATGCTAATCACTGTATTGCGTTTACTACGAAATAAATTGAACTTATACTTTAGACTCAGCAACACGTGGTTTTTATGCCATTAAATTGTAGCTTATGTGAAACGTTGGTACTTTCAACACAGCGCCATCTGTTAGAATACTTACTCAATCCAGTCAACAGATACCGCAATAATTTGCAATAAAAAAATATCGCGGCTATAAATTGAGATGAAGGCTATCCTATCTTTTAAGTTAGATCAAACTGCACACGGTGCGCAAATTTGATTGAAATCGGTTAAGTAGTTTAGGAGTCCATAGCGGACAAACAACGTGACGCTTAATTTATATGTATTAAGATGTTTATGATTGTACTAGATACTTCTTATGTAACCTTATATATACCACGTTTTGGTAAAATGTGGGATTTCCCAGTCTATTTGTTCCTTAATAATGACATGTTTAATCTTGATTAAGGTATGAAAAATGAAATCTACATGTTTGAATATATAAGTTACAGAACTAAAAGTTTAGCGGTTTCAATTGGTGTGATATTCAGAATTTTAGTAACTCAATTCATTTACAACCTTATAAAAGATGAAAATTTAAATAAATGAAAGCAATGAAGTTTTCACGCAATCTTTAAAATGGACAAAATTAATAATTTCAGCTGAACCTTTGTTGTTTGTGAGACATTAATTTTATATTACGGTTACAATTGGATTTCTTTACTATGCAACCTTCTAGGCATCGTAGTATAGCATCCAAATTTATATGTGTTGTACCATATGGTACTTGCCGACCCTTTTCCCTAACACGTGGACGCTGGAATGTTTCGGAATGCGAAAACAACTTTATTCTGCACGTGCGGTTCCCCGGTCTCTTATCTGGGATCACGTTTTAGCGGTGGGATGAGAGACGGTTTTCGCAGCTGTGTGGGGGTGTTTCTGTTCGGCAGAGAACATAAACATCTCTAGAGGGCTCGGAATTCACCCCCCTCTCGTTGTCAGCGGCGGTTCTGCGAAGCGAACGTGGATTTTGAGGGAATTCGGACTCGAGATTCAACGAGAGACAGACGTCTCTGTTTTGCCAATTGTGTTACTTTGGCTTCAGGCAGGGTTCGATTGTCGATGGCTGTGCCCATAATTATCTTGTAAATATTTATGTAAATAAATAGTTTAATTTTAAATCAGCTGTCCGTCAAATTCTTACATGACGGTACAGCTTATTAAATTGGTGGCAGCGGTGGGATAGATTAAAACAGCCTCGACAAGTAAATCGAACCTGCCGTTTTGCCTGAAAGAGAAGGCCGATAGAACTTCGAAACCAGAAGTTCGGATTGTCATTTCGCTGTCGGATTGTCACTTTCGCTGAAACCATAGAACTTCGAAACCAGAAGTTCGGATTTTCGCTGGAGACCGTTCCCTAGTCTTAGAGAAAGCGAGAAGGAGGTACCGGAGTCACCGACCCCATCCATCACCGAAACTCGTCGCAAGAAGTTCTGGTTTTGGTTTCGAGTTGCCGGCCCTTTTCAACGGAGCGTGAGCGGAATCGACGGAAAGCTCGACAAGTCCTGTTCATCAGGGGAATAGATTCCCCACCGGTTCGTCCAGAGATCATCTTGATCGGCTATTATAGGTTCATCGCGAACCGTTTTTTCGTCAGTGGCGCAGTGCTATTTGTGCGCGTTGTGGAAGAGGTCGAGATGACCTACACCAGTGGGCTTTCAGCCGAAGAGTGTGTTGTGGGCTTTTTAGCCGAAGATAGTGCAGTGCAGTGCAGTGTTTCCACCCGTGGTCCAGCCTGTGGACAGTGGTGCCAAGTGATCCAAGTCAGCGGATACAGGTTAGTGCCATTTCCCTATTTTGTCACTGTGACTAAGTTTCAAGAATTGTGTAATAGCTAAAATTTTGTTAATCTCAATTAGTGTGGTCACTCCAAAGGGAATTGATTTAGCTTAAGTATCTTTTTTTTTGAATCTGTATTGTGCATTTTAGAATTGCTAAATTATTGTATGTTGTGAGATTACGGTATGTCGTAAAAAGTATTGAATTGGGTGTTGTGCAAAAGAATTGAATTTTTTGGTTTTTTGGCAATTTTGAATTTTCGAAATGGCGTACTTGGGCAAAGGTAGGAAACAAGATCTAGAGGAACTAGCGGAATTTTTGGAAAGAATGGTTACTCCGGGATTAATGACATCCCAACTTAAGGAGTTAATCCTCTCGCACGATTCCTACGATGAGGAATACACAAAAGTGGCGTTAGAAAGGATTATACAGGAAAGACGGGAGAGGGAGAGGCAGGAAAAAGAACAAGCAAGTAAGGATAGGGATAGGGAACAAGCAAGTAAGGATAGGGAACAAGAAAGACAGTATAACTTTGAGCTTGAAAAACTACGGATTGAGACATCCCGACGAGAACCCCGCGATCACGTCGACTCGTTAAGTTCCCAAGGAAAACCACGAATAGATATTTTAAAACTGGTTCCCAAATTCGATTCAGACCAGACCGACATTAGTCTGTACCTGATAATGTTTGAGCGTCAGGCTAAGAGGGCTAACATTGAGAAAAAAGACTGGGTGTCTTGCTTACAACCGGTATTGCCTCTGGATATCGTGCAGATCATCGCACGCAAACCAGATGAAGTAGCAGAAAACTATGACCACGTCAAAGAGCTTCTGCTAAAGCGGTATAAGTTGAGTCCCGAAATTTTTCGCCAAAAATTCCTCCACCATAGCCGAAAACCCGATAGCACTTGGAAGGATTTTATTTTCGAAACCCGAAATTATCTGGAAGAGTGGATTCGAGGGTTGGAGGTTATGGACTATGAATCTTTAAAAGATTTAATGATAACGGACCAAGTCAAAAGACGTGTCCCGTTGGAGGTGAGGGACCATTTCCTCGATGATTGGGCTAAGATTAAAAACCCCGGCAAATTAGCCGAACTGCTAGATTCCTACGAAGACATTCGGAAACCCAAAAGAAAGCCTTTCGAAAAACCCAAAGGAAGTACGCCCCTCCCAGGGGAAGTCAGAGAGGGGAAATACCATCCTGCTCCCGCTCGAGGGAAGAAAGATTTTTTCCCGCCTAGTTCCCAGGGAGGGAAATTCGACACTTTTGACCGGAGACGCACGCCGCGGTGTTTTGAGTGCAACGCGAGCGACCACCTAAGGCCAAATTGTCCGAGGTTGGGGAATAGGGTGACAGTTGAATCGGTAAATAGACTCAGACGGGAAGCCGAACATGAATTATTGATGCCGTATGTACAAAAGGGATCTGTAAACGCTAAAGAAATAAACATCCTTCGAGATTCGGGTTCGACCTTGGATTTAGTACACCGGAATTACGTGGACCCCAAATCCTACACGGGAGAGACCGTGTGGATTCAGCAACCGCTAGACTCCTATCAAATTTCGTTACCCTTAGCGGAAGTGAAAGTAGAAGGAGGTTTTGGGTCAATCACTACCAAGGCAGCTGTCTTTGCAAACACCGCCGATGTGCGACGATACATCTTAGGTAACCGAACAGCTCAGATGATTCGCGAATTAACGGGATATGAGTTCTCGGAAACTGAGCAAATTAATGCCGTTCAAACGCGTTTACAGAAACGGCAGTCAGAAGCGAATGTTTTGGGGGAGGGGGAAAACCCCCAAGTAGTTTCGATTTCGCCCTCGCCGGGGATAGACAAGACAGCTACAGAATTGAGGTTGGACGAACCGCTTGTTATTCCCGTGGCGGAGGCAAGCGGCACGGAATTGGAGCTTCTGGAAGTAAAGAGAGAGGAATTTAAGAAGGCGCAGGAAAATTGCCCTAGTTTGAAAGAGGCGTTAGAGATGGCGTCCGACCCAAAAAGAAATCAGAGGGATAAACCATATTCATTTGAGAAGGGAATACTTGTAAAAGGTCGAGAAGACCGAATGGGTCTGGCACAGAAATTATTAGTAGTGCCAAAGGCGTTAAGGCAAAAGGTTTTGGCGTTGTGTCACGAAGGGACATCGGCGCACCTGGGGGGTACGAAATCAAAGGATAAGCTTGCGCGGTATTTTTATTGGCCCGGGTGTTTTCGGGAGATGGAAGATTATGTGCGGTCATGTGATCCTTGTGAAAGGGCGGGAAAGCCAAATGACAGGAAAAAGGCCCCGTTGGCGATAAATAAGACCGACGCGGAGTTGAGATCGGGCGAGCCTATTAGTCTTCCTATGACAGAGGCTAACGACCAGAAAAAAGAACTAAAGGGGCAGAGAGACGACGATGTTTCTGGAGGGGAGAAAGTAAGTAGCCAAGTTATGCTCTCCGAGGGTGGTAATCCAGACCGCGATCGCAAAGGTGCGATCGGAAGAACCGTTGGTTCTTCCAGTGGGGGTAGCAAGTGAAACGACGGGAATGATTTTCCTGGAAATACCGAATAGCAGTAAGGGAAAGATAACGGAAGGTGGCCCAGGGTTAGAAGAAGAATTAGAGGTGTCCGTTTCCGTTCAGGAGGAAACTTTTGAAATAGGTCACGTGGGCCAAAAGGGGAAAAGAAAAGAGTTGCTAGTGAGTGAAGGGGTGAAGCCAAGACCTTTAGAGTTAGGTTCCGGAGCCGGATCAGATTGGGACCCACAACTTACACCGTTAGTGTTCTCCACGGTACACGTGAGCAGCGTTTAGGCCCCGGCAGAATTGGTGCACGGGAAGAGTATAAAAACCCCAGACACCTTGCGGTATAAGAAATGGCTAGGACCCCAGATAAAATTGTCACGAGATTGGCAGGAATGTGAAATCGGGAGGGTATTAATGATTTTGGCAATGCATCGACCAAAAAAATTGGAAATTCCGCGATCGAACACCGATCTGGGAAAGGAAAAAAAAAAACACTTGAACACCGACAGTCTGAGTCGCGCTTTTCACGAAAATTCAAAGAGCTAAATAAAATGTAATTGAGGAAGATTTGTGTTGTATAGTGTAATATTATTGCGAATCATGTTTTGAGTTGAGTGAAATGGAGATTTTTTGTAGTTATGGCATTTCACTTAAATGTTTCTTTTTTCTTTCTGGAGATTTTAAGTGCTAAAATTGTGAATCATGTTTGCTCGGAGTGAAATTGGTAGTCTTGTAATTATGAAATATTCATTCAATGATATCAGTATCTTTTGCTGAGGATTTTAAATGTTAAAAGTTGTAAACTATGTTTTGCGTATGGTGGAACTGATTTCTTGTATCTATGTTCTTCATTCGAGTACTTTTCGCTGAAAGCTACGTGCAAATTTAAATTATGCTTTGTGTAGAGCGGAAATTGATTTTGTGTTTAGGATGTTTTCACTCTGTCATTCTAAACCACTGTCAAAGATTTGTAGTTTTAAAATTGCAACTCATGACGTGTGTTGAGTGAAACTTAGGAATTTGGTTTTCGCTTAACAAGATTGATATTTTATATATGTTTTGGTGTATTTTGGTTGGTTTAATGAAAGTATTATTATAGTTCGTATGGTTTGTTTATTCTGGGTTCGCTTAGCGAAAATATTGAATTTAGAAATATGCTTTGTTGTATTTTTGTCTGGTTAATGGAATTTGTATAGTTCGTATTGTGTATTGAAATTTTGGGTTTTGCTTAACGAAATTCTTATATGTGATGTGGTTAATGTGATTTGGTTTTAGTTTTAACGAATTTGGTATAAGTCTTAATGTTTGGTGTTTATTTTGTTTATATTTTAATTTGGTATTTGAGCCTTGAGTGACCATACTGTAAGGGAGTAGAAAGTTACTCCGGTATATGAATTTTAAATTGATTGGATTTAACTTGCCTTACACATATTCTTGAGTCACGGTTTCAGGATATGGTGGTGGTAAGTGATCTGTTATTCTGAATTGCCAGTGGGTGATTATCCGTGCGTCTGTGGATGCGTACGTTGAAAACTTTTCACCTTTGGGAAAAGTTTTTTCAGTAGTGGGGGCGGTTGTACCATATGGTACTTGCCGACCCTTTTCCCTAACACGTGGACGCTGGAATGTTTCGGAATGCGAAAACAACTTTATTCTGCACGTGCGGTTCCCCGGTCTCTTATCTGGGATCACGTTTTAGCGGTGGGATGAGAGACGGTTTTCGCAGCTGTGTGGGGGTGTTTCTGTTCGGCAGAGAACATAAACATCTCTAGAGGGCTCGGAATTCACCCCCCTCTCGTTGTCAGCGGCGGTTCTGCGAAGCGAACGTGGATTTTGAGGGAATTCGGACTCGAGATTCAACGAGAGACAGACGTCTCTGTTTTGCCAATTGTGTTACTTTGGCTTCAGGCAGGGTTCGATTGTCGATGGCTGTGCCCATAATTATCTTGTAAATATTTATGTAAATAGTTTAATTTTAAATCAGCTGTCCGTCAAATTCTTACATGACGGTACAGTATTATACAGAGTTCAGTAAATATACAAATTTTGCCATGATTTTCATTCCTATGTGTATGAAAAATTTTATTGACCCACATTTTGATTTACATTAAAAGACATTTTGAAGATATGTTTGTGACCTCAAATTAATTGTTGACTGAATATTGCACAGAAGTGTAGTATTAATCACCATCTACAAGTGACAGAATCAGTGGTTTGACTCCATGCTGAGAAAATCTTATTGATACTGGTTTTGAATCATTAGAGCAGTTCCAGTGATAGCACAAGCATAATGAGATGAGATGGTTATTTTAATCCAGCTCAATAGAATAAAATTGATATCCAAGTTAAAATAAAGATTTTTCCTTTTCATTGGATATTGTTGAAACCAAAGGTGACACTCGCATGTTTCCTGTGTTACTATGATATCTAAAGGTATTTATGCCAGCAGTGTTGGATGTTTTAAGTGAGGCAAGTGCATTACATATATTTGTAGAGGTGAATCGCAATAAAGGCTGCTACACACTGGGCCAGTAATTTAGTCGAGTAATTTAGTAACTAAACGTGTTCGAACAAAACTATTTAGTCGAGTAGTTTAACAAAACGATTTAGTGGACTCGATTCAGTCAAATGGATAGTAGGCGGTCGAGTAGTGCCTCTTACCCTACTGCACTAACCACTAGCATGCCACTAGACAGGTGTGAACACGTCTGTTTAGTAGAATTCATTAGTTATTTGTTTTCCTACCTCGAGGTCACTTTCTTGTGTGTGGTTTTTTCTAAAAATGTGCCTATTACATGATTTTTAATTTTGACAACAGTTTGTTGGTCGTCTGTCTCGCAGATAATTTTCATTGCTGCAATTTAAATTCATTCTTTTTCTTTAGTCAATAAATCTGTTCTGTTTAACGTTTTTTATTCTCTTAAAATAACATTTTTATCAGCAACATGATTTGTTGGAGTGATGATACTATGGTCAAATTTGTTATTGCTTATGTGGAACAGGAGTGCTTATGGAATGTGAAGTCTTCCCTGTACAAAAATAAATCATCCACAGCATTTATCGATGAGTAACATTTATCGACGAGCTTGAAAAAGCGATGGGAATACCAGAGTTTCACGAGAAGGAAACCAAAAAAAATTTAAAACATTAGGAAGGTACTTTGTATTTATTTTTAAACTAGCAGAAATAATTACCCAGTGTTGCTCGGGTAGAATTACTAATATTGAATGAAAAGTGATGACTATTCACTTCTCTTTCATAAAAGAAGGCTAGCTTAATTCAAGTGTACGGAAAATAATTTTTAATATTGTTTTAACTTTTTCATTGGTTCTATTTACTTTGGATGCAAATATGTATACATGATACATCCATCTATGTTACTCTATTTCATATCATCTTTTTCATCGCGAATCAGCTTCGCTCTCCGCATTATCTTTAGCAGTCAAAACTCGAACACCAACTAAACCGTGTGTGAACAACCACTCCCCCAGTTGTCTTTTTCTCGTTTAGAAGAGCTACTCAACTAAATTACTGGCCTAGTGTATAGCAGCCTTAAGTGTTGCAGTGTGATGTTAAAAATTTTTTGCTTTGTTGCAGTATGTTTCCTGTTTATTACTTACTGATGATTAAGTTATTCACTTAATTTGTTTAATTTTTTTAATTATCTACTAATATGTTGGGGTATTTAACTATAAATAATTCAAATAGTTGGTTTCAGCATGTATTAGTTCTTCAGATGTAATGTACCAATTTTTAAATTTATTTACCTAGGAAACTAGGAATCTACTCATTTATTGGGTATGAGATAGTTGTTAAATAGATTGATAAATAAATAGCTGTGACAATAAGGATTATAACATACAATTAAAACATGTGGATCTCTGTATAATCCTATAGCTATTATCTTTCCTGGCAACCTGGATTGTGAAGTCAGAAAGATACTTCACACTTCTTGGATAGAAAATACTTACATTGATATATTCATGGTTGCAGGGTATAAAAAAGATGATTTTTTTTAAACCTAAAACACCATATTTATTTTATTTAAATGGTATTTTTTTATTATTTAAGTTGGACTTTTATGATTTTAATTAATTCCTTGACTGTGCAAGTTTAAAGTAGCTCGACATGAAAATTGCAGTGCAGTTTCTAGATAGTTTTGATTTATTTAAACATTAATGTATTAGGAAAAATACCAGGGTAAATTTTGGAAAGATTAAAACGCAACATAGGAATTAGTAAAGTTAATCACATGATAGAGTAAATAGAACAGTTCCACAAATGCTGAGCATGAGCAATGTTTTTTCATCTGATTCTCAAGTGGTTTAAATTATTTTGGTTTTAACCCATAACCAGTGACATGAATTTTTGGAACCAGATAAATAAGGTTATTGGATACTACTGACACCATATTATAATTTTTTTTTCCTATCACACAAATTTCAGAAATTTTTTTGCATTATATATTTATGAAATCTGAATCAAATGTTTTGAATTACTTAATTGCTTTTGATATTGAATAAGTAATTGGTTCGACTTGCTTTTGAGAAAAATCATGTCACCAACAGAAAATAAAATAAAAGGAACTGGGTGTGTGGTATCTTGAAAAATCCTACTTCTCGTTAATTTTTAGCTTGCAAAAATAACTTATAGGTGAAAAAATTGTTATTGTTTGTAAGTTAACAGTAAAAAATAAGACATGAAAATACATAAATTTGAAATAAAATGTGTCTATTTCACTTATTCTTTGAGCATTTACAAGTATTTCCAAAGGTACATTTGAAGCACACAAAAAGTTTATATGTAAAACAAAAAATGAGCTTTATGCTATGAACAGCACAGAACAAGTAAATAGCATCCCCAAAACATGCCAATGCAATCGAACTTCAAGCTTTCAATTAAAAATGTATCAATTCCAATAGCCTTCAGCTTCAACCCATAACTTTTTCTCAACATGCTTGCTTAATTATCAGATCTTATCTTGATTTCAATTGGTATACCCTGCATGGTTGCATTATAGTTGTAGTAACTAAAAATTTTTCTGAATGTAAAAAATGCTAGATTTTTAGCTATTTACGAAATGGCTATTGTAGGGTTGGGTGTGTGGTGGCAGCCACAAAAATATGTACTACTTGTACGCTAAAGTTGTTTTGCATATGCATTGAAATGACACTTTGTGTCAGCTATTAGAACAGTGATGTTTTACAGTTTGCAGATGGACAATCACCAAAGAAAGGTTCAAATTTACCTAGCTAGACCAATATCAAAATTACAGCCGCTTTAAATATAAAATTAAGTGAAGTGTCAGTCTACATTAATATGCATTTCTGACACTTGGTAGATTAAAAAAAAGGCAGTTATGTCGTGAATCAAAGTTTTATAAACCAATGTTGGGTTGCTGTTTTGTATGCAGTACCAGAATCAATCAACAATGATATTTTGATGTCATCAATAGAGGTTTGGTGACGAGAAGTAAGAATGACATTTGTGCTTGATGGCAACTTTAATATTAATAAGGCAAAAACATAATTTGAAACTGTGAGGGACATAAACTATTGGGAATCAAAGACCAACTCCACTCGTGCGACCTGAGGCAAAATGACCATCAATACAATATTTTCGACACATCGCTTGAGGACAAGTGCAATATATGAAAACATTATTGTGTATACCGATGAAGCCATTCTATTATCTGAACACTGTGTGGTCCAGAGTAATATGATATTTTAAGCGATATTGAATGGGAGGATGATGATGATGTCTTGTGGTATCATATTTAAAGATAAAATGTGTCAGTGGTTCTTGAGTTGTATTAATACTTTTAAAGGACGCTCATTCATAAAAAAATTTTAAGTAGCAAAACAAAGTACTAAAACAATTATTTTCATATAGCTATGTTGAATTTCACTCAAGTGGATCTCATGTCATTTTATTAGTTTAAATTACAACACAAAAGTTTTTTTTGTTGTTGTTGTTAGTAGTGTTTTTATTTTAAGTTTTAATAAATTAAAAATAAACCATGGAGTATATTTACTTTTAAATCAGTAACACAGCCTGGAAAAGCTACAGAGGAAACAATTTGAGGATCATCATCACTTTCATAATCGATATCCTCATTGTATGTTGGTTTAGGGAACTTCCATACACAAATGTTGTTTTCCTAAAAAAACGTATATCACAATTTTGCATCAAAATTTCAAGGAGTAAATACAAAATATCAAATATATCAGAATTTATGTAAATCAAAGAGAACCATACTCATCTCGACATCATATTAGCTGCTAAAATATGTGACTATAAATTAAACTTTATTAGTGATCTATGCTTTTTTAAATAAAAACAATTAACTTACTGAAATTAGGAGGTAAAATGTAACTCAAATGCAAAAGTTCAATTTTTGGTTAATAAAATGAATGTAAAAGTGAAAAGACTAATTACTAATATAATATGTCAAATTGACTAACTTTCTGTTACTCACTCATTGGTCGAATAAAATTTTGACAAATGCCTATTTAGTATATCAACAAACAGCATTAAAGTGTTTTACTGTCAGTTCCTCAACTATAACGTGATGAATTATGTGTACAGAAGTAAAATTCATTTCCCAATAAAATTGGCTTCTGGTTTGATATTCAAATGAACTGGTTCAACACATATTGATATTTATAGACTCAGTATAGCAAAGTATATGAAGGTGAACTAGCCATTAATTGACCAATTAGGGCACGATTCAAGAAAAAATTCCAGCGCAGCTAATTTGCAATTGCACATAAACATTATTGTACTTCCTATCTTGTAAAAAAGGTGATTAAAATTATTAGCTGCAGTAAAACTTTTCATATTCAATAGCATCAAAATACTTTTTCCAAGTTCAAAATAGTAATTGCCCATTCTTGCCAGTGACTGACTAACATTTTATTTTTTTTTAATAAATTCAAATACAAAGATACACTATACATGATAAAAAGTATTTTTCTGTCAAATACAGTGAGATTAAACAATGTATTATATAATGAATAAATCATTAGGAATATCAAAGCAAAAAACTAATACCTATAACAAACTAATATTAAACAAATATTTCACTAATGTTATAGAAATTCTTAGAACTAATTGCAATAGAAACTAATGCGAATCAGAGCCTATTGGTCAGTTTACCCACAACAATGAACTCTACAGAATTGACATCATTGGACAAGTCATCTAATCCAAACTGCACAACAGTGTAGAAAAATCATGATTCTTTTAATTCTTAAAAAATCGAAATTCATTTAATTTAGTTTTTTTTTTATTATTTAAATAGGATTTTTATGACTTTAATTAATTAATTGCCCATATGAGTTTAAACTTACGTTGGATACGACACACGAAAATCAATGTAGTTTCTAGATAATTGATTTGTTAAGTATTAATATTCATGATATTAATGTATTACGAAATATAACAGGATGAATTTTTGAACGATTAAAACATGATATTGGAATTAGCTAAGTTAATCCCATGATACAGTAAATAGTATAGTACAACAAATGCCATAAATAAGCAATGGTTTCTCATATGGTTCTGGAGAGGATGAGATTAGTTTGATTTTAACCCACAACCGGTGCCATGAAATTTTTTTTTTAATTAATAAAAAAAAATCAGACAAATTTCAGAATTTTATTCATTGTATATGAATAAAATGGTACAGAATGTGATTTAGTTGTTTTTTTATAAAACGTAATTAATTGGTTAGACTTGGTTTTGAGAAAAGTCATGTCACCAATAGAAAATAAAATGAGGAACTACGAAATTCCTGAAAAAATTTCAACTTTGCATTTATATTTAGCTTGCAAAAAAGTACTTATTTGTGTAGTTCGAAGTAGATAGTAAAACAGGAGACAAAGCGTAAAACTATATGTACACAAATTGAAATCAAATATGTCAATATTTGATTGAACAGTTTCAGTTATATTCCAAGCACACAAAAGGGCTAATACATAGCATTCAAGAAAATGAAGCTTTTCTATAAGAACAGCTTAAAATATAGTAAAAGCTTCATTTTCTTGCATCTAATGTATAACCCATTTTTGTTTACATCCCCCAAAACATGGCAATCAAGTAGAATTATGAGCTTGCAATAAAAAAATCATGATAAACATTAAAATAGCTTTCCATTTCAATCTATAATCTATTTTGTTAACACATTCAACTATCCAGATATGCCAATTGACTTTTAAATTTAAATTCCATAAAAGTACAAATAAGTTATATGCTAGTAGTGTATATTCCTATAGATCAATGCATACAATTTTATTTAAATGTACATAATTAGAAAAATTAACCAACATATTAAAAAAAAATGAAAATTCACCAATTATAGACTTATGGAAAATTGTGGAGTGCTTTGTGTTCAGTTATTTCATTTTCAATATTAATAAACTTGATACACAAAGGAAAATGAAATTTAAAATTTTAATTTAAATCAATGATTTTTAAAAATAAAAATCACTTAATGTAAATTGTCACAAACTGTTTAAACACATTCCTTTGGAATACGTCGTATATGCTTTGCAGAAACTAAAAACTTGATGTATATGTGCTTTTAATTCCATATATCTTGATTTTGCCAGCTACCTTTACTTTTTACAAATTCAATCACCTTTCTTAGCTCAAAAAGATTAGTCTGGAAATATTTTCAATTTTTTTCCCACTCGGTTTTGAAATATTCTGATTTGTTTGAGATAACTTGCTTTGTTCTTTCTACACATTTTTACTTTTCTCATTTTATCCAAACTTTTCCAACATTCTAAGCATTTTTTAGATGTAGTTGTGTGACGAATATCTATTTGGAACTTTTCTTTTGAGGAGTCTCGCAAGGCATGCAGTAAAAATTATTACATCTGTTTAACAAATTTAATACATGCATTGTATTTGAAACCTCATATTTTTCATTTTGCTTTCAAAGGGTTTCTCTTATTTTATAACACACGAGAAAAAGGAAGTCAATATCTTAGTAAACAAGAACATTAAACCTGATTCTGAAATAGTTGGAGGTCAATACAAAACAATTATAAATACATCAGCCGTACTTCATCATCATAGGAACCAGTAACAAAGATTGTACTACTCCTTGGCTGCCATCTGATTTTGCTGATTTTTCTTGATACAAATTTGACATTGATGTGGGACATCTTTGAACGGATATGCTTTGTTCGATCCAATAACACAAAATAAGGGGAAAATAAGAAACATATGCTACAATTCAAAATTCCCGGCAACAATCTCCACACTTGTACCGAATTTGAAAAATAAAAATAAATAAACAAAACTGTATGGCTAATATTTAAAATCACAGCTTGCAGAGTTTTTGTATGAATATTAGCAACTTGAGCTGTGGCCTTGAGGCTCTTCTTTTCTTTTCTTATGTTTTAAAAGTAGCTAGTTAAATTAACGTCACAAACAAATTATATTAACAAACGGGCGAAGGTCTGGGATGAGTTCAGAAGAAAAAATCCTCGTAATTCACAACTACGGTCAGATGATAAGGTCAATATCTAAGCATGCACCTGAGTTTAACTTCTACTTTTCCTTCCACCTAGTGGCCTCAGTGTGAGGGCATTTGAGGTCACGACTGATTTACCGTACATCAGACCCTATGTACTCGACGGTCGAAAGTCGGTAAGAGGTAGATATTTTAATTAACATCGCACTGGAGCAAAATTACTAAATATTACGAAACTTCAGTAGTAGTAGGAGAGAACAACACACAATTTTAAACCATGGTCAGACTCAAATATACGAACACAATAGGTTGAAACACAACGGGCTATTGGCGATGGTCCAGTATCCTGAAGGGAAAGATCCGATGACAATGCCACGTTATTTTGAGTCACGGTCAGATGATGAAGCAACACCTGAGCTGGCGCCCTACTCTCTAGACTTGCACACCACGCCAACGTGAGGACATTTTAGGCCACGACAGATTTAACGTTCACCAGGCCCCCTTTGTACACGACTGTCTTTGGTCGGTTTTGAACTCGCAACCCTCCGGTTGCTAGTTCGTTGCTCTTCCAACCGGGCTACCATCGTGCTAAGTTCATTTCGGACCCATTCACATTTTTTAATGACGTTCAGATCTTGAGATCAGAATCTCCTTCGAGGAGGGTGACTAGGATCAATCAAACACCGTCGTTTTCATGGGATCTGGTGTATGTTAAATCTGAAGTGGCCTTAATTGGGCTCCCGTTGTGTGGTTTGGAAGTTTGAGAGTGGTGTGCCAACTCAGGTGCTGTTTCGTCATCTGATCGTGGTTCAAAATTACGAAACGTATTCCTTGGTAGGTAGGTATTCAAATTAACGTCGCACTGGAGCAACAAAACGGGCCATTGGCAACGGTCCAAGAACAATCCCCGAAAGGAAAGATCCGACTACAAAACAGGTTATTTTGAGTCACGGTCAGAAGACAAGATGACTCCTGTGATCCGGCGCCTCATTCTCCAACCTTCCACACAACACCAACGTGAAGACATTTGAGGTTACGTCAGATTTAACGTGCACCAGCTCTTGTGTGCATGGCGATGTTTGACTGAAGCTAGTTTCAAAATAAGTTTTTATAAACAAAGATTGAGACTAAAAGATGAATAAGAAAAAATCTAAAAGTGAAACAACTCAAGTTTAGACGCGCGCGCTTTCGTTGGTTTTTCAACTCGGTTACAACAAGCCCAAGAAATTTGCCACTAGTT
Organism: Metellina segmentata; assembly: GCA_947359465.1. NCBI lineage: Eukaryota > Metazoa > Arthropoda > Arachnida > Araneae > Tetragnathidae > Metellina > Metellina segmentata. Next base: position 63,294,056 of record OX375875.1, read on the forward strand.
AAAACCCACCATTTGAATTACGTACGTAGAAAAATTATAAATAATTCCATTATTTTCATACATTATTAAAATGAAATCTAAAATCTTATACTCTATTATACACTCTATAACAAAAAAATCGACTCACCAAGAAGGAGTTGTCCGATGGAGACAAAAATTGGTGGATAGGAAAATTATGTACAGAATAGAAAATAATGAAAATTTCAGAACAATTGAATTATTTATTTCAGAGTTACAGTAACGAGCTCAATAAGGTGTTGAGCCGCCTCTAGCCTGGATGCAAGCTGCCACACGGCGTGGCATAGATTGATAAAGCTCCCGGATGGTCTCCTGCGGTATTTCTTGCCAAATTTGCTCCAATTGTCGGACTACGTCATCAACATTCCCTACCGGATGCAGTAGCCTCCCCATTATATCCCAGACATGCTCGAGCGATCACCAGAGAGATCTTGTGATCTGGCTGGCAAGGAAATGTTTGACAAGGTTGAAGACAGTTCATAGCAACACGTGCCGTATGTGGTCTGGCATTGTCTTGCTGAAAAATAAGCCCAGGGTACTGCGAAAGGAATGGTAGCAAAACAGGTCTCAGAATGTCGTCAACGTACCGCTGTGCAGTAAGTGTACTTCTAATGACGACCAAAGGGGTCCGGCTATCAAGGGAAATGGCACCCCAGACCATAACTCCTTGTTGAGGGCCCGTGTGGCGTGCAATAGCGAAAGCAGGATCGGCACGCTGCCCTGGGCGTCTCCAGACACGTCTTCGGTGATCGTCAACAGTTGGAAGCTGGATTCGACGCTAAAGACTATACGTCCCCAGTCAGCATCATTCCAGCCTGATTGAGCCAAGCACCACTGTAATCTTGCTCGACAGTGTGCAGGCGTGAGTGGCAGGTGGCGTAACGATCGTTACGAGAGTAGATTTCGCTCTCTCAGCCGTCTGAGAAAGGTCATGGTGGACACTCGTGTGTGGGTCGCACGACTGATGGTTTATAGCGATGAATCGGGCGCTGTGACAGCTGATCTGACAATAACTCTGTCCTCGCGATCTGTTGTGGCCCTACGTCGACCGCTACCATCATGACGCTGAAATCTGCCATTGTCCACCCACTCTTGCCAGCATCTTCTAATCGCCGCATCGCTTCGACTCACGTGACGAGCGATTCTCCGATTTGCCCAACCTGCCTCTTTCAATCCAATGATACGACCTCTATCAAACTCTGAAAGTTGCTCGTAATGAGCTCGAATCCTGCGGCGAGGCATTTTTTCAGTCGTTGAAAGGTATCCTAAATCGCATTGCAGCAGAAATTGTTAACAACAGTTCAAGAACTCCTTACATACATCTGCTGGTTCCGCAGTATTCATTCATTGGACACCAAATTGTAATCATTTGCATATTTGGTCAAAACATTTTTGCATACGAAATTTCAAAGCAATCGAATGATTCCTTCTTGGTGTGTCGATTTTTTTTTTATAGAGTGTATTTCATATTTTTAAATAAATATCTCAATTACTTTAGTTTTAATTTGTGTTTGCATTTCAGCTTAAGCATCAAAAAAGAATCATTATAGCTAAAATGGAAAAATATGTTTGGCACATCGATCGTGGTGAAAGTTTTCTAAGCTAAAGGGTAGGGAATGAAGAAAGGTGTGCGCCTATTTTAAAGCAGAGTATAACGATCATATCGCACCCAGGCAAGAATAGTGACGCAACTCAAAATTACTGAATTTGAGAAACAGGGATACTTTAAAACTTATATTGAAATAGTATAAGCTTCTTTTAAAGTTTAGGTAAATATTTATGGTGTTAACTTTTATTACATTCTATAGAACAGTAATATAACACGCTGGGGCACCTCATACATATTTTACAATGACATGATATCAAAAATTTTATTTTTTGTGTCACTTTTCTTGCCGGGGTGCGATATGCTCATATGACATTGATAAATAATCAATGGTTTTCAACTAGGTGTTGGATATTTAGAGGTAGCAGTATTTATATTTGATGAACTAGGGGGCTCCGCCCCCTGTCACCCTCTTTTTGAAGATACAATTTGTTTTACTTCACAAACCAAAACTACTTTTGCAGAGTCAATCTCCTGTGACGGCGAAACTATCTTAATAATTCGTAAAGTCCTGATTTTAGTTTCCGGTCGTTGACGTCACAACAAGGGTTTCGCCCCTTATTCGCTGACGCTTGCAAACTCCCGGTGATTGGTACGCAAGCCCATTTGGTTTCCCTCTCAAACCAACACTCCTTTCGCAAGTGATATCGCTTTTTTCTAACTTTAACACATAATGCACCCGAAACTAACAGTCGCATCAGTGAAAAAAGAATCGAGATCTTGTTTCCTAAAAGCGATTTCAGCCTTTTGAACTCCGGGCCAGACGTTACAGCAAATTTCAAAGGAAATTTTTAAAACATCGTTGCTATGGTGACTGTAGCAACGAAAAATTTGATATTTGGCAAACCCGTTCGTTAAAAATGCAACTTTTCGTTTCATTGTTTCCTCTGCCCCTGTCTGTGCACGATCAACAATTTGTACACTCGCAAAATTATACTTTTCATCACATCGAATTTATTTATGAATCTATTTTAAAAATAATTATACCATAAGAAAGAGTGCATTCTAAGCTTTCACGTGGTATTTTCAAATTTTAAAACAAATAGTATTAAGCTAGAGTTGTGACAGTTTTAGTTTTGTATCGGAAATTACGATCTAAAAGTTCCGAAATTAAATTTGTATGACAAACTTTTAATAGCATCGACTTTATTTCTGAACCAATTTCAAAACTAATTGTACCATAAGAAAGAGTACATTCAAAGGGTTTTGTTGATGTTTTCTAATTTAAAAAATAATAGTATTAAGCTATAGCTATGACAGTTTTTTTATAAAAATTAACTAACATGTCTCGATTTTTCCTATATTAAAAAAAATAGTATCAGAAACCTAATTGAAATTTTTTTTTAAACTCGGCGTCTTGCAAAAATTCACATTTAGAGGTGCTCTAAAAAAATTACGGCTGAAGACTGAAAATTTGTACATCTTTTGCTCACTCGCATTAGAAATTTCGCTCTTTCAACTTTGACACTTAATAAACCCCAAACTAATAAAAGCATCGGAAGAAAAAATGTATTCGACTTGTTTCCTGTACAATTTTGAACAAACCATGCCAATTTTGTAATTTTCTGATCCTTACTTTCCCGGGAAACCGTCTAAGAATCTAACAAAAAAAAAGCGTTTTCAATCCTGCGGAGGCAGCGGTAATTTTTTATTTTTATTTTATAGAAAGATAGCTTGATTTTGTAGTAGAACTACATCATTCTATTCGGTATTAAAAGGCCACTTGGGAATTGATAGTCACGAGAAAATATAAGGAAATTATAAATACGAGGATTCTGGGATTATAAAGACGCCAGACTTGTTACTGTATGAGCGAAAGCAAGAGCAGTGTATCCTAGAGAGCTCTTAGCTGAAGCAACGCCTCCTATAACAGCAGGCCACAGAGCCGCAATCGTCGACTTCTCGTGTCCGATCGATATCACCGTGCAGCGCGAACTCATAAGCTTGAATGCTGCAGTGACCGATCTGGCATCTTGGTAAAGTGACAAGAGACTGAGACCGAGTATATCGGATAATACGAGTATGAAACGTGCTGGCGACCCATTTCGCTTGCTGCTTGTCAATAACCCGTTCGGACACGTTTGCGAAATGTGCGACAGACTGTGGTGCAAGCTCGATCTAAGTGTCATCAAGGCGTCGCAGGTCAGCTCGAAGAAGAATTATGCTATGACGGCGATCGAATTTCAGCATTGCTCTCAGGCTGTACTCTACTTGCCATCAGGATATCTACAACCGTACCTGAGCTCTCTGAGCCGAAGCAACGACTACACGTATCCTGAGCACTCGATACACCTGCCACGTTGGATCCTATCACTGAGCGTGAGCCAATTCCTGTCAGCTTCGGTACATCCCTGGATGTATTTCTCTCTTGGAAAAACTTTCCTCGTCTGTTATGTGTTTGGCTGAATTCATTGTACCATAAAACCACTCTTATAAAAAAGCACCCTTCACCGAGTGGTTGAACTCGCCATTAGTATCGTTTATACAGACTCGTCAGTTGTCACTGGAGATTGGATCGAGACAAGATAATAGCATAAGTACTCAACGTACCTGTCGATTTGCATACGATGATGAGGCAGCTGCTTCACCAGCTGGATGAGAATTACGCTTTCAACATGAGTATAAAGAAGCACTTGGTATCTCTCATCATATCGCATTATGATTGCCGTGCGATTCCATTCAATATGACATATTGAATGCAATCATACGGCAGTGATTTGTCACCCAATAAAAGTATGATGATAGAACAACTTCATCTATCGCACCTTTCATCTGTTGCCTTTTACATTTAGCTTTACAGAAAAAGCATCGCTAAAGCACTGTAGAGAGAGGGGTAGTAGCATGCGACGCATAGTTACTAGTGTTTCAATAAATATTTCAAAAATAGAAATACATACTGTGAGCAAGTCTGATAAAAGTCAATACTCTCCAGATAAATAGTCAAACAATCCTTCAAACATATCTAAAAATGCATCCACTGTATGGCAAAATTTCATATTTCAAACTTTTTCCTGTCTAAATTCCCTATTTACAGAAAATATAAAACTATTTTTTACAATCTTCATTAGGAATTAATCGAAGGAGTTCGTAATATGTGGGGAGATAGTCAAAACAACTATTCATTTTATGTTGTCCCCAGGTATGTTCATACATAAATATTTATTTACTATCCAATTATTTAAAAATGTCTCGATAAATTAATCATCATCAAATACATTTGAGTTGTAAAAGTACATTTGTAAAAGTTGTGTGGGTGGAGTGGTCGTTTACGGTAAGAAGGCGATTTGTCGCCAAATATGGTAACCTTCAACTTTTGCGGATTTTCTTCACATCTGCCGTTTTTGTTATGGCAACCCTATCTGCTGTTACAGAATTCGGCCGCCATCTTGATTTGGCGAAAAAAATTAGTTGGCGACAAACGTCTTACCGTGAACGACCACTCCACCGTTATCGTTTTCTTTGGAATGGCAACAGCATAAAAATCTGACATATTCTAAATTTATTTTTTCTATTTCCGCTTTCATTTTATGCGGAGGGATGATTTTCCAACAGACGATAAAAAACAAAGTTTTGACTTTAGCTATGTAGTTCTTTTTGTCTCCTAGACCGGAAAAGATAGAGTAAAATTTTCAACAGATTTGAAATCTGCGGAAAATTTCACATTAGATCGATACCTAAAAATATGATATTCTTAAAATAAATAAATTTTCAATTGAATATCTTTTATATTTTCGCAAGAGAATGTGACGTCACGCTAACATTCGTGTCCAAAAATAAACAGATTACATTTCCAGTCCTCTTACGATTTCAGCGAAAGAAAGCAAAGAAAATAAAACACATTTTGGCTGGCCTTATTTTTTTTTTTTTTTTTTTTTTAGCAAAATCGGGATTGTTAAAGATAGATTGATTGGGGAGTGATTTCGGGGTCAAGTTAAATCAAACTTTTTTTTTATATTTTTTCTCGCAATTTTTTTTATAGAAAAATTTATTTTTATTTGGATATTGCTTTCATATTGCAACGATTAAAACTAGGATTGAACAAGATGACCCAAGTATAAAACCTTTAAAGTACCTCACGTGACGACTGAAAAAAAGACGTTGGCATACAAACTTTTTGTTAAAAGATTTCCAAGCGCCATAGCTGGTCGGTCTCGCATTCTCCCATCTGCGATTCGGATCGCTTTCGTCTAGAAAACAGCTGTCAGGACCTGAATTGTCTCGGACCTTCCACGAGAGAAGGGTTGACGGACCACCCAAAGAGAACACGTGTGTCGGGTCAGAAAGACATTAAATCTGACGTAGTGGCCATATAACCCGATTTCTTGCTGGGCCTGTCACACACATCATTTTCTAAAACAGCTGTGAACTCACATCCCTGGATGTAGTACCAAATTGGAAACATCAACTTTCTAAGAGGGAGACGGAGCCCCAAAGAAACTAAACCGGGGAGACGAGAAGAGGGAGCCTTTGTGAGATGAAGCAAATGAAGAGCTCTCGAGACAGTTATACGGTGAAGTTAAACACCGGTGAAAAAAAACTAACTGTGAAGAGAAACTTATTGTTTCTTCGTGAACATTCGTTCATTGATTGTTCACTGCACGTATTTTGTAGATAATTTTCCATTTGCTAATTGAAACCTTTTTAGTTGAAATAAATAACTTGTAAAGGTATCCAGCTGCGTCCGACTCCACACTGTATTACTGTGGTGCCAAAAAGGCTACGCTCATCCTGGCTACTGTTCAAGTCAATCCAGTTTGGGGAAAGGGAATCCGCATTAGCCCACTTTTGGAAACAAAAGGGATTGTGGGAGTATTGAACAAAAGAATTATGAGATTTTTCTTTCCTTTTTTGTTATACCTGACCTTCCAAAATCTTTATGTACTAGCCGGGAAAAACGTATTATAGATGGTTCTGACAAGGTTTTAATGCTTATTTTTTTTTAAAGTGTGAGGATTATTTAATTTTATTTGTAAAGTTGTGTAAATTTACCTAAATTTTATATTTAAAGGTTTAATGCAAACTGTATAACTTCCTGTAAATGTCTGGTTACTTAAATTTTCAGGGCATGTTTCAGGAACGTCGTGGCTTAGTGGGTTTGCCCACTGCATCTAACAACCTGCAAGATATACGCAGCGCAGGTTTGAGTCCTCCTTGAGTATACTTATCTCTTCTATGTCAATGAAACTTCGTGTGTTGCATGCCAATTACTTGACGTTGTTTGTCTTGTGCTTGGTGCAGAATGGCTAAATATGGTCCCTGCGCCAATAAAGCAAACCATCAGGGCCCAGGTGCAGAATTATATTCAATGTTCTGCAACACAACTCCAAGCAATTGCAATTGTTCTGCAGGCATTTTGTCCGAATTTTGAAAACTGCAGCAAAATAAAAAACATATGTAGAACACAATTATCGGCTAAATATGCATTACATATTTATAATAAACCACACGCACACATCAAAATTAAATAACTTACTTTATTTAAAACCAAGGCATACTTTCAGAATTTGCAATTCTGTCGATAACTTTTGAAGTCAAATAGTTTGTCATTGACACAGATTATGTGTTATTTATAAAGTATTTGTGGTAATTTTGGCGGTGTAGGAAGGTTGTTCCGAGCTAAGAAAAAGGTATTGCAAGGAGCGGGTTTTGCACTATAGAACATCGTAACTCTCTTATGATTGAAAAAAAAAATCGGCCAAAATTTTGATACAATTAAGGAAAAATTGTTCTGCAAAGACTTTGTTCTGCGACGTACTTCGCAGTTTTAAGCACTTTCGGCTCATGGGCATCACGGCATGTTTCATCTTTCAAGAGAACAGATTTCATCTTTCTAGGAGTTTTTTCGTCATGAACATTCGAATAATATTTATTAGCAGTTATAAAGAGAATAGAAACCACTAATTGGTACAGTGGTCGTAGCATCTGGCATGTAGGTCAAGGAGCGAATCTCGATTTGTAAGCATTTGTATGCCCCCGTTATGAGAAGCGGCGAGTAATCTCTGGGTGCTCATACACAAATAGTTTACCCCTTGCAGAGCCGAAGGAGTCAGTGGTTGGACATTAGAAAGGAAAATAATAGTGATTTATAGAAAAGTAATCAACAGTAATTTTAACTATGAAAACAGTATTTAAATTGGTAAGCAATTATTGTTGTTGTTTGTTGTTGTTTCTTATGCCTACACTGGCAGACCAGAGGAGTGCCAGGCCCGTCGAAGAAGGCAAGAGGCGAGGGGGGTGCGCCTTCCATGTTATTGAGCCCCATTGGGAGGAAGTCCGAATTTGCTCGACATACATGACACATCCGTTTTGCAGGAAGGTCCCTTTCATACATCCATTCACTCACACATATCGTAATTTAGATCCCAATCAGAGGCCGATAACCCCCTGATCAGGTACCCCCAGAGGTATTGATTTGGTATGGGAACATGGGGGACATTGTGACCACGACCTATTTAACGTGCCCCAGTCACCATTAGTGAACACGACGGTCTTTAGCCAGGTCGAAGCGCCGATCTCGCAATCATCAGAATTGCAGGCTCCGCCGAGGACAGAACCCACAACCCTTCTGATGCGAGCCCAACGCTTTGCTGAGTGAGCTACCGCGGCTCAAGCAATTATTAATTGATTTAAACACTATTTAAATTGATCAGCAATTATTAATTGATTTAAACAGTATTTAATTTGATAAGCAATTCATAATTGATTTAAACAGTATTTAAATTTACAGTTAATTGAAAATTGATATCAACCTGCTTTTTAGATTTTCAGATTGTTGGCCAGTTATTTCCCTTCCGATCGATTCATGCGAAGGGCAAATTCCTGCTCAAGTAAAAAACGGTTCTCTGCGAAATAGAGGCCACGAACAAAATCGGGGCGGAAATTGCGATTCTTACTGCGGTCATTATTATGACCAGAATGTAAGACCTGCAGGTTTGCCATCAAGTGAGCAGAGAGTTCATGAATTGGGATACGGAGGTGATCATCCAAAAGAAGCACAATACCAAAGTAAAATTAGCCTTTCGGATAAAAATTTAAAATTATTATCTCCTTTCCTGTTGATCTTTAAAATTGTGCACTGTTTAATTTAAAAGCACTTTTAGCGTTTACGTTAATATAAAATTTACACTGACCAGTCTCCTTCAAATGCCTTCAATATTCTGCATTACCTACTGCTGTTAGGGTTAACATTGAATTATGTAATGAAAGTTGTTTCGTATACATGTTATAGTATATGTGTCATTAAAATGTATATTCCCTACTCTAAATTTAATTTGTTATTGGTAGCTAATCCCTGTTCTCCATTTCTTGTTTAAATTCCATTTCCATGTTAAATTGATATGCGCGCTTTTCGGAACTGATACAAAAACCGTTTGCATACAATTCTTCAGGGATTACACGAATAACTACTTATTTTGAACCTCGAACTCGATACTCTTTTTACGACAGGGACTTACAGTGTATGTAAACAAATCAGACGGTCTGTAAATAATTCACTTTTGCTTCCAAATGCACCCTCATAATACATATCGCGGTTACCTTAAAATGTAGTTAATCTCCATTTTGGCAACGTTTCGCAATTTAATGTAGCTGGTGTTAACTTATCAACTATCATCTATACGGAATTTATTCTTTGGAAACTTTTGGGGGCTTCGGTAGCCTCAATTGGAAGATTTAAAGGTTAGCAACCGGAAAAAATTGTTATAATTGTTGAAAACCCCGTTTCTGTTGGCAGGTAGATATATTAATTAACGTCGAACTGGAGAAATCCAACGTATTATTGGCAACTGTCCGGGATCAATCTCGAAGGGAAAGAATATAGGACAACACGTAATTTTGAATCATGGTAAGATGACGAGGCAACACCTGAGTTGGCATCCCACTCTCCAAACTTCCACACCATGCCAACGTGAGAACATTTGAGGCCACGACGAATTTGACGTGCACCAGCCCCCTTTGTACACGACAGTCTTTGCCGGGATTCGAACTCCTAACGCTCCGGTTGCTAATTCGATGCTCTTCCAACCGTATTACCACGCCCATTCCCGTTTTAGTTTCGAAATCCTTCAGAAATATTAGGATCGTTCCATCCGGGATTAATCCCTAACCGGAAATAGCTACCGCAAAAATTGAGATAAAATTCGAGAATTGTCTTTTAAAGATAAGTTCTCAAGGGAGCGTACTTAAGTATAAGTAGTCAAATTCTCTCACATAACAATTAAAATTTCTTACACATGAATTAAATTTCTGTATTAGACTCAATTCATTTTGCAAGAGTGCTCAGCTTTAACTTTACGCTACTTTCAATAGCTTAATTTTTGCAATCGTGCGTTCCAGATCTTACGTCATAAAACTCCAAAACCAATTCAATCGCCATAAATGTAATAGCACAAATTACATTGTTTTAGCAATACTAGTTTGTTTGATCAGAATGGGAAAACCCCATAAAGAGCGATAAAACATTTTTTTTCTCCGAAAAATGACAGTAAAAGAATATTTTCAAAATCTAGATACAATCCACAGAATACTTCCGAATTCTCCACATTAGTTCGATAAATGTCCTTTTTAAACGCAATCTGTCACTGTCAAATGGTGATAGGATCTTGATAGAAGAAATTGAACAATCAGTTATATAGGTTATCCAGCCCTCAATGCACACTGCTACATTTTGGCAGTCACTGAATAGTTTATAGTTTTAAGTGATTACATTCGAAATGTTATACACTTTTATAAACCCTATCGAAATCATGCCTGATTTTGTTTATCAACGTTCATTATTGTGAATTAATTAAAAAAAAATTTTGATTAGGTTTTATTCCACCTCAAGTTTGATTTATATCTCCATAAATTTTATTCTTATCTGTTCCTAATAACACATTTTCGTCTGTGTATGTCTTTAAAAATCCTGTGTTTCATTATTTTTATTTTATATCGTCTATCTCTCTTTCTTTTAATTTTTAAGAGAGTACTCAGGCAAGAAAAGCATCACAAGCTCCCCGGCTCAATGATGGAAAAGGGAATTTTACTTTTTCTATGAACGACTATCATCCCTCTGCATTAGTTATCTTTATGAATGACTACAAAACCAAGAAAAAGTCAAACGTTTCGAATATTTGTGGAGCTAGAGATCATCAAAGGCAAAGAGTAAGATTCTGTCTTTTTGTATAAAATATTATTGAAAAGCTGAATACCTAGATACTATTTGGAACACGTTTTCAAATGGAATAAACTAATCCTTAACGAACATATCACACATACCCAAAGGTAAACTAATAAAAGTTTACTATATTTTGTTCAATAGAATAAAAGTACAGAATATACGCGAAGTTAGAATACTACTATCTCTTCTCCGGTTGTTCTGTCGAATTTTGTTCACTGTTAAAATATGGCATCTGATAAATTTTCTACTTGATTCATGTTTTGATTATTTTTCAAGCGTAGATATGTCACATTCAGAGATGGCAGAAGGTCCACAGAAGTCTATAATTCTGTGCTCAGGTAGCAAAATGTTATAAGTCACTTTTCCCAAAAAATTGAATAAGTCCCATCCTGAAGTCTGGTTTGTTAACGTTTAGAAGCTGGCCAAATATCGTAAGACATTTTCTTTCAGTTTATGAGAAAACTAAAGTGTAAAATTGTAATAAGTCAAAAACCACAGAACCACATGTTGAATCTTGAATCTTAAAATTGATGTTACGAAAAATTAAAAAGAGTGGCTTATATAATTTTGCCATTTGAGCACATAATTGTAATATTTCGAACATTACATAAAATGCCAATTTTTTTCAACATCTAAGTGTTGATGAAGTGTTTTATATAAGTAAAAAATAATGGGAAAATAACTGGTGGTATAAAAGCTCTTCGTCTTTTGTATGACATGCATTTTACAATTTGGGGATTTGTACCCCAAAACAATTATTTTCATAGCTTTGATTTGTCTGTGGTAAATTGATCTCTAATTGACTGTCTATTTGATTTGTCTATGACGTCTTAAAGGCAAGTTTGCCATCAATGACGACTTGTTACTTGGTAGACCAGGTATTCAAGAATATAATGCAGATGAAAACTATTTTAGAATTTAATAAGCTGGCACGTGCCAGATTTTGGCCAACGGTATCTATGTTACGAAGAATAGATATACAAAATAGCTATTTATGGTAAATAAATAATTTAACTAGTTAATTATGCGATGTAATTATAAACAAAGTAGGTGCATATCAAGACTTTTTCTTAAGGAACTGCAAGGAAAAATAGCATCACAATGCTGATAAAAAAAATTTTTTTGAAAGAATGGTTGATGACTTTTCTTTTAATTTGAAAAACTGAATTTAGCTGCGATGATCAAAATGTTTTTCTAACAACTAAACAAATGTTTAGTTGGAAAAAAGTTCATTCTAAATAAAATAAAATTTCCAAAGCACTATGAAAAACCACTTGTTTTGAAGAACTCTAGAACAAGGCCAATTAAAGGCAAGGATAGTAAAAGGCCCTTAAGTAGCCTTGGGTCAAAGGCCTATGCGATAGATGCAGCCGCGTCGGACGCCAAGATGGGGGGGGGGGCGCCTAGGGTTTGGCCTCAGCCAAAGACACTCGTAATAACTCCTTGGGACAAAGGCCTATGCTATAGATGCAGCCGCGTCGGACGCCAAGATAGGGGGGGGGGGCGCCTAGGGTTTGGCCTCAGCCAAGGACACTCGTAATAAAGGCCCGACACACATAATACAAGCTGATTATTTTTAGGGGTCCATTCATATATAGATATCATTATTTCGTGATTTTAAGACCCCCTCCCCCCTAAAATATCAAATGATATCAAGGACCAAAATCCTTCAACCACCTATAATTTAATATCGATATCATCCCCCAACGAAATTTCAATTTTCTTGATCTACAATTAATTTAGATCTACGAATAGCATCTTTCTATGTGGAGATTATCCCTGAAATTGAAACTAACTTTAGCATTGAATACCTCGGAACATGAAATTTCTTATTTAAGACTAATTTAATTATGGCATCAAAACATGGTGTTTCCATTAAAAATTTCATTGTTTGTGCACAATTTGATATGAAGAAGTCTCCTTATGCACTTGTTTTGGATTTAAATTTGAATTTTAAGAGGATGTTATTCCCTATTGAACGATACCTTTTAATTTGCTCTAGTATGACTAGTGCTTGAAATAAAGGAGGTGGTTCGTTTCTTTTTGGTGATTGTACATATTATGCTATAAAGTAAATATAATATTGAACTTACTGTATTAAATGATTTCGAAATGAAGAAGTACCATTGACTTTTTTGTAAACCAATTACCATGGCATAACTATTTTTTAAGTACAACGGATGTGTTCAATGCCACAAAATCCATTAGACATGTGAAGGCCCAACAGTAAAAAAATTTGTCAATATAATGTTCGCATTTTCGCAATGAAATAAATTAATTTAACAGTAGGCTATTCTAAGAGAAGGGAAACAATACGGCTAATCTTTGAAATAGGGGGGGCGCCAAATCATCATCATATGCAATACATTTCTCTCGAACCTGCACTGCTCTAGAATTACATTTACTACTATCAATCTTCTGAACAGACTCCAAAAGATGAAATAATTTTTATAACACTCAATTTAAACTCTTTTTTCAGAATTCTCAGCTGAAAAGTATAATTATGAACTACTTTTTTAAAGGGAAGCAAAATAAAGATTTGTTACATTACATCTACAAATCCGACATCTTGTTTGGTACTATTTCCATTTTAAATACTCTTTTGAAGTCTGGATTTTTACTTCATAGTTTGCGACAAATTGATTTTGGGTTCTGTCTTCACGCAACTTTCCACATCAATTTTTTGTTTATAAGTCTTTAAAAGAGGAAACTTCCATCTTTAAATCTTGCAGGCTAAGCATTTGAATATTCATCGTGTCAATTCAATAGAAAATAAAACGATCGGAAGCAAACCGTACTTAAGATACATCGCAAAATACACCGCGCACAGACACGTATCGGTATGGGAACCAGAAATACAAAATATTATTTTGAATTTTCTTATTTTTTCTATCGAAGTTAGAGAGGTTTGCTGCTACTCATGTTGAACTAGAGGTATTTTGCTGCCTATTTCTGATTTTAGTGGAGGCTATTTTCGTTTCTATCAATATGAAAAATTGAAAATTGTTAACCGATCTTCCACTGTCCCTTGGTAGGACACCCCCTCCCTACCTAGGCATATGAGGAAATTGAAAATGGAGGGGAAAAAAACCTTAAAACATTTTCAACTAAAACTTCTATTAAACAACGTTATTGAACAATTAAGAAGAATTTTGTTCTCCAAAAATTAAGATTACTTACAACGTGTCAGTATATCAAGAACTTATTAAAAACTAATACCAAAATGCTTAGATTTTTTTTTGCTATGAAATCACTGATCAGTGAAATTTTTTCATGTTCATAATCATGTCAGATTTCCTTAACAATAAATATCAGCGAAGTAGCTAGTATTTTTCTTAACGTGTCACTTCTAAGTGTGTCAAAAAATGTGAAATACCTTACGCAACCAAACTTTTCCTAATACAAAGCTGTTAAAAGAAACAGTGAACTGAAGTTTATTTATCTCTAGCCACTGCGTGGCCAGCACGGTGCAGCCCGTGACAGTTCTTTTCGTGGGGTCAAGTGTGATCACTGCTCGCTAACCCCTAGTGATCGCTACGAACTCCCATTTGGTTTGCTTCGCAAACCATATGGGAATACGTAACCTATTGGATATCAGCCACCACGGGTAACGCTCATTTTCAAATTCGGCCAAATTCGAATTGCGAAGATATTCAATTGGCGTGACGTCACAATCTCTTGCGAAAATATAAATATTTAATTGAAAAATTATTTATTAAAAGAAAATCAAATGTATAAGGTATCTGTTGTGTAAAATTTTCCGCAGATTTCAGATCCGTTGAAATTTTCAATCTATCTTTAACAATCTCGATTTTACAACAAAGAACTACACAATGCTAGTCGAAATTTTTGTTGTTGTTTGTTTTGCTTTCTTTGACTGTATTTGTTTGTGCCTAGGAAATGGAATCTATGATTTCTGGAACACTCTGGACAACATGATCAATGTTAAATTCGTAGGGGAAAAATATACAAAAGTTACAATTTAAAAATTATTTGTTTAAAGAAAATCACATTTTTAGGTATCGATCTTCTGTAAAATTTTACGCAGATTTCAAATCCGTTGAAAATTTTACACCATCTTTAACGATCTATGAGATAGAAAAAAAACTACATAATTCCAGTTAAAACTTTTTATTTGTTTTGCTCTTTGGCTGAAAGCGTTCAAACGGAAACACGGAGAAAATAAATTTTATATCTGCCATCTCTTTATGGTGTTACCACATTCTAAGTGAAACAATAATTAAATTCCATTAAATTCATTTTAAAATATTCTAGATTGAATTTTAAAATTCGGCGCGACCCAAAAAGTGCAAAAAAATTTGTACTACCTGTGTGCCAAATCCCATTACTGTTTGTGCCATAGATTCGTCACGACTTTGATCACAGACAGACAAACACTTTCTTTTATAATACAAGGGGTGTTCAAATGAAAAGGTATGAAACGTCGTAACAACGTAACCGTTAACATATTTGCCTATAGCGCTATGGGAGAACGTAGCGAGACATTTAGGGATGCGATAAGAATCTCCAGCGTGGATCAGAGCATGCGCAGGAGAGAGCAGATGCTCTTATAAAGAGCGCCGTCCAATTGACGCGGCAGTGCGAGTGAGAACAGGATGGCGTTCACATAACAAAATTCGACGATTGAGGAGCAGCGAGGCGTTATCCGATTTCTGACAGCGGAAGGTATTAAACCGTGTTGGCAGTGAAGGTGGATGTCAGCGTTGGAACAGTGTGGACAATTGTTCACAACAGGTTGCGTTATCGGAAGGTGTGCGCGCAGTGAGTTCCGAAGCATATCACCAACTAGCAAAAGGAACTGCGTATGGGGCTAGCACTTCAACATCTGTTTCGGTATCATGAAGGTATCACGGTATTCCTGGAGCGAATCGTCACAGGTGATGAGAGCTGGTGCCATCACTACGAGCCAGAGACAAAGCGGGACAGCTTGCAGTGGAAGCATGCGTCGTCACCTCTCCCTAAAAAGTTCAAAGCTATGGCGTTAGCAGGGAAGGTGTTTCTCACCGTCTTCAGAGACGTCCAAGGTCCGCTATTTCTTGAATTCCTCGAGCACAGAAGAACCATTAACTCCGATATGTGCTGTGAGACACTCCGAAGCCTAAGCAGGTCCTTCAAGGACAAAAGACCGGGTGCTCACGGAGGGTGTGGTTCTGCTCCATGATAACGCGCATCCACACGTCTTCAGGGTCACACACGCGGAACTGACCAAGTTCAAGTGGGAGCAGCTTGACCATCCGCCCCCAACAGCCCGGACATGTCGCCCTGCGATTTCTATGTGTTTGGTCCCCTGAAAAAACATCTGAAAGGGAAGCGCTTCAACTCGGACGACGAACTCAAGGACGCTGTGAAGGACTGTGTCTCGTCACTGCCACAGGAATTCTGGTAACAAAGAATCCTTCGGCTCGTTAATAAATGGGATCGTTGTGCTCAGGCCTATGGTGTATACTTTGAATAAAGTCTTCATTTATACCCACAGTCGTTTCGTACCTTTTCAATTGAACAACCCTTCTAGTAGAGATTTCTGATTGTCCCACCAATCGCTGTGGGGGCTGATAACTTGCAAACTATGTCGGTATCTTCAAGTTCGTACTCAACGCTACTGTCGTCAATAAATTTAGGTTTACCATCCCCTGCCAAAATCTTTTCTAAGTAGCAGATGTTATACACAGTCCAGTCACATTAATGTGACCACCACCTATTTTCGACTTCAACGTGAAATAACCAATCACAAAAAGCAGATGGCAGCACATTGAAGTGGAGTGTATATAAAGGATGTTCTAAGGCATCGGAAAGCATTTCAATCGTTGGCGTAATGCAGAAACGTAGCGATTTATCCGACGTCCAAAAGGGCATGATTATTGGCTTTCGGGCCAAGGGTGGAAGCATTTCGGAAACGGCTAATTTTGTGATCTGTTCGCGTGCCGCCGTGGTAAAAGTATACCGTGCATGGCAAAATGGCACTATCCAAAATCAGCGACGTGGCACATGTGGTGCACCACGGGCTATAGATGACAGAGGCGAACGAAGGCTACGGAGATGCTTTCGGGCGAATAGACGTGCAACTGTTGAGCAACTGACCGCCCAGATGAACCAAGGGGCTACCAAGAGTGTATCCTCAACAACTGTTCAGCGAACGTTGCTGCGCATAGGCCGCCGCAGCAGACGCCTGGTTAATGCACCTATGCTGACTGCTATTCATCGGCGACGAAGGCTGGAATTTGCACGCCAGTACCGCAACTGGACGTCCACAGAGTGGCGACAGGCGGCTTTTCCCGATGAATCACGTTTTATGCTCCATCGTACAGATGGACGTTGGCGTATACGGCGTGAAACGTCTGAAATCAAACACCCTGCAACAATTGCCGGAAGGATCCAGGCTGGAGGAGGGAGCATTATGGTTTGGGGAATGTTTTCCTGGTATTCACTGGGTGCACTCATCATTGTGGGAGGCACGATGAATCAGCACAAGTACGCATCTGTCCTTGCAGACCATGTCCACCCCTTCATGCGAATTATTTTTCCTCAGAATGGCATCTACCATCAGGACAATGCAAAGTGTCATACAGCTCGCAGTGTATGTGCGTGGTTCGAAGAGCACCAGGATGAGTTTACCGTACTCCCCTGGCCAGCAAACTCACCGGATTTAAACCCAATCGAGAATCTGTGGGACCACTTCGATCGGGTTGTTCGCGCCATGGATCCTCAACCTCGTAATCTAGCGCAGCTGGCCACGGCACTGGAGTCGGCATGGCTCAACATCCCAGTGATTACCTTCAGAAACCTAATTGACTCTCTTCCTGCACGTCTCGCAGCGGTCCGCTCTGCACAAGGTGGTTATTCTGGTTTTTGACAGGTGGTCACATTAATGTGACTGGACTATGTATAAAGTTGTCAAACTTAGAAGTTATTGCCACGAAATGTTTAACAGATCTTTTCCTCTTACAGTTGCAATAATGTAATCACCAACGGCTAAATCATTTATAGATAATAATCTTTGTTCCCTCTTGCTCCTCCTCAAACTGTTCATCAATAATTTGCTGAAGATAGGTGTCAGAATCTTCATATGCCGAATCAGACGTCAGTTCTGGAATATCTTCTTCCTCCGATTTACTGTTGCCTTTTTGCAACGGTTTTATATAAGCATATGCTATTTCATTTAACCTATGAATTATATTACATTCTGAAATTTTCAAAATAGCTTGGAAACAGATCACTGACGATCGATCCGCTGTTGTACCTGTTCTGACCTACATTGAACTCAGACTGGGTCGAAAATTGAGTCAGCCTCTCATTAATATAATTCGCAGATGTCTTTCCACTGACATCCTTTTCTCATCTCGTACATCTTTCACTCTACAGCAACTTATTTTGTCCCAAAGTATGACAGGCAAAAGTTTCCCTTGGTACAACAGCTGGCCATTTTGAATTCGATCACCAATATGGCAGGTTTAAAGTTGTGTGAACGATTCAAAAAATATGAATTAACTCTTGAAAAACAGTAGCATCGATTGCTATACCGTGTGTATTTGTAAAGTACACTGAAGAATGATGAAAAATTGTGAAAAACTAGTTCAAAATCTTATTTTAGGTTGGCTAAAATAGAAAAATGCAAAATACGAATTGTCTGTTGAAGTCGCGACCTTCAAATAACATGAGTGACTGACGACATTCATAACCAATCCTATTCAAACGAAATTCCCTCCTCTTCTATTTTTTACAGCAACTGTCCGTAGGTATGGCTGTACCTTAGGTACACCACTCTCCCTTATTTCTTCCAGTTGATTATTTATTACCGTTTAGAAGAAAAATATTGAAGACGCGTTCTTCATGATGTATCGGCAATAGCTTCCAGCTTCGATGAATAATTTGTCCCTTTTGATGCAGTTGTATTGCGAACTGATCCTTTCAAAGAATCATACCTTGCATCGAAACATGCAACCTTTAAACTGACACTGAAGTGCCTGGCAGACCGAAAATATTATCTGACTTGACTAAGGTTGAATAAATCTGATCCCTGAAAACCCCTTTGAACAAATCTCTTTTTCTTCAGAAACTCTAAGGTTTTTCATGGCTTAAAGACCACTAAGTCGGTCACCTTTTGAAATAATCCATGAACATTTATTGTAAATTTATCTTCATTTTCGATGTTTTTTCTGCAGATAGGATCTGACGAACCAACGAATCGGTCAGTAAATCTGATTGGACAACTCTCAAATCGGTCAAATCTCGCTCAAACCGAGAAATGTAATCATTCTCGTTAGAAAAAGTGTTCCGAAACTCAGACCTCGAACTTGAAGAGCTCTTTAATTACCACATTACATAAAAGCATACCGTTTGAACAAAAATATAGTAATCCTACTATGGGGGAAAGTATAGCAATGGAGTGTACTTTCCATAACTGCGTACACTGTAAAAAAAATCCCGTAAAATTTACGGTTTTAAACTGGCAGCTGGGTTGGTTGTGCTTAACCGTAAAAATTACGAAGTTAATCCGTAGAAATAACGGTTTTTTACCATACAAGAACAAGTTTTTCCCGTAAAAGTTACGAATTAAAACCGTATTCACAACGGTTTTTTCCCATAAGAGATCCAGTTTTTCCCGTAAAAGTTACGAAGTAAAACCGTATTCTCGACGGTTTTCCCCATATGAGAACAAGTTTCCCCGTAAAAGTTACGAAGTAAAACCGTATTCTCGACGGTTTTCCCCATATAAGACCAAGTTTCCCCCGTAAAAGTTACTAAGTAAAACCGTATTCACAACGGTATTTTGCCATATATCACATTTTTTCCGTAAAAGTTATGAAGTAAATTTGTAGTCGCAACTGTTTTTTACCATGAGATCTAGTTTTCTCTGTATGTTTCAGTTTTCACTTGTTTACATAAAAGTATTTAATCGGTGAAAGTTACAACCAGTTACCATAAAAAATACAGTATAATTTCGAAATCAGAACCATTTTTAACTAGTCAAGAACAAGTTTACTGTAGTTTTTAGTTTATAACTGTTTACAAAACCATATGGAATTGAAGTTACAACCAGTTACCATAAAAAATATGCTGCAATTATGCAGTGAATATGGTTTTACCACAAAATAATACAATTACACTAAATACTATAAGGTTTACAAATTGTGTAAAAATGTAAATATCAGCTATACAGTTGAAACAGTTTTGCGCACAAAATAATGGGTTTTCTCTGAAATTTAGTTTTGAAGTGTGGATAAAATGATAAAGTCATCTTTTAAAATAGTATAGAACTATTGCAGAGCAAATAAATTAAAGAAAAATACTGTGCCGTACACAGTACCTTTTATTCATAATACTGTCAATATACAGTGAAATCTGTGTGTAACGATACTGTCCATAACAATATTTTATTTAGGTCCCTACAGAATGGTTATAGACAGGTTTCACTGTATAATATTTATTACTTTTGTTATTTCAATAATGTTCAAACATTTAAATTAAATAATCTAACTAAATTATGCTAGAATATTATTCAATTATACAGAATAATAAAAATTAAAGTAAATCATTTTTCAATATGCATGTTGAGGATACTTATTAAGTAACAAACTATATAAGCATGTAGAAAAAAGTCTGTATAAATGAAAAAATAAATATTGTTGTCTTCTTATAATGTCAACAGTGATAAATTTTCAAAATATAGAACTCTGGAGCTTTTCATTTAAGAAACCTTCATAACTTTTATTAAATAGCAAAACACCTTTAAATATGGTTACATTATACGCTGTGCTGAACACGATAATTACATAATGTTTTGTGAGGTACATTTGTTTGTTGCATATAATTTAAGTAATACAAAATGAGCAGGCAAAAATATACAATAAACAGAAATACAAATATAATCAGGGTTCATTGATTGTAATTTTTTAAAATCAAACCACGATTACAATAGAATAACTTTGATGCAATTAACAGAATCAAGATACCTAATATTCATATCTATTCAATGAAATGTTCAACACCATTCAAAGTCCATAAGTTCAATTTATAAGGTCAAAACTTTTTGATTCATGGATTTCTTTTTTTTGGAGGCTTTGGATCCTTTATCAGGATTCATCCTTAGAAAACACCTGTAAAATACAAATAGGACAGAGAAAAATTCTTTAGTGATTTTGCTTTATTCAAAGTTTAACAAGTTTATTTAACCTTTAACTGCTGTCATGGGTCTCACAGACCCCGAGTGACAGGTCGTTTCCACCTCTCAAAGTGAATATTGGTCAATGTTCTATTCAGTACCTTCCTACTACGTCCAAGAGAAGCCACATTCCAACACTGGTTTGGATGTCCCAACTATTTCGTATTTCACACTATTTGCATTTCCCCCACGGTCTCTTAGACCCTTCACAGCATTTGCATTAGTGTTCTTGCTGAATGAAATAGTCTGTTTGAGTATGGAATTTCAGCTGAGTCTAAAATGGTAACAAACTTTACTAAGAAACTACCTCTGTATCTAGCACAAAAAGAAGTTCAGGATATTGTTGATAATTGGTCGGAAATAGAGTACTGGGACAGTGAAATTTCGGATACTATTGAGCAAACATGCTAGGACATGATTGCAAACATGCAAGCAAACATGAAACGGATTCGGAAATTTATGCAGATGAAGACATTTCAAGTGCGTCTTCACAAGAATATTTCTACGGAAAAAAAACTTCAAATAGGATGCTGGGAGGGGGGGGGAAAAGGGGAACCTAATCGTGCCATTAGAACACCAAACCACAACATAGTTTTAGTTTCCAGGGTTGAAATGTCCTGCAAAATTAGTTCCAAAAGCTGAGCCTGAAGAGACATGGAATCTACTTTACTTGTATAGTAATATAAAATATATTTCATGTTAAGAATTGAATTATCTAAATTTAAAATGTATAAATAATAATTATCTAAAGAATCTTTCATTAATATATATTAATTAACTTTATACACACTTTAGTGAGCGAGGTCTGAGAGACCCCTCCACACTAGTCACGAGACGGTTTGTAACACAGCAGTTAAGGGTTAAAGCTAATTTAAAAAATACAATCAAACACTATAGCATCCAACCCTTTTTTTAAATAAATGTCATGTGAGAAATTAACTGCGACAAATCAGTTAAAGTAATGTTCTCGCATGTACTTAAACTGCAATTTACAATTGTGCCTTCAATTCTTCACATTTCTTTGACAAATTTATGACCTTGAAAAACATGAATTGTACAGGGTGTCCTAAAAGTTCCTGTACTGACGATTCGTGAATTTACTACACAAAATCAACAAACTTTAAAACAAATATTTTTATGTTAATGGTGAAAAGCACTTATAAACGAAAAAAATTTGGACTTACATTTATAGTAAATGTTTAAAATTTCTGCAATTTTCTTGGGAGGCAAAGCTGAAGTAGTTTACACATATTTTTAGAAACACCTTTCAAAATGCTGGGAATGACTTCTTGTATCTTTTGAGTAATGGCACTTTTCAGATCACCTATTGTTTGGTGATTATCTTCATAAACTTTGTTCTTTAAATATCCCCACAGAAAAAAAGTCAGGAATGTGTAGATGACGGAACGAGGTGGCCAATGGTTTCTTGAGATGAGTCGATCGCCAAAAAAATCTTGAAGCATGCCCGTGGTGTCATAACTTGTATGGCAGGTTACAACGTCTTGTTGGAACCAAGAGTCTTGTTCATGCACTTCTAATATTCCAAAAAATTGTTGATTAAGTTGATATACTGTATCTGGGTCATTCTGAAATTAAGTGGAAATTTGAGTCACATGTATTTTTTTTAATGAATTTCATGTGTCAATTGATTTTTATACAATAATAATAGATCTTAATTGAGGTATATTTTCATCAGATATCTTCAAGTGAATAAATATTTGCATATTTATACTTAAAAAAGTGAATTAAACATGGAAAATATCAACTCCGTGGCTGTTCTTAACCCTGTTTCTAGGTTAAGAAATATAGTTGAAACTTAAAAAGTATAAAAATTCCTTTATTTAATATTAATAGTTTCATTGTTAACAGTTTTCATTTCATTGCACCAGAAATTATTATATTTTTCATTAAATTTAATGTTAAAAAATCAGTAAATTATTTTGTCCCTACTATTTTTGTCAGCTCTGCATAAAAAGTAAATAACCTTTAAAAAAGTCTACTAGAAGGCAGTACATGTCTGAAAGTGTAATTAAAAGAAGCTCTAATGAGCCATCTTTACTGTAAGATATCTTTGACTCAATAGCAAGTATGATATTGTCTGTTTCTTACATTTGCACTCAGAAAATTCTTGAGTTCTTTTAACAATGTCACTGCCATGGCATTTTTTAACTTAATATATTTTCATTTAATGCTGAACTTTTTTCAACATATAGTTAGAAAATGTACAAAACAATCTGGAAATCAAAGAACATGGCTGGGATTGTTTTAGGTTAGGCATAAATGTGGTCCAACCATTGAAATTTCACCTCCATGGAGGTGAGCAAATATTTCTTATCAGGAATTTGTACAATGATATGGTAAAATAGTGATTATAAATGGTTATTTATTAAAGTAAGAACAATCTTGGGTAAACAAATAAGCAGTCCAACTGTTTTTTCTCTAACCAGTACCGATTTAACTTGCCAATTGGTTCTGATTTGAACCTGTAGAATAAAGCCTAACAGCTTTATTTGATTTACAATGTTTGAACACTTGTAACTTTGGGTCTGATTGTGTACGCTGATAAAATCTTTTAATTTTTCCTTAAAAATATGCCATTGAGTTGGGAGATAATTTAAGTATCCTCATGACTGAAATTCTCTTTGTTGTTTCTGACATAGTACCAGTTGGTATCATGTCAATCTGGCCTAGTTGGTACAATGTCTAAGAAATCTGATATAATCAAATTTAGGAAAGTCTGGAAGGAGTCTTAGCAAAAAAGAAATAGAATTAAAAATGATCCAGAACTTTACGACATAAAAGAGGGCTCAGCAAAAAAAATAGGTTGAAAAGACAAGAAAATTTTGTTTGAAGGGAAAAAAAAAATTAATA
The DNA here is from genome assembly GCA_947359465.1 of Metellina segmentata. Taxonomy (NCBI): domain Eukaryota; kingdom Metazoa; phylum Arthropoda; class Arachnida; order Araneae; family Tetragnathidae; genus Metellina; species Metellina segmentata. The sequence continues at coordinate 63,317,888 of OX375875.1, forward strand.
TTCCACCAAACAGAGTGGAGTAGTTAACCCAGATGAAGCTGTTGGGTATTGCAACCTGATGTAAGAAACATGTGCATGTGAAAAGCATGAAAATGTTTTGTTAACTTTTGAAAAATTAAAAAGCCTCAAAGTTTTTAATTACAATGATTTAGATTAGATGGTTAAATCTCTGCTGTCAGGATGTAGTAAAAAGTGAAGAAGAATGTCTGGAAAGAAGTGCATTAACAAACACGTTGAGACAAATGATTACATGTGTTGAGCAATGGAAGAGGAAAGAAGTTTACAGTGAAATAAATAAAAAAAAGTCAGCTAAGAAAGTGGTTAAATCAAAAGTTGAAATAGAAGTCAAAGCGCTAGTTAATAAATTTAATGATATGCTTCGTTACTTCATGAAGCATGTTTGCAACATAGTCCCATCAATACAGGTCAATTTTCAACCTAAAGATAACCTTGGAACAGATGAGATACTGATACATGTTGATTTTGGGAGATACAACATGTGCATTTCAGAGATTCACATGACCAAATCACATTACATAGATAAATTGAAAATAGTGAAAAACTTAATGTTCTGTCATTCTACTCATTGTCTGAATCTTTGCGACCCGACTCAAATGCATTTAATGAATATGTAATTGTCAAAGTATTTGGTAGAAAGAGTGTTTGCTATTATGTGGCGAATGTTTTGAAGCTTCTTACCAGATCCACTTCACGTCGAGATGACATGACACTAAAAACAAATTTGTTTCCTATGAAGAATGTGAAGCAACAGTTCAAGATGAGGTTATGGCCATTTTAAAACAACTGACAATGAATACTCATGAATAGTACATTTTTGATTAAATACCTGAAGACTATTTACATTGTGTTAGATGAATCTGAAACATCTCGTCACCTCCACATTTTAAGGAAATAAAAAATTGGCTTTAATTTGCTTAAAATATTGTCTTGACCCGTTTCAGTTGCACAACTTCATTGCCCTAACATGACATAAATACATAAAATAAATTCTAAAACTTTAATTTTATTTTTCAAAAAGTTGACTGTCAAATTTCTATTTAATTTTAAAATGATCCATATTTACTCGGTATTGCATCACTTGGATATTTATGTCGCTAAAATTATTTGCATTCAAAATAAGTTTAAAACAGCGCAATTCTCTGAATGCGTGAAATTCATCTTGCAATGAAGAACAAAATGACGTGGAACTTTATTATCGAACAACTTGAGTGCAAAGAAAATGAAACGATAAAAATTAAAGAGCCGATAAAATTCAATAATTAAAAAAAAAAAACACGGGCAATAATTATTTTTAAAGTTGGAGTACGGGAACTTTTAGGACAACCTGTAGTTTTTAAAACAGAGATGGCAAGATTGAGCACCATAAGGGAATGTTACTCCGTGAACATTTCGATGCAAACTCCAGAGGACAACATAGGGTTTGATTAATTTTGTTTTGAAATTACAGAGTTCACATTTAAACACAGATACGGTAAGAATCTAATTTCTAAAAATTAACAAAAGGAGCATGAAAAGTAAGTAAAAGCTCACCTGATAATTAGAGTTGAAACTATTTGAGCACTCGTCGATCAAAAATGGCGCCCAAACAACATGGCAGTGTCTATTGAACCGTACAGTACGGCTATATAACTTTTCATTCTATGTAGCCGTACAGCGCAGTTCCGTACTGCGCAGTATTTTCACTTCTGCCGTTAGACGGCAAAGAGAGTCATTCTGTTTTTGGCGATTATGTAGTATTTTGATCCATTTTGCCTTTGCCATAAACTGCCAAAAAAGGCAATCCTTTTTTGTGGAAGGAAGACGCATTTTCCCTACCGTTTCCCGCCTTTTTAAGATTCTCCGTATATGAATCGAGGATGGGTTGTGGAAATGACCGCGGGAAAAAAATGAATGGTTGGGTTTTATGGCGCAAAGTGCGCGGAATGGGATGGATACTAACAAGTGATTGGAAATTAAAGTAATGAAATGTGTTCCTGATCAATTCAGGAAAATTTGCACAAACTGTCAAATATTTTTCATGTTTTGTTTGTGTTCCGAACCATAGATTTAATGACATGAATTTTTAAAGAAGAAATACAAGTTTGCATTTTTGTTTTATAATGGAGTAATTTTGTTTATTTTTAGCCACTTTTGCACACATTATTAAGAATTCTTTTTCACAAAAGAGGAATGCGTATAAATGTTTTTAAATAAACAAATAAAAAATTATATATATTTTTTTAATTCCTTTTTAATAACATACAACAAATGATCAAATATTTAAAATCCATCAAATTGTGAAATATTTGCCAAGTTGACTACATTTTGCTAACGAAAACAGGTTTTGATCAAATAATTCATTTCTTTTTAAAACCAGGTCCGAATTCTCATGTGAACAGTTGAAAAAAATCCTTTTTATTGCAGATATGCTTAAGGGAGATTATTTGCAATTTGGATGAAAAAAAAATGTACGCATTAAAATTTTGCACTTTTTTGCTATACTTGATTTACCATTTGAGAGCAATGAGTATTACTAGTTTTAATCTCACGTCTCCAATAAAATAAGTTATTGGAAAATGTTCTTTTTCCATTTTAAAGACCCTATCGTAAAAATCAAGATTCAATTTCTACTAATAATTTCAGATTTTCCTCCATATTTTAAATTTAATTGGATATCTTCACATCAAGCTCAGTAAAAGTGCATTTTCATGTAGTATCTACCATATTATTTAACCATTTCGAAAAATAGATAAAGTACTTGAAACATTCAAGTTTGAATTGTTTTGCAAGTGCCTTTACTGGGCTGGCATATTAAAATCACAATCACATGTAGGCTAAAATATTTTAATCCATTTCATTGAAATATTAATTTGCTTTCTTTGAGTAAAAATGTGGTTACACGTAAGCGTTTGTATGGATAGGTAGTTGTCTAAATTATTTTTAACATTTTAAATTCAAATTGTAAAAAACAATTAATCAAACACCAATTTTTATTTTTTATTATCAATTTTTATGCAAACCGCAAAACAAACAGAAAGGTTTTATATCCAACACAATAAAATGTGATATGGAAGCAGGAATTTATCCAGGATTCAAAACTGGGGGGGGGTACAAATTTTTTAATGGGGTGTTGATTGGAGATAATTGCATATTTACCCGATGTATCGATTAATTCATTTTTATACTGTTATTTTTACTATGTTGTTTCTGTTTGTTTATTATTTAATGGCGCAAGGACTGCTATAGGTCATGCTGCCCCAAATTAGGTTAATTTCATTATCTTCTGGGGGACTAATTGGACATTGGTGTTTAACATTTGTGTGGGACATTTTAACCTGAAATGCAAAAAACGCTACATCTACTGATCATGAAATACCAACATATTTATTTTAGACATTTCGTATTCTCTTTTGAAGCTTTTGTACAGGGTGTCCTAAAAGTTCCCGTACTCCAACTTTAAAAAAATGTATTGCCCTTGTTTTTTTTAATTACTGAATTTTATCGATATTTATTATCGTTTTTCGATAATTCTTATCGACTCTTTAATTTTTATCGTTTGATTTCCTTTACGCTCAAGTTGTGCGATAATAAAGTTCCACGCCATTTTGTTCGTCATTGCAAGATAAATTTATCACGCATTCAGAGAATTGCGCTGATTTTGAGGCTTCTGGTAAAGTAGTCTATTAAGAGAGATCGAATCATTTTGCATATTTGGTTATTTCTATTATTCGTAATGTTTACCCCTTATGTTTGAGGTTCCTTGGTCTACCATAAAAACTTTTAAGGGGATCAAACTCCTATGGCACGCTTGGTGTAGATGCTCTTTTAACAATTTATCTAATTTCTCATTTGAAATATTTGCATCTCACGTTTGTGGATATACAAGGAGTTCATGACACTAGGGGTTGGCATCTATAGTAGAATAACAATTGACTATAACAAATTTTTCTTTCTACTCACTAAAAACAGGCAGAGGTTGAATTTCAAATTATTTTTTGGCTAATTTTTTGGCACTGATTCTTCACAGTTGGAAGGTTACGGAGGTTTGAACTGATGCCTTTCAAGAGGGGAATCAACACTTTAAAATTTGTTTTCAGTATGTTCAAAACTAGTATGGATGCCCTCACTTCATAGTTTAAATAGTAAACCCTTTGGAACAAAATAAACTAAGGTTAAATAGAAAGCTAAACTTAAATGGAAAGAACCTCTTAATATTCACAAAAGCAAAGTACTCTTCTAATAAGCCTGCAATTAAGAAAATCCAAAGGCATATAAGTGTTTTGATTTCCTTTGTGAAAACATTGTATTCCAGATATTTCAACATTTAATCAATAATTATTTTTTCTGATAAAAAGCTTTTGCAGGAGTTTCAACTTTTCTTGTTCATGTAACCCCTGACTGAGCTTTCATACACTTTTATTCTTCTGCGTTTTAAAATAAAGTTATTATATTATCAAATTATTGGAAAGTTCCTGATTCGAAATCGGGTCAGGGCATGGATATTTGTAAGCGTATGGTGTAGAGGCGGTTGGTGTACCTTAAATCTGTCGTGGCCGAAAGTCCTCACGTTGGGTTGGTGTGGAAGTTTGGAGAGTGGGGTGCCAGCTCAGATGTTGCCTCATCATCTGACCGTGGTTCAAAATTACGTGGCGATACACCGAATGGCTTAGGCTGGGACGATGGTAACTAGTTGAATACCATTATCAAATTATTGAAATGTGTTACCTAGTTGAGCAGAATTGTAACAGTGCACTGTTTAGATGGTATAAAAATGATACAAAAAAATACATTCAAAGCAAAATCATACATTTATATATATAACGTTAATTTTTTTAATTCAAATTCCCTCGATTGTATCTTTAAAATTCAGATTGACGAAAAAAATTTCCGATCAAAAAGCAAAGGAATGATTAGATCTGCTTAGTTTCTGTTCTCACTTCTTCGCTTTGCCCCTTCCAGTCCCACCGGACGCACAGCGTCTCTTATGGGGAGGGGAGGGTAAGAGTTATGGGACAGTTGAAGGGAAAACACTTCGTTCTTCAGTTGCTCATTCGAAAACTTCGAGGAAGAAAAAAATCTGCGGTTTGTACCTCGTGTCAATGACCTTCAAGCAGAGACGGGTGCGTAGGGCCCACAAAATGTATTTTCATTTGGGTCCGAGGAAAGTTGTGCCAGCGTCTTTACAATGTGCATCTTTAAGTGCAGTGAAAAGAGTTTCTAATTCAAGATGGTCAACAAGAACATATGCTATATTAGCTGTAAAACTTAGTTTCACCCATGTTAAAGAGGCTTTAACTGAAATTTGTAATTCAGAAGAAGAAAAGAAATACAAATACAAATATTGACGACCAGCTACAGGCTCGGGCCCAACAAGGCTGGTCCTTTGTTTATGAATTCCCACTGACTATCCAATTGTATCTTAAATTCGTACACTCCCTTTGAATTAACTATATTTTCTGGCAACGCGTTCCAACTGTCTATTACCCTATTAAAATAGTAGTTTTTCCTTAAATCCCGATTAAAATGTGTCTTATTCAATTTATACCCATGACCCCTTGTTCTGTTATCCCTATTGAAATTTAAGCCCTCTGTGTCCCCTTGATTTACAAACTTGAAAAGCTGAATCAAATCCCCCCCCTCCTTCTTCTTCTTTCCAGTGTATCTTCTTCTTTCCATATCGGAGACAACTTCTTAAACAGACAAATATGAAACTGATCCAATGGCAATTATTAGGAATACTATTTTACAAAGAATAAGTGCTACTAGTAAATCACTGCAATCAGTGGAATGCAAACTATTGAATAGATCCATCCTATTAAAGGCATTAGAAAATTTTATCAATAATTTCAGAGAAGAATTTCAAAAAACTGAAAAAGAGGCAACTGTTTTATAAGGTTAATGTGGTGCAACTGTTATCATAATACCCTATCATTTAATGTGGAAGAAGGACAAACTCGCAGACAGCAAAAGATAAAAATGTTTTTTGATAAAAACAAAGAAGTCGGACATGAATTTACAATAAGAGCAAATTTCACAGTCAATGCATTTTATGTCATGTGATAACACCAAGACAGGATTAAAAGTAGAACACGACAAAAAAGAGAGTTTAAGGATATTTACAAAAATAACATTAATGTTTGTAATTTTGGGATGTGTTTAATTTAAATTAAGTGTGTTTTTAACTTCCGAAGTTAAATGACAGAATTTTTCATTTCTGAATTTTTGACACTCAGGTCATATCAGATGTTTGAAGAAATTGGAAATTTAGAGAGATAATAATTAGTTCAAAATGTATTAAATGAAAAGGATGAGACTCTTTAAAATGACTGTGTATTTTACTAGAGTAACTACGTCTTCTCTCGCCCTCTTGTGGATAATTACTCCAGCTGGTGCAACAGTCATTTATTCTGAGCACTCTATGTCTATATCCCATTCTTAGAAGACAAGGTACGCCTTTGACAATCTCCGCAATATATAATTCGCTGTTCATATTCAGTTGTATAGTTGAAGTCTCTGGATTAAAAGTCTACTCAAGGCTCTCCCAAGTCTCACAGAGTCCGAGTTGTGCATTCACTAAAAGCCCAGTACTTCAGGTAATTTCTTGACAAAGCCTTTTATGAAGCAAAACTGTTAACTGAAGATGCCCATAACAGAGATGCAGAATTCTTTGTGTGCCTTATTTAGAGATAGGAACAACATTAGAGAGAGAATCACATGCAAAAGAAAATTCTTCGAAACATGAGGACACAGAAAAACTGTTCTTAAAACCAATTGAACCGAAACATCAATCTTCTGTCAACTCAATCGAACAACAATGACCCCTATCATTCAAAAGAGTCTCGGGCAACTCACTCTAGACAACAAGAAAAACCATTAACACGCGCGATGCACCTGTGCTTCCTAAAGGGAATGAAAACGACAAACCACGTGGTGAAATCTGTTAGATTTCTTTTCAAACGGATCGTTCTTAACAAAAGATCTTGACTAGTTGTTCTTCAGAAAAATTAGCCATATCTTGTTTGACGAGATATCTCATCGTAGCTGCTTGGAGAGATAAGCAAATATTTAAAATACCCTTGTTTCTGAAAGCTCCCTTTTACTTTGTGTCATTGCTGGGTATTAGCACTTTAAGTAGATGTCAGAAGCTGGTTAAGAGAGAGAAAAGAAAACGAATGCCCAAAAATATTGCTTTTATACTTCAAGATCAAATTAATTCAATGAATTATTACATCATGTAAGAAATAATAGTTCATAAATAATATCGATTTATGAACCATTACTTTTCTTGAAGATGAATGAAATAAAGGCCTTCACGCATGCATCTAGAGTATTTCATGTGAAGAAATATTTTAAATACCAGAAAACAATACTTCTGGGGTGAATTTTTGAGCTCCCAGAGCCATTCACTGGCTTACACGTAACCCTTCCGAAAATGAAACTTTCCAATTTTGGGTTCTAAGTTCTCAGATTCTGCAATACAAATGCATAAGGTTAGTCATAAAAAAAACCGAGTTTGTAAATCCCTTTTCACCATTGACAAAGCTAAGTATTTCAATTTAGAATTTAGCTGGGCATTATAGGAACAGTGAACAACCTTTCATCAGAATAATTCAAATGCACCCCCGATTACATAATAACTCTAAGTTATTATACCTTTAATTTCTCTTTTACATAGACATAAATTTTATTTTCTAACTTAGCCAAAATTCATGCGACTAGCTATTTTGAAAGTTATGTATGAAGATAAATTACCGTTTTAGTAAAAGAAATTTTTATGTGTACTTTGAAATTATATTAAATACTTTTATTTTTATATCTGATCAATAATTACAGTAATAATAATTAATGATGTGTCGGGGTTTCTCTCTGGTTGGCGCCCCTCGGTACAACCAACATAAAGTACGTAGTATTCACAAAAATCTTATTTTGAACACAAATCTAGCTGACTTAAATACAAATATAATTTTTAAACACATGGAAACTGAAAATGTGAATTCAGTTGACAAGAAAATAGTTTTAACTATTACTTACTTCAAAAATTTACACAATATTAGTCAATATGCTTGGATGTGGGAATTTCTTTCTTGCTCAACTGAATTAGTCTTTTTTGCATTCCAAAAAGGTCTTCATGAAAAAGGTATAATTCTAAAGCAGTTTGAAAATTATTTTTATTTTCATATTGGGCCTCAGATATCTGAATTTTTTTCTTTGGTTCATAGATAAATTTGATTTTGAAGATATTTACCCTTGTTTATTGAATTCTTTCTACTGTTGTAATTTGCAAAGTGAATTCAGTACTGTTACACCAGAAGTTGAAAATAAATTTTCAGAAGTCATTAATCACATTTGGGGGTGTAGAAGAGACTGAAAAACCTGGGTTAGGCTTTAATCACCACATCCACTAAATTGACTTATAGTATCTGAAATTTTTGGTAACTGATTTTTATCCATAACTCCCACCCGAGATAATTGATGTATGCATTAATTTAAAAGATAGAAAGAATCCTATAATATCCTTTATTGGTTTTTGGTAGCTCTTGTTACTACTTGCTCACACTTACCGAAGAACAGCGTATGGAAATTTCAGCTAAACGCTATTAAAAATGCGCTGGAAAACAAGCATGTAATGACAGCAGTTGTTGTTGATTTGATGTCAGTTTACGATGCAGTATAGAGGGAAATTGTTAAAACTCTTTTCAATTGGTGTAAAATCATACATGTTTAATTGGATTAGAGGTTTTATTTGCCAGTGCTTAAGTAGTCAGGTATAATAGTTGGTAATCAAGGTTTTAGTTTTTTCCAGACTACTCTACCACAATATGCAGTTTTGAGCTGTGATCTGTTTAAAATGTATAAAAATGACTTTGTTTTAAAACTAAAGTATGTCCCTGGCATTGATTGTCTTTATACCGAGGACTGACTTATGTGGACTAAAACCCAAAAGTGGAGGGAAGTGCTGAACTTTTGACTGAAAGAACGCTACATCAGGCTATCTCGTGTTTGAATGAATAGTGTAATATGAGTGTTTATGCTACAGTAATATGAGTGTTTATGCTTTAAAGTTGGGACTTATACGACGTACGTGGGTTGTCTCCGTACATGTGAAACATGAACCCCGCTCTATGACAACATATTCTCTTAAAAGCATTTGTCTGCCACCAGTAGGTCCCTGGCTCAAATCACTGTTTGTAAGTGCATGGATGCTTGTGATTGTTCCCAGTGGCGGATTAAGCGGTAAGCGGCCGCGTAGGACCCCGAGGTCTTGAAATGTTTTTTCATTAAGGTTCGAGAAAAGTTGTGACAGTGTGTGTGTGTCTTTACAATGTGCGTCTTTATGAGCAATGAAAAGACTTCCTAACATACGATGGTCAGCAAAAGCAGATGCTGTATTAACTATAAAACTTGGTTTCACCCATATATATGAGGCTTTACCTGGAATTTGTAATTCCGAAGAAACAAAGTTACCATATTGGAGGCGACTTCACTTCTGAGGAAAATGAACAAATATGAAACCTCCCTAATGACAGTTAGTTGCAATACTATGTTATAAAGGATAAATGCTACCAGTAAATAACTGCAACCAGTGGAATGCGAACTATTGAAAGGTTATCCATCCTGAAGTCATTAGTAAATTTTATCAATAATTTAAAGAGAAGTTGAAAAAGAGGCAACTGATTTATCAGGGCTGTCATTTAATGTGAAAGATGGTTAAATTCGCAGACAACAAATAAGAAAAAAAAAGTGTTATTTTTTTATATTTTTTTATTGAAAACAAAGGAGTTGGACATGCATTTACAATGAGAGAAAATTTCATAGTCAATTAATTCGATTTTTTTCATATGTGATAACACCAAGGCAGAATTATCTCAAAGAACCTATGGAGTTGTTGTGGAGCCTTTTCGAATATTTTTTATTGGGATTTATCAGTAGAAAAAAAGAACACGATAAAAAAAAGTTGAAGAATATTTACAAAAATGACTTGGGTGTTTGTACTTTTGAAGACGAATTTGATCATCTGTACTATAATAAAAGAAAGTGTTTGTTTGTTTGGGGCCGCAAAATCCTGACGATTCTATGGCACTTACAGCAATGAGATTTGGCACACAGGTAGTCCGAATTGTTTGCAATTTTTGTGTTGCGGCGAATTTTAAAATTCAATCTAGAAGATTTTTAAATGTGAATTTGATAGTTTTATTCTCAGTCGATTTTTCAAACGCGGATAACATTTTCTACTCATGCGACCTTGCAGTCAAGGTTTGGAATTATGGCAAGTTTTTTCATATGCAGAACGTGGAGAAAATTATTTTTTTTCGTTTCCGCTTTGCTTTTGCGCGGAGAAATGTTTATCCAGCCAGACGATAAATATTTTAATTGTAGTCACACTTCTTTTTTCTATCTCCAAGACTAATTTCAACGGATTGGAAAACTGCGAAAAATTTCAGTTTAGATTGGTACCTAAAAATACGATTTTCTTTAAATACATTATTTTTTAATTGAATATATCTTCAACGGATTTGAAATCTGAGGAAAATTTTACACCAGCTTAATACCTTACATCACGGTGTTGCCCGTGTTATTGGTTTGCACGGGCACGGGCAACGTCGTTCTAGCCACGCAGTGGCTAGTTTTTTAATATTTCTTAAAGAAAACGAGGACACATATAAACCACACGAGTCATCTATCGAGCTGATAAAGAAATGTCTTGCACATTTCCGAATGCTGAAACATTATTGAATTTTTTTTTAACAATTTACTTTTCTATTGCAACAGGAGAAAGGTTGTTTCCTGTTTTAAAGCGTGTAAAAAATAATTTTAGGAGTTCTATGGTAGAAGAAATATTAATTAATATGACCATTCTGTATATAGAGCAAGGAATCGTAAAACGAATTGACACACTTCAAAATAATTGACGAATTTGCATGAAATAAAGTAAGACGAAAATTCATGTAAAAATGTTTTTTTTTTTTTAATAAGTTTATTTAATGGGCTGTGGTATGAAAATATTGTGATTACTTTTCTTTTTTGTTAATAACTTAAGGAAACTTTTTTTTCTAACTTGAGATTGAGGGCCCCGAAATTTTTACCGCTTGGGGTCCCCACTTGACTTGATCCGCCACTAATTGTTCCTGTTAGGAGTAGCAGGAAACTGAACACTTCTTCACAAATAACTATCAGTTCTTATCTTGTAGTGCCGAAGACAAACAGGTGAGTGGTTGGGTATTGGAAAAAAGGGACACCTGTTCCTTCCCCATTAAGAGAACCAACACTGAAACTTTTTTTAGGGGGGGGGGGGAAAGATGTACAACGTAATTTGTTAAATTTTTAAAGCTGCACCTTTTGTAAATATTCTATTTGTAAAATTCGATACATTAAAAAGATCTAATACAATTAAAATGCGTTACGATTTATATTAAATTGAAGAAATTAAATCCCAATAAAATAGCTTTAAAATGAGAGATTACCAAGTCTGTATCTTCCCAAAAATTAATTAGCTATCTTAAAGATGCAGTACATTTTCATTTAAGCTTTAAATAACTGAAGCTTAATAACCTTTTGAATAAAGGACAAAACTTTTTTTAAGTTATTATTTTCATTCATAGCTATGGTAATGTCACTTGCTACACCAAGTTTCATTAAAATTTGAAGGGTCTCGGACTAATCTGTACGCTAGATTTGAGACGAAATTCCTCAAATTTTGGAAATTTATGTAGCTTGAATAACGATATGCAAATTGAAAAATTGTCTGATTTAGAAAAATATTTTCACAGTCCTAAGGTGTGCCATACACACGATTTTCGCATTACAGTAATTTATTTAACCAGCGAAATTTTTTTTTCGGTCCACCATGTAATTGTCTTGGCGATGACTATTTTGATTAACTTTCCTTAAGACTCCTATGTGTTTGAAGTTTCGAAAAGTAAAATAAATATAAAAAAAAAGATGTAATCCCAACCTTTTATACAAGTGATTGTTCAAAGATTTTAAAGTTTCGGAGTAGGTATCTCTTACGATATGGTTATATTGCTTAAATTTTGATGGTTTTTACTTATCTTTAATTTAATAATTGTTTTTCATTAATAAATGTACCGATTGAACATCTGATCAAGCCACATTATGACTCTGAAGATATGTGTAATCTTAGTTCAGAAATTGATAATTTCTCACCTGAAAATAAGTGCTGTAAGGATCAACTGTCGAATGTGATGTAACATAAGTTTTAAAGGTTTTATACAAAACTGCATCATTATCTCGATAGAATATAAACATTGTATTAATTACATAAAAAAAGTAATATTATTTTGTCGCAATGACAGAAAGTTGTCAATTATTACTAGATGAAACGAAAGTTGTTTTACATTAGTTTCGTTTTGTCTATGAACAGTTATTTGTCAATGTTTAAACACATTTTTTTCAAAAACGACAGAGCGATTATTTATGCTAAAGAAAAGATATGCTAGAAATTACGAAGAAGGGCTTTATGCTAGAAGGGTTTACTATTTAAACTAGGAAGCGAGGGCATCCATACTAGTTTTTAACATACTGAAAACAAATTTTAAACAGTGCTGATCCCCCTCTTGAAAGGCATCAGTTCAAACCTCCCAACTGTAAAAAATCAAAATTAGCCAAAAAATACTTTGAAATTCAACTTCTGCCGGTTTTTAGTGAGTAGAAAGAAATATTTGTTACAATCAATTGTCATTCTACTATAGATGCCAACTCCTAGGGTCCTGAACTCTTTGTATCCACACAAACGTGAGGCAAATAATTCCAATGAGAAATTAGACAAATTGTTATAAGAGCATCTACACCAAGCATGCCACAGGAGTCTGATCCCCTTGAAAGTTTTTATGGATGAATGATGATAATCTGCTTTTCTCGAAGGAAAGTCCTTGAACAGATAATAATTGGCACGCAAGAAATCATTCATATCCTATTTTTATTTCATCCATGAAGCACACGAAGAGAACAAATTTCAACATCTAAGAGTGCATTACCTTGTTCTTTTTAACGTGCTCATCAAAATCCCACATGTGATCCTACATCAATTCAGTGACAGCTGGTTAGGAGTAGAGGCTGAAATGGGACATACAGGTTTTTTCAAGCAAAATAAATTCTTGAATTATTTTCTATCTTACAATAACAATTAAAATTGAGATAATTTGTAAAATGTGTCAATGCATTTGGGCTCATATTTACAGTAAAAACATTCTTGTTTCCACCTAAAAGAACTCACAATTAAGGAATTAAAAGATATTTTCAACATATTTAACAAACCAGCAGAACAATTTAACACAACAAGAAAATTTTCACTTTTGTGGTTGCAAAAATTTTGATGAAAGAAACGCATACATCACATCTATAAGAAAAAGGAATATTATTTAAACGCAAAATATTCTCAATTAATTTTGCTAGGTAACATTAAAAACAAGCTAACTCAATGGAACTTGCAAATAATGAATAAAGTGAACAACACATGTGCTGCAAACATCAAGTAATAGACATGCACATAAAGAAAATTTTTCTGACACAGAAGATAAATACAATGGAGGAATCACACCTTCACTTCCTACAGCTCACAGGTTTCTAGTACAGTGGGCATAAACATTGTGCCATCACCCTGGAAAGAGTGAGGGACTACCTAACCAGTTACCATATTATAGCAATACACTATGGAAAAGGACAACTCATTTTTAAAATGTATAACTTGGTTAGGGTTTTAAGGTGCAAAGGGCCATTTAAAATGTAGGGAAGAAAGCAATTGAACAAGAATTTTCTTCTGCCAACCAACAAAAAAAACTTCATTGGGTTGCATTTAAAAACAAGCTAAATTGAACGTAATTCACCATTTAACATAGCAAAGGAACAATACTGAGCACAACAGGAAAATAAAGAATAAAATAGGTAAAATAAGCAACGAACCGAGAATTTTCATCTGCTCGCCAAAAAGGAAATTCCGTTGGGTAGCACTTAAAAACAAGCTAACTCAACGTTATTCACCATTTAACGTAGCAAATGAACAATACAACACACAAAGGGATATGCAGGAATAAAATAGGTAAAATATGCACCTGACCGAGAATTTTCATCTGCCCGCCATAAAGTCAATTCCGTTGGGTAGCACTTAAAAACAAGCTAACTCAACGTTATTAACCATTTAGCACAGCAAGTGAACAATACATTTCAAAACGGGTTATAAAATGAAGGAAAAATAAGCAAATTAAGAGCCTTCATCTGCCCATCAAAAAGTGTAATTCGTAGAATAGCATTTAAATACAAGCTAACTTAACGGAACAAAACAATTTGCAAAGCAAATATAAAGCAATGAAAATATTAAATTTCAAATAAAAATATTATTGCTTACATAAATTTAGCTTCTAAATGGAAAAACACTAGGTCGGCACACAAAAGACGTCTACTCATTAAACATAAACATAATCCCACGTCCTTCAAAATGGCAAATGCTTTTACTTATGGCTCATCAGGACTGCTAGAATTCTACTTTAGATTGGCGAAATCACCAAACAAAGTTTGCCCATGCGCATTCTACGAGCTGCGCAGTAAGGAACTGCGCTGTACGGCTACATAGAATGAAAAGTTATATAGCCGTATTTTGTACGGCGCAATAGACACTCCGAGAATAGAATGCATTAGTGAGAAGTTGTAGTTGTAGTTAATACAACAGGTATATAAGTTGAGTTGTAGCTCGTCTCTTTTCCAACAACATTGCCAAGTTCATTTCTCATTACAAGTCACCATAATATTTATAGGTTTCAAGTTGTATTTCAAAAACTTATCAGCATGCAGAAACGAAGGTTTTCCTGGATTTTAAATTCATCCATGTGTTCCCCAGGTCTTTAATAATAATGTCTAAATTACCATAGTGAAATTTAATCTGAATCTAATGGCATTTCATATTTAAAGAAATCTAAAAAAAACCCAGATTGCAGGTATATGAGCTTCTTTCTTCCACGCTATGCTTTCGCTATAAAACGGCCTGATCCATTGCAGTTGTAATTTAAATGACGTGTTTTTTTTCCTTGATCAGTTTTTATTGTGTTTTCATTGCCTCTTGCCTAAATATTTATCAGGATGGAAATGTTTTGCTTTTTTCTCATGTTGCATTGCATTTCTGTGTCTATTTCTTCAATTTGTTGAGATGTATTTGGTATTCACTGATTTATATGAAAGCACTGGATTCAATGTTGACTATTTTAGAAGCAAGCATTTATAAAGGATGGCTTAGATTCAAATTAGTTTTGTTGCAGTGTTTGCATCCACTTTTAACATATATATGTCTGGAATTTTGTTGCTTTATTTCTCCTATACATTGAGCAAATATATTGTTCATTTGTGCCAGTATGATGTTTTTGAAAACAACTTTAATATAACCTTTCAGATATCCATCTGAGAAAGATAATTAGTGCTGAGTTGCGTGCTATGATTACACAAAGTCTTCTATCTAATAAAGAAAATATTGACTTGTGTGTAATAAAAACTGGTTTAATAAAACTTATAAAATCTTCATTGTTGCAATTTTTAACTTGCATTTTTGAATTAATGTTGAAGTTTCTAAAAATATAAACATGGATGACCCTAAATATTTGTCTCGGAACAGTTCTGTTATCGGTTTTTATGGTCAATTGGTGTCATTCTGTAAGACAATCTAATGAGGTTTTATACATGGCATGGAAAAGGATTTTAGCATAATATTCTATACCAACAACAACTCATTTAAAAAGGTAATTTGAAAATACATACCAACATATGTGCAATGAATCACAAAGCATGCTGAAAGAACTGGTGCACATTAAGTTTATTGTCTATGAATTTGGGATATGAATTCCATCCAAGGATCCTAGCTTAGGTGTTGCCTGGTTCAATAGAATGTGGATCTTTCACATGGGAACTGAAACATGGATTGGGTGTGAGAGAATGGCATGGGAAAATAACTATATATTGAAAAATCAACAACTGATTGAGTTTTATGAAAAGGTAAAAATTTAAATCTTGAGACAAATTCATCCTCATTAAAGAAGGGTCAAACAGGTCAGTCGATCAAAGTGACCATCAGAATTTGAGCATTTCTAATGTGAACACAGGAATTCACCTATACAAATCTTGCCGCAAGCCCCTTCTGGGTTCGTCAACAAAAACCATATAAATCAGTCCAATAACATATCATCACGAATGAATACTAAATTGAGTTCAAATAGCATAGTCTAATCTCACATGTCATATAAACATTTAATAGGATCTTGTAACTAGAGAGAAATGAATGAATATCTAACCACAGCACACCAAAAAGTATATTCTAGCATTTCATAAAGATCTGAGCATCACAAAACATATTCAATACATACTTTCAGTGCCATCATATCTTACAAAAAGGTAGAAATTAGAAGCAGTAGTGAATAATCAATGCAAAATCCAAACCTTTATATCTTCCAGGAGTACGGGGATATGAATCAGGACGCTTGCTGCTGTGCATGAAAACATTACAGAAATGAATCCTCAAACACAGTTGACAGAAAGCCCCAACAGGTCAATTTATCAAAGGGACCATTGGGATTTGAGGATTACATCCAATCACTCACAGCAGATATGAATTCAACCAAACTGCAAGAAATTATTGTTTACTTTCCCAATGGAGATACAAATCCACCCCAAAAGGTTTATAAATGCATTGCTAATTATTGTTTACAGTCCCAAATGGTAGGTAACGACACACAGTCCCCCATTCTGTGGTGTAAAAAAAAAAAGTAAAAAACTTGATGATTGGATCCTTGTCTATTAGATTCATGTCAAGCGATGGCATCCCTCTCCATTAGAATCATGTTTCCGCGATGCACGTTAAATTTGTTATGGATTTCATATTTCTGGTGCACATTAAATCTGTTGTGGATTCATGCTTCCCAAATCTGGTATAACATACAGGTATAATCATTTCCTGAAAGCCACTCTGGTGCCATCTATAAAAGAAGCAACTGGGATTAGAAATCCCTGTTTTATTTATCCTGTCAGGATTTCTCCCAAACAATGAAAAGGTGTCATTTAAAAGCTTGAAAACACAATCCAAATAGGAGTTGATGCTCACTTTGTAGAAATCTTGTAACTTGCTGTAAGCTGTATGGGGATTTTAAACCTAATTGGCATATTTTTGCCTTCAGAAGAGAATACATGTTAAAATTTGTAGGATTTCATTTTCCGGTGCAGGATACAATTCCCTGGATATGGATAGCCCCATGAACATGTATTGTATAAGATGTAGATATTATATGTGGCAAGAAAATGATTGTTTCCCAAACCTATTCTCATGTGGTTTTCAATTTGGGATACAATTCACTGGATAAAATCCCCATGACGTGTGGCATAAAAATGATTTCAGTATATATACTTACAATGCCTTGGCAGAATTCACTGAAACAAGGAATTGAACAATTAAAAAAATATATATATAAATATATGAATATTTCCCATGGTATGAATAATTCAATAGCAGCTTGCAAAAAATTCGGACTACTCGTGTGTAAATACCATTACTTCAAGTGTGGCCAAGAAACAAACACTTTCTAATCTTATAGCAGAATTCTCGCTGATATGGGAACTGAAACACAATGGATGATGTCAGGTCATCCTGAAAGCACACTCGTACAGAGGGGCCTCAAACAGGTCGCAGTCTATCCGAGTGACCATCAGGATTTGAGAAGATTAAAAAATATCAGAGTATATGCTGAAAGACGTTCAATCTCCATCCAGTTTCCAAAGGACGATAGCATACATTAAAATGTTTTTGGCTTAATATATTTTATGATCTATTCTCACAAACAGCTGTTATGTTTCTCTCCTGCTTGAAAACACAATCTAAATACTTAACTCTACTTAATGAATAACCTATTGATTGTGAAAACAAATAATGGAACAGCCTAGCAAAACATTACACTGAATAATATTAAATACTTGTTGTTACATTTCTAGCATTGAACAAGTCTCACTCAATAAACATTCCTCGAAATGGGTCAATGTTTTCAAAGGCTCCAGATGAAAGAATCTCACCGTTATATTGTATACTCTAACAGGAGTATGGGGATATGAATCAGGATGCTTGCTGATGTGTATATTTCCCCCGTGGCATTAGAGAAATGAATCTTAGAAACGCAGTCTTTCACACAAACTTGACAAAAAAAACCTAACAGGTCAATCGAGATTTGAGCATTTGTAAATTGACATGAATCACTCACAGCAGATATGAATTCAACCAGACACACCGCTGCAGAATAGTTGCTAATTATTGTTTACTTTGAGTCAGTCCCATGGAGAGAGTAAATACAGATGCCTCAAAAAGTTTTTATAAATGCGTTGCTAATTATTGTTTACAGTCCCCATGGTAGGAAACAACACACATTTGAACTCACACCAATGCGGATCATTTCTTCACAGACAGCTGTGTATACATGAAGTGACATAAATAGTTTAAAAGATTCCCATGGAGATACAGATCCAATGAAAGAGTCCCATGGAGATACAAATCCTATGTAAACAACACACCAGTTGTTTAAATGGTGCTAATTACTGTAGTGACATGGCATTTAAAATTACATTTTATAGTTTTGTACTGCAAATGTAGCTTTCAATTAACAAGTAATACTTTTCATAAAACTTAATTTAATTAGTTTTAATGTCCTTCAACTATATATAACCAGCAAGTATAGGTCATATTACTCTACAAAATTCTTGTTACTTAAGAATTTTGTACAGTAGTATGCCCTATACCTGCTGATCATATATATATATTTGATACAGTATTTGTAAATGTGAATGCAGCACCATCTCATAGCAAGCCCCATGAATGACTTGTATGTGTGTGAACAGTTACAAATACATAATCTTTTGTAGGTGCAGTCTATCCCATCAGGATTTGAGAAGTTAATCGAAACAGGGTTTGTGCATGGTAGGAATTTACAACACAGACATGCACGTTCAATCTGGGACAGTGTTTGTAAATGTGAATGCAGCTCACTTGTGAACAGTTACAATCGGTATGTAAATCTGCCATGACATTGAATTTAAAAAAAAGTATTTTCTTCCTATTGCCACATGTGTCGAGATCAATCCAGCCAAAAATAACAACCAGTGTCAAATAAATTACCAGCAACCTAAAATGTTTTTTTTTACTTGAAATGAAATATCAACCAGTTTTAGTTTCCAATCCAAAAAAAGTAAATTAGCAAGCCAGAATTCAAAACAGTTGCGTTTATCAACAAAAAAGCACCGTTTTGC
This sequence comes from Metellina segmentata, assembly GCA_947359465.1. Classification (NCBI taxonomy): domain Eukaryota; kingdom Metazoa; phylum Arthropoda; class Arachnida; order Araneae; family Tetragnathidae; genus Metellina; species Metellina segmentata. The sequence goes on from OX375875.1 coordinate 63,337,166, forward strand.
TTCAAATGTAAACAATACTTGGGAAAATGAAACCCTGATCCAATACAGATTTAACATGCACATGAATTTAGAAAAATGAAACAATGACTACAGATTTAACGTGCACCAGATTTAAACAATGAAACCATGACAGTTGTAAAGGCACAACCGATTGATTTGTACACTAGATTTGGGAAAATGAAACCCTGATCCTTTTCAAGAATCTAAACACAGTAACACCAAAAATGTTTGTCTGAAACCTTTTCCTAAAAAAAACTTTTCTGAAACCTTTTACTAAAAATACAGGAGACAGGTGCATGTTAAATCTGTTGTCTTGGATCAGGATTTCATTTTCCTAAAATTAAGGAGAAAGCTGCATGTTAAATCTGTTGTCTTGAGGTTATTCAATGGGATGTGGATAGTTCTCATGGGAACTGAAACCTGGTTGGGTGTATGTTACACGAGTTTTATACATGGCATGGAAAAGGGTTCTAGCAAGATATTCTATAGCAACCACAACTCATTTAAAAAGGTAACTAAAAATACATACCAACTTAGTGCAATGAATCACAAAGCATGCTCAAAGAACAGGTGCACATTCAATTTATTGTCATGGGATATGAATTCCATCCAAGGATCCTAGCTCAGGTGTTGTATGGATCTTTCATATGAGAACTGAAACATGGATTGGGTTTGAGAGAATAGCATGGGAAAATAAGTTGATACTGAAAAAAACAACCACTGATTGAGAACCAGATAAATCAGTCCAATAACACATCACAACGAATGAATACTAAATTGAGTTCAATGAGCATAATCAAATCTCACATGTCAAATAAACATTTAATCGGATCTTGTAACTAGAGAGAAATGAATGAATATCTCACCACTGCACACCAAAAAGTATATTCTAGCATGTCATAAAGATCGGAGCATCACAAAACAAATACAATAGATACTTTCAGGGCCATCAAATCTTATAAATAGGTATAAATGAGAAGCATTTGTGAATAATCAATGCAAAATCCATACCTTTATATCTTCCAGGAGTACGGGGATATGAATCAGGATGCTTGCTGCTGTGCATGAAAACATTACAAAAATGAATCACTCAAACACAGACTACACACAGTTGACAGAAAGCCCCAACAGGTCAATTTATCAATGGGACCATTGGGATTTGAGCATTTCATCCAATCACTCACAGCACATATGAATTCAACCAAACTGCAGGAAATTATTGTTTACTTTCTCCATGGAGATACAAATCCATCCCAAAAGTTTTATAAATTTGTTGCTAATTATTGTTCACAGTCCAAAATGGTAGGTAACAACCGGACACATACGACTTCCATCAACAATAGATGGGAGATCATATTGTTCCAAATGCATTTCCATTTGCCCCTTCCACTTACTCCAATTTCCAGCTCCTTCCACTTTGTCTATCTGTACCTTTAGATCAGCTATACTAGCGACTCGCTCTGCTAGGCCTAACTTAATAAAGTTCGCTTTCCTTTTCAAAAACTGCAGATTTACTTCACTTAGTTTTAAAACGTGATAAGCCCATAACCTGATACGATTATCAACAAATCAGGGTCATCAAACAAAACAGGAAAACTCAAGGGCTAAGAGAATAAGAATTTAATATGTAAACAAAATACATATTACACAAAAGAGAATAGAATGCATTAGTGAGAAGTTGTAGTTGTAGTTAATACAACAGGTATATAAGTTGAGTTGTAGCTCGTCTCTTTTCCAACAACATTGCCAAGTTCATTTCTCATTACAAGTCACCATAATATTTATAGGTTTCAAGTTGTATTTCAAAAACTTATCAGCATGCAGAAACGAAGGTTTTCCTGGATTTTAAATTCATCCATGTGTTCCCCAGGTCTTTAATAATAATGTCTAAATTACCATAGTGAAATTTAATCTGAATCTAATGGCATTTCATATTTAAAGAAATCTAAAAAAAACCCAGATTGCAGGTATATGAGCTTCTTTCTTCCACGCTATGCTTTCGCTATAAAACGGCCTGATCCATTGCAGTTGTAATTTAAATGACGTGTTTTTTTTTCCTTGATCAGTTTTTATTGTGTTTTCATTGCCTCTTGCCTAAATATTTATCAGGATGGAAATGTTTTGCTTTTTTCTCATGTTGCATTGCATTTCTGTGTCTATTTCTTCAATTTGTTGAGATGTATTTGGTATTCACTGATTTATATGAAAGCACTGGATTCAATGTTGACTATTTTAGAAGCAAGCATTTATAAAGGATGGCTTAGATTCAAATTAGTTTTGTTGCAGTGTTTGCATCCACTTTTAACATATATATGTCTGGAATTTTGTTGCTTTATTTCTCCTATACATTGAGCAAATATATTGTTCATTTGTGCCAGTATGATGCTTTTGAAAACAACTTTAATATAACCTTTCAGATATCCATCTGAGAAAGATAATTAGTGCTGAGTTGCGTGCTATGATTACACAAAGTCTTCTATCTAATAAAGAAAATATTGACTTGTGTGTAATAAAAACTGGTTTAATAAAACTTATAAAATCTTCATTGTTGCAATTTTTAACTTGCATTTTTGAATTAATGTTGAAGTTTCTTTCCAAGTTTCTAAAAATATAAACATGGATGACCCTAAATATTTGTCTCGGAACAGTTCTGTTATCGGTTTTTATGGTCAATTGGTGTCATTCTGTAAGACAATCTAATGAGGTTTTATACATGGCATGGAAAAGGATTTTAGCATAATATTCTATACCAACAACAACTCATTTAAAAAGGTAATTTGAAAAAATACCTACCAACATATGTGCAATGAATCACAAAGCATGCTTAAAGAACTGGTGCACATTAAGTTTATTGTCATGGGATATGAATTCCATCCAAGGATCCTAGCTTAGGTGTTGCCTGGTTCAATAGAATGTGGATCTTTCACATGGGAACTGAAACATGGATTGGGTGTGAGAGAATGGCATGGGAAAATAACTATATATTGAAAAATCAACAACTGATTGAGTTTTATGAAAAGGTAAATTTAAATCTTGAGACAAATTCATCCTCATGAAAGAAGGGTCAAACAGGTCAAATCAGTCCAATAACATATCATCACGAATGAATACTAAATTGAGTTCAAATAGCATAGTCTAATCTCACATGTCATATAAACATTTAATAGGATCTTGTAACTAGAGAGAAATGAATGAATATCTCACCACAGCACACCAAAAAGTATATTCTAGCATTTCATAAAGATCTGAGCATCACAAAACATATTCAATACATACTTTCAGTGCCATCATATCTTACAAAAAGGTAGAAATTAGAAGCAGTAGTGAATAATCAATGCAAAATCCAAACCTTTATATCTTCCAGGAGTACGGGGATATGAATCAGGACGCTTGCTGCTGTGCATGAAAACATTACAGAAATGAATCCTCAAACACAGTTGACAGAAAGCCCCAACAGGTCAATTTATCAAAGGGACCATTGGGATTTGAGGATTACATCCAATCACTCACAGCAGATATGAATTCAACCAAACTGCAAGAAATTATTGTTTACTTTCCCAATGGAGATACAAATCCACCCCAAAAGGTTTATAAATGCATTGCTAATTATTGTTTACAGTCCCAAATGGTAGGTAACGACACACAGTCCCCCATTCTGTCGGTGTAAAAAAAAAAAGTAAAAAACTTGATGATTGGATCCTTGTCTATTAGATTCATGTCAAGCGATGGCATCCCTCTCCATTAGAATCATGTTTCCGCGATGCACGTTAAATTTGTTATGGATTTCATATTTCTGGTGCACATTAAATCTGTTGTGGATTCATGCTTCCCAAATCTGGTATAACATACAGGTATAATCATTTCCTGAAAGCCACTCTGGTGCCATCTATAAAAGAAGCAACTGGGATTAGAAATCCCTGTTTTATTTATCCTGTCAGGATTTCTCCCAAACAATGAAAAGGTGTCATTTAAAAGCTTGAAAACACAATCCAAATAGGAGTTGATGCTCACTTTGTAGAAATCTTGTAACTTGCTGTAAGCTGTACGGGGATTTTAAACCTAATTGGCATATTTTTGCCTTCAGAAGAGAATACATGTTAAAATTTGTAGGATTTCATTTTCCGGTGCAGGATACAATTCCCTGGATATGGATAGCCCCATGAACATGTATTGTATAAGATGTAGATATTATATGTGGCAAGAAAATGATTGTTTCCCAAACCTATTCTCATGTGGTTTTCAATTTGGGATACAATTCACTGGATAAAATCCCCATGACGTGTGGCATAAAAATGATTTCAGTATATATACTTACAATGCCTTGGCAGAATTCACTGAAACAAGGAATTGAACAATTAAAAAAATATATATATAAATATATGAATATTTCCCATGGTATGAATAATTCAATAGCAGCTTGCAAAAAATTCGGACTACTCGTGTGTAAATACCATTACTTCAAGTGTGGCCAAGAAACAAACACTTTCTAATCTTATAGCAGAATTCTCGCTGATATGGGAACTGAAACACAATGGATGATGTCAGGTCATCCTGAAAGCACACTCGTACAGAGGGGCCTCAAACAGGTCGCAGTCTATCCGAGTGACCATCAGGATTTGAGAAGATTAAAAAATATCAGAGTATATGCTGAAAGACGTTCAATCTCCATCCAGTTTCCAAAGGACGATAGCATACATTAAAATGTTTTTGGCTTAATATATTTTATGATCTATTCTCACAAACAGCTGTTATGTTTCTCTCCTGCTTGAAAACACAATCTAAATACTTAACTCTACTTAATGAATAACCTATTGATTGTGAAAACAAATAATGGAACAGCCTAGCAAAACATTACACTGAATAATATTAAATACTTGTTGTTACATTTCTAGCATTGAACAAGTCTCACTCAATAAACATTCCTCGAAATGGGTCAATGTTTTCAAAGGCTCCAGATGAAAGAATCTCACCGTTATATTGTATACTCTAACAGGAGTATGGGGATATGAATCAGGATGCTTGCTGATGTGTATATTTCCCCCGTGGCATTAGAGAAATGAATCTTAGAAACGCAGTCTTTCACACAAACTTGACAAAAAAAACCTAACAGGTCAATCGAGATTTGAGCATTTGTAAATTGACATGAATCACTCACAGCAGATATGAATTCAACCAGACACACCGCTGCAGAATAGTTGCTAATTATTGTTTACTTTGAGTCAGTCCCATGGAGAGAGTAAATACAGATGCCTCAAAAAGTTTTTATAAATGCGTTGCTAATTATTGTTTACAGTCCCCATGGTAGGAAACAACACACATTTGAACTCACACCAATGCGGATCATTTCTTCACAGACAGCTGTGTATACATGAAGTGACATAAATAGTTTAAAAGATTCCCATGGAGATACAGATCCAATGAAAGAGTCCCATGGAGATACAAATCCTATGTAAACAACACACCAGTTGTTTAAATGGTGCTAATTACTGTAGTGACATGGCATTTAAAATTACATTTTATAGTTTTGTACTGCAAATGTAGCTTTCAATTAACAAGTAATACTTTTCATAAAACTTAATTTAATTAGTTTTAATGTCCTTCAACTATATATAACCAGCAAGTATAGGTCATATTACTCTACAAAATTCTTGTTACTTAAGAATTTTGTACAGTAGTATGCCCTATACCTGCTGATCATATATATATATTTGATACAGTATTTGTAAATGTGAATGCAGCACCATCTCATAGCAAGCCCCATGAATGACTTGTATGTGTGTGAACAGTTACAAATACATAATCTTTTGTAGGTGCAGTCTATCCCATCAGGATTTGAGAAGTTAATCGAAACAGGGTTTGTGCAGGGTAGGAATTTACAACACAGACATGCACGTTCAATCTGGGACAGTGTTTGTAAATGTGAATGCAGCTCACTTGTGAACAGTTACAATCGGTATGTAAATCTGCCATGACATTGAATTAAAAAAAAAAGTATTTTCTTCCTATTGCCACATGTGTCGAGATCAATCCAGCCAAAAATAACAACCAGTGTCAAATAAATTACCAGCAACCTAAAATGTTTTTTTTACTTGAAATGAAATATCAACCAGTTTTAGTTTCCAATCCAAAAAAAGTAAATTAGCAAGCCAGAATTCACAACAGTTGCGTTTATCAACAAAAAAGCACCGTTTTGCTTCAAATGTAAACAATACTTGGGAAAATGAAACCCTGATCCAATACAGATTTAACATGCACATGAATTTAGAAAAATGAAACAATGACTACAGATTTAACGTGCACCAGATTTAAACAATGAAACCATGACAGTTGTAAAAGCACAACCAATTGATTTGTACACTAGATTTGGGAAAATGAAACCCTGATCCTTTTCAAGAATCTAAACACAGTAACACCAAAAATGTTTGTCTGAAACCTTTTCCTAAAAAAAAACTTTTCTGAAACATTTTACTAAAAATACAGGAGACAGGTGCATGTTAAATCTGTTGTCTTGGATCAGGATTTAATTTTCCTAAAATTAAGGAGAAAGCCGCATGTTAAATCTGTTGTCTTGAGGTTATTCAATGGGATGTGGATAGTTCTCATGGGAACTGAAACCTGGTTGGGTGTATGTTACACGAGTTTTATACATGGCATGGAAAAGGGTTCTAGCAAGATATTCTATAGCAACCACAACTCATTTAAAAAGGTAACTAAAAATACATACCAACTTAGTGCAATGAATCACAAAGCATGCTCAAAGAACAGGTGCACATTCAATTTATTGTCATGGGATATGAATTCCATCCAAGGATCCTAGCTCAGGTGTTGTATGGATCTTTCATATGAGAACTGAAACATGGATTGGGTTTGAGAGAATAGCATGGGAAAATAAGTTGATACTGAAAAAAACAACCACTGATTGAGAACCAGATAAATCAGTCCAATAACACATCACAACGAATGAATACTAAATTGAGTTCAATGAGCATAATCAAATCTCACATGTCAAATAAACATTTAATCGGATCTTGTAACTAGAGAGAAATGAATGAATATCTCACCACTGCACACCAAAAAGTATATTCTAGCATGTCATAAAGATCGGAGCATCACAAAACAAATTCAATAGATACTTTCAGGGCCCTCAAATCTTATAAATAGGTATAAATGAGAAGCATTAGTGAATAATCAATGCAAAATCCATACCTTTATATCTTCCAGGAGTACGGGTATATGAATCAGGATGCTTGCTGCTGTGCATGAAAACATTACAAAAATGAATCACTCAAACACAGACTACACACAGTTGACAGAAAGCCCCAACAGGTCAATTTATCAATGGGACCATTGGGATTTGAGCATTTCATCCAATCACTCACAGCACATATGAATTCAACCAAACTGCAGGAAATTATTGTTTACTTTCCCCATGGAGATAAAAATCCATCCCAAAAGTTTTATAAATGTGTTGCTAATTATTGTTCCCAGTCCTAAATGGTAGGTAACAACATGACACATACGACTTCCATCAACAATAGATGTGAGATCATATTGTTCCAAATGCATTTTCATTTGCCCCTTCCACTTACTCCAATTTCCAGCTCCTTCCACTTTGTCTATCTGTACCTTTAGATCAGCTATACTAGTGACTGGCTCTGCTAGGCCTAACTTAATAAAGTTCGTTTTCCTTTTCAAAAACTGCAGATTTACTTCACGTAGTTTTAAAACGTGATAAGCCCATAACCTGATACGATTATCAACAAATAAGGGTCATCAAAAAGACAGGAAAACTCAAGGGCTAAGAGAATAAGCATTTAATATGTAAACAAAATACATATTACACAAAAGATGATGATGCTCTTTCTTTGGAGAAAAAGCAGGTTTTTGAGGCTTGGCTGCTTTGCCTTGTGCCTCTAGAAGAAAAAATGATACTTCAAGAATGAAAAAGATTTAGAAACGAGGATTAGAGTTTAAAAATAAGCATATGGCATTACAAATACTAAGTGAGAAATTTGAAAAAATATCATATAAAGAGTGTGGAATTTTCAAAGCGGAGAGAGTTTGAATTAGGTTATTTCGACCTTTTTGGAAAGTTGGACAGTGGAAAAGAATATGTTCCAAATCTTCATAGGTGTGACATCTGAGGCAATTAGGAGCGTCTGTAAGTTTGATTTTGTTTTTAATGGAATTTGTCATTAGGGTATTTGCTCGAAAGTTCTGAATGAGGGTTTCATCGTTTCTGTTTAGAGAGATTTTTTCGTACCACAGATTTGTAGGATTGATATGTGGAAAGTTATTGTTTCTATGGTAGCTTTTCCATAGGTTACATATTTTATTATGGTTGTCTTTTTTATAATGTTTTATGATGTCTTCAGGTGAAACACCTTCTGCAATGTTGAAAAGTTCAGCCTTCTTTGCTGCCTGATCAGCTTTTTCGTTAATTAGAATACCCTTATGTCCAGGGGTCCACACTAGTATGATGTTGTTGTATTGGCTTTTTTTACTTAGAATTTTATGAAGTTGCAGTATAATGCAGTTTGAGTATTTGTTAATGTTTTCTAGGCTGGATAGAACGCTGTAACTGTCGCTTATTACACGGGGGCGCCTTCTGGCCGAAAAGCGAGTTGCAGAAAGAGGCGTTTCCCCTTAGTATCGTGACGTACCGGCGGGAAAGTCCGACCCTGGCGCCACGACATTCCCCGCACATCTAAATCGGATTTCGTCTTGAATTGTTGAACTCACTGAAGATGTATCCGACCCCACACAACGGCGATTTTTGTTTTGATCAATAGCTAATAATATGAAGTATTTACACACGGAGGCTCATTAATGAAATGAGTACCATTTTTGAGAAAAACGCTACTGAAAAGTAAGAAAAACAGCAATCTCAGAGACCATTAACCACTCCCCCCTGCTGTTTTATTGGCCTTGTGGATTGGAACTCTCTGGGTTTGCGGTTTTACTAGGGGGGTTAGTGAAAGGGGATTGTAGATCATTCAACAGTGCAATTTCGGAAACATCTTTACGTTTCTCCTGGGGAAGGTCATTTTGACCACTTGTTTGGAATAGCTGGAACACGCTCAATCTCAAAACGTTCTGAGAAAAAAACTATAGTGATTTCTTATACACTTTAATCTACTATCGATACTTTCATCGAACATAATCCATTCAACAAATAAAGAGATTTCATATTTTTGTTCGATTTTTCAAAATATTCGACTTGCATTTTGAAAATAATGAAAATTCAAGTAAACGTTTTTAAATTCTTTGTGAGTTTGCGTAACCAAGAACTGGTCTAGTGTCGACGAGTTCACGGAATGCTAAAACAAACTTCTCTTTGGAAATGCGTAACACAGGTAACCATGCAACTACGAGAAGGTTATAAGAGCATTAGAAAAAATTTCTTTATCATAGCCCACCTTGTAGTGGCCGCGGTAACCTTGTTTGATAAGAGTCGCAGATTAGCAAACGGAGGGTTGCGAAATCCAACCAACTAAAAGACCGTCGTGAAGGTGGGGACTGGTGCACGTTAAATCTGCTTTGGCTATTGCAATATAATTACTATATTGCAAGTTTCTATTCATGGATCCATACTTATATATAATGCTCGAATCTCTCTATATTAAAAAAAAGTTCCCGCCGAAACCAGATTGAGTGAAACCAGATTAATACGAATTATTCAGATAGTTTCACTCTGCGAAAGGAATGTTGGTTTGCGAAGCAAACCAAATGGCATCTGTAAAAGGAGTGTTGGTTTGCGTAGCAAACCAAATGGGATTGCGTAGCAATCCCCGGGGGTTGACGAGCGTAAACGAGCAGGGGGCGGAGCCCCCTAGTTGATCTAAAAATAGTTTTCAAATGTTTTTTGCTTATTTCTATTAGTACATTCTTTTAGGGATATTTTGGAGTTTTTGTTGTATGCTGTTTTATATAAAGCTCTTTTTCAAAATATTCTTTCTACAAATAGTTTAACATGAATCTAATGATTAAAGAATATATTTCGAACATTATATATGGATCAAGTTCTTTCTGATACCAATTCAAATGAGAGAAAACAAATAATTTTACTTTCCATGCATTCCATTGCTTAGTCACAATTTTATATATTTTATACAGAAATATAGTGTTGATATTAATTGATTGTTTTAAAATTTAATTTGTGGATTATTGACGCGTATATTTTCTATGAATCTCTAAACAAGACTCCAATAACTAAATAGCACACACACGCACACGCACATACACACACACTTCAATGGAAACCCCTCGAAAGTCTAGTACTCCTCGCAATATATCTTAGCGATACTTAAGAAAAAAAAAAGAAACACACTGTGCTTCATTTCTATTCCTCTCTTCAATTAAAATGTTATCAATTAAAAAAAAATTAAAACACTTTCCTTTAAATCACATTAAGTATTCTGTGGAAATTGATAAACCCTTTCAAACTTAAAGTTACTTGTAGAATATTTCTTTCAGGTTTAAGAACTCTTCCTGCAGTTTGATTGAACAAAATTGTCATAAATACTATATAGTTTTGTTCCACAGTACTCGTGCACTTTTCAAACAATACTGTAGTTAATGATTTCCAATTTTGTTTAGTTGTCCTCTTATATTTCACACCCTGATTTTTTTTAAAGAATAAATCTTCTACGTAATCTGCAGATTGCAAACCGGTTATTTTAAATTAAAATAGGGTGTCTTTAATTGAGTGTTAATCGCGTTCAATGAATTAAATACATACTCAAATATGTGTAAACATACCTAAATTACTGCGCTAATTAAACGCAAGAACTTAGCTCATACCAATTGTAATCTATTTATATGATGCACAAAATATGCTATATTTTTTATTAAATAGAGCAATAAAATCAAATAAAAAAAAAATATTCTTTGTTTTCCAACGATTCTTATTTTAAAATTATATTAAATTTTATCAAAACTGAAACGAATACTACACTGTTGAACAGCTAACAATCGCCTTTCACGAAGCAAATCCCTTGAGGATATACAGATGCCTGGTAAAACCGCGAAACGAGGGAACCAGGGAGTCCAATTCACAAGGCCAATAAAACAGCAGGGGGGAGTGGTTAATGGACTTGGAGATTTCAGTTTTTCACACTTTTCAGCAACGTTTTACTCAAAAACGGTACTCATGTGGTTGATGTGCATTCTAGTGTAAATGCTTTAAATTATCAGCTATTGATTAAAACAAAAATCGTCGTTTTGTGGTGTAGGATTCGTCTCCAGCGAGTTTTACAATTCAAGACGAAATCCGATTCAGTTGTGTAGAAAACGTCGTGGCGCCAGGGTTGGACTTCCCCGCCGGTACGTCACGATCACTTTCGCGTTTAGAACGAGTTTCCGCTGTGAAGGAGCAAACCTATTCCCCTTCTATAAACCTTGCGCTTATTATAATGATATTTTGGTTTTTTTCAACCCAGTCTTGTATTGCTTTGAAAATTGCCATAGCTTCTATTGTGAAAATTGAGTTTAGGTTATTTACGGTGTAGCTTCGTTCTACGAATAATTTAGGAATGACAATTCCAAGTGAGCTATTAGAGTTGGTTTTTGACCCATCTGTCCCTATTATAATGTGGTTTGGTAAGGTTTTTAAAAAGTTTTCAAAAGAGGTTTGCAGTATTTTATCAGGAAGATTTTTATTTTGGAAGAGGAAGTTTTGAAGATAAATTTTGTAATTAAAATTAGAAGTGGGTGGGCACCAAGGAATGATGTCACTTTTTGTGATGCAGAGATCTTCGAAGCAATTAATCATACTTGCAGATATTGGTTTTTTTTTATTGGTCCAAGAAGCGTAAATAATAGAGGGTGGGTTGTAAAAGAGATCGTAAATTGGAGACCATTCTCTCAGGCTGATATGTTTAATGTAGAAGGTAGTTTTTAGTAAGTTGTGTCGTTGTTGGAGAGATGAAGCTTGAGTCTCGGAGTGTAGAATTTCTATGGGAGTGTATTTTGGTAAGCCAGTTGCGATTCTGAGCATGGAGTTGAAAATGGGGTTGATTTTTTTGTAATGTGAGGTTGAAGCAGTACTGAGAATGGGAGCTCCAAAATCTAATTGGCTGCGGATAGTAGTATTGCCTATTTGCAAAAGATGTTTGGTGCAAGCACCCCATCTCTTAGACGCAATGAATTTGAAAGCATTTAGGGTACGAGAAGATTTGGATTGTAGGTATTGAAAGTGGTTGTTCCAGGTCAGGTTCTTGTCAAAGATTAGGCCCAAGATTTTAAGTTTGTTTACTTCTGGAATGATAGTGTTATTTATTTTTATGTTGCATTTTTGGGAATTTTTATTCTGGGAAAAATTGATAATGTTGCATTTGTTTAAGCTGATGGTTAGTTTCCATTGGTTACACCAATTGTTAATGATTTTTATAGTTGTTTGGATTGCTTCTGTAGATTCAGTTAGAGATTTATTTTTGGTGTATATAAAAATATCGTCAGCATATATTAGGCATTTGACATGTGTAGGGATGTGTGCAAATAAATCATCAAGGAAAATAAGGAAGAGAAAAGGGCTGAGAATGCAACCTTGAGGTAGGCCTCGAGAGGTTTGTCTAGTATTTGAAAAGGTGTTACGCCATCTTACCTGGCAAGTTCTATGATTAAGAAAATTGAAAATCCAAAGGGCTATTTTTCCTGTGATACCTTTTTTTTGTAGTTTGGACATGAGCCCATCTATCCACACTGAATCATATGCTCCCTGTAAGTCGATGGAGGCGAAAACTATATGATTTTTTTGTTTTTTAGCAGTTAAGATGTCAGTGTGAATTTGGGTCAATAGAGTAATACAACTTCTATGTTGAAGAAAACCATGATTGTTTTTATTTATGTTTTTTTTATTGTAGTAAATGTCTTCTACGAGTCTATTGAGGATCATTCTTTCTAGGATTTTTGCAAAGGTGGAAGTTAGAGATATAGGCCTGTAAGAGGTTAAGTTTTGTGGATTTTTGTGTGGTTTAAGGATAGGAATGATGAGGGAGTGGGTCCAAGATATGGGGATCGAGCCAGTGTTAAAACTGGTGTTAAGAATTTTTAAAATATATTTCTGGATATTATCAGGAGATATTTTGATCATTGTAATGGTGACTTTGTCCATTCCAGGGGTTGATTTTCTTATTTGGGTGATGGCTTTAGCGAATTCATTCCAAGTAAATATGTTGTTGATTGAATTATTGTGGTAGTCAACAAAACTAAGGGGAAGGGGATCTAAGTATTCATCAGCAGTGTAAAGTTTATTAAAAAGGTTAGCTTGTTCTTGTGGGCAATGTATTTTCGTATTGTTTATTTGAATAATATTAAATGAATTTTTTTGTTGGTTGGAAGGATCTTTTAATCTTTGTAAGATTTTATAAATATTTTTGTCTTGGGCAACTGTTTTGCATGTAGTAAACCAAAATTTTTTTTTAAGTTTCTGAATTAAATCTTTTAATTTGTTTTTATATTTTTTATATTGGTCCCAGTCAGATGTGCTTAAGTTTGTTTTAGTTTTGGTAAGGTGTCGTCTGGCTTTGGCTCTTAGATAGCTGCATCTAGAGTTCCACCAGGGGGCTCTAGGTGGGGGAAGTTTTTTTAGAGATTGAGAATTCTCAATGGCTTTCTGGAAAAGGTCATTGAGAAGATAGGGATCATTTATATTTCTTTGATTATTGTTTAGAGTTTTGATGAAGTAGTTCCAATCAAAGTGGATCGAAAGATTTGGTCTATTGTTGTTTGGTTTGTGATACAAAAAATTTATGGGGAAATGGTCGCTCCCAAAATTATCTTGGTGAGCTTGCCAAGATGTAATTGGGGGACAGTTATTGGAAGTTAAAGTAAGGTCGATAGCAGATATGGCACCACTGTTGCTGATGTGGGTTGCAGTTTGGTGGTTGAGGATCATAAGGTTTTGGTTATTAATCCATTTCATCAGGTTTTTTCCACTGCTATTATCCTTGAAGCCCCAATTATGGTGTGTTGAATTGAAGTCACCTGCAATGATATAAAGGTTGTTGGGATCCAATCTGAGGTTGTCAAGCATCCCTACATTTTTTATTCCTTTCGGACAATAGATGTTAATGATGTGGAAAGTAATGTTGTTGAGGTGGACTTTCACTTCCTGGGATTCAAAATCCCGATTTTGTTCTTCCTTTACGAGTTGTGCACTTATATTTTGATCGATGGCTATTAGTAGTCCTCCTCCTCTAAAAGGACCAGGTCTGTCAAAACGAAAAATGTTTTTTTTGAAGAGAGTGAATCGGATGTCCGGTTTTAAAAAGGTTTCTTGTAGGATCAAAATGTTAGCTTGGCTGAAATATTTATTATGATTGAGGTCAAATCGGCGTGCTCTGGCACCCTGGCAGTTCCATTGAATACAGTTGAGATCAAACATGGTTGTAAGAAAAATAAGGAAATGAAATTCAAGAAAGAAGGTTGTGGCTGGAACTATTGGTATTCCATTTTGCCGTCTGTGATTGATAGGTCGAGTTGTGATTGTGAATGAGAAGTTTTTGTTTGTTTATTTTGGGACTGCAAAGTTTTTATATCTTCTCTGAAACGTTTTATAGTAGAGGTAATTTTGTTAGGATTTGTATTTGTAGTGTTTGGTAATAGATTTTTTTTTTCCCACTCTAGTTTTTGTTGTTCTTTAGTTTGTAGAGTTAGATCTTGAGTACTTTGTTGTATTTGGTTATTTTCTGGTATAGTTGTAGCATTATTTATAGTAGTATTTTCCTTTGTTTCATAGATGATATTTTCTTTTGGTATAATATTATTTTCGACCATTTGTGTCAAAATATACATTTGGTTTATTTGAATTTGTTCTATTATTGTTAAGATCGGTTTTAATGATTCGAGTATTATTTCTTTTATATCGTTGTTCTTTAATGTTTCCTTTTGTTCTATAGGTTGATTGTTAATTGGTTGTGTTACGGCCTTTGCATATGAAACTTTTAGTTTATTTTTGGCTTCAATATAAGATGTTAAGTTTTCGTTTTTGTATTTTAGTATCTCGGTTTCTGTTTTTCTAACTTCACAAGTTTCATCGTCTGCAGTGTGTGGTTTTTTACAGTTTTTGCAGCATTTTTTATTTGGGTTGGGGCATATGTTAGCGGGGTGGTCTTCAGAGCAGATTTTGCATTTTTGGTTTGATCTGCAGTTTTTATGTCCATGGCCAAAGACCCAGCAGTTTATGCACTGTCTGGGTTTTTCAATGAAGAGGTTTAGGTTATGTATCAGCATTCCGATATGAACTTTGTTTTTGATTTTAATTTGAGGGGTGGGTGTGCCAAATTTAATAGTTTTCAGGGGAATTTTTGTGTGATTGAAGTTTTTTTGAAATCGGGTTATATGCGAGATTCTTATTCCTTGTTCTTCTAAGTCTTCAATTATGTCCTCTATGTCTATTTCAGTTTCAATTCCATTAAGGATATATTGAGTTATTAGGTTATCGGTAGTAAGTTTGGTGTCAACTGTTGTGTTTAAAATCATTTTGATTTTAGTGGCTTCATGGGCGGTTTGTTTACCAAACACTGTTATGATAAAATTATTACTACGGGTGCGTCGGCATTCTGAAATATGTTGGTGAGATGAGAAGTGTTTATATATGTCTTTTTTAATTGTGTACGGGTTTTTGTGTTGAATTGTGTTTGATGGGCGGATAATGAAAGTGAAGATATTTTTTCCCTCATCACTGCAATAGTCGATAAGTTCGTTGTCTGATATGAGTTCATGTGTACCCGTTGGGTACGACGTATGGTCGTCACCCATTTATCGTTTTCTTTCGCTTCAGAGATTAGGTAAAGGAAAATACTACTTACCCAAGTAGTAGATACAGAAAAATCAAAGCCCTAGGGAAATTTCACTAGGGAAATAATAATATCAAAAGACCAAAGAACTAAGCAGCCTAAAGCCTTGAAGTCGAATCCAAAAATCTTGGAAAGCAAATTAAGTCGGAGCAGACAAGCGAGAATGACCTTTTACTACACAAAAGAGAATAGAATGCATTAGTGAGAAGTTGTAGTTGTAGTTAATACAACATGTATATAAGTTGAGTTGTAGCTCGTCTCTTTTCCAACAACATTGCCAAGTTCATTTCTCATTACAAGTCACCATAATATTTATAGGTTTCAAGTTGTATTTCAAAAACATATCAGCATGCAGAAACGAAGGTTTTCCTGGATTTTAAAATCATCCATGTGTTCCCCAGGTCTTTAATAATAATGTCTAAATTACCATAGTGAAATTTAATCTGAATCTAATGGCATTTCATATTTAAAGAAATCTAAAAAAAACCCAGATTGCAGGTATATGAGCTTCTTTCTTACACGCTATGCTTTCGCTATAAAACGGCCTGATCCATTGCAGTTGTAATTTAAATGACGTGTTTTTTTTTCCTTGATCAGTTTTTATTGTGTTTTCATTGCCTCTTGCCTAAATATTTATCAGGATGGAAATGTTTTGCTTTTTTCTCATGTTGCATTGCATTTCTGTGTCTATTTCTTCAATTTGTTGAGATGTATTTGGTATTCACTGATTTATATGAAAGCACTAGATTCAATGTTGACTATTTTAGAAGCAAGCATTTATAAAGGATGGCTTAGATTCAAATTAGTTTTGTTGCAGTGTTTGCATCCACTTTTAACATATATATGTCTGGAATTTTGTTGCTTTATTTCTCCTATACATTGAGCAAATATATTGTTCATTTGTGCCAGTATGATGCTTTTGAAAACAACTTTAATATAACCTTTCAGATATCCATCTGAGAAAGAAAATTAGTGCTGAGTTACGTGCTATGATTACACAAAGTCTTCTATCTAATAAAGAAAATATTGACTTGTGTGTAATAAAAACTGGTTTAATAAAACTTATAAAATCTTCATTGTTGCAATTTTTAACTTGCATTTTTGAATTAATGTTGAAGTTTCTTTCCAAGTTTCTAAAAATATAAACATGGATGACCCTAAATATTTGTCTCGGAACAGTTCTGTTATCGGTTTTTATGGTCAATTGGTGTCATTCTGTAAGACAATCTAATGAGGTTTTATACATGGCATGGAAAAGGATTTTAGCATAATATTCTATACCAACAACAACTCATTTAAAAAGGTAATTTGAAAATACATACCAACATATGTGCAATGAATCACAAAGCATGCTGAAAGAACTGGTGCACATTAAGTTTATTGTCATGGGATATGAATTCCATCCAAGGATCCTAGCTTAGGTGTTGCCTGGTTCAATAGAATGTGGATCCTTCACATGGGAACTGAAACATGGATTGGGTGTGAGAGAATGGCATGGGAAAATAACTATATATTGAAAAATCAACAACTGATTGAGTTTTATGAAAAGGTAAAAATTTAAATCTTGAGACAAATTCATCCTCATTAAAGAAGGGTCAAACAGGTCAGTCGATCAAAGTGACTATCAGAATTTGAGCATTTCTAATGTGAACACAGGAATTCACCTATACAAATCTTGCCGCAAGCCCCTTCTGGGTTCGTCAACAAAAACCATATAAATCAGTCCAATAACATATCATCACAAATGAATACTAAATTGAGTTCAAATAGCATAGTCTAATCTCACATGTCATATAAACATTTAATAGGATCTTGTAACTAGAGAGAAATGAATGAATATCTAACCACAGCACACCAAAAAGTATATTCTAGCATTTCATAAAGATCTGAGCATCACAAAACATATTCAATACATACTTTCAGTGCCATCATATCTTATAAAAAGTTAGAAATTAGAAGCATTAGTGAATAATCAATGCAAAATCCAAACCTTTATATCTTCCAGGAGTACGGGGATATGAATCAGGACGCTTGCTGCTGTGCATGAAAACATTACAGAAATGAATCCTCAAACACAGTTGACAGAAAGCCCCAACAGGTCAATTTATCAAAGGGACCATTGGGATTTGAGGATTACATCCAATCACTCACAGCAGATATGAATTCAACCAAACTGCAAGAAATTATTGTTTACTTTCCCCATGGAGATACAAATCCACCCCAAAAGGTTTATAAATGCATTGCTAATTATTGTTTACAGTCCCAAATGGTAGGTAACAACACACAGTCCCCCATTCTGTCGGTGTAAAAAAAAAAATAAAAAACTTGATGATTGGATCCTTGTCTATTAGATTCATGTCAAGCGATGGCATCCCTCTCCATTAGAATCATGTTTCCGCGATGCACGTTAAATTTGTTATGGATTTCATATTTCTGGTGCACATTAAATCTGTTGTGGATTCATGCTTCCCAAATCTGGTATAACATACAGGTATAATCATTTCCTGAAAGCCACTCTGGTGCCATCTATAAAAGAAGCAACTGGGATTAGAAATCCCTGTTTTATTTATCCTGTCAGGATTTCTCCCAAACAATGAAAAGGTGTCATTTAAAAGCTTGAAAACACAATCCAAATAGGAGTTGATGCTCACTTTGTAGAAATCTTGTAACTTGCTGTAAGCTGTATGGGGATTTTAAACCTAATTGGCATATTTTTGCCTTCAGAAGAGAATACATGTTAAAATTTGTAGGATTTCATTTTCCGGTGCAGGATACAATTCCCTGGATATGGATAGCCCCATGAACATGTATTGTATAAGATGTAGATATTATGTGTGGCAAGAAAATGATTGTTTCCCAAACCTATTCTCATGTGGTTTTCAATTTGGGATACAATTCACTGGATAAAATCCCCATGACGTGTGGCATAAAAATGATTTCAGTATATATACTTACAATGCCTTGGCAGAATTCACTGAAACAAGGAATTGAACAATTAAAAAAATATATATATAAATATATGAATATTTCCCATGGTATGAATAATTCAATAGCAGCTTGCAAAAAATTCGGACTACTCGTGTGTAAATACCATTACTTCAAGTGTGACCAAGAAACAAACACTTTCTAATCTTATAGCAGAATTCTCGCTGATATGGGAACTGAAACACAATGGATGATGTCAGGTCATCCTGAAAGCACACTCGTACAGAGGGGCCTCAAACAGGTCGCAGTCTATCCGAGTGACCATCAGGATTTAAGAAGATTAAAAAATATCAGAGTATATGCTGAAAGACGTTCAATCTCCATCCAGTTTCCAAAGGACGATAGCATACATTAAAATGTTTTTGGCTTAATATATTTTATGATCTATTCTCACAAACAGCTGTTATGTTTCTCTCCTGCTTGAAAACACAATCTAAATACTTAACTCTACTTAATGAATAACCTATTGATTGTGAAAACAAATAATGGAACAGCCTAGCAAAACATTACACTGAATAATATTAAATACTTGTTGTTACATTTCTAGCATTGAACAAGTCTCACTCAATAAACATTCCTCGAAATGGGTCAATGTTTTCAAAGGCTCCAGATGAAAGAATCTCACCGTTATATTGTATACTCTAACAGGAGTATGGGGATATGAATCAGGATGCTTGCTGATGTGTATATTTCCCCCGTGGAATTAGAGAAATGAATCTTAGAAACGCAGTCTTTCACACAAACTTGACAAAAAAAACCTAACAGGTCAATCGAGATTTGAGCATTTGTAAATTGACATGAATCACTCACAGCAGATATGAATTCAACCAGACACACCGCTGCAGAATAGTTGCTAATTATTGTTTACTTTGAGTCAGTCCCATGGAGAGAGTAAATACAGATGCCTCAAAAAGTTTTTATAAATGCGTTGCTAATTATTGTTTACAGTCCCCATGGTAGGAAACAACACACATTTGAACTCACACCAATGCGGATCATTTCTTCACAGACAGCTGTGTATACATGAAGTGACATAAATAGTTTAAAAGATTCCCATGGAGATACAGATCCAATGAAAGAGTCCCATAGAGATACAAATCCTATGTAAACAACACACCAGTTGTTTAAATGGTGCTAATTACTGTAGTGACATGGCATTTAAAATTACATTTTATAGTTTTGTACTGCAAATGTAGCTTTCAATTAACAAGTAATACTTTTCATAAAACTTAATTTAATTAGTTTTAATGTCCTTCAACTATATATAACCAGCAAGTATAGGTCATATTACTCTACAAAATTCTTGTTACTTAAGACTTTTGTACAGTAGTATGCCCTATACCTGCTGATCATATATATATATATATATTTGATACAGTATTTGTAAATGTGAATGCAGCACCATCTCATAGCAAGCCCCATGAATGACTTGTATGTGTGTGAACAGTTACAAATACATAATGTTTTGTAGGTGCAGTCTATCCCATCAGGATTTGAGAAGTTAATCGAAACAGGGTTTGTGCAGGGTAGGAATTTACAACACAGACATGCACGTTCAATCTGGGACAGTGTTTGTAAATGTGAATGCAGCTCACTTGTGAACAGTTACAATCGGTATGTAAATCTGCCATGACATTGAATTAAAAAAAAAAGTATTTTCTTCCTATTGCCACATGTGTCGAGATCAATCCAGCCAAAAATAACAACCAGTGTCAAATAAATTACCAGCAACCTAAAATGTTTTTTTTTACTTGAAATGAAATATCAACCAGTTTTAGTTTCCAATCCAAAAAAAGTAAATTAGCAAGCCAGAATTCACAACAGTTGCGTTTATCAACAAAAAAGCACCGTTTTGCTTCAAATGTAAACAATACTTGGGAAAATGAAACCCTGATCCAATACAGATTTAACATGCACATGAATTTAGAAAAATGAAACAATGACTACAGATTTAACGTGCACCAGATTTAAACAATGAAACCATGACAGTTGTAAAGGCACAACCAATTGATTTGTACACTAGATTTGGGAAAATGAAACCCTGATCCTTTTCAAGAATCTAAACACAGTAACACCAAAAATGTTTGTCTGAAACCTTTTCCTAAAAAAAAACTTTTCTGAAACCTTTTACTAAAAATACAGGAGACAGGTGCATGTTAAATCTGTTGTCTTGGATCAGGATTTAATTTTCCTAAAATTAAGGAGAAAGCTGCATGTTAAATCTGTTGTCTTGAGGTTATTCAATGGGATGTGGATAGTTCTCATGGGAACTGAAACCTGGTTGGGTGTATGTTACACGAGTTTTATACATGGCATGGAAAAGGGTTCTAGCAAGATATTCTATAGCAACCACAACTCATTTAAAAAGGTAACTAAAAATACATACCAACTTAGTGCAATGAATCACAAAGCATGCTCAAAGAACAGGTGCACATTCAATTTATTGTCATGGGATATGAATTCCATCCAAGGATCCTAGCTCAGGTGTTGTATGGATCTTTCATATGAGAACTGAAACATGGATTGGGTTTGAGAGAATAGCATGGGAAAATAAGTTGATACTGAAAAAAACAACCACTGATTGAGAACCAGATAAATCAGTCCAATAACACATCACAACGAATGAATACTAAATTGAGTTCAATGAGCATAATCAAATCTCACATGTCAAATAAACATTTAATCGGATCTTGTAACTAGAGAGAAATGAATGAATATCTCACCACTGCACACCAAAAAGTATATTCTAGCATGTCATAAAGATCGGAGCATCACAAAACAAATTCAATAGATACTTTCAGGGCCCTCAAATCTTATAAATAGGTATAAATGAGAAGCATTAGTGAATAATCAATGCAAAATCCATACCTTTATATCTTCCAGGAGTACGGGTATATGAATCAGGATGCTTGCTGCTGTGCATGAAAACATTACAAAAATGAATCACTCAAACACAGACTACACACAGTTGACAGAAAGCCCCAACAGGTCAATTTATCAATGGGACCATTGGGATTTGAGCATTTCATCCAATCACTCACAGCACATATGAATTCAACCAAACTGCAGGAAATTATTGTTTACTTTCTCCATGGAGATACAAATCCATCCCAAAAGTTTTATAAATGTGTTGCTAATTATTGTTCACAGTCCAAAATGGTAGGTAACAACCGGACACATACGACTTCCATCAACAATAGATGGGAGATCATATTGTTCCAAATGCATTTCCATTTGCCCCTTCCACTTACTCCAATTTCCAGCTCCTTCCACTTTGTCTATCTGTACCTTTAGATCAGCTATACTAGCGACTCGCTCTGCTAGGCCTAACTTAATAAAGTTCGTTTTCCTTTTCAAAAACTGCAGATTTACTTCACTTAGTTTTAAAACGTGATAAGCCCATAACCTGATACGATTATCAACAAATCAGGGTCATCAAACAAAACAGGAAAACTCAAGGGCTAAGAGAATAAGAATTTAATATGTAAACAAAATACATATTACACAAAAGAGAATAGAATGCATTAGTGAGAAGTTGTAGTTGTAGTTAATACAACATGTATATAAGTTGAGTTGTAGCTCGTCTCTTTTCCAACAACATTGCCAAGTTCATTTCTCATTACAAGTCACCATAATATTTATAGGTTTCAAGTTGTATTTCAAAAACATATCAGCATGCAGAAACGAAGGTTTTCCTGGATTTTAAAATCATCCATGTGTTCCCCAGGTCTTTAATAATAATGTCTAAATTACCATAGTGAAATTTAATCTGAATCTAATGGCATTTCATATTTAAAGAAATCTAAAAAAAACCCAGATTGCAGGTATATGAGCTTCTTTCTTACACGCTATGCTTTCGCTATAAAACGGCCTGATCCATTGCAGTTGTAATTTAAATGACGTGTTTTTTTTTCCTTGATCAGTTTTTATTGTGTTTTCATTGCCTCTTGCCTAAATATTTATCAGGATGGAAATGTTTTGCTTTTTTCTCATGTTGCATTGCATTTCTGTGTCTATTTCTTCAATTTGTTGAGATGTATTTGGTATTCACTGATTTATATGAAAGCACTAGATTCAATGTTGACTATTTTAGAAGCAAGCATTTATAAAGGATGGCTTAGATTCAAATTAGTTTTGTTGCAGTGTTTGCATCCACTTTTAACATATATATGTCTGGAATTTTGTTGCTTTATTTCTCCTATACATTGAGCAAATATATTGTTCATTTGTGCCAGTATGATGCTTTTGAAAACAACTTTAATATAACCTTTCAGATATCCATCTGAGAAAGAAAATTAGTGCTGAGTTACGTGCTATGATTACACAAAGTCTTCTATCTAATAAAGAAAATATTGACTTGTGTGTAATAAAAACTGGTTTAATAAAACTTATAAAATCTTCATTGTTGCAATTTTTAACTTGCATTTTTGAATTAATGTTGAAGTTTCTTTCCAAGTTTCTAAAAATATAAACATGGATGACCCTAAATATTTGTCTCGGAACAGTTCTGTTATCGGTTTTTATGGTCAATTGGTGTCATTCTGTAAGACATTCTAATGAGGTTTTATACATGGCATGGAAAAGGATTTTAGCATAATATTCTATACCAACAACAACTCATTTAAAAAGGTAATTTGAAAATACATACCAACATATGTGCAATGAATCACAAAGCATGCTGAAAGAACTGGTGCACATTAAGTTTATTGTCATGGGATATGAATTCCATCCAAGGATCCTAGCTTAGGTGTTGCCTGGTTCAATAGAATGTGGATCTTTCACATGGGAACTGAAACATGGATTGGGTGTGAGAGAATGGCATGGGAAAATAACTATATATTGAAAAATCAACAACTGATTGAGTTTTATGAAAAGGTAAATTTAAATCTTGAGACAAATTCATCCTCATTAAAGAAGGGTCAAACAGGTCAGTCGATCAAAGTGACCATCAGAATTTGAGCATTTCTAATGTGAACACAGGAATTCACCTATACAAATCTTGCCGCAAGCCCCTTCTGGGTTCGTCAACAAAAACCATATAAATCAGTCCAATAACATATCATCACGAATGAATACTAAATTGAGTTCAAATAGCATAGTCTAATCTCACATGTCATATAAACATTTAATAGGATCTTGTAACTAGAGAGAAATGAATGAATATCTAACCACAGCACACCAAAAAGTATATTCTAGCATTTCATAAAGATCTGAGCATCACAAAACATATTCAATACATACTTTCAGTGCCATCATATCTTATAAAAAGTTAGAAATTAGAAGCATTAGTGAATAATCAATGCAAAATCCAAACTTTTATATCTTCCAGGAGTACGGGGATATGAATCAGGACGCTTGCTGCTGTGCATGAAAACATTACAGAAATGAATCCTCAAACACAGTTGACAGAAAGCCCCAACAGGTCAATTTATCAAAGGGACCATTGGGATTTGAGGATTACATCCAATCACTCACAGCAGATATGAATTCAACCAAACTGCAAGAAATTATTGTTTACTTTCCCCATGGAGATACAAATCCACCCCAAAAGGTTTATAAATGCATTGCTAATTATTGTTTACAGTCCCAAATGGTAGGTAACGACACACAGTCCCCCATTCTGTCGGTGTAAAAAAAAAAAGTAAAAAACTTGATGATTGGATCCTTGTCTATTAGATTCATGTCAAGCGATGGCATCCCTCTCCATTAGAATCATGTTTCCGCGATGCACGTTAAATTTGTTATGGATTTCATATTTCTGGTGCACATTAAATCTGTTGTGGATTCATGCTTCCCAAATCTGGTATAACATACAGGTATAATCATTTCCTGAAAGCCACTCTGGTGCCATCTATAAAAGAAGCAACTGGGATTAGAAATCCCTGTTTTATTTATCCTGTCAGGATTTCTCCCAAACAATGAAAAGGTGTCATTTAAAAGCTTGAAAACACAATCCAAATAGGAGTTGATGCTCACTTTGTAGAAATCTTGTAACTTGCTGTAAGCTGTATGGGGATTTTAAACCTAATTGGCATATTTTTGCCTTCAGAAGAGAATACATGTTAAAATTTGTAGGATTTCATTTTCCGGTGCAGGATACAATTCCCTGGATATGGATAGCCCCATGAACATGTATTGTATAAGATGTAGATATTATGTGTGGCAAGAAAATGATTGTTTCCCAAACCTATTCTCATGTGGTTTTCAATTTGGGATACAATTCACTGGATAAAATCCCCATGACGTGTGGCATAAAAATGATTTCAGTATATATACTTACAATGCCTTGGCAGAATTCACTGAAACAAGGAATTGAACAATTAAATGGTAGGTATTTCACTCACAGCACATATGAATTCAACCAAACTGCAGGAAATTATTGTTTACTTTCTCCATGGAGATACAAATCTATCCCAAAAGTTTTATAAATGTGTTGCTAATTATTGTTCACAGTCCAAAATGGTAGGTAACAACCGGACACATACGACTTCCATCAACAATAGATGGGAGATCATATTGTTCCAAATGCATTTCCATTTGCCCCTTCCACTTACTCCAATTTCCAGCTCCTTCCACTTTGTCTATCTGTACCTTTAGATCAGCTATACTAGCGACTCGCTCTGCTAGGCCTAACTTAATAAAGTTCGTTTTCCTTTTCAAAAACTGCAGATTTACTTCACTTAGTTTTAAAACGTGATAAGCCCATAACCTGATACGATTATCAACAAATCAGGGTCATCAAACAAAACAGGAAAACTCAAGGGCTAAGAGAATAAGAATTTAATATGTAAACAAAATACATATTACACAAAAGAGAATAGAATGCATTAGTGAGAAGTTGTAGTTGTAGTTAATACAACAGGTATATAAGTTGAGTTGTAGCTCGTCTCTTTTCCAACAACATTGCCAAGTTCATTTCTCATTACAAGTCACCATAATATTTATAGGTTTCAAGTTGTATTTCAAAAACATATCAGCATGCAGAAACGAAGGTTTTCCTGGATTTTAAAATCATCCATGTGTTCCCCAGGTCTTTAATAATAATGTCTAAATTACCATAGTGAAATTTAATCTGAATCTAATGGCATTTCATATTTAAAGAAATCTAAAAAAAACCCAGATTGCAGGTATATGAGCTTCTTTCTTCCACGCTATGCTTTCGCTATAAAACGGCCTGATCCATTGCAGTTGTAATTTAAATGACGTGTTTTTTTTCCTTGATCAGTTTTTATTGTGTTTTCATTGCCTCTTGCCTAAATATTTATCAGGATGGAAATGTTTTGCTTTTTTCTCATGTTGCATTGCATTTCTGTGTCTATTTCTTCAATTTGTTGAGATGTATTTGGTATTCACTGATTTATATGAAAGCACTAGATTCAATGTTGACTATTTTAGAAGCAAGCATTTATAAAGGATGGCTTAGATTCAAATTAGTTTTGTTGCAGTGTTTGCATCCACTTTTAACATATATATGTCTGGAATTTTGTTGCTTTATTTCTCCTATACATTGAGCAAATATATTGTTCATTTGTGCCAGTATGATGCTTTTGAAAACAACTTTAATATAACCTTTCAGATATCCATCTGAGAAAGAAAATTAGTGCTGAGTTGCGTGCTATGTTTACACAAAGTCTTCTATCTAATAAAGAAAATATTGACTTGTGTGTAATAAAAACTGGTTTAATAAAACTTATAAATCTTCATTGTTGCAATTTTTAACTTGCATTTTTGAATTAATGTTGAAGTTTCTTTCCAAGTTTCTAAAAATATAAACATGGATGACCCTAAATATTTGTCTCGGAACAGTTCTGTTATCGGTTTTTATGGTCAATTGGTGTCATTCTGTAAGACAATCTAATGAGGTTTTATACATGGCATGGAAAAGGATTTTAGCATAATATTCTATACCAACAACAACTCATTTAAAAAGGTAATTTGAAAATACATACCAACATATGTGCAATGAATCACAAAGCATGCTGAAAGAACTGGTGCACATTAAGTTTATTGTCATGGGATATGAATTCCATCCAAGGATCCTAGCTTAGGTGTTGCCTGGTTCAATAGAATGTGGATCTTTCACATGGGAACTGAAACATGGATTGGGTGTGAGAGAATGGCATGGGAAAATAACTATATATTGAAAAATCAACAACTGATTGAGTTTTATGAAAAGGTAAATTTAAACGTTGAGACAAATTCATCCTCATTAAAGAAGGGTCAAACAGGTCAGTCGATCAAAGTGACCATCAGAATTTGAGCATTTCTAATGTGAACACAGGAATTCACCTATACAAATCTTGCCGCAAGCCCCTTCTGGGTTCGTCAACAAAAACCATATAAATCAGTCCAATAACATATCATCACGAATGAATACTAAATTGAGTTCAAATAGCATAGTCTAATCTCACATGTCATATAAACATTTAATAGGATCTTGTAACTAGAGAGAAATGAATGAATATCTAACCACAGCACACCAAAAAGTATATTCTAGCATTTCATAAAGATCTGAGCATCACAAAACATATTCAATACATACTTTCAGTGCCATCATATCTTATAAAAAGGTAGAAATTAGAAGCATTAGTGAATAATCAATGCAAAATCCAAACCTTTATATCTTCCAGGAGTACGGGGATATGAATCAGGACGCTTGCTGCTGTGCATGAAAACATTACAGAAATGAATCCTCAAACACAGTTGACAGAAAGCCCCAACAGGTCAATTTATCAAAGGGACCATTGGGATTTGAGGATTACATCCAATCACTCACAGCAGATATGAATTCAACCAAACTGCAAGAAATTATTGTTTACTTTCCCCATGGAGATACAAATCCACCCCAAAAGGTTTATAAATGCATTGCTAATTATTGTTTACAGTCCCAAATGGTAGGTAACGACATACAGTCCCCCATTCTGTCGGTGTAAAAAAAAAAAGTAAAAAACTTGATGATTGGATCCTTGTCTATTAGATTCATGTCAAGCGATGGCATCCCTCTCCATTAGAATCATGTTTCCGCGATGCACGTTAAATTTGTTATGGATTTCATATTTCTGGTGCACATTAAATCTGTTGTGGATTCATGCTTCCCAAATCTGGTATAACATACAGGTATAATCATTTCCTGAAAGCCACTCTGGTGCCATCTATAAAAGAAGCAACTGGGATTAGAAATCCCTGTTTTATTTATCCTGTCAGGATTTCTCCCAAACAATGAAAAGGTGTCATTTAAAAGCTTGAAAACACAATCCAAATAGGAGTTGATGCTCACTTTGTAGAAATCTTGTAACTTGCTGTAAGCTGTATGGGGATTTTAAACCTAATTGGCATATTTTTGCCTTCAGAAGAGAATACATGTTAAAATTTGTAGGATTTCATTTTCCGGTGCAGGATACAATTCCCTGGATATGGATAGCCCCATGAACATGTATTGTATAAGATGTAGATATTATGTGTGGCAAGAAAATGATTGTTTCCCAAACCTATTCTCATGTGGTTTTCAATTTGGGATACAATTCACTGGATAAAATCCCCATGACGTGTGGCATAAAAATGATTTCAGTATATATACTTACAATGCCTTGGCAGAATTCACTGAAACAAGGAATTGAACAATTAAATGGTAGGTATTTCACTCACAGCACATATGAATTCAACCAAACTGCAGGAAATTATTGTTTACTTTCTCCATGGATATACAAATCCATCCCAAAAGTTTTATAAATGTGTTGCTAATTATTGTTCACAGTCCAAAATGGTAGGTAACAACCGGACACATACGACTTCCATCAACAATAGATGGGAGATCATATTGTTCCAAATGCATTTCCATTTGCCCCTTCCACTTACTCCAATTTCCAGCTCCTTCCACTTTGTCTATCTGTACCTTTAGATCAGCTATACTAGCGACTCGCTCTGCTAGGCCTAACTTAATAAAGTTCGTTTTCCTTTTCAAAAACTGCAGATTTACTTCACTTAGTTTTAAAACGTGATAAGCCCATAACCTGATACGATTATCAACAAATCAGGGTCATCAAACAAAACAGGAAAACTCAAGGGCTAAGAGAATAAGAATTTAATATGTAAACAAAATACATATTACACAAAAGAGAATAGAATGCATTAGTGAGAAGTTGTAGTTGTAGTTAATACAACAGGTATATAAGTTGAGTTGTAGCTCGTCTCTTTTCCAACAACATTGCCAAGTTCATTTCTCATTACAAGTCACCATAATATTTATAGGTTTCAAGTTGTATTTCAAAAACATATCAGCATGCAGAAACGAAGGTTTTCCTGGATTTTAAAATCATCCATGTGTTCCCCAGGTCTTTAATAATAATGTCTAAATTACCATAGTGAAATTTAATCTGAATCTAATGGCATTTCATATTTAAAGAAATCTAAAAAAAACCCAGATTGCAGGTATATGAGCTTCTTTCTTACACGCTATGCTTTCGCTATAAAACGGCCTGATCCATTGCAGTTGTAATTTAAATGACGTGTTTTTTTTTCCTTGATCAGTTTTTATTGTGTTTTCATTGCCTCTTGCCTAAATATTTATCAGGATGGAAATGTTTTGCTTTTTTCTCATGTTGCATTGCATTTCTGTGTCTATTTCTTCAATTTGTTGAGATGTATTTGGTATTCACTGATTTATATGAAAGCACTAGATTCAATGTTGACTATTTTAGAAGCAAGCATTTATAAAGGATGGCTTAGATTCAAATTAGTTTTGTTGCAGTGTTTGCATCCACTTTTAACATATATATGTCTGGAATTTTGTTGCTTTATTTCTCCTATACATTGAGCAAATATATTGTTCATTTGTGCCAGTATGATGCTTTTGAAAACAACTTTAATATAACCTTTCAGATATCCATCTGAGAAAGAAAATTAGTGCTGAGTTACGTGCTATGACTACACAAAGTCTTCTATCTAATAAAGAAAATATTGACTTGTGTAATAAAAACTGGTTTAATAAAACTTATAAAATCTTCATTGTTGCAATTTTTAACTTGCATTTTTGAATTAATGTTGAAGTTTCTTTCCAAGTTTCTAAAAATATAAACATGGATGACCCTAAATATTTGTCTCGGAACAGTTCTGTTATCGGTTTTTATGGTCAATTGGTGTCATTCTGTAAGACATTCTAATGAGGTTTTATACATGGCATGGAAAAGGATTTTAGCATAATATTCTATACCAACAACAACTCATTTAAAAAGGTAATTTGAAAATACATACCAACATATGTGCAATGAATCACAAAGCATGCTGAAAGAACTGGTGCACATTAAGTTTATTGTCATGGGATATGAATTCCATCCAAGGATCCTAGCTTAGGTGTTGCCTGGTTCAATAGAATGTGGATCTTTCACATGGGAACTGAAACATGGATTGGGTGTGAGAGAATGGCATGGGAAAATAACTATATATTGAAAAATCAACAACTGATTGAGTTTTATGAAAAGGTAAATTTAAATCTTGAGACAAATTCATCCTCATTAAAGAAGGGTCAAACAGGTCAGTCGATCAAAGTGACCATCAGAATTTGAGCATTTCTAATGTGAACACAGGAATTCACCTATACAAATCTTGCCGCAAGCCCCTTCTGGGTTCGTCAACAAAAACCATATAAATCAGTCCAATAACATATCATCACGAATGAATACTAAATTGAGTTCAAATAGCATAGTCTAATCTCACATGTCATATAAACATTTAATAGGATCTTGTAACTAGAGAGAAATGAATGAATATCTAACCACAGCACACCAAAAAGTATATTCTAGCATTTCATAAAGATCTGAGCATCACAAAACATATTCAATACATACTTTCAGTGCCATAATATCTTATAAAAAGTTAGAAATTAGAAGCATTAGTGAATAATCAATGCAAAATCCAAACCTTTATATCTTCCAGGAGTACGGGGATATGAATCAGGACGCTTGCTGCTGTGCATGAAAACATTACAGAAATGAATCCTCAAACACAGTTGACAGAAAGCCCCAACAGGTCAATTTATCAAAGGGACCATTGGGATTTGAGGATTACATCCAATCACTCACAGCAGATATGAATTCAACCAAACTGCAAGAAATTATTGTTTACTTTCCCCATGGAGATACAAATCCACCCCAAAAGGTTTATAAATGCATTGCTAATTATTGTTTACAGTCCCAAATGGTAGGTAACGACACACAGTCCCCCATTCTGTCGGTGTAAAAAAAAAAAGTAAAAAACTTGATGATTGGATCCTTGTCTATTAGATTCATGTCAAGCGATGGCATCCCTCTCCATTAGAATCACGTTTCCGCGATGCACGTTAAATTTGTTATGGATTTCATATTTCTGGTGCACATTAAATCTGTTGTGGATTCATGCTTCCCAAATCTGGTATAACATACAGGTATAATCATTTCCTGAAAGCCACTCTGGTGCCATCTATAAAAGAAGCAACTGGGATTAGAAATCCCTGTTTTATTTATCCTGTCAGGATTTCTCCCAAACAATGAAAAGGTGTCATTTAAAAGCTTGAAAACACAATCCAAATAGGAGTTGATGCTCACTTTGTAGAAATCTTGTAACTTGCTGTAAGCTGTATGGGGATTTTAAACCTAATTGGCATATTTTTGCCTTCAGAAGAGAATACATGTTAAAATTTGTAGGATTTCATTTTCCGGTGCAGGATACAATTCCCTGGATATGGATAGCCCCATGAACATGTATTGTATAAGATGTAGATATTATGTGTGGCAAGAAAATGATTGTTTCCCAAACCTATTCTCATGTGGTTTTCAATTTGGGATACAATTCACTGGATAAAATCCCCATGACGTGTGGCATAAAAATGATTTCAGTATATATACTTACAATGCCTTGGCAGAATTCACTGAAACAAGGAATTGAACAATTAAATGGTAGGTATTTCACTCACAGCACATATGAATTCAACCAAACTGCAGGAAATTATTGTTTACTTTCTCCATGGATATACAAATCCATCCCAAAAGTTTTATAAATGTGTTGCTAATTATTGTTCACAGTCCAAAATGGTAGGTAACAACCGGACACATACGACTTCCATCAACAATAGATGGGAGATCATATTGTTCCAAATGCATTTCCATTTGCCCCTTCCACTTACTCCAATTTCCAGCTCCTTCCACTTTGTCTATCTGTACCTTTAGATCAGCTATACTAGCGACTCGCTCTGCTAGGCCTAACTTAATAAAGTTCGTTTTCCTTTTCAAAAACTGCAGATTTACTTCACTT
Organism: Metellina segmentata; assembly: GCA_947359465.1. NCBI lineage: Eukaryota > Metazoa > Arthropoda > Arachnida > Araneae > Tetragnathidae > Metellina > Metellina segmentata. The sequence continues at coordinate 63,369,235 of OX375875.1, forward strand.
AGTTTTAAAACGTGATAAGCCCATAACCTGATACGATTATCAACAAATCAGGGTCATCAAACAAAACAGGAAAACTCAAGGGCTAAGAGAATAAGAATTTAATATGTAAACAAAATACATATTACACAAAAGAGAATAGAATGCATTAGTGAGAAGTTGTAGTTGTAGTTAATACAACAGGTATATAAGTTGAGTTGTAGCTCGTCTCTTTTCCAACAACATTGCCAAGTTCATTTCTCATTACAAGTCACCATAATATTTATAGGTTTCAAGTTGTATTTCAAAAACATATCAGCATGCAGAAACGAAGGTTTTCCTGGATTTTAAAATCATCCATGTGTTCCCCAGGTCTTTAATAATAATGTCTAAATTACCATAGTGAAATTTAATCTGAATCTAATGGCATTTCATATTTAAAGAAATCTAAAAAAAACCCAGATTGCAGGTATATGAGCTTCTTTCTTACACGCTATGCTTTCGCTATAAAACGGCCTGATCCATTGCAGTTGTAATTTAAATGACGTGTTTTTTTTTCCTTGATCAGTTTTTATTGTGTTTTCATTGCCTCTTGCCTAAATATTTATCAGGATGGAAATGTTTTGCTTTTTTCTCATGTTGCATTGCATTTCTGTGTCTATTTCTTCAATTTGTTGAGATGTATTTGGTATTCACTGATTTATATGAAAGCACTAGATTCAATGTTGACTATTTTAGAAGCAAGCATTTATAAAGGATGGCTTAGATTCAAATTAGTTTTGTTGCAGTGTTTGCATCCACTTTTAACATATATATGTCTGGAATTTTGTTGCTTTATTTCTCCTATACATTGAGCAAATATATTGTTCATTTGTGCCAGTATGATGCTTTTGAAAACAACTTTAATATAACCTTTCAGATATCCATCTGAGAAAGAAAATTAGTGCTGAGTTACGTGCTATGACTACACAAAGTCTTCTATCTAATAAAGAAAATATTGACTTGTGTAATAAAAACTGGTTTAATAAAACTTATAAAATCTTCATTGTTGCAATTTTTAACTTGCATTTTTGAATTAATGTTGAAGTTTCTTTCCAAGTTTCTAAAAATATAAACATGGATGACCCTAAATATTTGTCTCGGAACAGTTCTGTTATCGGTTTTTATGGTCAATTGGTGTCATTCTGTAAGACATTCTAATGAGGTTTTATACATGGCATGGAAAAGGATTTTAGCATAATATTCTATACCAACAACAACTCATTTAAAAAGGTAATTTGAAAATACATACCAACATATGTGCAATGAATCACAAAGCATGCTGAAAGAACTGGTGCACATTAAGTTTATTGTCATGGGATATGAATTCCATCCAAGGATCCTAGCTTAGGTGTTGCCTGGTTCAATAGAATGTGGATCTTTCACATGGGAACTGAAACATGGATTGGGTGTGAGAGAATGGCATGGGAAAATAACTATATATTGAAAAATCAACAACTGATTGAGTTTTATGAAAAGGTAAATTTAAATCTTGAGACAAATTCATCCTCATTAAAGAAGGGTCAAACAGGTCAGTCGATCAAAGTGACCATCAGAATTTGAGCATTTCTAATGTGAACACAGGAATTCACCTATACAAATCTTGCCGCAAGCCCCTTCTGGGTTCGTCAACAAAAACCATATAAATCAGTCCAATAACATATCATCACGAATGAATACTAAATTGAGTTCAAATAGCATAGTCTAATCTCACATGTCATATAAACATTTAATAGGATCTTGTAACTAGAGAGAAATGAATGAATATCTAACCACAGCACACCAAAAAGTATATTCTAGCATTTCATAAAGATCTGAGCATCACAAAACATATTCAATACATACTTTCAGTGCCATAATATCTTATAAAAAGTTAGAAATTAGAAGCATTAGTGAATAATCAATGCAAAATCCAAACCTTTATATCTTCCAGGAGTACGGGGATATGAATCAGGACGCTTGCTGCTGTGCATGAAAACATTACAGAAATGAATCCTCAAACACAGTTGACAGAAAGCCCCAACAGGTCAATTTATCAAAGGGACCATTGGGATTTGAGGATTACATCCAATCACTCACAGCAGATATGAATTCAACCAAACTGCAAGAAATTATTGTTTACTTTCCCCATGGAGATACAAATCCACCCCAAAAGGTTTATAAATGCATTGCTAATTATTGTTTACAGTCCCAAATGGTAGGTAACGACACACAGTCCCCCATTCTGTCGGTGTAAAAAAAAAAAGTAAAAAACTTGATGATTGGATCCTTGTCTATTAGATTCATGTCAAGCGATGGCATCCCTCTCCATTAGAATCATGTTTCCGCGATGCACGTTAAATTTGTTATGGATTTCATATTTCTGGTGCACATTAAATCTGTTGTGGATTCATGCTTCCCAAATCTGGTATAACATACAGGTATAATCATTTCCTGAAAGCCACTCTGGTGCCATCTATAAAAGAAGCAACTGGGATTAGAAATCCCTGTTTTATTTATCCTGTCAGGATTTCTCCCAAACAATGAAAAGGTGTCATTTAAAAGCTTGAAAACACAATCCAAATAGGAGTTGATGCTCACTTTGTAGAAATCTTGTAACTTGCTGTAAGCTGTATGGGGATTTTAAACCTAATTGGCATATTTTTGCCTTCAGAAGAGAATACATGTTAAAATTTGTAGGATTTCACTTTCCGATGCAGGATACAATTCCCTGGATATGGATAGCCCCATGAACATGTATTGTATAAGATGTAGTTATTATGTGTGGCAAGAAAATGATTGTTTCCCAAACCTATTCTCATGTGGTTTTCAATTTGGGATACAATTCACTGGATAAAATCCCCATGACGTGTGGCATAAAAATGATTTCAGTATATATACTTACAATGCCTTGGCAGAATTCACTGAAACAAGGAATTGAACAATTAAATGGTAGGTATTTCACTCACAGCACATATGAATTCAACCAAACTGCAGGAAATTATTGTTTACTTTCTCCATGGAGATACAAATCCATCCCAAAAGTTTTATAAATGTATTGCTAATTATTGTTCACAGTCCAAAATGGTAGGTAACAACCGGACACATACGACTTCCATCAACAATAGATGGGAGATCATATTGTTCCAAATGCATTTCCATTTGCCCCTTCCACTTACTCCAATTTCCAGCTCCTTCCACTTTGTCTATCTGTACCTTTAGATCAGCTATACTAGCGACTCGCTCTGCTAGGCCTAACTTAATAAAGTTCGTTTTCCTTTTCAAAAACTGCAGATTTACTTCACTTAGTTTTAAAACGTGATAAGCCCATAACCTGATACGATTATCAACAAATCAGGGTCATCAAACAAAACAGGAAAACTCAAGGGCTAAGAGAATAAGAATTTAATATGTAAACAAAATACATATTACACAAAAGAGAATAAAATGCATTAGTGAGAAGTTGTAGTTGTAGTTAATACAACAGGTATATAAGTTGAGTTGTAGCTCGTCTCTTTTCCAACATTGCCAAGTTCATTTCTCATTACAAGTCACCATAATATTTATAGGTTTCAAGTTGTATTTCAAAAACATATCAGCATGCAGAAACGAAGGTTTTCCTGGATTTTAAAATCATCCATGTGTTCCCCAGGTCTTTAATAATAATGTCTAAATTACCATAGTGAAATTTAATCTGAATCTAATGGCATTTCATATTTAAAGAAATCTAAAAAAAACCCAGATTGCAGGTATATGAGCTTCTTTCTTACACGCTATGCTTTCGCTATAAAACGGCCTGATCCATTGCAGTTGTAATTTAAATGACGTGTTTTTTTTCCTTGATCAGTTTTTATTGTGTTTTCATTGCCTCTTGCCTAAATATTTATCAGGATGGAAATGTTTTGCTTTTTTCTCATGTTGCATTGCATTTCTGTGTCTATTTCTTCAATTTGTTGAGATGTATTTGGTATTCACTGATTTATATGAAAGCACTAGATTCAATGTTGACTATTTTAGAAGCAAGCATTTATAAAGGATGGCTTAGATTCAAATTAGTTTTGTTGCAGTGTTTGCATCCACTTTTAACATATATATGTCTGGAATTTTGTTGCTTTATTTCTCCTATACATTGAGCAAATATATTGTTCATTTGTGCCAGTATGATGCTTTTGAAAACAACTTTAATATAACCTTTCAGATATCCATCTGAGAAAGAAAATTAGTGCTGAGTTACGTGCTATGATTACACAAAGTCTTCTATCTAATAAAGAAAATATTGACTTGTGTGTAATAAAAACTGGTTTAATAAAACTTATAAAATCTTCATTGTTGCAATTTTTAACTTGCATTTTTGAATTAATGTTGAAGTTTCTTTCCAAGTTTCTAAAAATATAAACATGGATGACCCTAAATATTTGTCTCGGAACAGTTCTGTTATCGGTTTTTATGGTCAATTGGTGTCATTCTGTAAGACATTCTAATGAGGTTTTATACATGGCATGGAAAAGGATTTTAGCATAATATTCTATACCAACAACAACTCATTTAAAAAGGTAATTTGAAAATACATACCAACATATGTGCAATGAATCACAAAGCATGCTGAAAGAACTGGTGCACATTAAGTTTATTGTCATGGGATATGAATTCCATCCAAGGATCCTAGCTTAGGTGTTGCCTGGTTCAATAGAATGTGGATCTTTCACATGGGAACTGAAACATGGATTGGGTGTGAGAGAATGGCATGGGAAAATAACTATATATTGAAAAATCAACAACTGATTGAGTTTTATGAAAAGGTAAATTTAAATCTTGAGACAAATTCATCCTCATTAAAGAAGGGTCAAACAGGTCAGTCGATCAAAGTGACCATCAGAATTTGAGCATTTCTAATGTGAACACAGGAATTCACCTATACAAATCTTGCCGCAAGCCCCTTCTGGGTTCGTCAACAAAAACCATATAAATCAGTCCAATAACATATCATCACGAATGAATACTAAATTGAGTTCAAATAGCATAGTCTAATCTCACATGTCATATAAACATTTAATAGGATCTTGTAACTAGAGAGAAATGAATGAATATCTAACCACAGCACACCAAAAAGTATATTCTAGCATTTCATAAAGATCTGAGCATCACAAAACATATTCAATACATACTTTCAGTGCCATCATATCTTATAAAAAGTTAGAAATTAGAAGCATTAGGGAATAATCAATGCAAAATCCAAACCTTTATATCTTCCAGGAGTACGGGGATATGAATCAGGACGCTTGCTGCTGTGCATGAAAACATTACAGAAATGAATCCTCAAACACAGTTGACAGAAAGCCCCAACAGGTCAATTTATCAAAGGGACCATTGGGATTTGAGGATTACATCCAATCACTCACAGCAGATATGAATTCAACCAAACTGCAAGAAATTATTGTTTACTTTCCCAATGGAGATACAAATCCACCCCAAAAGGTTTATAAATGCATTGCTAATTATTGTTTACAGTCCCAAATGGTAGGTAACAACACACAGTCCCCCATTCTGTCGGTGTAAAAAAAAAAATAAAAAACTTGATGATTGGATCCTTGTCTATTAGATTCATGTCAAGCGATGGCATCCCTCTCCATTAGAATCATGTTTCCGCGATGCACGTTAAATTTGTTATGGATTTCATATTTCTGGTGCACATTAAATCTGTTGTGGATTCATGCTTCCCAAATCTGGTATAACATACAGGTATAATCATTTCCTGAAAGCCACTCTGGTGCCATCTATAAAAGAAGCAACTGGGATTAGAAATCCCTGTTTTATTTATCCTGTCAGGATTTCTCCCAAACAATGAAAAGGTGTCATTTAAAAGCTTGAAAACACAATCCAAATAGGAGTTGATGCTCACTTTGTAGAAATCTTGTAACTTGCTGTAAGCTGTATGGGGATTTTAAACCTAATTGGCATATTTTTGCCTTCAGAAGAGAATACATGTTAAAATTTGTAGGATTTCATTTTCCGGTGCAGGATACAATTCCCTGGATATGGATAGCCCCATGAACATGTATTGTATAAGATGTAGATATTATGTGTGGCAAGAAAATGATTGTTTCCCAAACCTATTCTCATGTGGTTTTCAATTTGGGATACAATTCACTGGATAAAATCCCCATGACGTGTGGCATAAAAATGATTTCAGTATATATACTTACAATGCCTTGGCAGAATTCACTGAAACAAGGAATTGAACAATTAAAAAAATATATATATAAATATATGAATATTTCCCATGGTATGAATAATTCAATAGCAGCTTGCAAAAAATTCGGACTACTCGTGTGTAAATAGCATTACTTCAAGTGTGACCAAGAAACAAACACTTTCTAATCTTATAGCAGAATTCTCGCTGATATGGGAACTGAAACACAATGGATGATGTCAGGTCATCCTGAAAGCACACTCGTACAGAGGGGCCTCAAACAGGTCGCAGTCTATCCGAGTGACCATCAGGATTTGAGAAGATTAAAAAATATCAGAGTATATGCTGAAAGACGTTCAATCTCCATCCAGTTTCCAAAGGACGATAGCATACATTAAAATGTTTTTGGCTTAATATATTTTATGATCTATTCTCACAAACAGCTGTTATGTTTCTCTCCTGCTTGAAAACACAATCTAAATACTTAACTCTACTTAATGAATAACCTATTGATTGTGAAAACAAATAATGGAACAGCCTAGCAAAACATTACACTGAATAATATTAAATACTTGTTGTTACATTTCTAGCATTGAACAAGTCTCACTCAATAAACATTCCTCGAAATGGGTCAATGTTTTCAAAGGCTCCAGATGAAAGAATCTCACCGTTATATTGTATACTCTAACAGGAGTATGGGGATATGAATCAGGATGCTTGCTGATGTGTATATTTCCCCCGTGGCATTAGAGAAATGAATCTTAGAAACGCAGTCTTTCACACAAACTTGACAAAAAAAACCTAACAGGTCAATCGAGATTTGAGCATTTGTAAATTGACATGAATCACTCACAGCAGATATGAATTCAACCAGACACACCGCTGCAGAATAGTTGCTAATTATTGTTTACTTTGAGTCAGTCCCATGGAGAGAGTAAATACAGATGCCTCAAAAAGTTTTTATAAATGCGTTGCTAATTATTGTTTACAGTCCCCATGGTAGGAAACAACACACATTTGAACTCACACCAATGCGGATCATTTCTTCACAGACAGCTGTGTATACATGAAGTGACATAAATAGTTTAAAAGATTCCCATGGAGATACAGATCCAATGAAAGAGTCCCATGGAGATACAAATCCTATGTAAACAACACACCAGTTGTTTAAATGGTGCTAATTACTGTAGTGACATGGCATTTAAAATTACATTTTATAGTTTTGTACTGCAAATGTAGCTTTCAATTAACAAGTAATACTTTTCATAAAACTTAATTTAATTAGTTTTAATGTCCTTCAACTATATATAACCAGCAAGTATAGGTCATATTACTCTACAAAATTCTTGTTACTTAAGAATTTTGTACAGTAGTATGCCCTATACCTGCTGATCATATATATATATTTGATACAGTATTTGTAAATGTGAATGCAGCACCATCTCATAGCAAGCCCCATGAATGACTTGTATGTGTGTGAACAGTTACAAATACATAATCTTTTGTAGGTGCAGTCTATCCAATCAGGATTTGAGAAGTTAATCGAAACAGGGTTTGTGCATGGTAGGAATTTACAACACAGACATGCACGTTCAATCTGGGACAGTGTTTGTAAATGTGAATGCAGCTCACTTGTGAACAGTTACAATCGGTATGTAAATCTGCCATGACATTGAATTTAAAAAAAAGTATTTTCTTCCTATTGCCACATGTGTCGAGATCAATCCAGCCAAAAATAACAACCAGTGTCAAATAAATTACCAGCAACCTAAAATGTTTTTTTTACTTGAAATGAAATATCAACCAGTTTTAGTTTCCAATCCAAAAAAAGTAAATTAGCAAGCCAGAATTCACAACAGTTGCGTTTATCAACAAAAAAGCACCGTTTTGCTTCAAATGTAAACAATACTTGGGAAATTGAAACCCTGATCCAATACAGATTTAACATGCACATGAATTTAGAAAAATGAAACAATGACTACAGATTTAACGTGCACCAGATTTAAACAATGAAACCATGACAGTTGTAAAGGCACAACCGATTGATTTGTACACTAGATTTGGGAAAATGAAACCCTGATCCTTTTCAAGAATCTAAACACAGTAACACCAAAAATGTTTGTCTGAAACCTTTTCCTAAAAAAAACTTTTCTGAAACCTTTTACTAAAAATACAGGAGACAGGTGCATGTTAAATCTGTTGTCTTGGATCAGGATTTAATTTTCCTAAAATTAAGGAGAAAGCTGCATGTTAAATCTGTTGTCTTGAGGTTATTCAATGGGATGTGGATAGTTCTCATGGGAACTGAAACCTGGTTGGGTGTATGTTACACGAGTTTTATACATGGCATGGAAAAGGGTTCTAGCAAGATATTCTATAGCAACCACAACTCATTTAAAAAGGTAACTAAAAATACATACCAACTTAGTGCAATGAATCACAAAGCATGCTCAAAGAACAGGTGCACATTCAATTTATTGTCATGGGATATGAATTCCATCCAAGGATCCTAGCTCAGGTGTTGTATGGATCTTTCATATGAGAACTGAAACATGGATTGGGTTTGAGAGAATAGCATGGGAAAATAAGTTGATACTGAAAAAAACAACCACTGATTGAGAACCAGATAAATCAGTCCAATAACACATCACAACGAATGAATACTAAATTGAGTTCAATGAGCATAATCAAATCTCACATGTCAAATAAACATTTAATCGGATCTTGTAACTAGAGAGAAATGAATGAATATCTCACCACTGCACACCAAAAAGTATATTCTAGCATGTCATAAAGATCGGAGCATCACAAAACAAATTCAAAAGATACTTTCAGGGCCATCAAATCTTATAAATAGGTATAAATGAGAAGCATTAGTGAATAATCTTTTCAAAATCCATACCTTTATATCTTCCAGGAGTACGGGGATATGAATCAGGATGCTTGCTGCTGTGCATGAAAACATTACAAAAATGAATCACTCAAACACAGACTACACACAGTTGACAGAAAGCCCCAACAGGTCAATTTATCAATGGGACCATTGGGATTTGAGCATTTCATCCAATCACTCACAGCACATATGAATTCAACCAAACTGCAGGAAATTATTGTTTACTTTCCCCATGGAGATACAAATCCATCCCAAAAGTTTTATAAATGTGTTGCTAATTATTGTTCACAGTCCAAAATGGTAGGTAACAACCGGACACATACGACTTCCATCAACAATAGATGGGAGATCATATTGTTCCAAATGCATTTCCATTTGCCCCTTCCACTTACTCCAATTTCCAGCTCCTTCCACTTTGTCTATCTGTACCTTTAGATCAGCTATACTAGCGACTCGCTCTGCTAGGCCTAACTTAATAAAGTTCGTTTTCCTTTTCAAAAACTGCAGATTTACTTCACTTAGTTTTAAAACGTGATAAGCCCATAACCTGATACGATTATCAACAAATCAGGGTCATCAAACAAAACAGGAAAACTCAAGGGCTAAGAGAATAAGAATTTAATATGTAAACAAAATACATATTACACAAAAGAGAATAGAATGCATTAGTGAGAAGTTGTAGTTGTAGTTAATACAACAGGTATATAAGTTGAGTTGTAGCTCGTCTCTTTTCCAACAACATTGCCAAGTTCATTTCTCATTACAAGTCACCATAATATTTATAGGTTTCAAGTTGTATTTCAAAAACATATCAGCATGCAGAAACGAAGGTTTTCCTGGATTTTAAAATCATCCATGTGTTCCCCAGGTCTTTAATAATAATGTCTAAATTACCATAGTGAAATTTAATCTGAATCTAATGGCATTTCATATTTAAAGAAATCTAAAAAAAACCCAGATTGCAGGTATATGAGCTTCTTTCTTACACGCTATGCTTTCGCTATAAAACGGCCTGATCCATTGCAGTTGTAATTTAAATGACGTGTTTTTTTTTCCTTGATCAGTTTTTATTGTGTTTTCATTGCCTCTTGCCTAAATATTTATCAGGATGGAAATGTTTTGCTTTTTTCTCATGTTGCATTGCATTTCTGTGTCTATTTCTTCAATTTGTTGAGATGTATTTGGTATTCACTGATTTATATGAAAGCACTAGATTCAATGTTGACTATTTTAGAAGCAAGCATTTATAAAGGATGGCTTAGATTCAAATTAGTTTTGTTGCAGTGTTTGCATCCACTTTTAACATATATATGTCTGGAATTTTGTTGCTTTATTTCTCCTATACATTGAGCAAATATATTGTTCATTTGTGCCAGTATGATGCTTTTGAAAACAACTTTAATATAACCTTTCAGATATCCATCTGAGAAAGAAAATTAGTGCTGAGTTACGTGCTATGATTACACAAAGTCTTCTATCTAATAAAGAAAATATTGACTTGTGTGTAATAAAAACTGGTTTAATAAAACTTATAAAATCTTCATTGTTGCAATTTTTAACTTGCATTTTTGAATTAATGTTGAAGTTTCTTTCCAAGTTTCTAAAAATATAAACATGGATGACCCTAAATATTTGTCTCGGAACAGTTCTGTTATCGGTTTTTATGGTCAATTGGTGTCATTCTGTAAGACATTCTAATGAGGTTTTATACATGGCATGGAAAAGGATTTTAGCATAATATTCTATACCAACAACAACTCATTTAAAAAGGTAATTTGAAAATACATACCAACATATGTGCAATGAATCACAAAGCATGCTGAAAGAACTGGTGCACATTAAGTTTATTGTCATGGGATATGAATTCCATCCAAGGATCCTAGCTTAGGTGTTGCCTGGTTCAATAGAATGTGGATCTTTCACATGGGAACTGAAACATGGATTGGGTGTGAGAGAATGGCATGGGAAAATAACTATATATTGAAAAATCAACAACTGATTGAGTTTTATGAAAAGGTAAATTTAAATCTTGAGACAAATTCATCCTCATTAAAGAAGGGTCAAACAGGTCAGTCGATCAAAGTGACCATCAGAATTTGAGCATTTCTAATGTGAACACAGGAATTCACCTATACAAATCTTGCCGCAAGCCCCTTCTGGGTTCGTCAACAAAAACCATATAAATCAGTCCAATAACATATCATCACGAATGAATACTAAATTGAGTTCAAATAGCATAGTCTAATCTCACATGTCATATAAACATTTAATAGGATCTTGTAACTAGAGAGAAATGAATGAATATCTAACCACAGCACACCAAAAAGTATATTCTAGCATTTCATAAAGATCTGAGCATCACAAAACATATTCAATACATACTTTCAGTGCCATCATATCTTATAAAAAGTTAGAAATTAGAAGCATTAGTGAATAATCAATGCAAAATCCAAACTTTTATATCTTCCAGGAGTACGGGGATATGAATCAGGACGCTTGCTGCTGTGCATGAAAACATTACAGAAATGAATCCTCAAACACAGTTGACAGAAAGCCCCAACAGGTCAATTTATCAAAGGGACCATTGGGATTTGAGGATTACATCCAATCACTCACAGCAGATATGAATTCAACCAAACTGCAAGAAATTATTGTTTACTTTCCCCATGGAGATACAAATCCACCCCAAAAGGTTTATAAATGCATTGCTAATTATTGTTTACAGTCCCAAATGGTAGGTAACGACACACAGTCCCCCATTCTGTCGGTGTAAAAAAAAAAAGTAAAAAACTTGATGATTGGATCCTTGTCTATTAGATTCATGTCAAGCGATGGCATCCCTCTCCATTAGAATCATGTTTCCGCGATGCACGTTAAATTTGTTATGGATTTCATATTTCTGGTGCACATTAAATCTGTTGTGGATTCATGCTTCCCAAATCTGGTATAACATACAGGTATAATCATTTCCTGAAAGCCACTCTGGTGCCATCTATAAAAGAAGCAACTGGGATTAGAAATCCCTGTTTTATTTATCCTGTCAGGATTTCTCCCAAACAATGAAAAGGTGTCATTTAAAAGCTTGAAAACACAATCCAAATAGGAGTTGATGCTCACTTTGTAGAAATCTTGTAACTTGCTGTAAGCTGTATGGGGATTTTAAACCTAATTGGCATATTTTTGCCTTCAGAAGAGAATACATGTTAAAATTTGTAGGATTTCATTTTCCGGTGCAGGATACAATTCCCTGGATATGGATAGCCCCATGAACATGTATTGTATAAGATGTAGATATTATGTGTGGCAAGAAAATGATTGTTTCCCAAACCTATTCTCATGTGGTTTTCAATTTGGGATACAATTCACTGGATAAAATCCCCATGACGTGTGGCATAAAAATGATTTCAGTATATATACTTACAATGCCTTGGCAGAATTCACTGAAACAAGGAATTGAACAATTAAATGGTAGGTATTTCACTCACAGCACATATGAATTCAACCAAACTGCAGGAAATTATTGTTTACTTTCTCCACGGAGATACAAATCCATCCCAAAAGTTTTATAAATGTGTTGCTAATTATTGTTCACAGTCCAAAATGGTAGGTAACAACCGGACACATACGACTTCCATCAACAATAGATGGGAGATCATATTGTTCCAAATGCATTTCCATTTGCCCCTTCCACTTACTCCAATTTCCAGCTCCTTCCACTTTGTCTATCTGTACCTTTAGATCAGCTATACTAGCGACTCGCTCTGCTAGGCCTAACTTAATAAAGTTCGCTTTCCTTTTCAAAAACTGCAGATTTACTTCACTTAGTTTTAAAACGTGATAAGCCCATAACCTGATACGATTATCAACAAATCAGGGTCATCAAACAAAACAGGAAAACTCAAGGGCTAAGAGAATAAGAATTTAATATGTAAACAAAATACATATTACACAAAAGAGAATAGAATGCATTAGTGAGAAGTTGTAGTTGTAGTTAATACAACAGGTATATAAGTTGAGTTGTAGCTCGTCTCTTTTCCAACAACATTGCCAAGTTCATTTCTCATTACAAGTCACCATAATATTTATAGGTTTCAAGTTGTATTTCAAAAACATATCAGCATGCAGAAACGAAGGTTTTCCTGGATTTTAAAATCATCCATGTGTTCCCCAGGTCTTTAATAATAATGTCTAAATTACCATAGTGAAATTTAATCTGAATCTAATGGCATTTCATATTTAAAGAAATCTAAAAAAAACCCAGATTGCAGGTATATGAGCTTCTTTCTTCCACGCTATGCTTTCGCTATAAAACGGCCTGATCCATTGCAGTTGTAATTTAAATGACGTTTTTTTTTTCCTTGATCAGTTTTTATTGTGTTTTCATTGCCTCTTGCCTAAATATTTATCAGGATGGAAATGTTTTGCTTTTTTCTCATGTTGCATTGCATTTCTGTGTCTATTTCTTCAATTTGTTGAGATGTATTTGGTATTCACTGATTTATATGAAAGCACTAGATTCAATGTTGACTATTTTAGAAGCAAGCATTTATAAAGGATGGCTTAGATTCAAATTAGTTTTGTTGCAGTGTTTGCATCCACTTTTAACATATATATGTCTGGAATTTTGTTGCTTTATTTCTCCTATACATTGAGCAAATATATTGTTCATTTGTGCCAGTATGATGCTTTTGAAAACAACTTTAATATAACCTTTCAGATATCCATCTGAGAAAGAAAATTAGTGCTGAGTTACGTGCTATGATTACACAAAGTCTTCTATCTAATAAAGAAAATATTGACTTGTGTGTAATAAAAACTGGTTTAATAAAACTTATAAAATCTTCATTGTTGCAATTTTTAACTTGCATTTTTGAATTAATGTTGAAGTTTCTTTCCAAGTTTCTAAAAATATAAACATGGATGACCCTAAATATTTGTCTCGGAACAGTTCTGTTATCGGTTTTTATGGTCAATTGGTGTCATTCTGTAAGACATTCTAATGAGGTTTTATACATGGCATGGAAAAGGATTTTAGCATAATATTCTATACCAACAACAACTCATTTAAAAAGGTAATTTGAAAATACATACCAACATATGTGCAATGAATCACAAAGCATGCTGAAAGAACTGGTGCACATTAAGTTTATTGTCATGGGATATGAATTCCATCCAAGGATCCTAGCTTAGGTGTTGCCTGGTTCAATAGAATGTGGATCTTTCACATGGGAACTGAAACATGGATTGGGTGTGAGAGAATGGCATGGGAAAATAACTATATATTGAAAAATCAACAACTGATTGAGTTTTATGAAAAGGTAAATTTAAATCTTGAGACAAATTCATCCTCATTAAAGAAGGGTCAAACAGGTCAGTCGATCAAAGTGACCATCAGAATTTGAGCATTTCTAATGTGAACACAGGAATTCACCTATACAAATCTTGCCGCAAGCCCCTTCTGGGTTCGTCAACAAAAACCATATAAATCAGTCCAATAACATATCATCACGAATGAATACTAAATTGAGTTCAAATAGCATAGTCTAATCTCACATGTCATATAAACATTTAATAGGATCTTGTAACTAGAGAGAAATGAATGAATATCTAACCACAGCACACCAAAAAGTATATTCTAGCATTTCATAAAGATCTGAGCATCACAAAACATATTCAATACATACTTTCAGTGCCATCATATCTTATAAAAAGTTAGAAATTAGAAGCATTAGGGAATAATCAATGCAAAATCCAAACCTTTATATCTTCCAGGAGTACGGGGATATGAATCAGGACGCTTGCTGCTGTGCATGAAAACATTACAGAAATGAATCCTCAAACACAGTTGACAGAAAGCCCCAACAGGTCAATTTATCAAAGGGACCATTGGGATTTGAGGATTACATCCAATCACTCACAGCAGATATGAATTCAACCAAACTGCAAGAAATTATTGTTTACTTTCCCAATGGAGATACAAATCCACCCCAAAAGGTTTATAAATGCATTGCTAATTATTGTTTACAGTCCCAAATGGTAGGTAACAACACACAGTCCCCCATTCTGTCGGTGTAAAAAAAAAAATAAAAAACTTGATGATTGGATCCTTGTCTATTAGATTCATGTCAAGCGATGGCATCCCTCTCCATTAGAATCATGTTTCCGCGATGCACGTTAAATTTGTTATGGATTTCATATTTCTGGTGCACATTAAATCTGTTGTGGATTCATGCTTCCCAAATCTGGTATAACATACAGGTATAATCATTTCCTGAAAGCCACTCTGGTGCCATCTATAAAAGAAGCAACTGGGATTAGAAATCCCTGTTTTATTTATCCTGTCAGGATTTCTCCCAAACAATGAAAAGGTGTCATTTAAAAGCTTGAAAACACAATCCAAATAGGAGTTGATGCTCACTTTGTAGAAATCTTGTAACTTGCTGTAAGCTGTATGGGGATTTTAAACCTAATTGGCATATTTTTGCCTTCAGAAGAGAATACATGTTAAAATTTGTAGGATTTCATTTTCCGGTGCAGGATACAATTCCCTGGATATGGATAGCCCCATGAACATGTATTGTATAAGATGTAGATATTATGTGTGGCAAGAAAATGATTGTTTCCCAAACCTATTCTCATGTGGTTTTCAATTTGGGATACAATTCACTGGATAAAATCCCCATGACGTGTGGCATAAAAATGATTTCAGTATATATACTTACAATGCCTTGGCAGAATTCACTGAAACAAGGAATTGAACAATTAAAAAAATATATATATAAATATATGAATATTTCCCATGGTATGAATAATTCAATAGCAGCTTGCAAAAAATTCGGACTACTCGTGTGTAAATAGCATTACTTCAAGTGTGACCAAGAAACAAACACTTTCTAATCTTATAGCAGAATTCTCGCTGATATGGGAACTGAAACACAATGGATGATGTCAGGTCATCCTGAAAGCACACTCGTACAGAGGGGCCTCAAACAGGTCGCAGTCTATCCGAGTGACCATCAGGATTTGAGAAGATTAAAAAATATCAGAGTATATGCTGAAAGACGTTCAATCTCCATCCAGTTTCCAAAGGACGATAGCATACATTAAAATGTTTTTGGCTTAATATATTTTATGATCTATTCTCACAAACAGCTGTTATGTTTCTCTCCTGCTTGAAAACACAATCTAAATACTTAACTCTACTTAATGAATAACCTATTGATTGTGAAAACAAATAATGGAACAGCCTAGCAAAACATTACACTGAATAATATTAAATACTTGTTGTTACATTTCTAGCATTGAACAAGTCTCACTCAATAAACATTCCTCGAAATGGGTCAATGTTTTCAAAGGCTCCAGATGAAAGAATCTCACCGTTATATTGTATACTCTAACAGGAGTATGGGGATATGAATCAGGATGCTTGCTGATGTGTATATTTCCCCCGTGGCATTAGAGAAATGAATCTTAGAAACGCAGTCTTTCACACAAACTTGACAAAAAAAACCTAACAGGTCAATCGAGATTTGAGCATTTGTAAATTGACATGAATCACTCACAGCAGATATGAATTCAACCAGACACACCGCTGCAGAATAGTTGCTAATTATTGTTTACTTTGAGTCAGTCCCATGGAGAGAGTAAATACAGATGCCTCAAAAAGTTTTTATAAATGCGTTGCTAATTATTGTTTACAGTCCCCATGGTAGGAAACAACACACATTTGAACTCACACCAATGCGGATCATTTCTTCACAGACAGCTGTGTATACATGAAGTGACATAAATAGTTTAAAAGATTCCCATGGAGATACAGATCCAATGAAAGAGTCCCATGGAGATACAAATCCTATGTAAACAACACACCAGTTGTTTAAATGGTGCTAATTACTGTAGTGACATGGCATTTAAAATTACATTTTATAGTTTTGTACTGCAAATGTAGCTTTCAATTAACAAGTAATACTTTTCATAAAACTTAATTTAATTAGTTTTAATGTCCTTCAACTATATATAACCAGCAAGTATAGGTCATATTACTCTACAAAATTCTTGTTACTTAAGAATTTTGTACAGTAGTATGCCCTATACCTGCTGATCATATATATATATTTGATACAGTATTTGTAAATGTGAATGCAGCACCATCTCATAGCAAGCCCCATGAATGACTTGTATGTGTGTGAACAGTTACAAATACATAATCTTTTGTAGGTGCAGTCTATCCCATCAGGATTTGAGAAGTTAATCGAAACAGGGTTTGTGCATGGTAGGAATTTACAACACAGACATGCACGTTCAATCTGGGACAGTGTTTGTAAATGTGAATGCAGCTCACTTGTGAACAGTTACAATCGGTATGTAAATCTGCCATGACATTGAATTTAAAAAAAAGTATTTTCTTCCTATTGCCACATGTGTCGAGATCAATCCAGCCAAAAATAACAACCAGTGTCAAATAAATTACCAGCAACCTAAAATGTTTTTTTTACTTGAAATGAAATATCAACCAGTTTTAGTTTCCAATCCAAAAAAAGTAAATTAGCAAGCCAGAATTCACAACAGTTGCGTTTATCAACAAAAAAGCACCGTTTTGCTTCAAATGTAAACAATACTTGGGAAATTGAAACCCTGATCCAATACAGATTTAACATGCACATGAATTTAGAAAAATGAAACAATGACTACAGATTTAACGTGCACCAGATTTAAACAATGAAACCATGACAGTTGTAAAGGCACAACCGATTGATTTGTACACTAGATTTGGGAAAATGAAACCCTGATCCTTTTCAAGAATCTAAACACAGTAACACCAAAAATGTTTGTCTGAAACCTTTTCCTAAAAAAAACTTTTCTGAAACCTTTTACTAAAAATACAGGAGACAGGTGCATGTTAAATCTGTTGTCTTGGATCAGGATTTAATTTTCCTAAAATTAAGGAGAAAGCTGCATGTTAAATCTGTTGTCTTGAGGTTATTCAATGGGATGTGGATAGTTCTCATGGGAACTGAAACCTGGTTGGGTGTATGTTACACGAGTTTTATACATGGCATGGAAAAGGGTTCTAGCAAGATATTCTATAGCAACCACAACTCATTTAAAAAGGTAACTAAAAATACATACCAACTTAGTGCAATGAATCACAAAGCATGCTCAAAGAACAGGTGCACATTCAATTTATTGTCATGGGATATGAATTCCATCCAAGGATCCTAGCTCAGGTGTTGTATGGATCTTTCATATGAGAACTGAAACATGGATTGGGTTTGAGAGAATAGCATGGGAAAATAAGTTGATACTGAAAAAAACAACCACTGATTGAGAACCAGATAAATCAGTCCAATAACACATCACAACGAATGAATACTAAATTGAGTTCAATGAGCATAATCAAATCTCACATGTCAAATAAACATTTAATCGGATCTTGTAACTAGAGAGAAATGAATGAATATCTCACCACTGCACACCAAAAAGTATATTCTAGCATGTCATAAAGATCGGAGCATCACAAAACAAATTCAAAAGATACTTTCAGGGCCATCAAATCTTATAAATAGGTATAAATGAGAAGCATTAGTGAATAATCTTTTCAAAATCCATACCTTTATATCTTCCAGGAGTACGGGGATATGAATCAGGATGCTTGCTGCTGTGCATGAAAACATTACAAAAATGAATCACTCAAACACAGACTACACACAGTTGACAGAAAGCCCCAACAGGTCAATTTATCAATGGGACCATTGGGATTTGAGCATTTCATCCAATCACTCACAGCACATATGAATTCAACCAAACTGCAGGAAATTATTGTTTACTTTCCCCATGGAGATACAAATCCATCCCAAAAGTTTTATAAATGTGTTGCTAATTATTGTTCACAGTCCAAAATGGTAGGTAACAACCGGACACATACGACTTCCATCAACAATAGATGGGAGATCATATTGTTCCAAATGCATTTCCATTTGCCCCTTCCACTTACTCCAATTTCCAGCTCCTTCCACTTTGTCTATCTGTACCTTTAGATCAGCTATACTAGCGACTCGCTCTGCTAGGCCTAACTTAATAAAGTTCGTTTTCCTTTTCAAAAACTGCAGATTTACTTCACTTAGTTTTAAAACGTGATAAGCCCATAACCTGATACGATTATCAACAAATCAGGGTCATCAAACAAAACAGGAAAACTCAAGGGCTAAGAGAATAAGAATTTAATATGTAAACAAAATACATATTACACAAAAGAGAATAGAATGCATTAGTGAGAAGTTGTAGTTGTAGTTAATACAACAGGTATATAAGTTGAGTTGTAGCTCGTCTCTTTTCCAACAACATTGCCAAGTTCATTTCTCATTACAAGTCACCATAATATTTATAGGTTTCAAGTTGTATTTCAAAAACATATCAGCATGCAGAAACGAAGGTTTTCCTGGATTTTAAAATCATCCATGTGTTCCCCAGGTCTTTAATAATAATGTCTAAATTACCATAGTGAAATTTAATCTGAATCTAATGGCATTTCATATTTAAAGAAATCTAAAAAAAACCCAGATTGCAGGTATATGAGCTTCTTTCTTACACGCTATGCTTTCGCTATAAAACGGCCTGATCCATTGCAGTTGTAATTTAAATGACGTGTTTTTTTTTCCTTGATCAGTTTTTATTGTGTTTTCATTGCCTCTTGCCTAAATATTTATCAGGATGGAAATGTTTTGCTTTTTTCTCATGTTGCATTGCATTTCTGTGTCTATTTCTTCAATTTGTTGAGATGTATTTGGTATTCACTGATTTATATGAAAGCACTAGATTCAATGTTGACTATTTTAGAAGCAAGCATTTATAAAGGATGGCTTAGATTCAAATTAGTTTTGTTGCAGTGTTTGCATCCACTTTTAACATATATATGTCTGGAATTTTGTTGCTTTATTTCTCCTATACATTGAGCAAATATATTGTTCATTTGTGCCAGTATGATGCTTTTGAAAACAACTTTAATATAACCTTTCAGATATCCATCTGAGAAAGAAAATTAGTGCTGAGTTACGTGCTATGATTACACAAAGTCTTCTATCTAATAAAGAAAATATTGACTTGTGTGTAATAAAAACTGGTTTAATAAAACTTATAAAATCTTCATTGTTGCAATTTTTAACTTGCATTTTTGAATTAATGTTGAAGTTTCTTTCCAAGTTTCTAAAAATATAAACATGGATGACCCTAAATATTTGTCTCGGAACAGTTCTGTTATCGGTTTTTATGGTCAATTGGTGTCATTCTGTAAGACATTCTAATGAGGTTTTATACATGGCATGGAAAAGGATTTTAGCATAATATTCTATACCAACAACAACTCATTTAAAAAGGTAATTTGAAAATACATACCAACATATGTGCAATGAATCACAAAGCATGCTGAAAGAACTGGTGCACATTAAGTTTATTGTCATGGGATATGAATTCCATCCAAGGATCCTAGCTTAGGTGTTGCCTGGTTCAATAGAATGTGGATCTTTCACATGGGAACTGAAACATGGATTGGGTGTGAGAGAATGGCATGGGAAAATAACTATATATTGAAAAATCAACAACTGATTGAGTTTTATGAAAAGGTAAATTTAAATCTTGAGACAAATTCATCCTCATTAAAGAAGGGTCAAACAGGTCAGTCGATCAAAGTGACCATCAGAATTTGAGCATTTCTAATGTGAACACAGGAATTCACCTATACAAATCTTGCCGCAAGCCCCTTCTGGGTTCGTCAACAAAAACCATATAAATCAGTCCAATAACATATCATCACGAATGAATACTAAATTGAGTTCAAATAGCATAGTCTAATCTCACATGTCATATAAACATTTAATAGGATCTTGTAACTAGAGAGAAATGAATGAATATCTAACCACAGCACACCAAAAAGTATATTCTAGCATTTCATAAAGATCTGAGCATCACAAAACATATTCAATACATACTTTCAGTGCCATCATATCTTATAAAAAGTTAGAAATTAGAAGCATTAGTGAATAATCAATGCAAAATCCAAACTTTTATATCTTCCAGGAGTACGGGGATATGAATCAGGACGCTTGCTGCTGTGCATGAAAACATTACAGAAATGAATCCTCAAACACAGTTGACAGAAAGCCCCAACAGGTCAATTTATCAAAGGGACCATTGGGATTTGAGGATTACATCCAATCACTCACAGCAGATATGAATTCAACCAAACTGCAAGAAATTATTGTTTACTTTCCCCATGGAGATACAAATCCACCCCAAAAGGTTTATAAATGCATTGCTAATTATTGTTTACAGTCCCAAATGGTAGGTAACGACACACAGTCCCCCATTCTGTCGGTGTAAAAAAAAAAAGTAAAAAACTTGATGATTGGATCCTTGTCTATTAGATTCATGTCAAGCGATGGCATCCCTCTCCATTAGAATCATGTTTCCGCGATGCACGTTAAATTTGTTATGGATTTCATATTTCTGGTGCACATTAAATCTGTTGTGGATTCATGCTTCCCAAATCTGGTATAACATACAGGTATAATCATTTCCTGAAAGCCACTCTGGTGCCATCTATAAAAGAAGCAACTGGGATTAGAAATCCCTGTTTTATTTATCCTGTCAGGATTTCTCCCAAACAATGAAAAGGTGTCATTTAAAAGCTTGAAAACACAATCCAAATAGGAGTTGATGCTCACTTTGTAGAAATCTTGTAACTTGCTGTAAGCTGTATGGGGATTTTAAACCTAATTGGCATATTTTTGCCTTCAGAAGAGAATACATGTTAAAATTTGTAGGATTTCATTTTCCGGTGCAGGATACAATTCCCTGGATATGGATAGCCCCATGAACATGTATTGTATAAGATGTAGATATTATGTGTGGCAAGAAAATGATTGTTTCCCAAACCTATTCTCATGTGGTTTTCAATTTGGGATACAATTCACTGGATAAAATCCCCATGACGTGTGGCATAAAAATGATTTCAGTATATATACTTACAATGCCTTGGCAGAATTCACTGAAACAAGGAATTGAACAATTAAATGGTAGGTATTTCACTCACAGCACATATGAATTCAACCAAACTGCAGGAAATTATTGTTTACTTTCTCCACGGAGATACAAATCCATCCCAAAAGTTTTATAAATGTGTTGCTAATTATTGTTCACAGTCCAAAATGGTAGGTAACAACCGGACACATACGACTTCCATCAACAATAGATGGGAGATCATATTGTTCCAAATGCATTTCCATTTGCCCCTTCCACTTACTCCAATTTCCAGCTCCTTCCACTTTGTCTATCTGTACCTTTAGATCAGCTATACTAGCGACTCGCTCTGCTAGGCCTAACTTAATAAAGTTCGCTTTCCTTTTCAAAAACTGCAGATTTACTTCACTTAGTTTTAAAACGTGATAAGCCCATAACCTGATACGATTATCAACAAATCAGGGTCATCAAACAAAACAGGAAAACTCAAGGGCTAAGAGAATAAGAATTTAATATGTAAACAAAATACATATTACACAAAAGAGAATAGAATGCATTAGTGAGAAGTTGTAGTTGTAGTTAATACAACAGGTATATAAGTTGAGTTGTAGCTCGTCTCTTTTCCAACAACATTGCCAAGTTCATTTCTCATTACAAGTCACCATAATATTTATAGGTTTCAAGTTGTATTTCAAAAACATATCAGCATGCAGAAACGAAGGTTTTCCTGGATTTTAAAATCATCCATGTGTTCCCCAGGTCTTTAATAATAATGTCTAAATTACCATAGTGAAATTTAATCTGAATCTAATGGCATTTCATATTTAAAGAAATCTAAAAAAAACCCAGATTGCAGGTATATGAGCTTCTTTCTTCCACGCTATGCTTTCGCTATAAAACGGCCTGATCCATTGCAGTTGTAATTTAAATGACGTTTTTTTTTTCCTTGATCAGTTTTTATTGTGTTTTCATTGCCTCTTGCCTAAATATTTATCAGGATGGAAATGTTTTGCTTTTTTCTCATGTTGCATTGCATTTCTGTGTCTATTTCTTCAATTTGTTGAGATGTATTTGGTATTCACTGATTTATATGAAAGCACTAGATTCAATGTTGACTATTTTAGAAGCAAGCATTTATAAAGGATGGCTTAGATTCAAATTAGTTTTGTTGCAGTGTTTGCATCCACTTTTAACATATATATGTCTGGAATTTTGTTGCTTTATTTCTCCTATACATTGAGCAAATATATTGTTCATTTGTGCCAGTATGATGCTTTTGAAAACAACTTTAATATAACCTTTCAGATATCCATCTGAGAAAGAAAATTAGTGCTGAGTTGCGTGCTATGTTTACACAAAGTCTTCTATCTAATAAAGAAAATATTGACTTGTGTGTAATAAAAACTGGTTTAATAAAACTTATAAATCTTCATTGTTGCAATTTTTAACTTGCATTTTTGAATTAATGTTGAAGTTTCTTTCCAAGTTTCTAAAAATATAAACATGGATGACCCTAAATATTTGTCTCGGAACAGTTCTGTTATCGGTTTTTATGGTCAATTGGTGTCATTCTGTAAGACAATCTAATGAGGTTTTATACATGGCATGGAAAAGGATTTTAGCATAATATTCTATACCAACAACAACTCATTTAAAAAGGTAATTTGAAAATACATACCAACATATGTGCAATGAATCACAAAGCATGCTGAAAGAACTGGTGCACATTAAGTTTATTGTCATGGGATATGAATTCCATCCAAGGATCCTAGCTTAGGTGTTGCCTGGTTCAATAGAATGTGGATCTTTCACATGGGAACTGAAACATGGATTGGGTGTGAGAGAATGGCATGGGAAAATAACTATATATTGAAAAATCAACAACTGATTGAGTTTTATGAAAAGGTAAATTTAAATCTTGAGACAAATTCATCCTCATTAAAGAAGGGTCAAACAGGTCAGTCGATCAAAGTGACCATCAGAATTTGAGCATTTCTAATGTGAACACAGGAATTCACCTATACAAATCTTGCCGCAAGCCCCTTCTGGGTTCGTCAACAAAAACCATATAAATCAGTCCAATAACATATCATCACGAATGAATACTAAATTGAGTTCAAATAGCATAGTCTAATCTCACATGTCATATAAACATTTAATAGGATCTTGTAACTAGAGAGAAATGAATGAATATCTAACCACAGCACACCAAAAAGTATATTCTAGCATTTCATAAAGATCTGAGCATCACAAAACATATTCAATGCATACTTTCAGTGCCATCATATCTTATAAAAAGGTAGAAATTAGAAGCATTAGTGAATAATCAATGCAAAATCCAAACCTTTATATCTTCCAGGAGTACGGGGATATGAATCAGGACGCTTGCTGCTGTGCATGAAAACATTACAGAAATGAATCCTCAAACACAGTTGACAGAAAGCCCCAACAGGTCAATTTATCAAAGGGACCATTGGGATTTGAGGATTACATCCAATCACTCACAGCAGATATGAATTCAACCAAACTGCAAGAAATTATTGTTTACTTTCCCCATGGAGATACAAATCCACCCCAAAAGGTTTATAAATGCATTGCTAATTATTGTTTACAGTCCCAAATGGTAGGTAACGACACACAGTCCCCCATTCTGTCGGTGTAAAAAAAAAAAGTAAAAAACTTGATGATTGGATCCTTGTCTATTAGATTCATGTCAAGCGATGGCATCCCTCTCCATTAGAATCATGTTTCCGCGATGCACGTTAAATTTGTTATGGATTTCATATTTCTGGTGCACATTAAATCTGTTGTGGATTCATGCTTCCCAAATCTGGTATAACATACAGGTATAATCATTTCCTGAAAGCCACTCTGGTGCCATCTATAAAAGAAGCAACTGGGATTAGAAATCCCTGTTTTATTTATCCTGTCAGGATTTCTCCCAAACAATGAAAAGGTGTCATTTAAAAGCTTGAAAACACAATCCAAATAGGAGTTGATGCTCACTTTGTAGAAATCTTGTAACTTGCTGTAAGCTGTATGGGGATTTTAAACCTAATTGGCATATTTTTGCCTTCAGAAGAGAATACATGTTAAAATTTGTAGGATTTCATTTTCCGGTGCAGGATACAATTCCCTGGATATGGATAGCCCCATGAACATGTATTGTATAAGATGTAGATATTATGTGTGGCAAGAAAATGATTGTTTCCCAAACCTATTCTCATGTGGTTTTCAATTTGGGATACAATTCACTGGATAAAATCCCCATGACGTGTGGCATAAAAATGATTTCAGTATATATACTTACAATGCCTTGGTAGAATTCACTGAAACAAGGAATTGAACAATTAAATGGTAGGTATTTCACTCACAGCACATATGAATTCAACCAAACTGCAGGAAATTATTGTTTACTTTCTCCACGGAGATACAAATCCATCCCAAAAGTTTTATAAATGTGTTGCTAATTATTGTTCACAGTCCAAAATGGTAGGTAACAACCGGACACATACGACTTCCATCAACAATAGATGGGAGATCATATTGTTCCAAATGCATTTCCATTTGCCCCTTCCACTTACTCCAATTTCCAGCTCCTTCCACTTTGTCTATCTGTACCTTTAGATCAGCTATACTAGCGACTCGCTCTGCTAGGCCTAACTTAATAAAGTTCGTTTTCCTTTTCAAAAACTGCAGATTTACTTCACTTAGTTTTAAAACGTGATAAGCCCATAACCTGATACGATTATCAACAAATCAGGGTCATCAAACAAAACAGGAAAACTCAAGGGCTAAGAGAATAAGAATTTAATATGTAAACAAAATACATATTACACAAAAGAGAATAGAATGCATTAGTGAGAAGTTGTAGTTGTAGTTAATACAACAGGTATATAAGTTGAGTTGTAGCTCGTCTCTTTTCCAACAACATTGCCAAGTTCATTTCTCATTACAAGTCACCATAATATTTATAGGTTTCAAGTTGTATTTCAAAAACATATCAGCATGCAGAAACGAAGGTTTTCCTGGATTTTAAAATCATCCATGTGTTCCCCAGGTCTTTAATAATAATGTCTAAATTACCATAGTGAAATTTAATCTGAATCTAATGGCATTTCATATTTAAAGAAATCTAAAAAAACCCCAGATTGCAGGTATATGAGCTTCTTTCTTCCACGCTATGCTTTCGCTATAAAACGGCCTGATCCATTGCAGTTGTAATTTAAATGACGTGTTTTTTTTTCCTTGATCAGTTTTTATTGTGTTTTCATTGCCTCTTGCCTAAATATTTATCAGGATGGAAATGTTTTGCTTTTTTCTCATGTTGCATTGCATTTCTGTGTCTATTTCTTCAATTTGTTGAGATGTATTTGGTATTCACTGATTTATATGAAAGCACTAGATTCAATGTTGACTATTTTAGAAGCAAGCATTTATAAAGGATGGCTTAGATTCAAATTAGTTTTGTTGCAGTGTTTGCATCCACTTTTAACATATATATGTCTGGAATTTTGTTGCTTTATTTCTCCTATACATTGAGCAAATATATTGTTCATTTGTGCCAGTATGATGCTTTTGAAAACAACTTTAATATAACCTTTCAGATATCCATCTGAGAAAGAAAATTAGTGCTGAGTTGCGTGCTATGTTTACACAAAGTCTTCTATCTAATAAAGAAAATATTGACTTGTGTGTAATAAAAACTGGTTTAATAAAACTTATAAATCTTCATTGTTGCAATTTTTAACTTGCATTTTTGAATTAATGTTGAAGTTTCTTTCCAAGTTTCTAAAAATATAAACATGGATGACCCTAAATATTTGTCTCGGAACAGTTCTGTTATCGGTTTTTATGGTCAATTGGTGTCATTCTGTAAGACAATCTAATGAGGTTTTATACATGGCATGGAAAAGGATTTTAGCATAATATTCTATACCAACAACAACTCATTTAAAAAGGTAATTTGAAAATACATACCAACATATGTGCAATGAATCACAAAGCATGCTGAAAGAACTGGTGCACATTAAGTTTATTGTCATGGGATATGAATTCCATCCAAGGATCCTAGCTTAGGTGTTGCCTGGTTCAATAGAATGTGGATCTTTCACATGGGAACTGAAACATGGATTGGGTGTGAGAGAATGGCATGGGAAAATAACTATATATTGAAAAATCAACAACTGATTGAGTTTTATGAAAAGGTAAATTTAAATGTTGAGACAAATTCATCCTCATTAAAGAAGGGTCAAACAGGTCAGTCGATCAAAGTGACCATCAGAATTTGAGCATTTCTAATGTGAACACAGGAATTCACCTATACAAATCTTGCCGCAAAAGCCCCTTCTGGGTTCTTCAACAAAAACCATATAAATCAGTCCAATAACATATCATCACGAATGAATACTAAATTGAGTTCAAATAGCATAGTCTAATCTCACATGTCATATAAACATTTAATAGGATCTTGTAACTAGAGAGAAATGAATGAATATCTAACCACAGCACACCAAAAAGTATATTCTAGCATTTCATAAAGATCTGAGCATCACAAAACATATTCAATACATACTTTCAGTGCCATCATATCTTATAAAAAGGTAGAAATTAGAAGCATTAGTGAATAATCAATGCAAAATCCAAACCTTTATATCTTCCAGGAGTACGGGGATATGAATCAGGACGCTTGCTGCTGTGCATGAAAACATTACAGAAATGAATCCTCAAACACAGTTGACAGAAAGCCCCAACAGGTCAATTTATCAAAGGGACCATTGGGATTTGAGGATTACATCCAATCACTCACAGCAGATATGAATTCAACCAAACTGCAAGAAATTATTGTTTACTTTCCCCATGGAGATACAAATCCACCCCAAAAGGTTTATAAATGCATTGCTAATTATTGTTTACAGTCCCAAATGGTAGGTAACGACACACAGTCCCCCATTCTGTCGGTGTAAAAAAAAAAAGTAAAAAACTTGATGATTGGATCCTTGTCTATTAGATTCATGTCAAGCGATGGCATCCCTCTCCATTAGAATCATGTTTCCGCGATGCACGTTAAATTTGTTATGGATTTCATATTTCTGGTGCACATTAAATCTGTTGTGGATTCATGCTTCCCAAATCTGGTATAACATACAGGTATAATCATTTCCTGAAAGCCACTCTGGTGCCATCTATAAAAGAAGCAACTGGGATTAGAAATCCCTGTTTTATTTATCCTGTCAGGATTTCTCCCAAACAATGAAAAGGTGTCATTTAAAAGCTTGAAAACACAATCCAAATAGGAGTTGATGCTCACTTTGTAGAAATCTTGTAACTTGCTGTAAGCTGTATGGGGATTTTAAACCTAATTGGCATATTTTTGCCTTCAGAAGAGAATACATGTTAAAATTTGTAGGATTTCATTTTCCGGTGCAGGATACAATTCCCTGGATATGGATAGCCCCATGAACATGTATTGTATAAGATGTAGATATTATGTGTGGCAAGAAAATGATTGTTTCCCAAACCTATTCTCATGTGGTTTTCAATTTGGGATACAATTCACTGGATAAAATCCCCATGACGTGTGGCATAAAAATGATTTCAGTATATATACTTACAATGCCTTGGCAGAATTCACTGAAACAAGGAATTGAACAATTAAATGGTAGGTATTTCACTCACAGCACATATGAATTCAACCAAACTGCAGGAAATTATTGTTTACTTTCTCCATGGAGATACAAATCCATCCCAAAAGTTTTATAAATGTGTTGCTAATTATTGTTCCCAGTCCTAAATGGTAGGTAACAACATGACACATACGACTTCCATCAACAATAGATGGGAGATCATATTGTTCCAAATGCATTTCCATTTGCCCCTTCCACTTACTCCAATTTCCAGCTCCTTCCACTTTGTCCATCTGTACCTTTAGATCAGCTATACTAGCGACTCGCTCTGCTAGGCCTAACTTAATAAAGTTCGTTTTCCTTTTCAAAAACTGCAGATTTACTTCACTTAGTTTTAAAACGTGATAAGCCCATAACCTGATACGATTATCAACAAAAATCAGGGTCATCAAACAAAACAGGAAAACTCAAGGGCTAAGAGAATAAGAATTTAATATGTAAACAAAATACATATTACACAAAAGAGAATAGAATGCATTAGTGAGAAGTTGTAGTTGTAGTTAATACAACATGTATATAAGTTGAGTTGTAGCTCGTCTCTTTTCCAACAACATTGCCAAGTTCATTTCTCATTACAAGTCACCATAATATTTATAGGTTTCAAGTTGTATTTCAAA
Organism: Metellina segmentata; assembly: GCA_947359465.1. Taxonomy (NCBI): domain Eukaryota; kingdom Metazoa; phylum Arthropoda; class Arachnida; order Araneae; family Tetragnathidae; genus Metellina; species Metellina segmentata. Next base: position 63,398,629 of record OX375875.1, read on the forward strand.
AACATATCAGCATGCAGAAACGAAGGTTTTCCTGGATTTTAAAATCATCCATGTGTTCCCCAGGTCTTTAATAATAATGTCTAAATTACCATAGTGAAATTTAATCTGAATCTAATGGCATTTCATATTTAAAGAAATCTAAAAAAAACCCAGATTGCAGGTATATGAGCTTCTTTCTTACACGCTATGCTTTCGCTATAAAACGGCCTGATCCATTGCAGTTGTAATTTAAATGACGTGTTTTTTTTTCCTTGATCAGTTTTTATTGTGTTTTCATTGCCTCTTGCCTAAATATTTATCAGGATGGAAATGTTTTGCTTTTTTCTCATGTTGCATTGCATTTCTGTGTCTATTTCTTCAATTTGTTGAGATGTATTTGGTATTCACTGATTTATATGAAAGCACTAGATTCAATGTTGACTATTTTAGAAGCAAGCATTTATAAAGGATGGCTTAGATTCAAATTAGTTTTGTTGCAGTGTTTGCATCCACTTTTAACATATATATGTCTGGAATTTTGTTGCTTTATTTCTCCTATACATTGAGCAAATATATTGTTCATTTGTGCCAGTATGATGCTTTTGAAAACAACTTTAATATAACCTTTCAGATATCCATCTGAGAAAGAAAATTAGTGCTGAGTTGCGTGCTATGTTTACACAAAGTCTTCTATCTAATAAAGAAAATATTGACTTGTGTGTAATAAAAACTGGTTTAATAAAACTTATAAATCTTCATTGTTGCAATTTTTAACTTGCATTTTTGAATTAATGTTGAAGTTTCTTTCCAAGTTTCTAAAAATATAAACATGGATGACACTAAATATTTGTCTCGGAACAGTTCTGTTATCGGTTTTTATGGTCAATTGGTGTCATTCTGTAAGACAATCTAATGAGGTTTTATACATGGCATGGAAAAGGATTTTAGCATAATATTCTATACCAACAACAACTCATTTAAAAAGGTAATTTGAAAATACATACCAACATATGTGCAATGAATCACAAAGCATGCTGAAAGAACTGGTGCACATTAAGTTTATTGTCATGGGATATGAATTCCATCCAAGGATCCTAGCTTAGGTGTTGCCTGGTTCAATAGAATGTGGATCTTTCACATGGGAACTGAAACATGGATTGGGTGTGAGAGAATGGCATGGGAAAATAACTATATATTGAAAAATCAACAACTGATTGAGTTTTATGAAAAGGTAAATTTAAATCTTGAGACAAATTCATCCTCATTAAAGAAGGGTCAAACAGGTCAGTCGATCAAAGTGACCATCAGAATTTGAGCATTTCTAATGTGAACACAGGAATTCACCAATACAAATCTTGCCGCAAGCCCCTTCTGGGTTCGTCAACAAAAACCTTATAAATCAGTCCAATAACATATCATCACGAATGAATACTAAATTGAGTTCAAATAGCATAGTCTAATCTCACATGTCATATAAACATTTAAAAGGATCTTGTAACTAGAGAGAAATGAATGAATATCTAACCACAGCACACCAAAAAGTATATTCTAGCATTTCATAAAGATCTGAGCATCACAAAACATATTCAATACATACTTTCAGTGCCATCATATCTTATAAAAAGGTAGAAATTAGAAGCATTAGTGAATAATCAATGCAAAATCCAAACCTTTATATCTTCCAGGAGTACGGGGATATGAATCAGGACGCTTGCTGCTGTGCATGAAAACATTACAGAAATGAATCCTCAAACACAGTTGACAGAAAGCCCCAACAGGTCAATTTATCAAAGGGACCATTGGGATTTGAGGATTACATCCAATCACTCACAGCAGATATGAATTCAACCAAACTGCAAGAAATTATTGTTTACTTTCCCCATGGAGATACAAATCCACCCCAAAAGGTTTATAAATGCATTGCTAATTATTGTTTACAGTCCCAAATGGTAGGTAACGACACACAGTCCCCCATTCTGTCGGTGTAAAAAAAAAAAGTAAAAAACTTGATGATTGGATCCTTGTCTATTAGATTCATGTCAAGCGATGGCATCCCTCTCCATTAGAATCATGTTTCCGCGATGCACGTTAAATTTGTTATGGATTTCATATTTCTGGTGCACATTAAATCTGTTGTGGATTCATGCTTCCCAAATCTGGTATAACATACAGGTATAATCATTTCCTGAAAGCCACTCTGGTGCCATCTATAAAAGAAGCAACTGGGATTAGAAATCCCTGTTTTATTTATCCTGTCAGGATTTCTCCCAAACAATGAAAAGGTGTCATTTAAAAGCTTGAAAACACAATCCAAATAGGAGTTGATGCTCACTTTGTAGAAATCTTGTAACTTGCTGTAAGCTGTATGGGGATTTTAAACCTAATTGGCATATTTTTGCCTTCAGAAGAGAATACATGTTAAAATTTGTAGGATTTCATTTTCCGGTGCAGGATACAATTCCCTGGATATGGATAGCCCCATGAACATGTATTGTATAAGATGTAGATATTATGTGTGGCAAGAAAATGATTGTTTCCCAAACCTATTCTCATGTGGTTTTCAATTTGGGATACAATTCACTGGATAAAATCCCCATGACGTGTGGCATAAAAATGATTTCAGTATATATACTTACAATGCCTTGGCAGAATTCACTGAAACAAGGAATTGAACAATTAAAAAAATATATATCTAAATATATGAATATTTCCCATGGTTTGAATAATTCAATAGCAGCTTGCAAAAAATTCGGACTACTCGTGTGTAAATACTATTACTTCAAGTGTGACCAAGAAACAAACACTTTCTAATCTTATAGCAGAATTCTCGCTGATATGGGAACTGAAACACAATGGATGATGTCAGGTCATCCTGAAAGCACACTCGTACAGAGGGGCCTCAAACAGGTCGCAGTCTATCCGAGTGACCATCAGGATTTGAGAAGATTAAAAAATATCAGAGTATATGCTGAAAGACGTTCAATCTCCATCCAGTTTCCAAAGGACGATAGCATACATTAAAATGTTTTTGGCTTAATATATTTTATGATCTATTCTCACAAACAGCTGTTATGTTTCTCTCCTGCTTGAAAACACAATCTAAATACTTAACTCTACTTAATGAATAACCTATTGATTGTGAAAACAAATAATGGAACAGCCTAGCAAAACATTACACTGAATAATATTAAATACTTGTTGTTACATTTCTAGCATTGAACAAGAGTCTCACTCAATAAACATTCCTCGAAATGGGTCAATGTTTTCAAAGGCTCCAGATGAAAGAATCTCACCGTTATATTGTATACTCTAACAGGAGTATGGGGATATGAATCAGGATGCTTGCTGATGTGTATATTTCCCCCGTGGCATTAGAGAAATGAATCTTAGAAACGCAGTCTTTCACACAAACTTGACAAAAATAACCTAACAGGTCAATCGAGATTTGAGCATTTGTAAATTGACATGAATCACTCACAGCAGATATGAATTCAACCAGACACACCGCTGCAGAATAGTTGCTAATTATTGTTTACTTTGAGTCAGTCCCATGGAGAGAGTAAATACAGATGCCTCAAAAAGTTTTTATAAATGCGTTGCTAATTATTGTTTACAGTCCCCATGGTAGGAAACAACACATTTGAACTCACACCAATGCGGATCATTTCTTCACAGACAGCTGTGTATACATGAAGTGACATAAATAGTTTAAAAGATTCCCATGGAGATACAGATCCAATGAAAGAGTCCCATGGAGATACAAATCCTATGTAAACAACACACCAGTTGTTTAAATGGTGCTAATTACTGTAGTGACATGGCATTTAAAATTACATTTTATAGTTTTGTACTGCAAATGTAGCTTTCAATTAACAAGTAATACTTTTCATAAAACTTAAATTTAATTAGTTTTAATGTCCTTCAACTATATATAACCAGCAAGTATAGGTCATATTACTCTACAAAATTCTTGTTACTTAAGACTTTTGTACAGTAGTATGCCCTATACCTGCTGATCATATATATATATATATATTTGATACAGTATTTGTAAATGTGAATGCAGCACCATCTCATAGCAAGCCCCATGAATGACTTGTATGTGTGTGAACAGTTACAAATACATAATCTTTTGTAGGTGCAGTCTATCCCATCAGGATTTGAGAAGTTAATCGAAACAGGGTTTGTGCATGGTAGGAATTTACAACACAGACATGCACGTTCAATCTGGGACAGTGTTTGTAAATGTGAATGCAGCTCACTTGTGAACAGTTACAATCGGTATGTAAATCTGCCATGACATTGAATTAAAAAAAAGTATTTTCTTCCTATTGCCACATGTGTCGAGATCAATCCAGCCAAAAATAACAACCAGTGTCAAATAAATTACCAGCAACCTAAAATGTTTTTTTTACTTGAAATGAAATATCAACCAGTTTTAGTTTCCAATCCAAAAAAAGTAAATTAGCAAGCCAGAATTCACAACAGTTGCGTTTATCAACAAAAAAGCACCGTTTTGCTTCAAATGTAAACAATACTTGGGAAAATGAAACCCTGATCCAATACAGATTTAACATGCACATGAATTTAGAAAAATGAAACAATGACTACAGATTTAACGTGCACCAGATTTAAACAATGAAACCATGACAGTTGTAAAGGCACAACCAATTGATTTGTACACTAGATTTGGGAAAATGAAACCCTGATCCTTTTCAAGAATCTAAACACAGTAACACCAAAAATGTTTGTCTGAAACCTTTTCCTAAAAAAAAACTTTTCTGAAACCTTTTACTACAAATACAGGAGACAGGTGCATGTTAAATCTGTTGTCTTGGATCAGGATTTAATTTTCCTAAAATTAAGGAGAAAGCTGCATGTTAAATCTGTTGTCTTGAGGTTATTCAATGGGATGTGGATAGTTCTCATGGGAACTGAAACCTGGTTGGGTGTATGTTACACGAGTTTTATACATGGCATGGAAAAGGGTTCTAGCAAGATATTCTATAGCAACCACAACTCATTTAAAAAGGTAACTAAAAATACATACCAACTTAGTGCAATGAATCACAAAGCATGCTCAAAAAACAGGTGCACATTCAATTTATTGTCATGGGATATGAATTCCATCCAAGGATCCTAGCTCAGGTGTTGTATGGATCTTTCATATGAGAACTGAAACATGGATTGGGTTTGAGAGAATAGCATGGGAAAATAAGTTGATACTGAAAAAAACAACCACTGATTGAGAACCAGATAAATCAGTCCAATAACACATCACAACGAATGAATACTAAATTGAGTTCAATGAGCATAATCAAATCTCACATGTCAAATAAACATTTAATCGGATCTTGTAACTAGAGAGAAATGAATGAATATCTCACCACTGCACACCAAAAAGTATATTCTAGCATGTCATAAAGATCGGAGCATCACAAAACAAATTCAATAGATACTTTCAGGGCCCTCAAATCTTATAAATAGGTATAAATGAGAAGCATTAGTGAATAATCAATGCAAAATCCATACCTTTATATCTTCCAGGAGTACGGGTATATGAATCAGGATGCTTGCTGCTGTGCATGAAAACATTACAAAAATGAATCACTCAAACACAGACTACACACAGTTGACAGAAAGCCCCAACAGGTCAATTTATCAATGGGACCATTGGGATTTGAGCATTTCATCCAATCACTCACAGCACATATGAATTCAACCAAACTGCAGGAAATTATTGTTTACTTTCTCCATGGAGATACAAATCCATCCCAAAAGTTTTATAAATGTGTTGCTAATTATTGTTCCCAGTCCTAAATGGTAGGTAACAACATGACACATACGACTTCCATCAACAATAGATGGGAGATCATATTGTTCCAAATGCATTTCCATTTGCCCCTTCCACTTACTCCAATTTCCAGCTCCTTCCACTTTGTCCATCTGTACCTTTAGATCAGCTATACTAGCGACTCGCTCTGCTAGGCCTAACTTAATAAAGTTCGTTTTCCTTTTCAAAAACTGCAGATTTACTTCACTTAGTTTTAAAACGTGATAAGCCCATAACCTGATACGATTATCAACAAAAATCAGGGTCATCAAACAAAACAGGAAAACTCAAGGGCTAAGAGAATAAGAATTTAATATGTAAACAAAATACATATTACACAAAAGAGAATAGAATGCATTAGTGAGAAGTTGTAGTTGTAGTTAATACAACATGTATATAAGTTGAGTTGTAGCTCGTCTCTTTTCCAACAACATTGCCAAGTTCATTTCTCATTACAAGTCACCATAATATTTATAGGTTTCAAGTTGTATTTCAAAAACATATCAGCATGCAGAAACGAAGGTTTTCCTGGATTTTAAAATCATCCATGTGTTCCCCAGGTCTTTAATAATAATGTCTAAATTACCATAGTGAAATTTAATCTGAATCTAATGGCATTTCATATTTAAAGAAATCTAAAAAAAACCCAGATTGCAGGTATATGAGCTTCTTTCTTACACGCTATGCTTTCGCTATAAAACGGCCTGATCCATTGCAGTTGTAATTTAAATGACGTGTTTTTTTTTCCTTGATCAGTTTTTATTGTGTTTTCATTGCCTCTTGCCTAAATATTTATCAGGATGGAAATGTTTTGCTTTTTTCTCATGTTGCATTGCATTTCTGTGTCTATTTCTTCAATTTGTTGAGATGTATTTGGTATTCACTGATTTATATGAAAGCACTAGATTCAATGTTGACTATTTTAGAAGCAAGCATTTATAAAGGATGGCTTAGATTCAAATTAGTTTTGTTGCAGTGTTTGCATCCACTTTTAACATATATATGTCTGGAATTTTGTTGCTTTATTTCTCCTATACATTGAGCAAATATATTGTTCATTTGTGCCAGTATGATGCTTTTGAAAACAACTTTAATATAACCTTTCAGATATCCATCTGAGAAAGAAAATTAGTGCTGAGTTGCGTGCTATGTTTACACAAAGTCTTCTATCTAATAAAGAAAATATTGACTTGTGTGTAATAAAAACTGGTTTAATAAAACTTATAAATCTTCATTGTTGCAATTTTTAACTTGCATTTTTGAATTAATGTTGAAGTTTCTTTCCAAGTTTCTAAAAATATAAACATGGATGACACTAAATATTTGTCTCGGAACAGTTCTGTTATCGGTTTTTATGGTCAATTGGTGTCATTCTGTAAGACAATCTAATGAGGTTTTATACATGGCATGGAAAAGGATTTTAGCATAATATTCTATACCCACAACAACTCATTTAAAAAGGTAATTTGAAAATACATACCAACATATGTGCAATGAATCACAAAGCATGCTGAAAGAACTGGTGCACATTAAGTTTATTGTCATGGGATATGAATTCCATCCAAGGATCCTAGCTTAGGTGTTGCCTGGTTCAATAGAATGTGGATCTTTCACATGGGAACTGAAACATGGATTGGGTGTGAGAGAATGGCATGGGAAAATAACTATATATTGAAAAATCAACAACTGATTGAGTTTTATGAAAAGGTAAATTTAAATCTTGAGACAAATTCATCCTCATTAAAGAAGGGTCAAACAGGTCAGTCGATCAAAGTGACCATCAGAATTTGAGCATTTCTAATGTGAACACAGGAATTCACCTATACAAATCTTGCCGCAAGCCCCTTCTGGGTTCGTCAACAAAAACCATATAAATCAGTCCAATAACATATCATCACGAATGAATACTAAATTGAGTTCAAATAGCATAGTCTAATCTCACATGTCATATAAACATTTAATAGGATCTTGTAACTAGAGAGAAATGAATGAATATCTAACCACAGCACACCAAAAAGTATATTCTAGCATTTCATAAAGATCTGAGCATCACAAAACATATTCAATACATACTTTCAGTGCCATCATATCTTATAAAAAGGTAGAAATTAGAAGCATTAGTGAATAATCAATGCAAAATCCAAACCTTTATATCTTCCAGGAGTACGGGGATATGAATCAGGACGCTTGCTGCTGTGCATGAAAACATTACAGACATGAATCCTCAAACACAGTTGACAGAAAGCCCCAACAGGTCAATTTATCAAAGGGACCATTGGGATTTGAGGATTACATCCAATCACTCACAGCAGATATGAATTCAACCAAACTGCAAGAAATTATTGTTTACTTTCCCCATGGAGATACAAATCCACCCCAAAAGGTTTATAAATGCATTGCTAATTATTGTTTACAGTCCCAAATGGTAGGTAACGACACACAGTCCCCCATTCTGTCGGTGTAAAAAAAAAAGTAAAAAACTTGATGATTGGATCCTTGTCTATTAGATTCATGTCAAGCGATGGCATCCCTCTCCATTAGAATCATGTTTCCGCGATGCACGTTAAATTTGTTATGGATTTCATATTTCTGGTGCACATTAAATCTGTTGTGGATTCATGCTTCCCAAATCTGGTATAACATACAGGTATAATCATTTCCTGAAAGCCACTCTGGTGCCATCTATAAAAGAAGCAACTGGGATTAGAAATCCCTGTTTTATTTATCCTGTCAGGATTTCTCCCAAACAATGAAAAGGTGTCATTTAAAAGCTTGAAAACACAATCCAAATAGGGGTTGATGCTCACTTTGTAGAAATCTTGTAACTTGCTGTAAGCTGTATGGGGATTTTAAACCTAATTGGCATATTTTTGCCTTCAGAAGAGAATACATGTTAAAATTTGTAGGATTTCATTTTCCGGTGCAGGATACAATTCCCTGGATATGGATAGCCCCATGAACATGTATTGTATAAGATGTAGATATTATGTGTGGCAAGAAAATGATTGTTTCCCAAACCTATTCTCATGTGGTTTTCAATTTGGGATACAATTCACTGGATAAAATCCCCATGACGTGTGGCATAAAAATGATTTCAGTATATATACTTACAATGCCTTGGCAGAATCCACTGAAACAAGGAATTGAACAATTAAAAAAATATATATATGAATATTTCCCATGGTATGAATAATTCAATAGCAGCTTGCAAAAAATTCGGACTACTCGTGTCTAAATACCATTACTTCAAGTGTGACCAAGAAACAAACACTTTCTAATCTTATAGCAGAATTCTCGCTGATATGGGAACTGAAACACAATGGATGATGTCAGGTCATCCTGAAAGCACACTCGTACAGAGGGGCCTCAAACAGGTCGCAGTCTATCCGAGTGACCATCAGGATTTGAGAAGATTAAAAAATATCAGAGTATATGCTGAAAGACGTTCAATCTCCATCCAGTTTCCAAAGGACGATAGCATACATTAAAATGTTTTTGGCTTAATATATTTTATGATCTATTCTCACAAACAGCTGTTATGTTTCTCTCCTGCTTGAAAACACAATCTAAATACTTAACTCTACTTAATGAATAACCTATTGATTGTGAAAACAAATAATGGAACAGCCTAGCAAAACATTACACTGAATAATATTAAATACTTGTTGTTACATTTCTAGCATTGAACAAGTCTCACTCAATAAACATTCCTCGAAATGGGTCAATGTTTTCAAAGGCTCCAGATGAAAGAATCTCACCGTTATATTGTATACTCTAACAGGAGTATGGGGATATGAATCAGGATGCTTGCTGATGTGTATATTTCCCCCGTGGCATTAGAGAAATGAATCTTAGAAACGCAGTCTTTCACACAAACTTGACAAAAAAAACCTAACAGGTCAATCGAGATTTGAGCATTTGTAAATTGACATGAATCACTCACAGCAGATATGAATTCAACCAGACACACCGCTGCAGAATAGTTGCTAATTATTGTTTACTTTGAGTCAGTCCCATGGAGAGAGTAAATACAGATGCCTCAAAAAGTTTTTATAAATGCGTTGCTAATTATTGTTTACAGTCCCCATGGTAGGAAACAACACACATTTGAACTCACACCAATGCGGATCATTTCTTCACAGACAGCTGTGTATACATGAAGTGACATAAATAGTTTAAAAGATTCCCATGGAGATACAGATCCAATGAAAGAGTCCCATGGAGATACAAATCCTATGTAAACAACACACCAGTTGTTTAAATGGTGCTAATTACTGTAGTGACATGGCATTTAAAATTACATTTTATAGTTTTGTACTGCAAATGTAGCTTTCAATTAACAAGTAATACTTTTCATAAAACTTAATTTAATTAGTTTTAATGTCCTTCAACTATATATAACCAGCAAGTATAGGTCATATTACTCTACAAAATTCTTGTTACTTAAGAATTTTGTACAGTAGTATGCCCTATACCTGCTGATCATATATATATATATTTGATACAGTATTTGTAAATGTGAATGCAGCACCATCTCATAGCAAGCCCCATGAATGACTTGTATGTGTGTGAACAGTTACAAATACATAATCTTTTGTAGGTGCAGTCTATCCCATCAGGATTTGAGAAGTTAATCGAAACAGGGTTTGTGCATGGTAGGAATTTACAACACAGACATGCACGTTCAATCTGGGACAGTGTTTGTAAATGTGAATGCAGCTCACTTGTGAACAGTTACAATCGATATATAAATCTGCCATGACATTGAATTTAAAAAAAAGTATTTTCTTCCTATTGCCACTTTGTGTCGAGATCAATCCAGCCAAAAATAACAACCAGTGTCAAATAAATTACCAGCAACCTAAAATGTTTTTTTTACTTGAAATGAAATATCAACCAGTTTTAGTTTCCAATCCAAAAAAAGTAAATTAGCAAGCCAGAATTCACAACAGTTGCGTTTATCAACAAAAAAGCACCGTTTTGCTTCAAATGTAAACAATACTTGGGAAAATGAAACCCTGATCCAATACAGATTTAACATGCACATGAATTTAGAAAAATGAAACAATGACTACAGATTTAACGTGCACCAGATTTAAACAATGAAACCATGACAGTTGTAAAGGCACAACCAATTGATTTGTACACTAGATTTGGGAAAATGAAACCCTGATCCTTTTCAAGAATCTAAACACAGTAACACCAAAAATGTTTGTCTGAAACCTCTTCCTAAAAAAAACTTTTCTGAAACCTTTTACTAAAAATACAGGAGTAGGTGCATGTTAAATCTGTTGTCTTGGATCAGGATTTCATTTTCCTAAAATTAAGGAGAAAGCTGCATGTTAAATCTGTTGTCTTGAGGTTATTCAATGGGATGTGGATAGTTCTCATGGGAACTGAAACCTGGTTGGGTGTATGTTATACGAGTTTTATACATGGCATGGAAAAGGGTTCTAGCAAGATATTCTAAAGCAACCACAACTCATTTAAAAAGGTAACTAAAAATACATACCAACTTAGTGCAATGAATCACAAAGCATGCTCAAAGAACAGGTGCACATTCAATTTATTGTCATGGGATATGAATTCCATCCAAGGATCCTAGCTCAGGTGTTGTATGGATCTTTCATATGAGAACTGAAACATGGATTGGGTTTGAGAGAATAGCATGGGAAAATAAGTTGATACTGAAAAAAACAACCACTGATTGAGAACCAGATAAATCAGTCCAATAACACATCACAACGAATGAATACTAAATTGAGTTCAATGAGCATAATCAAATCTCACATGTCAAATAAACATTTAATCGGATCTTGTAACTAGAGAGAAATGAATGAATATCTCACCACTGCACACCAAAAAGTATATTCTAGCATGTCATAAAGATCGGAGCATCACAAAACAAATTCAATAGATACTTTCAGGGCCATCAAATCTTATAAATAGGTATAAATGAGAAGCATTAGTGAATAATCAATGCAAAATCCATACCTTTATATCTTCCAGGAGTACGGGGATATGAATCAGGATGCTTGCTGCTGTGCATGAAAACATTACAAAAATGAATCACTCAAACACAGACTACACACAGTTGACAAAAAGCCAAAACAGGTCAATTTATCAATGGGACCATTGGGATTTGAGCATTTCATCCAATCACTCACAGCACATATGAATTCAACCAAACTGCAGGAAATTATTGTTTACTTTCCCCATGGAGATACAAATCCATCCCAAAAGTTTTATAAATGTGTTGCTAATTATTGTTCACAGTCCAAAATGGTAGGTAACAACCGGACACATACGACTTCCATCAACAATAGATGGGAGATCATATTGTTCCAAATGCATTTCCATTTGCCCCTTCCACTTACTCCAATTTCCAGCTCCTTCCACTTTGTCTATCTGTACCTTTAGATCAGCTATACTAGCGACTCGCTCTGCTAGGCCTAACTTAATAAAGTTCGTTTTCCTTTTCAAAAACTGCAGATTTACTTCACTTAGTTTTAAAACGTGATAAGCCCATAACCTGATACGATTATCAACAAATCAGGGTCATCAAACAAAACAGGAAAACTCAAGGGCTAAGAGAATAAGAATTTAATATGTAAACAAAATACATATTACACAAAAGAGAATAGAATGCATTAGTGAGAAGTTGTAGTTGTAGTTAATACAACAGGTATATAAGTTGAGTTGTAGCACGTCTCTTTTCCAACAACATTGCCAAGTTCATTTCTCATTACAAGTCACCATAATATTTATAGGTTTCAAGTTGTGTTTCAAAAACATATCAGCATGCAGAAACGAAGGTTTTCCTGGATTTTAAAATCATCCATGTGTTCCCCAGGTCTTTAATAATAATGTCTAAATTACCATAGTGAAATTTAATCTGAATCTAATGGCATTTCATATTTAAAGAAATCTAAAAAAAACCCAGATTGCAGGTATATGAGATTCTTTCTTCCACGCTATGCTTTCGCTATAAAACGGCCTGATCCATTGCAGTTGTAATTTAAATGACGTGTTTTTTTTTCCTTGATCAGTTTTTATTGTGTTTTCATTGCCTCTTGCCTAAATATTTATCAGGATGGAAATGTTTTAATTTTTTCTCATGTTGCATTGCATTTCTGTGTCTATTTCTTCAATTTGTTGAGATGTATTTCGTATTCACTGATTTATATGAAAGCACTGGATTCAATGTTGACTATTTTAGAAGCAAGCATTTATAAAGGATGGCTTAGATTCAAATTAGTTTTGTTGCAGTGTTTGCATCCACTTTTAACATATATATGTCTGGAATTTTGTTGCTTTATTTCTCCTATACATTGAGCAAATATATTGTTCATTTGTGCCAGTATGATGCTTTTGAAAACAACTTTAATATAACCTTTCAGATATCCATCTGAGAAAGAAAATTAGTGCTGAGTTGCGTGCTATGATTACACAAAGTCTTCTATCTAATAAAGAAAATATTGACTTGTGTGTAATAAAAACTGGTTTAATAAAACTTATAAAATCTTCATTGTTGCAATTTTTAACTTGCATTTTTGAATTAATGTTGAAGTTTCTTTCCTAGTTTCTAAAAATATAAACATGGATGACCCTAAATATTTGTCTCGGAACAGTTCTGTTATCGGTTTTTGTGGTCAATTGGTGTCATTCTGTAAGACAATCTAATGAGGTTTGATACATGGCATGGAAAAGGATTTTAGCATAATATTCTATACCAACAACAACTCATTTAAAAAGGTAATTTGAAAATACATACCAACATATGTGCAATGAATCACAAAGCATGCTGAAAGAACTGGTGCACATTAAGTTTATTGTCATGGGATATGAATTCCATCCAAGGATCCTAGCTTAGGTGTTGCCTGGTTCAATAGAATGTGGATCTTTCACATGGGAACTGAAACATGGATTGGGTGTGAGAGGATGGCATGGGAAAATAACTATATATTGAAAAAGCAACAACTGATTGAGTTTTATGAAAAGGTAAATTTAAATCTTGAGGCAAATTCATCCTCATTAAAGAAGGGTCAAACAAGTCAGTCGATCAAAGTGACCATCAGAATTTGAGCATTTCTAATGTGAACACAGGAATTCACCTATACAAATCTTGCCGCAAGCCCCTTCTGGGTTCGTCAACAAAAACCATATAAATCAGTCCAATAAAATATCATCACGAATGAATACTAAATTGAGTTCAAATAGCATAGTCTAATCTCACATGTCATATAAACATTTAATAGGATCTTGTAACTAGAGAGAAATGAATGAATATCTCACCACAGCACACCAAAAAGTATATTCTAGCATTTCATAAAGATCTGAGCATCACAAAACATATTCAATACATACTTTCAGTGCCATCATATCTTATAAAAAGGTAGAAATTAGAAGCATTAGTGAATAATCAATGCAAAATCCATACCTTTATATCTTCCAGGAGTACGGGGATATGAATCAGGACGCTTGCTGCTGTGCATGAAAACATTACAGAAATGAATCCCTCAAACACAGTTGACAGAAAGCCCCAACAGGTCAATTTATCGAAGGAACCATTGGGATTTGAGGATTACATCCAATCACTCTCAGCAGATATGAATTCAACCAAACTGCAAGAAATTATTGTTTACTTTCCCCATGGAGATACAAATCCACCCCAAAAGGTTTATAAATGCATTGCTAATTATTGTTTACAGTCCCAAATGGTAGGTAACGACACACAGTCCCCCATTCTGTCGGTGTAAAAAAAAAAAGTAAAAAACTTGATGATTGGATCCTTGTCTATTAGATTCATGTCAAGCGATGGCATCCCTCTCCATTAGAATCATGTTTCCGCGATGCACGTTAAATTTGTTATGGATTTCATATTTCTGGTGCACATTAAATCTGTTGTGGATTCATGCTTCCCAAATCTGGTATAACATACAGGTATAATCATTTCCTGAAAGCCACTCTGGTGCCATCTATAAAAGAAGCAACTGGGATTAGAAATCCCTGTTTTATTTATCCTGTCAGGATTTCTCCCAAACAATGAAAAGGTGTCATTTAAAAGCTTGAAAACACAATCCAAATAGGGGTTGATGCTCACTTTGTAGAAATCTTGTAACTTGCTGTAAGCTGTATGGGGATTTTAAACCTAATTGGCATATTTTTGCCTTCAGAAGAGAATACATGTTAAAATTTGTAGGATTTCATTTTCCGGTGCAGGATACAATTCCCTGGATATGGATAGCCCCATGAACATGTATTGTATAAGATGTAGATATTATGTGTGGCAAGAAAATGATTGTTTCCCAAACCTATTCTCATGTGGTTTTCAATTTGGGATACAATTCACTGGATAAAATCCCCATGACGTGTGGCATAAAAATGATTTCAGTATATATACTTACAATGCCTTGGCAGAATTCACTGAAACAAGGAATTGAACAATTAAAAAAATATATATATGAATATTTCCCATGGTATGAATAATTCAATAGCAGCTTGCAAAAAATTCGGACTACTCGTGTCTAAATACCATTACTTCAAGTGTGACCAAGAAACAAACACTTTCTAATCTTATAGCAGAATTCTCGCTGATATGGGAACTGAAACACAATGGATGATGTCAGGTCATCCTGAAAGCACACTCGTACAGAGGGGCCTCAAACAGGTCGCAGTCTATCCGAGTGACCATCAGGATTTGAGAAGATTAAAAAATATCAGAGTATATGCTGAAAGACGTTCAATCTCCATCCAGTTTCCAAAGGACGATAGCATACATTAAAATGTTTTTGGCTTAATATATTTTATGATCTATTCTCACAAACAGCTGTTATGTTTCTCTCCTGCTTGAAAACACAATCTAAATACTTAACTCTACTTAATGAATAACCTATTGATTGTGAAAACAAATAATGGAACAGCCTAGCAAAACATTACACTGAATAATATTAAATACTTGTTGTTACATTTCTAGCATTGAACAAGTCTCACTCAATAAACATTCCTCGAAATGGGTCAATGTTTTCAAAGGCTCCAGATGAAAGAATCTCACCGTTATATTGTATACTCTAACAGGAGTATGGGGATATGAATCAGGATGCTTGCTGATGTGTATATTTCCCCCGTGGCATTAGAGAAATGAATCTTAGAAACGCAGTCTTTCACACAAACTTGACAAAAAAAACCTAACAGGTCAATCGAGATTTGAGCATTTGTAAATTGACATGAATCACTCACAGCAGATATGAATTCAACCAGACACACCGCTGCAGAATAGTTGCTAATTATTGTTTACTTTGAGTCAGTCCCATGGAGAGAGTAAATACAGATGCCTCAAAAAGTTTTTATAAATGCGTTGCTAATTATTGTTTACAGTCCCCATGGTAGGAAACAACACACATTTGAACTCACACCAATGCGGATCATTTCTTCACAGACAGCTGTGTATACATGAAGTGACATAAATAGTTTAAAAGATTCCCATGGAGATACAGATCCAATGAAAGAGTCCCATGGAGATACAAATCCTATGTAAACAACACACCAGTTGTTTAAATGGTGCTAATTACTGTAGTGACATGGCATTTAAAATTACATTTTATAGTTTTGTACTGCAAATGTAGCTTTCAATTAACAAGTAATACTTTTCATAAAACTTAATTTAATTAGTTTTAATGTCCTTCAACTATATATAACCAGCAAGTATGGGTCATATTACTCTACAAAATTCTTGTTACTTAAGAATTTTGTACAGTAGTATGCCCTATACCTGCTGATCATATATATATATATTTGATACAGTATTTGTAAATGTGAATGCAGCACCATCTCATAGCAAGCCCCATGAATGACTTGTATGTGTGTGAACAGTTACAAATACATAATCTTTTGTAGGTGCAGTCTATCCCATCAGGATTTGAGAAGTTAATCGAAACAGGGTTTGTGCATGGTAGGAATTTACAACACAGACATGCACGTTCAATCTGGGACAGTGTTTGTAAATGTGAATGCAGCTCACTTGTGAACAGTTACAATCGATATATAAATCTGCCATGACATTGAATTTAAAAAAAAGTATTTTCTTCCTATTGCCACTTTGTGTCGAGATCAATCCAGCCAAAAATAACAACCAGTGTCAAATAAATTACCAGCAACCTAAAATGTTTTTTTTACTTGAAATGAAATATCAACCAGTTTTAGTTTCCAATCCAAAAAAAGTAAATTAGCAAGCCAGAATTCACAACAGTTGCGTTTATCAACAAAAAAGCACCGTTTTGCTTCAAATGTAAACAATACTTGGGAAAATGAAACCCTGATCCAATACAGATTTAACATGCACATGAATTTAGAAAAATGAAACAATGACTACAGATTTAACGTGCACCAGATTTAAACAATGAAACCATGACAGTTGTAAAGGCACAACCAATTGATTTGTACACTAGATTTGGGAAAATGAAACCCTGATCCTTTTCAAGAATCTAAACACAGTAACACCAAAAATGTTTGTCTGAAACCTCTTCCTAAAAAAAACTTTTCTGAAACCTTTTACTAAAAATACAGGAGTAGGTGCATGTTAAATCTGTTGTCTTGGATCAGGATTTCATTTTCCTAAAATTAAGGAGAAAGCTGCATGTTAAATCTGTTGTCTTGAGGTTATTCAATGGGATGTGGATAGTTCTCATGGGAACTGAAACCTGGTTGGGTGTATGTTATACGAGTTTTATACATGGCATGGAAAAGGGTTCTAGCAAGATATTCTATAGCAACCACAACTCATTTAAAAAGGTAACTAAAAATACATACCAACTTAGTGCAATGAATCACAAAGCATGCTCAAAGAACAGGTGCACATTCAATTTATTGTCATGGGATATGAATTCCATCCAAGGATCCTAGCTCAGGTGTTGTATGGATCTTTCATATGAGAACTGAAACATGGATTGGGTTTGAGAGAATAGCATGGGAAAATAAGTTGATACTGAAAAAAACAACCACTGATTGAGAACCAGATAAATCAGTCCAATAACACATCACAACGAATGAATACTAAATTGAGTTCAATGAGCATAATCAAATAAACATTTAATCGGATCTTGTAACTAGAGAGAAATGAATGAATATCTCACCACTGCACACCAAAAAGTATATTCTAGCATGTCATAAAGATCGGAGCATCACAAAACAAATTCAATAGATACTTTCAGGGCCATCAAATCTTATAAATAGGTATAAATGAGAAGCATTAGTGAATAATCAATGCAAAATCCATACCTTTATATCTTCCAGGAGTACGGGGATATGAATCAGGATGCTTGCTGCTGTGCATGAAAACATTACAAAAATGAATCACTCAAACAGACTACACACAGTTGACAGAAAGCCCCAACAGGTCAATTTATCAATGGGACCATTGGGATTTGAGCATTTCATCCAATCACTCACAGCACATATGAATTCAACCAAACTGCAGGAAATTATTGTTTACTTTCCACATGGAGATACAAATCCATCCCAAAAGTTTTATAAATGTGTTGCTAATTATTGTTCACAGTCCAAAATGGTAGGTAACAACCGGACACATACGACTTCCATCAACAATAGATGGGAGATCATATTGTTCCAAATGCATTTCCATTTGCCCCTTCCACTTACTCCAATTTCCAGCTCCTTCCACTTTGTCTATCTGTACCTTTAGATCAGCTATACTAGCGACTCGCTCTGCTAGGCCTAACTTAATAAAGTTCGTTTTCCTTTTCAAAAACTGCAGATTTACTTCACTTAGTTTTAAAACGTGATAAGCCCATAACCTGATACGATTATCAACAAATCAGGGTCATCAAACAAAACAGGAAAACTCAAGGGCTAAGAGAATAAGAATTTAATATGTAAACAAAATACATATTACACAAAAGAGAATAGAATGCATTAGTGAGAAGTTGTAGTTGTAGTTAATACAACAGGTATATAAGTTGAGTTGTAGCTCGTCTCTTTTCCAACAACATTGCCAAGTTCATTTCTCATTACAAGTCACCATAATATTTATAGGTTTCAAGTTGTATTACAAAAACATATCAGCATGCAGAAACGAAGGTTTTCCTGGATTTTAAAATCATCCATGTGTTCCCCAGGTCTTTAATAATAATGTCTAAATTACCATAGTGAAATTTAATCTGAATCTAATGGCATTTCATATTTAAAGAAATCTAAAAAAAAAACCATATTGCAGGTATATGAGCTTCTTTCTTCCACGCTATGCTTTCGCTATAAAACGGCCTGATCCATTGCAGTTGTAATTTAAATGACATGTTTTTTTTCCTTGATCAGTTTTTATTGTGTTTTCATTGCCTCTTGCCTAAATATTTATCAGGATGGAAATGTTTTGCTTTTTTCTCATGTTGCATTGCATTTCTGTGTCTATTTCTTCAATTTGTTGAGATGTATTTGGTATTCACTGATTTATATGAAGCACTGGATTCAATGTTGACTATTTTAGAAGCAGGCATTTATAAAGGATGGCTTAGATTCAAATTAGTTTTGTTGCAGTGTTTGCATCCACTTTTAACATATATATGTCTGGAATTTTGTTGCTTTATTTCTCCTATACATTGAGCAAATATATTGTTCATTTGTGCCAGTATGATGCTTTTGAAAACAACTTTAATATAACCTTTCAGATATCCATCTGAGAACGAAAATTAATGCTGAGTTGCGTGCTATGATTACACAAAGTCTTCTATCTAATAAAGAAAATATTGACTTGTGTGTAATAAAAACTGGTTTAATAAAACTTATAAAATCTTCATTGTTGCAATTTTTAACTTGCATTTTTGAATTAATGTTGAAGTTTCTTTCCTAGTTTCTAAAAATATAAACATGGATGACCCTAAATATTTGTCTCGGAACAGTTCTGTTATCGGTTTTTATGGTCAATTGGTGTCATTCTGTAAGACAATCTAATGAGGTTTTATACATGGCATGGAAAAGGATTTTAGCATAATATACTATACCAACAACAACTCATTTAAAAAGGTAATTTGAAAATACATACCAACATATGTGCAATGAATCAAAAAGCATGCTGAAAGAACTGGTGCACATTAAGTTTATTGTCATGGGATATGAATTCCATCCAAGGATCCTAGCTTAGGTGTTGCCTGGTTCAATAGAATGTGGATCTTTCACATGGGAACTGAAACATGGATTGGGTGTGAGAGAATGGCATGGGAAAATAACTATGTATTGAAAAAGCAACAACTGATTAAGTTTTATGAAAAGGTAAATTTAAATCTTGAGACAAATTCATCCTCATTAAAGAAGGGTCAAACAGGTCAGTCGATCAAAGTGACCATCAGAATTTGAGCATTTCTAATGTGAACACAGGAATTCACCTATACAAATCTTGCCGCAAGCCCCTTCTGGGTTCGTCAACAAAAACCACCAAAAAGTATATTCTAGCATTTCATAAAGATCTGAGCATCACAAAACATATTCAATACATACTTTCAGTGCCATCATATCTTATAAAAAGGTAGAAATTAGAAGCATTAGTGAATAATCAATGCAAAATCCAAACCTTTATATCTTCCAGGAGTATGGGGATATGAATCAGGACGCATGCTGCTGTGCATGAAAACATTACAGAAATGAATCCTCAAACACAGTTGACAGAAAGCCCCAACAGGTCAATTTATCAAAGGGACCATTGGGATTTGAGGATTACATCCAATCACTCACAGCAGATATGAATTCAACCAAACTGCAAGAAATTATTGTTTACTTTCCCCATAGAGATACAAATCCACCCCAAAAGGTTTATAAATGCATTGCTAATTATTGTTTACAGTCCCAAATGGTAGATAACGACACACAGTCCCCCATTCTGTCGGTGTAAAAAAAAAATAAAAAACTTGATGATTGGATCCTTGTCTATTAGATTCATGTCAAGCGATGGCATCCCTCTCCATTAGAATCATGTTTCCGCGATGCACGTTAAATTTGTTATGGATTTCATATTTCTGGTGCACATTAAATCTGTTGTGGATTCATGCTTCCCAAATCTGGTATAACATACAGGTATAATCATTTCCTGAAAGCCACTCTGGTGCCATCTTAGAAGCAATTGGGATTAGAAATCCCTGTTTTATTTATCCTGTCAGGATTTCTCCCAAACAATGAAAAGGTGTCATTTAAAAGCTTGAAAACACAATCCAAATAGGGGTTGATGCTCACTTTGTAGAAATCTTGTAACTTGCTGTAAGCTGTATGGGGATTTTAAACCTAATTGGCATATTTTTGCCTTCAGAAGAGAATACATGTTAAAATTTGTAGGATTTCATTTTCCGGTGCAGGATACAATTCCCTGGATATGGATAGCCCCATGAACATGTATTGTATAAGATGTAGATATTATGTGTGGCAAGAAAATGATTGTTTCCCAAACCTATTCTCATGTGGTTTTCACTTTGGGATACAATTCACTGGATAAAATCCCCATGACGTGTGGCATAAAAATGATTTCAGTATATATACTTACAATGCCTTGGCAGAATTCACTGAAACAAGGAATTGAACAATTAAAAAAAAATATATATAAATATATGAATATTTCCCATGGTATGAATAATTCAATAGCAGCTTGCAAAAAATTCGGACTACTCGTGTGTAAATACCATTACTTCAAGTGTGACCAAGAAACAAACACTTTCTAATCTTATAGCAGAATTCTCGCTGATATGGGAACTGAAACACAATGGATGATGTCAGGTCATCCTGAAAGCACACTCGTACAGAAGGGCCTCAAACAGGTCGCAGTCTATCCGAGTGACCATCAGGATTTGAGAAGATTAAAAAATATCAGAGTATATGCTGAAAGACGTTCAATCTCCATCCAGTTTCCAAAGGACGATAGCATACATTAAAATGTTTTTGGCTTAATATATTTTATGATCTATTCTCACAAACAGCTGTTATGTTTCTCTCCTGCTTGAAAACACAATCTAAATACTTAACTCTACTTAATGAATAACCTATTGATTGTGAAAACAAATAATGGAACAGCCTAGCAAAACATTACACTGAATAATATTAAATACTTGTTGTTACATTTCTAGCATTGAACAAGTCTCACTCAATAAACATTCCTCGAAATGGGTCAATGTTTTCAAAGGCTCCAGATGAAAGAATCTCACCGTTATATTGTATACTCTAACAGGAGTATGGGGATACGAATCAGGATGCTTGCTGATGTGTATATTTCCCCCGTGGCATTAGAGAAATGAATCTTAGAAACGCAGTCTTTCACACAAACTTGACAAAAAAAACCTAACAGGTCAATCGAGATTTGAGCATTTGTAAATTGACATGAATCACTCACAGCAGATATGAATTCAACCAGACACACCGCTGCAGAATAGTTGCTAATTAATGTTTACTTTGAGTCAGTCGCATGGAGAGAGTAAATACAGATGCCTCAAAAAGTTTTTATAAATGCGTTGCTAATTATTGTTTACAGTCCCCATGGTAGGAAACAACACACATTTGAACTCACACCAATGCGGATCATTTCTTCACAGACAGCTGTGTATACATGAAGTGACATAAATAGTTTAAAAGATTCCCATGGAGATACAGATCCAATGAAAGAGTCCCATGGAGATACAAATCCTATGTAAACAACACACCAGTTGTTTAAATGGTGCTAATTACTGTAGTGACATGGCATTTAAAATTACATTTTATAGTTTTGTACTGCAAATGTAGCTTTCAATTAACAAGTAATACTTTTCATAAAACTTAATTTAATTAGTTTTAATGTCCTTCAACTATATATAACCAGCAAGTATAGGTCATATTACTCTACAAAATTCTTGTTACTTAAGAATTTTGTACAGTAGTACGCCCTATACCTGCTGATCATATATATATATATATATTTGATACAGTATTTGTAAATGTGAATGCAGCACCATCTCATAGCAAGCCCAACGAATGACTTGTATGTGTGTGAACAGTTACAAATACATAATCTTTTGTAGGTGCAGTCTATCCCATCAGGATTTGAGAAGTTAATCGAAACAGGGTTTGTGCATGGTAGGAATTTACAACACAGACATGCACGTTCAATCTGGGACAGTGTTTGTAAATGTGAATGCAGCTCACTTGTGAACAGTTACAATCGGTATGTAAATCTGCCATGACATTGAATTTAAAAAAAAGTATTTTCTTCCTATCGCCACATGTGTCGAGATCAATCCAGCCAAAAATAACAACCAGTGACAAATAAATTACCAGCAACCTAAAATGTTTTTCTTACTTGAAATGAAATATCAACCAGTTTTAGTTTCCAATCCAAAAAAAGTAAATTAGCAAGCCAGAATTCACAACAGTTGCATTTATCAACAAAAAAAGCACCGTTTTGCTTCAAATGTAAACAATACTTGGGAAAATGAAACCCTGATCCAATACAGATTTAACATGCTCATGAATTTAGAAAAAAGAAACAATGACTACAGATTTAACGTGCACCAGATTTAAACAATGAAACCATGACAGTTGTAAAGGCACAACCGATTGATTTGTACACTAGATTTGGGAAAATGAAACCCTGATCCTTTTCAAGAATCTAAACACAGTAACACCAAAAATGTTTGTCTGAAACCTTTTCCTAAAAAAAACTTTTCTGAAACCTTTTCCTAAAAAAAAACTTTTCTGAAACCTTTTAATAAAAATACAGGAGACAGGTGCATGTTAAATCTGTTGTCTTGGATCAGGATTTCATTTTCCTAAAATTAAGGAGAAAGCTGCATGTTAAATCTGTTGTCTTGAGGTTATTCAATGGGATGTGGATAGTTCTCATGGGAACTGAAACCTTGTTGGGTGTATGTTATACGAGTTTTATACATGGCATGGAAAAGGGTTCTAGCAAGATATTCTATAGCAACCACAACTCATTTAAAAAGGTAACTAAAAATACATACCAACTTAGTGCAATGAATCACAAAGCATGCTCAAAGAACAGGTGCACATTCAATTTATTGTCATGGGATATGAATTCCATCCAAGGATCCTAGCTCAGGTGTTGTATGGATCTTTCATATGAGAACTGAAACATGGATTGGGTTTGAGAGAATAGCATGGGAAAATAAGTTGATACTGAAAAAAACAACCACTGATTGAGTTATGTGAAAAGGTAAATTCAAATCTCGGGAGTAATACATCCTCCTGAAAGAAGGGCAACCAGTCAGTGGCCATCAGAATTTGAGCATTTGTAAATGTGAACACAGTAATTCACCCATACAAATCTTGCAGCAAGCCATTACTGGGTTTGTCAACAAAAACCAGATAAATCAGTCCAATAACACATCACAACGAATGAATACTAAATTGAGTTCAATGAGCATAATCAAATCTCACATGTCAAATAAACATTTAATCGGATCTTGTAACTAGAGAGAAATGATTGAATATCTCACCACTGCGCACCAAAAAGTATATTCTAGCATGTCATAAAGATCGGAGCATCACAAAACAAATTCAATTGATACTTTCAGGGCCATCAAATCTTATAAATAGGTATAAATGAGAAGCATTAGTGAATAATCAATGCAAAATCCATACCTTTATATCTTCCAGGAGTACGGGGATATGAATCAGGATGCTTGCTGCTGTGCATGAAAACATTACAAAAATGAATCACTCAAACACAGACTACACACAGTTGACAGAAAGCCCCAACAGGTCAATTTATCAATGGGACCATTGGGATTTGAGCATTTCATCCAATCACTCACAGCACATATGAATTCAAACAAACTGCAGGAAATTATTGTTTACTTTCCCCATGGAGATACAAATCCATCCCAAAAGTTTTATAAATGTGTTGCTAATTATTTTTCCCAGTCCTAAATGGTAGGTAACAACATGACACATACGACTTCCATCAACAATAGATGGGAGATCATATTGTTCCAAATGCATTTCCATTTGCCCCTTCCACTTACTCCAATTTCCAGCTCCTTCCACTTTGTCTATCTGTACCTTTAGATCAGCTATACTAGCGACTCGCTCTGCTAGGCCTAACTTAATAAAGTTCGTTTTCCTTTTCAAAAACTGCAGATTTACTTCACTTAGTTTTAAAACGTGATAAGCCCATAACCTGATACGATTATCAACAAATCAGGGTCATCAAACAAAACAGGAAAACTCAAGGGCTAAGAGAATAATAATTTAATATGTAAACAAAATACATATTACACAAAAGAGAATAGAATGCATTAGTGAGAAGTTGTAGTTGTAGTTAATACAACAGGTATATAAGTTGAGTTTTAGCTCGTCTCTTTTCCAACAACATTGCCAAGTTCATTTCTCATTACAAGTCACCATAATATCTATAGGTTTCAAGTTGTATTTCAAAAACATATCAGCATGCAGAAACGAAGGTTTTCCTGGATTTTAAAATCATCCATGTGTTCCCCAGGTCTTTAATAATAATGTCTAAATTACCATAGTGAAATTTAATCTGAATCTAATGGCATTTCATATTTAAAGAAATCTAAAAAAAACCCAGATTGCAGGTATATGAGCTTCTTTCTTCCACGCTATGCTTTCGCTATAAAACGGCCTGATCCATTGCAGTTGTAATTTAAATGACGTGTTTTTTTTTCCTTGATCAGTTTTTATTGTGTTTTCATTGCCTCTTGCCTAAATATTTATCAGGATGGAAATTTTTTGCTTTTTTCTCATGTAACATTGCATTTCTGTGTGTATTTCTTCAATTTGTTGAGATGTATTTGGTATTCACTGATTTATATGAAGCACTGGATTCAATGTTGACTATTTTAGAAGCAAGCATTTATAAAGGATGGCTTAGATTCAAATTAGTTTTGTTGCAGTGTTTGCATCCACTTTTAACATATATATGTCTGGAATTTTGTTGCTTTATTTCTCCTATACATTGAGCAAATATATTGTTCATTTGTGCCAGTATGATGCTTTTGAAAACAACTTTAATATAACCTTTCAGATATCCATCTGAGAAAGAAAATTAGTGCTGAGTTGCGTGCTATGATTACACAAAGTCTTCTATCTAATAAAGAAAATATTCACTTGTGTGTAATAAAAACTGGTTTAATAAAACTTATAAAATCTTCATTGTTGCAATTTTTAACTTGCATTTTTGAATTAATGTTGAAGTTTCTTTCCTAGTTTCTAAAAATATAAACATGGATGACCCTAAATATTTGTCTCGGAACAGTTCTGTTATCGGTTTTTATGGTCAATTGGTGTCATTCGGTAAGACAATCTAATGAGGTTTTATACATGGCATGGAAAAGGATTTTAGTATAATATTCTATACCAACAACAACTCATTTAAAAAGGTAATTTGAAAATACATACCAACATATGTGCAATGAATCACAAAGCATGCTGAAAGAACTGGTGCACATTAAGTTTATTGTCATGGGATATGAATTCCATCCAAGGATCCTAGCTTAGGTGTTGCCTGGTTCAATAGAATGTGGATCTTTCACATGGGAACTGAAACATGGATTGGGTGTGAGAGAATGGCATGGGAAAATAACTATATATTGAAAAAGCAACAACTGATTGAGTTTTATGAAAAGGTAAATTTAAATCTTGAGACAAATTCATCCTCATTAAAGAAGGGTCAAACAGGTCAGTCGATCAAAGTGACCATCAGAATTTGAGCATTTCTAATGTGAACACAGGAATTCACCTATACAAATCTTGCCGCAAGCCCCTTCTGGGTTCGTCAACAAAAACCACCAAAAAGTATATTCTAGCATTTCATAAAGATCTGAGCATCACAAAACATATTCAATACATACTTTCAGTGCCATCATATCTTATAAAAAGGTAGAAATTAGAAGCATTAGTGAATAATCAATGCAAAATCCAAACCTTTATATCTTCCAGGAGTATGGGGATATGAATCAGGACGCATGCTGCTGTGCATGAAAACATTACAGAAATGAATTCTCAAACACAGTTGACAGAAAGCCCCAACAGGTCAATTTATCAAAGGGACCATTGGGATTTGAGGATTACATCCAATCACTCACAGCAGATATGAATTTAACCAAACTGCAAGAAATTATTGTTTACTTTCCCCATAGAGATACAAATCCACCCCAAAAGGTTTATAAATGCATTGCTAATTATTGTTTACAGTCCCAAATGGTAGATAACGACACACAGTCCCCCATTCTGTCGGTGTAAAAAAAAAATAAAAAACTTGATGATTGGATCCTTGTCTATTAGATTCATGTCAAGCGATGGCATCCCTCTCCATTAGAATCATGTTTCCGCGATGCACGTTAAATTTGTTATGGATTTCATATTTCTGGTGCACATTAAATCTGTTGTGGATTCATGCTTCCCAAATCTGGTATAACATACAGGTATAATCATTTCCTGAAAGCCACTCTGGTGCCATCTATAAAAGAAGCAATTGGGATTAGAAATCCCTGTTTTATTTATCCTGTCAGGATTTCTCCCAAACAATGAAAAGGTGTCATTTAAAAGCTTGAAAACACAATCCAAATAGGGGTTGATGCTCACTTTGTAGAAATCTTGTAACTTGCTGTAAGCTGTATGGGGATTTTAAACCTAATTGGCATATTTTTGCCTTCAGAAGAGAATACATGTTAAAATTTGTAGGATTTCATTTTCCGGTGCAGGATACAATTCCCTGGATATGGATAGCCCCATGAACATGTATTGTATAAGATGTAGATATTATGTGTGGCAAGAAAATGATTGTTTCCCAAACCTATTCTCATGTGGTTTTCACTTTGGGATACAATTCACTGGATAAAATCCCCATGACGTGTGGCATAAAAATGATTTCAGTATATATACTTACAATGCCTTGGCAGAATTCACTGAAACAAGGAATTGAACAATTAAAAAAATATATATATAAATATATGAATATTTCCCATGGTATGAATAATTCAATAGCAGCTTGCAAAAAATTCGGACTACTCGTGTCTAAATACCATTACTTCAAGTGTGACCAAGAAACAAACACTTTCTAATCTTATAGCAGAATTCTCGCTGATATGGGAACTGAAACACAATGGATGATGTCAGGTCATCCTGAAAGCACACTCGTACAGAAGGGCCTCAAACAGGTCGCAGTCTATCCGAGTGACCATCAGGATTTGAGAAGATTAAAAAATATCAGAGTATATGCTGAAAGACGTTCAATCTCCATCCAGTTTCCAAAGGACGATAGCATACATTAAAATGTTTTTGGCTTAATATATTTTATGATCTATTCTCACAAACAGCTGTTATGTTTCTCTCCTGCTTGAAAACACAATCTAAATACTTAACTCTACTTAATGAATAACCTATTGATTGTGAAAACAAATAATGGAACAGCCTAGCAAAACATTACACTGAATAATATTAAATACTTGTTACATTTCTAGCATTGAACAAGTCTCACTCAATAAACATTCCTCGAAATGGGTCAATGTTTTCAAAGGCTCCAGATGAAAGAATCTCACCGTTATATTGTATACTCTAACAGGAGTATGGGGATACGAATCAGGATGCTTGCTGATGTGTATATTTCCCCCGTGGCATTAGAGAAATGAATCTTAGAAAAGCAGTCTTTCACACAAACTTGACAAAAAAAACCTAACAGGTCAATCGAGATTTGAGCATTTGTAAATTGACATGAATCACTCACAGCAGATATGAATTCAACCAGACACACCGCTGCAGAATAGTTGCTAATTAATGTTTACTTTGAGTCAGTCGCATGGAGAGAGTAAATACAGATGCCTCAAAAAGTTTTTATAAATGCGTTGCTAATTATTGTTTACAGTCCCCATGGTAGGAAACAACACACATTTGAACTCACACCAATGCGGATCATTTCTTCACAGACAGCTGTGTATACATGAAGTGACATAAATAGTTTAAAAGATTCCCATGGAGATACAGATCCAATGAAAGAGTCCCATGGAGATACAGATCCAATGAAAGAGTCCCATAGAGATACAAATCCTATGTAAACAACACACCAGTTGTTTAAATGGTGCTAATTACTGTAGTGACATGGCATTTAAAATTACATTTTATAGTTTTGTACTGCAAATGTAGCTTTCAATTAACAAGTAATACTTTTCATAAAACTTAATTTAATTAGTTTTAATGTCCTTCAACTATATATAACCAGCAAGTATAGGTCATATAACTCTACAAAATTCTTGTTACTTAAGAATTTTGTACAGTAGTATGCCCTATACCTGCTGATCATATATATATATTTGATACAGTATTTGTAAATGTGAATGCAGCACCATCTCATAGCAAGCCCCATGAATGACTTGTATGTGTGTGAACAGTTACAAATACAAAATCTTTTGTAGGTGCAGTCTATCCCATCAGGATTTGAGAAGTTAATCGAAACAGGGTTTGTGCATGGTAGGAATTTACAACACAGACATGCACGTTCAATCTGAGACAGTGTTTGTAAATGTGAATGCAGCTCACTTGTGAACAGTTACAATCGGTATGTAAATCTGCCATGACATTGAATTTAAAAAAAAGTATTTTCTTCCTATTGCCACATGTGTCGAGATTAATCCACCCAAAAATAACAACCAGTGTCAAATAAATTACCAGCAACCTAAAATGTTTTTTTTTACTTGAAATGAAATATCAACCAGTTTTAGTTTCCAATCCAAAAAAAGTAAATTAGCAAACCAGAATTCACAACAGTTGCGTTTATCAACAAAAAAGCACCGTTTATCTTCAAATGTAAACAATACTTGGGAAAATGAAACCCTGATCCAATACAGATTTAACATGCACATGAATTTAGAAAAATGAAACAATGACTACAGATTTAACGTGCACCAGATTTAAACAATGAAACCATGACAGTTGTAGAGGCACAACCGATTGATTTGTACACTAGATTTGGGAAAATGAAACCCTGATCCTTTTCAAGAATCTAAACACAGTAACACCAAAAATGTTTGTCTGAAACCTTTTCCTAAAAAAAACTTTTCTGAAACCTTTTCCTAAAAAAAACTTTTCTGAAACCTTTTACTAAAAATACAGGAGACAGGTGCATGTTAAATCTGTTGTCTTGGATCAGGATTTCATTTTCCTAAAATTAAGGAGAAAGCTGCATGTTAAATCTGTTGTCTTGAGGTTATTCAATGGGATGTGAATAGTTCTCATGGGAACTGAAACCTGGTTGGGTGCATGTTATACGAGTTTTATACATGGCATGGAAAAGGGTTCTAGCAAGATATTCTATAGCAACCACAACTCATTTAAAAAGGTAACTAAAAATACATACCAACTTAGTGCAATGAATCACAAAGCATGCTCAAAGAACAGGTGCACATTCAATTTATTGTCATGGGATATGAATTCCATCCAAGGATCCTAGCTCAGGTGTTGTATGGATCTTTCATATGAGAACTGAAACATGGATTGGGTTTGAGAGAATAGCATGGGAAAATAAGTTGATACTGAAAAAAACAACCACTGATTGAGTTATGTGAAAAGGTAAATTCAAATCTCGGGAGTAATACATCCTCCTGAAAGAAGGGCAACCAGTCAGTGGCCATCAGAATTTGAGCATTTGTAAATGTGAACACAGTAATTCACCCATACAAATCTTGCAGCAAGCCATTACTGGGTTTGTCAACAAAAACCAGATAAATCAGTCCAATAACACATCACAACGAATGAATACTAAATTGAGTTCAATGAGCATAATCAAATCTCACATGTCAAATAAACATTTAATCGGATCTTGTAACTAGAGAGAAATGATTGAATATCTCACCACTGCGCACCAAAAAGTATATTCTAGCATGTCATAAAGATCGGAGCATCACAAAACAAATTCAATAGATACTTTCAGGGCCATCAAATCTTATAAATAGGTATAAATGAGAAGCATTAGTGAATAATCAATGCAAAATCCATACCTTTATATCTTCCAGGAGTACGGGGATATGAATCAGGATGCTTGCTGCTGTGCATGAAAACATTACAAAAATGAATCACTCAAACGCAGACTACACACAGTTGACAGAAAGCCCCAACAGGTCAATTTATCAATGGGACCATTGGGATTTGAGCATTTCATCCAATCACTCACAGCACATATGAATTCAAACAAACTGCAGGAAATTATTGTTTACTTTCCCCATGGAGATACAAATCCATCCCAAAAGTTTTATAAATGTGTTGCTAATTATTTTTCCCAGTCCTAAATGGTAGGTAACAACATGACACATACGACTTCCATCAACAATAGATGGGAGATCATATTGTTCCAAATGCATTTCCATTTGCCCCTTCCACTTACTCCAATTTCCAGCTCCTTCCACTTTGTCTATCTGTACCTTTAGATCAGCTATACTAGCGACTCGCTCTGCTAGGCCTAACTTAATAAAGTTCGTTTTCCTTTTCAAAAACTGCAGATTTACTTCACTTAGTTTTAAAACGTGATAAGCCCATAACCTGATACGATTATCAACAAATCAGGGTCATCAAACAAAACAGGAAAACTCAAGGGCTAAGAGAATAATAATTTAATATGTAAACAAAATACATATTACACAAAAGAGAATAGAATGCATTAGTGAGAAGTTGTAGTTGTAGTTAATACAACAGGTATATAAGTTGAGTTTTAGCTCGTCTCTTTTCCAACAACATTGCCAAGTTCATTTCTCATTACAAGTCACCATAATATCTATAGGTTTCAAGTTGTATTTCAAAAACATATCAGCATGCAGAAACGAAGGTTTTCCTGGATTTTAAAATCATCCATGTGTTCCCCAGGTCTTTAATAATAATGTCTAAATTACCATAGTGAAATTTAATCTGAATCTAATGGCATTTCATATTTAAAGAAATCTAAAAAAAACCCAGATTGCAGGTATATGAGCTTCTTTCTTCCACGCTATGCTTTCGCTATAAAACGGCCTGATCCATTGCAGTTGTAATTTAAATGACGTGTTTTTTTTTCCTTGATCAGTTTTTATTGTGTTTTCATTGCCTCTTGCCTAAATATTTATCAGGATGGAAATTTTTTGCTTTTTTCTCATGTTGCATTGCATTTCTGTGTCTATTTCTTCAATTTGTTGAGATGTATTTGGTATTCACTGATTTATATGAAGCACTGGATTCAATGTTGACTATTTTAGAAGCAAGCATTTATAAAGGATGGCTTAGATTCAAATTAGTTTTGTTGCAGTGTTTGCATCCACTTTTAACATATATATGTCTGGAATTTTGTTGCTTTATTTCTCCTATACATTGAGCAAATATATTGTTCATTTGTGCCAGTATGATGTTTTTGAAAACAACTTTAATATAACCTTTCAGATATCCATCTGAGAAAGAAAATTAGTGCTGAGTTGGGTGCTATGATTACACAAAGTCTTCTATCTAATAAAGAAAATATTCACTTGTGTGTAATAAAAACTGGTTTAATAAAACTTATAAAATCTTCATTGTTGCAATTTTTAACTTGCATTTTTGAATTAATGTTGAAGTTTCTTTCCTAGTTTCTAAAAATATAAACATGGATGACCCTAAATATTTGTTTCGGAACAGTTCTGTTATCGGTTTTTATGGTCAATTGGTGTCATTCTGTAAGACAATCTAATGAGGTTTTATACATGGCATGGAAAAGGATTTTAGTATAATATTCTATACCAACAACAACTCATTTAAAAAGGTAATTTGAAAATACATACCAACATATGTGCAATGAATCACAAAGCATGCTGAAAGAACTGGTGCACATTAAGTTTATTGTCATGGGATATGAATTCCATCCAAGGATCCTAGCTTAGGTGTTGCCTGGTTCAATAGAATGTGGATCTTTCACATGGGAACTGAAACATGGATTGGGTGTGAGAGAATGGCATGGGAAAATAACTATATATTGAAAAAGCAACAACTGATTGAGTTTTATGAAAAGGTAAATTTAAATCTTGAGACAAATTCATCCTCATTAAAGAAGGGTCAAACAGGTCAGTCGATCAAAGTGACCATCAGAATTTGAGCATTTCTAATGTGAACACAGGAATTCACCTATACAAATCTTGCCGCAAGCCACTTCTGGGTTCGTCAACAAAAACCATATAAATCAGTCCAATAACATATCATCACGAATGAATACTAAATTGAGTTCAAATAGCATAGTCTAATCTCACATGTCATATAAACATTTAATAGGATCTTGTAACTAGAGAGAAATGAATGAATATCTCACCACAGCACACCAAAAAGTATATTCTAGCATTTCATAAAGATCTGAGCATCACAAAATATATTCAATACATACTTTCAGTGCCATCATATCTTATAAAAAGGTAGAAATTAGAAGCATTAGTGAATAATAAATGCAAAATCCATACCTTTATATCTTCCAGGAGTACGGGGATATGAATCAGGACGCTTGCTGCTGTGCATGAAAACATTACAGAAATGAATCCCTCAAACACAGTTGACAGAAAGCCCCAACAGGTCAATTTATCAAAGGGACCATTGGGATTTGAGGATTACATCCAATCACTCACAGCAGATATGAATTCAACCAAACTGCAAGAAATTATTGTTTACTTTCCCCATGGAGATACAAATCCACCCCAAAAGTTTTATAAATGCATTGCTAATTATTGTTTACAGTCCCAAATGGTAGGTAACAACACACAGTCCCCCATTCTGTCGGTGTAAAAAAAAAAGCAAAAAACTTGATGATTGGATCCCTGTCTATTAGATTCATGTCAAGCGATGGCATCCCTCTCCATTAGAATCATGTTTCCGCGATGCACGTTAAATTTGTTATGGATTTCATAGTTCTGGTGCACATTAAATCTGTTGTGGATTCATGCTTCCCAAATCTGGTATAACATACAGGTATAACCATTTCCTGAAAGCCACTCTGGTGCCATCTATAAAAGAAGCAACTGGGATTAGAAATCCCTCTTTTATTTATCCTGTCAGGATTTCTCCCAAACAATGAAAAGGTGTCATTTAAAAACTTGAAAACACAATCCAAATAGGAGTTGATGCTCACTTTGTAGAAATCTTGTAACTTGCTGTAAGCTGTATGGGGATTTTAAACCTAATTGGCATATTTTTGCCTTCAGAAGAGAATACATGTTAAAATTTGTAGGATTTCATTTTCCGGTGCAGGATACAATTCCCTGGATATGGATAGCCCCATGAACATGTATTGTATAAGATGTAGATATTATGTGTGGCAAGAAAATGATTGTTTCCCAAACCTATTCTCATGTGGTTTTCAATTTGGGATACAATTCACTGGATAAAATCCCCATGACGTGTGGCATAAAAATGATTTCAGTATATATACTTACAATGCCTTGGCAGAATTCACTGAAACAAGGAATTGAACAATTAAAAAAAAAAATATATATATATATATATATATGAATACTTCCCATGGTTATTCAATAGCAGCTTGCAAAAAATTCGGACTACTCGTGTGCCAAATACCATTACTTCAAGTGTGGCCAAGAAACAAACACTTTCTAATCTTATAGCAGAATTCTCGCTGATATGGGAACTGAAACACAATGGATGATGTCAGGTCATCCTGAAAGCACACTCGTACAGAGGGGCCTCAAACAGGTCGCAGTCTATCCGAGTGACCATCAGGATTTGAGAAGATTAAAAAATATCAGAGTATATGCTGAAAGACGTTCAATCTCCATCCAGTTTCCAAAGGACGATAGCATACATTAAAATGTTTTTGGCTTAATATATTTTATGATCTATTCTCACAAACAGCTGTTATGTTTCTCTCCTGCTTGAAAACACAATCTAAATACTTAACTCTACTTAATGAATAACCTATTGATTGTGAAAACAAATAATGGAACAGCCTAGCAAAACATTACACTGAATAATATTAAATACTTGTTGTTACATTTCTAGCATTGAACAAGTCTCACTCAATAAACATTCCTCGAAATGGGTCAATGTTTTCAAAGGCTCCAGATGAAAGAATCTCACCGTTATATTGTATACTCTAACAGGAGTATGGGGATATGAATCAGGATGCTTGCTGATGTGTATATTTTCCCGTGGTATTAGAGAAATGAATCTTAGAAACGCAGTCTTTCACACAAACTTGACAAAAAAAACCTAACAGGTCAATCGAGATTTGAGCATTTGTAAATTGACATGAATCACTCACAGCAGATATGAATTCAACCAGACACACCGCTGCAGAATAGTTGCTAATTATTGTTTACTTTGAGTCAGTCCCATGGAGAGAGTAAATACAGATGCCTCAAAAAGTTTTTATAAATGCGTTGCTAATTATTATTTACAGTCCCCATGGTAGGAAACAACACACATTTGAACTCACACCAATGCGGATCATTTCTTCACAGACAGCTGTGTATACATGAAGTGACATAAATAGTTTAAAAGATTCCCATGGAGATACAGATCCAATGAAAGAGTCCCATGGAGATACAAATCCTATGTAAACAACACACCAGTTGTTTAAATGGTGCTAATTACTGTAGTGACATGGCATTTAAAATTACATTTTATAGTTTTGTACTGCAAATGTAGCTTTCAATTAACAAGTAATACTTTTCATAAAACTTAATTTAATTAGTTTTAATGTCCTTCAACTATATATAACCAGCAAGTATAGGTCATATTACTCTACAAAATTCTTGTTACTTAAGAATTTTGTACAGTAGTATGCCCTATACCTGCTGATCATATATATATATATATATATTTGATACAGTATTTGTAAATGTGAATGCAGCACCATCTCATAGCAAGCCCCATGAATGACTTGTATGTGTGTGAACAGTTACAAATACATAATCTTTTGTAGGTGCAGTCTATCCCATCAGGATTTGAGAAGTTAATCGAAACAGGGTTTGTGCATGGTAGGAATTTACAACACAGACATGCACGTTCAATCTGGGACAGTGTTTGTAAATGTGAATGCAGCTCACTTGTGAACAGTTACAATCGGTATGTAAATCTGCCATGACATTGAATTTAAAAAAAAGTATTTTCTTCCTATTGCCACATGTGTCGAGATCAATCCACCAAAAAATAACAACCAGTGTCAAATAAATTACCAGCAACCTAAAATGTTTTTTTTTACTTGAAATGAAATATCAACCAGTTTTAGTTTCCAATCCAAAAAAAGTAAATTTGCAAACCAGAATTCACAACAGTTGCGTTTATCAACAAAAAAGCACCGTTTTGCTTCAAATGTAAACAATACTTGGGAAAATGAAACCCTGATCCAATACAGATTTAACATGCACATGAATTTAGAAAAATGAAACAATGACTACAGATTTAACGTGCACCAGATTTAAACAATGAAACCATGACAGTTGTAGAGGCACAACCGATTGATTTGTACACTAGATTTGGGAAAATGAAACCCTGATCCTTTTCAAGAATCTAAACACAGTAACACCAAAAATGTTTGTCTGAAACCTTTTCCTAAAAAAAACTTTTCTGAAACCTTTTCCTAAAAAAAACTTTTCTGAAACCTTTTCCTAAAAAAAACTTTTCTGAAACCTTTTCCTAAAAAAAACTTTTCTGAAACCTTTTACTAAAAATACAGGAGACAGGTGCATGTTAAATCTGTTGTCTTGGATCAGGATTTCATTTTCCTAAAATTAAGGAGAAAGCTGCATGTTAAATCTGTTGTCTTGAGGTTATTCAATGGGATGTGGATAGTTCTCATGGGAACTGAAACCTGGTTGGGTGTATGTTATACGAGTTTTATACATGGCATGGAAAAGGGTTCTAGCAAGATATTCTATAGCAACCACAACTCATTTAAAAAGGTAACTAAAAATACATACCAACTTAGTGCAATGAATCACAAAGCATGCTCAAAGAACAGGTGCACATTCAATTTATTGTCATGGGATATGAATTCCATCCAAGGATCCTAGCTCAGGTGTTGTATGGATCTTTCATATGAGAACTGAAACATGGATTGGGTTTGAGAGAATAGCATGGGAAAATAAGTTGATACTGAAAAAAACAACCACTGATTGAGTTATGTGAAAAGGTAAAAATTCAAATCTCGGGAGAAATACATCCTCCTGAAAGAAGGGCAACCAGTCAGTGACCACCAGAATTTGAGCATTTGTAAATGTGAACACAGTAATTCACCCATACAAATCTTGCAGCAAGCCATTACTGGGTTTGTCAACAAAAACCAGATAAATCAGTCCAATAACACATCACAACGAATGAATACTAAATTGAGTTCAATGAGCATAATCAAATCTCACATGTCAAATAAACATTTAATCGGATCTTGTAACTAGAGAGAAATGAATGAATATCTCACCACTGCACACCAAAAAGTATATTCTAGCATATCATAAAGATCGGAGCATCACAAAACAAATTCAATAGATACTTTCAGGGCCATCAAATCTTATAAATAGGTATAAATGAGAAGCATTAGTGAAAAATCAATGCAAAATCCATACCTTTATATCTTCCAGGAGTACGGGGATATGAATCAGGATGCTTGCTGCTGTGCATGAAAACATTACAAAAATGAATCACTCAAACATAGACTACACACAGTTGACAGAAAGCCCCAACAGGTCAATTTATCAATGGGACCATTGGGATTTGAGCATTTCATCCAATCACTCACAGCACATATGAATTCAACCAAACTGCAGGAAATTATTGTTTACTTTCCCCATGGAGATAAAATTCCATCCCAAAAGTTTTATAAATGTGTTGCTAATTATTGTTCCCAGTCCTAAATGGTAGGTAACAACATGACACATACGACTTCCATCAACAATAGATGGGAGATCATATTGTTCCAAATGCATTTCCATTTGCCCCTTCCACTTACTCCAATTTCCAGCTCCTTCCACTTTGTCCATCTGTACCTTTAGATCAGCTATACTAGCGACTCGCTCTGCTAGGCCTAACTTAATAAAGTTCGTTTTCCTTTTCAAAAACTGCAGATTTACTTCACTTAGTTTTAAAACGTGATAAGCCCATAACCTGATACGATTATCAACAAATCAGGGTCATCAAACAAAACAGGAAAACTCAAGGGCTAAGAGAATAAGAATTTAATATGTAAACAAAATACATATTACACAAAAGAGAACAGAATGCATTAGTGAGAAGTTGCAGTTGTAGTTAATACAACAGGTATATAAGTTGAGTTGTAGCTCGTCTCTTTTCCAACAACATTGCCAAGTTCATTTCTCATTACAAGTCACCATAATATTTATAGGTTTCAAGTTGTATTTCAAAAACATATCAGCATGCAGAAACGAAGGTTTTCCTGGATTTTAAAATCATCCATGTGTTCCCCAGGTCTTTAATAATAATGTCTAAATTACCATAGTGAAATTTAATCTGAATCTAATGGCATTTCATATTTAAAGAAATCTAAAAAAACCCAGATTGCAGGTATATGAGCTTCTTTCTTCCACGCTATGCTTTCGCTATAAAACGGCCTGATCCATTGCAGTTGTAATTTAAATGACGTGTTTTTTTTTTCCTTGATCAGTTTTTATTGTGTTTTCATTGCCTCTTGCCTAAATATTTATCAGGATGGAAATGTTTTGCTTTTTTCTCATGTTGCATTGCATTTCTGTGTCTATTTCTTCAATTTGTTGAGATGTATTTGATATTCACTGATTTATATGAAGCACTGGATTCAATGTTGACTATTTTAGAAGCAAGCATTTATAAAGGATGGCTTAGATTCAAATTAGTTTTGTTGCAGTGTTTGCATCCACTTTTAACATATATATGTCTGGAATTTTGTTGCTTTATTTCTCCTATACATTGAGCAAATATATTGTTCATTTGTGCCAGTATGATGCTTTTGAAAACAACTTTAATATAACCTTTCAGATATCCATCTGAGAAAGAAAATTAATGCTGAGTTAAGTGCTATGATTACACAAAGTCTTCTATCTAATAAAGAAAATATTGACTTGTGTGTAATAAAAACTGGTTTAATAAAACTTATAAAATCTTCATTGTTGCAATTTTTAACTTGCATTTTTGAATTAATGTTGAAGTTTCTTTCCTAGTTTCTAAAAATATAAACATGGATGACCCTAAATATTTGTCTCGGAACAGTTCTGTTATCGGTTTTTATGGTCAATTGGTGTCATTCTGTAAGACAATCTAATGAGGTTTTATACATGGCATGGAAAAGGATTTTAGCATAATATTCTATACCAACAACAACTCATTTAAAAAGGTAATTTGAAAATACATACCAACATATGTGCAATGAATCACAAAGCATGCTGAAAGAACTGGTGCACATTAAGTTTATTGTCATGGGATATGAATTCCATCCAAGGATCCTAGCTTAGGTGTTGCCTGGTTCAATAGAATGTGGATCTTTCACATGGGAACTGAAACATGGATTGGGTGTGAGAGAATGGCATGGGAAAATAACTATATATTGAAAAAGCAACAACTGATTGAGTTTTATGAAAAGGTAAATTTAAATCTTGAGACAAATTCATCCTCATTAAAGAAGGGTCAAACAGGTCAGTCGATCAAAGTGACCATCAGAATTTGAGCATTTCTAATGTGAACACAGGAATTCACCTATACAAATCTTGCCGCAAGCCACTTCTGGGTTCGTCAACAAAAACCATATAAATCAGTCCAATAACATATCATCACGAATGAATACTAAATTGAGTTCAAATAGCATAGTCTAATCTCACATGTCATATAAACATTTAATAGGATCTTGTAACTAGAGAGAAATGAATGAATATCTCACCACAGCACACCAAAAAGTATATTCTAGCATTTCATAAAGATCTGAGCATCACAAAATATATTCAATACATACTTTCAGTGCCATCATATCTTATAAAAAGGTAGAAATTAGAAGCATTAGTGAATAATCAATGCAAAATCCATACCTTTATATCTTCCAGGAGTACGGGGATATGAATCAGGACGCTTGCTGCTGTGCATGAAAACATTACAGAAATGAATCCCTCAAACACAGTTGACAGAAAGCCCCAACAGGTCAATTTATCAAAGGGACCATTGGGATTTGAGGATTACATCCAATCACTCACAGCAGATATGAATTCAACCAAACTGCAAGAAATTATTGTTTACTTTCCCCATGGAGATACAAATCCACCCCAAAAGTTTTATAAATGCATTGCTAATTATTGTTTACAGTCCCAAATGGTAGGTAACAACACACAGTCCCCCATTCTGTCGGTGTAAAAAAAAAAGCAAAAAACTTGATGATTGGATCCCTGTCTATTAGATTCATGTCAAGCGATGGCATCCCTCTCCATTAGAATCATGTTTCCGCGATGCACGTTAAATTTGTTATGGATTTCATATTTCTGGTGCACATTAAATCTGTTGTGGATTCATGCTTCCCAAATCTGGTATAACATACAGGTATAACCATTTCCTGAAAGCCACTCTGGTGCCATCTATAAAAGAAGCAACTGGGATTAGAAATCCCTCTTTTATTTATCCTGTCAGGATTTCTCCCAAACAATGAAAAGGTGTCATTTAAAAACTTGAAAACACAATCCAAATAGGAGTTGATGCTCACTTTGTAGAAATCTTGTAACTTGCTGTAAGCTGTATGGGGATTTTAAACCTAATTGGCATATTTTTGCCTTCAGAAGAGAATACATGTTAAAATTTGTAGGATTTCATTTTCCGGTGCAGGATACAATTCCCTGGATATGGATAGCCCCATGAACATGTATTGTATAAGATGTAGATATTATGTGTGGCGAGAAAATGATTGTTTCCCAAACCTATTCTCATGTGGTTTTCAATTTGGGATACAATTCACTGGATAAAATCCCCATGACGTGTGGCATAAAAATGATTTCAGTATATATACTTACAATGCCTTGGCAGAATTCACTGAAACAAGGAATTGAACAATTAAAAATATATATATATATATATGAATACTTCCCATGGTTATTCAATAGCAGCTTGCAAAAAATTCGGACTACTCGTGTGCCAAATACCATTACTTCAAGTGTGGCCAAGAAACAAACACTTTCTAATCTTATAGCAGAATTCTCGCTGATATGGGAACTGAAACACAATGGATGATGTCAGGTCATCCTGAAAGCACACTCGTACAGAGGGGCCTCAAACAGGTCGCAGTCTATCCGAGTGACCATCAGGATTTGAGAAGATTAAAAAATATCAGAGTATATGCTGAAAGACGTTCAATCTCCATCCAGTTTCCAAAGGACGATAGCATACATTAAAATGTTTTTGGCTTAATATATTTTATGATCTATTCTCACAAACAGCTGTTATGTTTCTCTCCTGCTTGAAAACACAATCTAAATACTTAACTCTACTTAATGAATAACCTATTGATTGTGAAAACAGATAATGGAACAGCCTAGCAAAACATTACACTGAATAATATTAAATACTTGTTGTTACATTTCTAGCATTGAACAAGTCTCACTCAATAAACATTCCTCGAAATGGGTCAATGTTTTCAAAGGCTCCAGATGAAAGAATCTCACCGTTATATTGTATACTCTAACAGGAGTATGGGGATATGAATCAGGATGCTTGCTGATGTGTATATTTTCCCGTGGTATTAGAGAAATGAATCTTAGAAACGCAGTCTTTCACACAAACTTGACAAAAAAAACCTAACAGGTCAATCGAGATTTGAGCATTTGTAAATTGACATGAATCACTCACAGCAGATATGAATTCAACCAGACACACCGCTGCAGAATAGTTGCTAATTATTGTTTACTTTGAGTCAGTCCCATGGAGAGAGTAAATACAGATGCCTCAAAAAGTTTTTATAAATGCGTTGCTAATTATTATTTACAGTCCCCATGGTAGGAAACAACACACATTTGAACTCACACCAATGCGGATCATTTCTTCACAGACAGCTGTGTATACATGAAGTGACATAAATAGTTTAAAAGATTCCCATGGAGATACAGATCCAATGAAAGAGTCCCATGGAGATACAAATCCTATGTAAACAACACACCAGTTGTTTAAATGGTGCTAATTACTGTAGTGACATGGCATTTAAAATTACATTTTATAGTTTTGTACTGCAAATGTAGCTTTCAATTAACAAGTAATACTTTTCATAAAACTTAATTTAATTAGTTTTAATGTCCTTCAACTATATATAACCAGCAAGTATAGGTCATATTACTCTACAAAATTCTTGTTACTTAAGAATTTTGTACAGTAGTATGCCCTATACCTGCTGATCATATATATATATATATATATATTTGATACAGTATTTGTAAATGTGAATGCAGCACCATCTCATAGCAAGCCCCATGAATGACTTGTATGTGTGTGAACAGTTACAAATACATAATCTTTTGTAGGTGCAGTCTATCCCATCAGGATTTGAGAAGTTAATCGAAACAGGGTTTGTGCATGGTAGGAATTTACAACACAGACATGCACGTTCAATCTGGGACAGTGTTTGTAAATGTGAATGCAGCTCACTTGTGAACAGTTACAATCGGTATGTAAATCTGCCATGACATTGAATTTAAAAAAAAGTATTTTCTTCCTATTGCCACATGTGTTGAGATCAATCCACCCAAAAATAACAACCAGTGTCAAATAAATTACCAGCAACCTAAAATGTTTTTTTTTACTTGAAATGAAATATCAACCAGTTTTAGTTTCCAATCCAAAAAAAGTAAATTTGCAAACCAGAATTCACAACAGTTGCGTTTATCAACAAAAAAGCACCGTTTTGCTTCAAATGTAAACAATACTTGGGAAAATGAAACCCTGATCCAATACAGATTTAACATGCACATGAATTTAGAAAAATGAAACAATGACTACAGATTTAACGTGCACCAGATTTAAACAATGAAACCATGACAGTTGTAGAGGCACAACCGATTGATTTGTACACTAGATTTGGGAAAATGAAACCCTGATCCTTTTCAAGAATCTAAACACAGTAACACCAAAAATGTTTGTCTGAAACCTTTTCCTAAAAAAAACTTTTCTGAAACCTTTTCCTAAAAAAAACTTTTCTGAAACCTTTTCCTAAAAAAAACTTTTCTGAAACCTTTTACTAAAAATACAGGAGACAGGTGCATGTTAAATCTGTTGTCTTGGATCAGGATTTCATTTTCCTAAAATTAAGGAGAAAGCTGCATGTTAAATCTGTTGTCTTGAGGTTATTCAATGGGATGTGGATAGTTCTCATGGGAACTGAAACCTGGTTGGGTGTATGTTATACGAGTTTTATACATGGCATGGAAAAGGGTTCTAGCAAGATATTCTATAGCAACCACAACTCATTTAAAAAGGTAACTAAAAATACATACCAACTTAGTGCAATGAATCACAAAGCATGCTCAAAGAACAGGTGCACATTCAATTTATTGTCATGGGATATGAATTCCATCCAAGGATCCTAGCTCAGGTGTTGTATGGATCTTTCATATGAGAACTGAAACATGGATTGGGTTTGAGAGAATAGCATGGGAAAATAAGTTGATACTGAAAAAAACAACCACTGATTGAGTTATGTGAAAAGGTAAAAATTCAAATCTCGGGAGAAATACATCCTCCTGAAAGAAGGGCAACCAGTCAGTGACCACCAGAATTTGAGCATTTGTAAATGTGAACACAGTAATTCACCCATACAAATCTTGCAGCAAGCCATTACTGGGTTTGTCAACAAAAACCAGATAAATCAGTCCAATAACACATCACAACGAATGAATACTAAATTGAGTTCAATGAGCATAATCAAATCTCACATGTCAAATAAACATTTAATCGGATCTTGTAACTAGAGAGAAATGAATGAATATCTCACCACTGCACACCAAAAAGTATATTCTAGCATATCATAAAGATCGGAGCATCACAAAACAAATTCAATAGATACTTTCAGGGCCATCAAATCTTATAAATAGGTATAAATGAGAAGCATTAGTGAAAAATCAATGCAAAATCCATACCTTTATATCTTCCAGGAGTACGGGGATATGAATCAGGATGCTTGCTGCTGTGCATGAAAACATTACAAAAATGAATCACTCAAACATAGACTACACACAGTTGACAGAAAGCCCCAACAGGTCAATTTATCAATGGGACCATTGGGATTTGAGCATTTCATCCAATCACTCACAGCACATATGAATTCAACCAAACTGCAGGAAATTATTGTTTACTTTCCCCATGGAGATAAAATTCCATCCCAAAAGTTTTATAAATGTGTTGCTAATTATTGTTCCCAGTCCTAAATGGTAGGTAACAACATGACACATACGACTTCCATCAACAATAGATGGGAGATCATATTGTTCCAAATGCATTTCCATTTGCCCCTTCCACTTACTCCAATTTCCAGCTCCTTCCACTTTGTCCATCTGTACCTTTAGATCAGCTATACTAGCGACTCGCTCTGCTAGGCCTAACTTAATAAAGTTCGTTTTCCTTTTCAAAAACTGCAGATTTACTTCACTTAGTTTTAAAACGTGATAAGCCCATAACCTGATACGATTATCAACAAATCAGGGTCATCAAAAACAGGAAAACTCAAGGGCTAAGAGAATAAGAATTTAATATGTAAACAAAATACATATTACACAAAAGAGAACAGAATGCATTAGTGAGAAGTTGCAGTTGTAGTTAATACAACAGGTATATAAGTTGAGTTGTAGCTCGTCTCTTTTCCAACAACATTGCCAAGTTCATTTCTCATTACAAGTCACCATAATATTTATAGGTTTCAAGTTGTATTTCAAAAACATATCAGCATGCAGAAACGAAGGTTTTCCTGGATTTTAAAATCATCCATGTGTTCCCCAGGTCTTTAATAATAATGTCTAAATTACCATAGTGAAATTTAATCTGAATCTAATGGCATTTCATATTTAAAGAAATCTAAAAAAACCCAGATTGCAGGTATATGAGCTTCTTTCTTCCACGCTATGCTTTCGCTATAAAACGGCCTGATCCATTGCAGTTGTAATTTAAATGACGTGTTTTTTTTTTCCTTGATCAGTTTTTATTGTGTTTTCATTGCCTCTTGCCTAAATATTTATCAGGATGGAAATGTTTTGCTTT
Source organism: Metellina segmentata (assembly GCA_947359465.1). Taxonomy (NCBI): domain Eukaryota; kingdom Metazoa; phylum Arthropoda; class Arachnida; order Araneae; family Tetragnathidae; genus Metellina; species Metellina segmentata. The sequence continues at coordinate 63,443,621 of OX375875.1, forward strand.
TTTCTCATGTTGCATTGCATTTCTGTGTCTATTTCTTCAATTTGTTGAGATGTATTTGATATTCACTGATTTATATGAAGCACTGGATTCAATGTTGACTATTTTAGAAGCAAGCATTTATAAAGGATGGCTTAGATTCAAATTAGTTTTGTTGCAGTGTTTGCATCCACTTTTAACATATATATGTCTGGAATTTTGTTGCTTTATTTCTCCTATACATTGAGCAAATATATTGTTCATTTGTGCCAGTATGATGCTTTTGAAAACAACTTTAATATAACCTTTCAGATATCCATCTGAGAAAGAAAATTAATGCTGAGTTGCGTGCTATGATTACACAAAGTCTTCTATCTAATAAAGAAAATATTGACTTGTGTGTAATAAAAACTGGTTTAATAAAACTTATAAAATCTTCATTGTTGCAATTTTTAACTTGCATTTTTGAATTAATGTTGAAGTTTCTTTCCTAGTTTCTAAAAATATAAACATGGATGACCCTAAATATTTGTCTCGGAACAGTTCTGTTATCGGTTTTTATGGTCAATTGGTGTCATTCTGTAAGACAATCTAATGAGGTTTTATACATGGCATGGAAAAGGATTTTAGCATAATATTCTATACCAACAACAACTCATTTAAAAAGGTAATTTGAAAATACATACCAACATATGTGCAATGAATCACAAAGCATGCTGAAAGAACTGGTGCACATTAAGTTTATTGTCATGGGATATGAATTCCATCCAAGGATCCTAGCTTAGGTGTTGCCTGGTTCAATAGAATGTGGATCTTTCACATGGGAACTGAAACATGGATTGGGTGTGAGAGAATGGCATGGGAAAATAACTATATATTGAAAAAGCAACAACTGATTGAGTTTTATGAAAAGGTAAATTTAAATCTTGAGACAAATTCATCCTCATTAAAGAAGGGTCAAACAGGTCAGTCGATCAAAGTGACCATCAGAATTTGAGCATTTCTAATGTGAACACAGGAATTCACCTATACAAATCTTGCCGCAAGCCACTTCTGGGTTCGTCAACAAAAACCATATAAATCAGTCCAATAACATATCATCACGAATGAATACTAAATTGAGTTCAAATAGCATAGTCTAATCTCACATGTCATATAAACATTTAATAGGATCTTGTAACTAGAGAGAAATGAATGAATATCTCACCACAGCACACCAAAAAGTATATTCTAGCATTTCATAAAGATCTGAGCATCACAAAATATATTCAATACATACTTTCAGTGCCATCATATCTTATAAAAAGGTAGAAATTAGAAGCATTAGTGAATAATCAATGCAAAATCCATACCTTTATATCTTCCAGGAGTACGGGGATATGAATCAGGACGCTTGCTGCTGTGCATGAAAACATTACAGAAATGAATCCCTCAAACACAGTTGACAGAAAGCCCCAACAGGTCAATTTATCAAAGGGACCATTGGGATTTGAGGATTACATCCAATCACTCACAGCAGATATGAATTCAACCAAACTGCAAGAAATTATTGTTTACTTTCCCCATGGAGATACAAATCCACCCCAAAAGTTTTATAAATGCATTGCTAATTATTGTTTACAGTCCCAAATGGTAGGTAACAACACACAGTCCCCCATTCTGTCGGTGTAAAAAAAAAAGCAAAAAACTTGATGATTGGATCCCTGTCTATTAGATTCATGTCAAGCGATGGCATCCCTCTCCATTAGAATCATGTTTCCGCGATGCACGTTAAATTTGTTATGGATTTCATATTTCTGGTGCACATTAAATCTGTTGTGGATTCATGCTTCCCAAATCTGGTATAACATACAGGTATAACCATTTCCTGAAAGCCACTCTGGTGCCATCTATAAAAGAAGCAACTGGGATTAGAAATCCCTCTTTTATTTATCCTGTCAGGATTTCTCCCAAACAATGAAAAGGTGTCATTTAAAAACTTGAAAACACAATCCAAATAGGAGTTGATGCTCACTTTGTAGAAATCTTGTAACTTGCTGTAAGCTGTATGGGGATTTTAAACCTAATTGGCATATTTTTGCCTTCAGAAGAGAATACATGTTAAAATTTGTAGGATTTCATTTTCCGGTGCAGGATACAATTCCCTGGATATGGATAGCCCCATGAACATGTATTGTATAAGATGTAGATATTATGTGTGGCGAGAAAATGATTGTTTCCCAAACCTATTCTCATGTGGTTTTCAATTTGGGATACAATTCACTGGATAAAATCCCCATGACGTGTGGCATAAAAATGATTTCAGTATATATACTTACAATGCCTTGGCAGAATTCACTGAAACAAGGAATTGAACAATTAAAAAAATATATATATATATGAATACTTCCCATGGTTATTCAATAGCAGCTTGCAAAAAATTCGGACTACTCGTGTGCCAAATACCATTACTTCAAGTGTGGCCAAGAAACAAACACTTTCTAATCTTATAGCAGAATTCTCGCTCATATGGGAACTGAAACACAATGGATGATGTCAGGTCATCCTGAAAGCACACTCCTACAGAGGGGCCTCAAACAGGTCGCAGTCTATCCGAGTGACCATCAGGATTTGAGAAGATTAAAAAATATCAGAGTATATGCTGAAAGACGTTCAATCTCCATCCAGTTTCCAAAGGACGATAGCATACATTAAAATGTTTTTGGCTTAATATATTTTATGATCTATTCTCACAAACAGCTGTTATGTTTCTCTCCTGCTTGAAAACACAATCTAAATACTTAACTCTACTTAATGAATAACCTATTGATTGTGAAAACAAATAATGGAACAGCCTAGCAAAACATTACAGTGAATAATATTAAATACTTGTTGTTACATTTCTAGCATTGAACAAGTCTCACTCAATAAACATTCCTCGAAATGGGTCAATGTTTTCAAAGGCTCCAGATGAAAGAATCTCACCGTTATATTGTATAATCTAACAGGAGTATGGGGATATGAATCAGGATGCTTGCTGATGTGTATATTTCCCCCGTGGCATTAGAGAAATGAATCTTAGAAACGCAATCTTTCACACAAACTTGACAAAAAAACCCTAACAGGTCAATCGAGATTTGAGCATTTGTAAATTGACATGAATCACTCACAGCAGATATGAATTCAACCAGACACACCGCTGCAGAATAGTTGCTAAATATTGTTTACTTTGAGTCAGTCCCATGGAGAGAGTAAATACAGATGCCTCAAAAAGTTTTTATAAATGCGTTGCTAATTATTGTTTACAATCCCCATGGTAGGAAACAACACACATTTGAACTCACACCAATGCGGATCATTTCTTCACATACAGCTGTGTATACATGAAGTGACATAAATAGTTTAAAAGATTCCCATGGAGATACAGATCCAATGAAAGAGTCCCATGGAGATACAAATCCTATGTAAACAACACACCAGTTGTTTAAATGGTGCTAATTACTGTAGTGACATGGCATTTAAAATTACATTTTATAGTTTTGTACTGCAAATGTAGCTTCCAATTAACAAGTAATACTTTTCATAAAACTTAATTTAATTAGTTTTAATGTCCTTCAACTATATATAACCAGCAAGTATAGGTCATATTACTCTACAAAATTCTTGTTACTTAAGAATTTTGTACAGTAGTATGCCCTATACCTGCTGATCATATATATATATTTGATACAGTATTTGTAAATGTGAATGCAGCACCATCTCATAGCAAGCCCCATGAATGACTTGTATGTGTGTGAACAGTTACAAATACATAATCTTTTGTAGGTGCAGTCTATCCCATCAGGATTTGAGAAGTTAATCGAAACAGGGTTTGTGCATGGTAGGAATTTACAACACAGACATGCACGTTCAATCTGGGACAGTGTTTGTAAATGTGAATGCAGCTCACTTGTGAACAGTTACAATCGGTATGTAAATCTGCCATGACATTGAATTTAAAAAAAAAAAATTTTCTTCCTATTGCCACATGCGTCGAGATCAATCCAGCCAAATATAACAACCAGTGTCAAATAAATTACCAGCAACCTAAAAAGGTTTTTTTTACTTGAAATGAAATATCAACCAGTTTTAGTTTCCAATCCAAAAAAAGTAAATTAGCAAGCCAGAATTCACAACAGTTGCGTTTATCTACAAAAAAGAACCGTTTTGCTTCAAATGTAAACAATACTTGGGAAAATGAAACCCTGATCCAATACAGATTTAACATGCACATGAATTTAGAAAAATGAAACAATGACTACAGATTTAAACAATGAAACCATGACAGTTGTAAAGGCACAACCGATTGATTTGTACACTAGATTTGGGAAAATGAAACCCTGATCCTTTTCAAGAATCTAAACACAGTAACACCAAAAATGTTTGTCTGAAACCTTTTCCTAAAAAAAACTTTTCTGAAACCTTTTACTAAAAATACAGGAGACAGGTGCATGTTAAATCTGTTGTCTTGGATCAGGATTTTATTTTCCTAAAATTAAGGAGAAAGCTGCATGTTAAATCTGTTGTCTTGAGGTTATTCAATGGGATGTGGATAGTTCTCATGGGAACTGAAACCTGGTTGGGTGTATGTTATACGAGTTTTATACATGGCATGGAAAAGGGTTCTAGCAAGATATTCTATAGCAACCAAAACTCATTTAAAAAGGTAACTAAAAATACATACCAACTTAGTGCAATGAATCACAAAGTATGCTCAAAGAACAGGTGCACATTCAATTTATTGTCATGGGATATGAATTCCATCCAAGGATCCTAGCTCAGGTGTTGTATGGATCTTTCATATGAGAACTGAAACATGGATTGGGTTTGAGAGAATAGCATGGGAAAATAAGTTGATACTGAAAAAAACAACCACTGATTGAGTTATGTGAAAAGGTAAATTCAAATCTCGGGAGAAATACATCCTCCTGAAAGAAGGGCAACCAGTCAGTGGCCATAAGAATTTGAGCATTTGTAAATGTGAACACAGTAATTCACCCATACAAATCTTGCAGCAAGCCATTACTGGGTTTGTCAACAAAAAAAAGATAAATCAGTCCAATAACACATCACAACGAATGAATACTAAATTGAGTTCAATGAGCATAATCAAATAAACATTTAATCGGATCTTGTAACTAGAGAGAAATGAATGAATATCTCACCACTGCACACCAAAAAGTATATTCTAGCATGTCATAAAGATCGGAGCATCACAAAACAAATTCAATAGATACTTTCAGGGCCATCAAATCTTTAAAATCGGTATAAATGAGAAGCATTAGTGAATAATCAATGCAAAATCCATACCTTTATATCTTCCAGGAGTACGGGGATATGAATCAGGATGCTTGCTGCTGTGCATGAAAACATTACAAAAATGAATCACTCAAACACAGACTACACACAGTTGACAGAAAGCCCCAACAGGTCAATTTATCAATGGGACCATTGGGATTTGAGCATTTCATCCAATCACTCACAGCACATATGAATTCAACCAAACTGCAGGAAATTATTGTTTACTTTCCCCATGGAGATACAAATCCATCCCAAAAGTTTTATAAATGTGTTGCTAATTATTGTTCACAGTCCAAAATGGTAGGTAACAACCGGACACATACGACTTCCATCAACAATAGATGGGAGATCATATTGTTCCAAATGCATTTCCATTTGCCCCTTCCACTTACTCCAATTTCCAGCTCCTTCCACTTTGTCTATCTGTACCTTGAGATCACGGGGGCGCCTTCTGGCCGAAAAGCGAGTTGCAGAAAGAGGCGTTTCCCCTTAGTATCGTGACGTACCGGCGGGAAAGTCCGACCCTGGCGCCACGACATTTCCCGCACATCTAAATCGGATTTCGTCTTGAATTGTTGAACTCACTGAAGATGTATCCGACCCCACACAACAGCGATTTTTGTTTTAATCAATAGCTAATAATATGAAGTATTTACACACTGAGGCTCATTAATGAAATGAGTACCATTTTTGAGAAAAACGCTACTGAAAAGTATGAAAAACAGCAATCTCAGAGACCATTAACCACTCCCCCCTGCTGTTTTATTGGCCTTGTGGATTGGAACTCTCTGGGTTTGCGGTTTTACTAAGGGGGTTAGTGAAAAGGGATTGTAGATCATTCAACAGTGCAATTTCGGAAACATCTTTACGTTTCTCCTGGGGAAGGTCATTTTGACCACTTGTTTGGAATAGCTGGAAAACGCTCAATCTCAAAACGTTCTGAGAATAAAACTCTACTGATTTCTTATACACTTTAATCTACTGTCGATACTTTCATCGAACATAATCCATCCTACAAATAAAGAGATTTCATATTTTTGTTCGATTTTTCAAAATAATCTATTTGCATTTTGAAAATAATGAAAATTCAAGTAAACGTTTTTAAATTTTTTGTGAGTTTGCGTAACCAAGAACTGATCTAGTGTCGACGAGTTCACGGAGTGCTAAAACAAACTTCTCTTTGGAAATGCGTAACACGGGTAATCATGCAACTACGAGAAGGTTATAAGAGCATTAGAAAAAATTTCTTTATCATAGCCCACCTTGTAGTGGCCGCGGTAACCTTGTTTGATAAGAGTCGCAGATTAGCAAACGGAGGGTTGCGAAATCCAACCAACTAAAAGACCGTCGTGAAGGTGGGGACTGGTGCACGTTAAATCTGCTTTGGCCTCAAATTTCCGAACTTTGGCGCTGTGTGAAAGTTAGGAGAGTGGGTATCAACTCAGGTGTTGAACTTGTCATCGAACCGTGGTTCAAAATTGCCAAGTATTGCCCTCGGATCTTTCCCTTTGCGATAGATTCCGGACCGTCGCCAATAACCCGTCTGTTTGTTGCTTCCAGTGCGAGGTAAATTTAACAACCTACCCCACACCTTACAAAAAAATATTCCGCGCCTTACAAAGCCCTGATTATTTATTTTAATTTTCACCATACTTCTACGCTGGATGATAACTCTTACAATCGAGATGAGCGATTCATCTGAGTAGTGGCTGAAGAAATTCTCGGAATTTGAGGTAACACTTACCGAAATTCATGGGTCTAATTCCTTATCAAGAGAAAAAGGGGTTGTCAAAAAAAATGTGCTCCTTGATAACCGAAAAGTATGAGCATATAAACATCGAAGTGATCAAGATGTACGTGAGAACAAGAACATTTATTCGCATTCGGCACTTGAATAAAAAGACTTGCATACGTCGAGCAGAACGGGCTCAACAACGCAAACCTAAAAAGTGGGCAGCATCCTCAAAGTTAAAAACCATTGAAGATTCTGCAGAAAAATAGGTAAGTGCTCAGAATGTCTCTATACATTACTGCATTGAAATTTGGCTATTGCAATATAATTACTATATTGCAAATTTCTCTATTCATGGATCCATACTTATATATAATGCTCGAATCTCTCTATATTAAAAAAAAGTTAACGCCGCCGGAAAGTGAAACCAGATTAATACGAATTATTCAGATAGTTTCACTCTGCGAAAGGAATGTTGGGTTGCGAAGCAAACCAAATGGCATCTGTGAAAGGATTGTTGGTTTGCGAAGCAAACCAAATGGGATTAAGTAGCAATCACCGGGGGTTGACGAGCGTAAACGAGCAGGGGGCGGAGCCCTCTAGTTCATCTAAAAATAGTTTTCAAATTTTTTTGCTTATTTCTATTAGTACATTCTTTTAGGGATATTTTGGAGTTTTTGTTGTATGCTGTTTTATATAAAGCTCTTTTTCAAAATATTCTTTCTACAAATAGTTTAACATGAATCTAATGATTAAAGAATATATTTCGAACATTATATATGGATCAAGTTCTTACTGATACCAATTCAAATGAGAGAAAACAAATTAATTTTTCTTTCCATGCATTCCATTGCTTAGTCACAATTTTATATATTTTATACAGAAATATAGTGTTGATATTAATTGATTGTTTTAAAATTTAATTTGTGGATTATTGACGCGTATATTTTCTATGAATCTCTAAACAAGACTCCAATAACTAAAGAACACACACACACACACACTTCAATGGAAACCCCCCGAAAGTCTAGTACTCCTCGCAATATATCTTAGCGATGCTTAAGAAAAAAAAAGAAACACACTGTGCTTCATTTCTATTCCTCTCTTCAATTAAAATGTTATCAATTTAAAAAAAAATTAAAACACTTTCCTTTAAATCACATTAAGTATTCTGTGGAAATTGATAAACCCTTTCAAACTTAAAGTTACTTGTAGAATATTTCTTTCAGGTTTAAGAACTCTTCCTGCAGTTGGATTGAACTAAATTGTCATAAATACTATAGTTTTGTTCCACAGTACTCGTGCACTTTTCAAACAATACTGTAGTTAATGATTTCCAATTTTGTTTAGTTGTCCTCTTATATTTCACAAGGGATCTGCTTATGGTGAGTAAATGTTAACAACTACGATGACCCTGATTTTTTTTAAAGAATAAATCTTCTACGTAATCTGCAGATTGCAAACCGGTTATTTTAAATTAAAATAGGGTGTCTTTAATTGAGTGTTAATCGCGTTCAATGAATTAAATCTCAAATATGTGTAAACATACATAAATTACTGCGCTTATGAAACGCAAGAACTTAGCTCATACCAATTGTAATCTATTTATATGATGCACAAAATATGCTATATTTTTTATTAAATAGAGCAATAAAATCAAATAAAAAAAGGCATGCTATGTTTTCCAACGAATCTTATTTTCAAATCATATAAAATTTTATCATGAAAAAACGAATACTGCACTGTTGAATAGCGAACAATCGCCGTTCACGAAGCAAAGCCCTTGAGGATATACAGATGCCTGGTAAAACCGCGAAGCGAGGGAACCAGGGAGTCCAATTCACAAGGCCAATAAAACAGCAGGGGGGAGTGGTTAATGGACTTGGAGATTTCGGTTTTTCACACTTTTCAGCAACGTTTTACTCAAAAACGGTACTCGTGTGGTTGATGAGCATTCGTGTGCAAATGCTTTAAATTATCAGCTATTGATTAAAACAAAAATCGTCGTTTTGTGGTGTAGGATTCGTCTTCAGCGAGTTTTACAATTCAAGACGAAATCCGATTCAGTTGTATAGAAAACGTCGTGGCGCCAGGGTTGGACTTCCCCGCCGGTACGTCACGATCACTTTCGCGTTCAGAACGAGTTTCCGCTGTGAAGGAGCAAACCTATTCCCCTTCTATAAACCTTGCCTTGAGATCAGCTATACTAGCGACTCGCTCTGCTAGGCCTAACTTAATAAATTTCGTTTTCCTTTTCAAAAACTGCAGATTTACTTCACTTAGTTTTAAAACGTGATAAGCCCATAACCTGATACGATTATCAACAAATCAGGGTCATCAAACAAAACAGGAAAACTCAAGGGCTAAGAGAATAAGAATTTAATATGTAAACAAAATACATATTACACAAAAGAGAACAGAATGCATTAGTGAGAAGTTGTAGTTAATACAACAGGTATATAAGTTGAGTTGTAGCTCGTCTCTTTTCCAACAACATTGCCAAGTTCATTTCTCATTACAAGTCACCATAATATTTATAGGTTTCAAGTTGTATTTCAAAAACATATCAGCATGCAGAAACGAAGGTTTTCCTAGATTTTAAAATCATCCATGTGTTCCCCAGGTCTTTAATAATAATGTCTAAATTACCATAGTGAAATTTAATATGAATCTAATGGCATTTCATATTTAAAGAAATCTAAAAAAAACCCAGATTGCAGGTATATGAGCTTCTTTCTTCCACGCTATGCTTTCGCTATAAAACGGCCTGATCCATTGCAGTTGTAATTTAAATGACGTGTTTTTTTTTCCTTGATCAGTTTTTATTGTGTTTTCATTGCCTCTTGCCTAAATATTTATCAGGATGGAAATGTTTTGCTTTTTTCTCATGTTGCATTGCATTTCTGTGTCTATTTCTTCAATTTGTTGAGATGTATTTGGTATTCACTGATTTATATGAAGCACTGGATTCAATGTTGACTATTTTAGAAGCAAGCATTTATAAAGGATGGCTTGGATTCAAATTAGTTTTGTTGCAGTGTTTGCATCCACTTTTAACATATATATGTCTGGAATTTTGTTGCTTTATTTTTCCTATACATTGAGCAAATATATTGTTCATTTGTGCCAGTATGATGCTTTTGAAAACAACTTTAATATAACCTTTCAGATATCCATCTGAGAAAGAAAATTAATGCTGAGTTGCGTGCTATGATTACACAAAGTCTTCTATCTAATAAAGAAAATATTGACTTGTGTGTAATAAAAACTGGTTTAATAAAACTTATAAAATCTTCATTGTTGCAATTTTTAACTTGCATTTTTGAATTAATGTTGAAGTTTCTTTCCTAGTTTCTAAAAATATAAACATGGATGACCCTAAATATTTGTCTCGGAACAGTTCTGTTATCGGTTTTTATGGTCAATTGGTGTCATTCTGTAAGACAATCTAATGAGGTTTTATACATGGCATGGAAAAGGATTTTAGCATAATATTCTATACCAACAACAACTCATTTAAAAAGGTAATTTGAAAATACATACCAACTTATGTGCAATGAATCACAAAGCATGCTGAAAGAACTGGTGCACATTAAGTTTATTGTCATGGGATATGAATTCCATCCAAGGATCCTAGCTTAGGTGTTGCCTGGTTCAATAGAATGTGGATCTTTCACATGGGAACTGAAACATGGATTGGGTGTGAGAGAATGGCATGGGAAAATAACTATATATTGAAAAAGCAACAACTGATTGAGTTTTATGAAAAGGTAAATTTAAATCTTGAGACAAATTCATCCTCATTAAAGAAGGGTCAAACAGGTCAGTCGATCAAAGTGACCATCAGAATTTGAGCATTTCTAATGTGAACACAGGAATTCACCTATACAAATCTTGCCGCAAGCCACTTCTGGGTTCGTCAACAAAAACCATATAAATCAGTCCAATAACATATCATCACGAATGAATACTAAATTGAGTTCAAATAGCATAGTCTAATCTCACATGTCATATAAACATTTAATAGGATCTTGTAACTAGAGAGAAATGAATGAATATCTCACCACAGCATACCAAAAAGTATATTCTAGCATTTCATAAAGATCTGAGCATCACAAAACATATTCAACACATACTTTCAGTGCCATCATATCTTATAAAAAGGTAGAAATTAGAAGCATTAGTGAATAATCAATGCAAAATCCATACCTTTATATCTTCCAGGAGTACGGGGATATGAATCAGGACGCTTGCTGCTGTGCATGAAAACATTACAGAAATGAATCCCTCAAACACAGTTGACAGAAAGCCCCAACAGGTCAATTTATCAAAGGGACCATTGGGATTTGAGGATTACATCCAATCACTCACAGCAGATATGAATTCAACCAAACTGCAAGAAATTATTGTTTACTTTCCCCATGGAGATACAAATCCACCCCAAAAGTTTTATAAATGCATTGCTAATTATTGTTTACAGTCCCAAATGGTAGGTAACGACACACAGTCCCCCATTCTGTCGGTGTAAAAAAAAAAGCAAAAAACTTGATGATTGGATCCCTGTCTATTAGATTCATGTCAAGCGATGGCATCCCTCTCCATTAGAATCATGTTTCCGCGATGCACGTTAAATTTGTTATGGATTTCATATTTCTGGTGCACATTAAATCTGATGTGGATTCATGCTTCCCAAATCTGGTATAACATACAGGTATAACCATTTCCTGAAAGCCACTCTGGTGCCATCTATAAAAGAAGCAACTAGGATTAGAAATCCCTGTTTTATTTATCCTGTCAGGATTTCTCCCAAACAATGAAAAGGTGTCATTTAAAAGCTTGAAAACACAATCCAAATAGGAGTTGATGCTCACTTTGTAGAAATCTTGTAACTTGCTGTAAGCTGTATGGGGATTTTAAACCTAATTGGCATATTTTTGCCTTCAGAAGAGAATACATGTTAAAATTTGTAGGATTTCATTTTCTGGTGCAGGATACAATTCCCTGGATATGGATAGCCCCATGAACATGTATTGTATAAGATGTAGATATTATGTGTGGCAAGAAAATGATTGTTTCCCAAACCTATTTTCATGTGTGAACACGTGTGGCACGAAAATGATTGTTTCCCAAACCTATTCTCATGTGGTTTTCAATTTGGGATACAATTCACTGGATAAAATCCCCATGACGTGTGGCATAAAAATGATTTCAGTATATATACTTACAATGCCTTGGCAGAATTCACTGAAACAAGGAATTGAACAATTAAAAAAAAACAATATATATATATATATAAATATATGAATATTTCCCATGGTTATTCAATAGCAGCTTGCAAAAAATTTGGACTACTCGTGTGCCAAATACCATTACTTCAAGTGTGGCCAAGAAACAAACACTTTCTAATCTTATAACAGAATTCTCGCTGATATGGGAACTGAAACACATTGGATGATGTCAGGTCATCCTGAAAGCACACTCGTACAGAGGGGCCTCAAACAGGTCGCAGTCTATCCGAGTGACCATCAGGATTTGAGAAGATTAAAAAATATCAGAGAATATGCTGAAAGACGTTCAATCTCCATCCAGTTTCCAAAGGACGATAGCATACATTAAAATGTTTTTGGCTTAATATATTTTATGATCTATTCTCACAAACAGCTGTTATGTTTCTCTCTCCTGCTTGAAAACACAATCTAAATACTTAAATCTACTTAATGAATAACCTATTGATTGTGAAAACAAATAATGGAACAGCCTAGCAAAACATTACACTGAATAATATTAAATACTTGTTGTTACATTTCTAGCATTGAACAAGTCTCACTCAATAAACATTCCTCGAAATGGGTCAATGTTTTCAAAGGCTCCAGATGAAAGAATCTCACCGTTCTATTGTATACTCTAACAGGAGTATGGGGATACGAATCAGGATGCTTGCTGATGTGTATATTTCCCCCGTGGCATTAGAGAAATGAATCTTAGAAACGCAGTCTTTCACACAAACTTGACAAAAAAAACCTAACAGGTCAATCGAGATTTGAGCATTTGTAAATTGACATGAATCACTCACAGCAGATATGAATTCAACCAGACACACCGCTGCAGAATAGTTGCTAATTATTGTTTACTTTGAGTCAGTCCCATGGAGAGAGTAAATACAGATGCCTCAAAAAGTTTTTATAAATGCGTTGCTAATTATTATTTACAGTCCCCATGGTAGGAAACAACACACATTTGAACTCACACCAATGCGGATCATTTCTTCACAGACAGCTGTGTATACATGAAGTGACATAAATAGTTTAAAAGATTCCCATGGAGATACAGATCCAATGAAAGAGTCCCATGGAGATACAAATCCTATGTAAACAACACACCAGTTGTTTAAATGGTGCTAATTACTGTAGTGACATGGCATTTAAAATTACATTTTATAGTTTTGTACTGCAAATGTAGCTTTCAATTAACAAGTAATACTTTTCATAAAACTTAATTTAATTCGTTTTAATGTCCTTCAACTATATATAACCAGCAAGTATAGGTCATATTACTCTACAAAATTCTTGTTACTTAAGAATTTTGTACAGTAGTATGCCCTATACCTGCTGATCATATATATATATATATATTTGATACAGTATTTGTAAATGTGAATGCAGCACCATCTCATAGCAAGCCCCATGAATGACTTGTATGTGTGTGAACAGTTACAAATACATAATCTTTTATAGGTGCAGTCTATCCCATCAGGATTTGAGAAGTTAATCGAAACAGGGTTTGTGCATGGTAGGAATTTACAACACAGACATGCACGTTCAATCTGGGACAGTGTTTGTAAATGTGAATGCAGCTCACTTGTGAACAGTTACAATCGGTATGTAAATCTGCCATGACATTGAATTTAAAAAAAAGTATTTTCTTCCTATTGCCACATGTGTCGAGATCAATCCACCCAAAAATAACAACCAGTGTCAAATAAATTACCAGCAACCTAAAATGTTTTTTTTTACTTGAAATTAAATATCAACCAGTTTTAGTTTCCAATCCAAAAAAAGTAAATTTGCAAACCAGAATTCACAACAGTTGCGTTTATCAACAAAAAAGCACCGTTTTGCTTCAAATGTAAACAATACTTGGGAAAATGAAACCCTGATCCAATACAGATTTAACATGCACATGAATTTAGAAAAATGAAACAATGACTACAGATTTAACGTGCACCAGATTTAAACAATGAAACCATGACAGTTGTAGAGGCACAACCGATTGATTTGTACACTAGATTTGGGAAAATGAAACCCTGATCCTTTTCAAGAATCTAAACACAGTAACACCAAAAATGTTTGTCTGAAACCTTTTCCTAAAAAAAACTTTTCTGAAACCTTTTCCTAAAAAAAACTTTTCTGAAACCTTTTCCTAAAAAAAACTTTTCTGAAACCTTTTACTAAAAATACAGGAGACAGGTGCATGTTAAATCTGTTGTCTTGGATCAGGATTTCATTTTCCTAAATTTAAGGAGAAAGCTGCATGTTAAATCTGTTGTCTTGAGGTTATTCAATGGGATGTGGATAGTTCTCATGGGAACTGAAACCTGGTTGGGTGTATGTTATACGAGTTTTATACATGGCATGGAAAAGGGTTCTAGCAAGATATTCTATAGCAACCACAACTCATTTAAAAAGGTAACTAAAAATACATACCAACTTAGTGCAATGAATCACAAAGCATGCTCAAAGAACAGGTGCACATTCAATTTATTGTCATGGGATATGAATTCCATCCAAGGATCCTAGCTCAGGTGTTGTATGGATCTTTCATATGAGAACTGAAACATGGATTGGGTTTGAGAGAATAGCATGGGAAAATAAGTTGATACTGAAAAAAACAACCACTGATTGAGTTATGTGAAAAGGTAAATTCAAATCTCGGGAGAAATACATCCTCCTGAAAGAAGGGCAACCAGTCAGTGACCACCAGAATTTGAGCATTTGTAAATGTGAACACAGTAATTCACCCATACAAATCTTGCAGCAAGCCATTACTGGGTTTGTCAACAAAAACCAGATAAATCAGTCCAATAACACATCACAACGAATGAATACTAAATTGAGTTCAATGAGCATAATCAAATCTCACATGTCAAATAAACATTTAATCGGATCTTGTAACTAGAGAGAAATGAATGAATATCTCACCACTGCACACCAAAAAGTATATTCTAGCATTTCATAAAGATCGGAGCATCACAAAACAAATTCAATAGATACTTTCAGGGCCATCAAATCTTATAAATAGGTATAAATGAGAAGCATTAGTGAAAAATCAATGCAAAATCCATACCTTTATATCTTCCAGGAGTACGGGGATATGAATCAGGATGCTTGCTGCTGTGCATGAAAACATTACAAAAATGAATCACTCAAACATAGACTACACACAGTTGACAGAAAGCCCCAACAGGTCAATTTATCAATGGGACCATTGGGATTTGAGCATTTCATCCAATCACTCACAGCACATATGAATTCAACCAAACTGCAGGAAATTATTGTTTACTTTCCCCATGGAGATAAAATTCCATCCCAAAAGTTTTATAAATGTGTTGCTAATTATTGTTCCCAGTCCTAAATGGTAGGTAACAACATGACACATACGACTTCCATCAACAATAGATGGGAGATCATATTGTTCCAAATGCATTTCCATTTGCCCCTTCCACTTACTCCAATTTCCAGCTCCTTCCACTTTGTCCATCTGTACCTTTAGATCAGCTATACTAGCGACTCGCTCTGCTAGGCCTAACTTAATAAAGTTCGTTTTCCTTTTCAAAAACTGCAGATTTACTTCACTTAGTTTTAAAACGTGATAAGCCCATAACCTGATACGATTATCAACAAAAATCAGGGTCATCAAACAAAACAGGAAAACTCAAGGGCTAAGAGAATAAGAATTTAATATGTAAACAAAATACATATTACACAAAAGAGAGCAGAAGGCATTAGTGAGAAGTTGTAGTTGTAGTTAATACAACAGGTATATAAGTTGAGTTGTAGCTCGTCTCTTTTCCAACAACATTACCAAGTTCATTTCTCATTACAAGTCACCATAATATTTATAGGTTGCAAGTTGTATTTCAAAAACATATCAGCATGCAGAAACGAAGGTTTTCCTGGATTTTAAAATCATCCATGTGTTCCCCAGGTCTTTAATAATAATGTCTAAATTACCATAGTGAAATTTAATCTGAATCTAATGGCATTTCATATTTAAAGAAATCTAAAAAAAAACCCAGATTGCAGGTATATGAGCTTCTTTCTTCCACGCTATGCTTTCGCTATAAAACGGCCTGATCCATTGCAGTTGTAATTTAAATGACGTGTTTTTTTTTTCCTTGATCAGTTTTTATTGTGTTTTCATTGCCTCTTGCCTAAATATTTATCAGGATGGAAATGTTTTGCTTTTTTCTCATGTTGCATTGCATTTCTGTGTCTATTTCTTCAATTTGTTGAGATGTATTTGGTATTCACTGATTTATATGAAGCACTGGATTCAATGTTGACTATTTTAGAAGCAAGCATTTATAAAGGATGGCTTAGATTCAAATTAGTTTTGTTGCAGTGTTTGCATCCACTTTTAACATATATATGTCTGGAATTTTGTTGCTTTATTTCTCCTATACATTGAGCAAATATATTGTTCATTTGTGCCAGTATGATGCTTTTGAAAACAACTTTAATATAACCTTTCAGATATCCATCTGAGAAAGAAAATTAATGCTGAGTTAAGTGCTATGATTACACAAAGTCTTCTATCTAATAAAGAAAATATTGACTTGTGTGTAATAAAAACTGGTTTAATAAAACTTATAAAATCTTCATTGTTGCAATTTTTAACTTGCATTTTTGAATTAATGTTGAAGTTTCTTTCCTAGTTTCTAAAAATATAAACATGGATGACCCTAAATATTTGTCTCGGAACAGTTCTGTTATCGGTTTTTATGGTCAATTGGTGTCATTCTGTAAGACAATCTAATGAGGTTTTATACATGGCATGGAAAAGGATTTTATCATAATATTCTATACCAACAACAACTCATTTAAAAAGGTAATTTGAAAATACATACCAACATATGTGCAATGAATCACAAAGCATGCTGAAAGAACTGGTGCACATTAAGTTTATTGTCATGGGATATGAATTCCATCCAAGGATCCTAGCTTAGGTGTTGCCTGGTTCAATAGAATGTGGATCTTTCACATGGGAACTGAAACATGGATTGGGTGTGAGAGAATGGCATGGGAAAATAACTATATATTGAAAAAGCAACAACTGATTGAGTTTTATGAAAAGGTAAATTTAAATCTTGAGACAAATTCATCCTCATTAAAGAAGGGTCAAACAGGTCAGTCGATCAAAGTGACCATCAGAATTTGAGCATTTCTAATGTGAACACAGGAATTCACCTATACAAATCTTGCCGCAAGCCACTTCTTCAACAAAAACCATATAAATCAGTCCAATAACATATCATCACGAATGAATACTAAATTGAGTTCAAATAGCATAGTCTAATCTCACATGTCATATAAACATTTAATAGGATCTTGTAACTAGAGAGAAATGAATGAATATCTCACCACAGCACACCAAAAAGTATATTCTAGCATTTCATAAAGATCTGAGCATCACAAAATATATTCAATACATACTTTCAGTGCCATCATATCTTATAAAAAGGTAGAAATTAGAAGCATTAGTGAATAATCAATGCAAAATCCATACCTTTATATCTTCCAGGAGTACGGGGATATGAATCAGGACGCTTGATGCTGTGCATGAAAACATTACAGAAATGAATCCTCAAACACAGTTGACAGAAAGCCCCAACAGATCAATTTATCAAAGGGACCATTGGGATTTGAGGATTACATCCAATCACTCACAGCAGATATGAATTCAACCAAACTGCAAGAAATTATTGTTTACTTTCCCCATGGAGATACAAATCCACCCCAAAAGGTTTATAAATGCATTGCTAATTATTGTTTACAGTCCCAAATGGTAGGTAACGACACACAGTCCCCCATTCTGTCGGTGTAAAAAAAAAAGCAAAAAACTTGATGATTGGATCCCTGTCTATTAGATTCATGTCAAGCGATGGCATCCCTCTCCATTAGAATCATGTTTCCGCGATGCACGTTAAATTTGTTATGGATTTCATATTTCTGGTGCACATTAAATCTATTGTGGATTCATGCTTCCCAAATCAGGTATGACATACAGGTATAACCATTTCCTGAAAGCCACTCTGGTGCCATCTATAAAAGAAGCAACTGGGATTAGAAATCCCTGTTTTATTTATCCTGTCAGGATTTCTCCCAAACAATGAAAAGGTGTCATTTAAAAGCTTTAAAACACAATCCAAATAGGAGTTGATGCTCACTTTGTAGAAATCTTGTAACTTGCTGTAAGCTGTATGGGGATTTTAAACCTAATTGGCATATTTTTGCCTTCAGAAGAGAATACATGTTAAAATTTGTAGGATTTCATTTTCCGGTGCAGGATACAATTCCCTGGATATGGATAGCCCCATGAACATGTATTGTATAAGATGTAGATATTATGTGTGGCAAGAAAATGATTGTTTCCCAAACCTATTTTCATGTGTGAACACGTGTGGCACGAAAATGATTGTTTCCCAAACCTATTCTCATGTGGTTTTCAATTTGGGATACAATTCACTGGATAAAATCCCCATGACGTGTGGCATAAAAATGATTTCAGTATATATACTTACAATGCCTTGGCAGAATTCACTGAAACAAGGAATTGAACAATTAAAAAAAAAACAATATATATATATATATATATATATATAAATATATGAATATTTCCCATGGTTATTCAATAGCAGCTTGCAAAAAATTTGGACTACTCGTGTGCCAAATACCATTACTTCAAGTGTGGCCAAGAAACAAACACTTTCTAATCTTATAACAGAATTCTCGCTGATATGGGAACTGAAACACATTGGATGATGTCAGGTCATCCTGAAAGCACACTCGTACAGAGGAGCCTCAAACAGGTCGCAGTCTATCCGAGTGACCATCAGGATTTGAGAAGATTAAAAAATATCAGAGAATATGCTGAAAGACGTTCAATCTCCATCCAGTTTCCAAAGGACGATAGCATACATTAAAATGTTTTTGGCTTAATATATTTTATGATCTATTCTCACAAACAGCTGTTATGTTTCTCTCCTGCTTGAAAACACAATCTAAATACTTAACTCTACTTAATGAATAACCTATTGATTGTGAAACCAAATAATGGAACAGCCTAGCAAAACATTACACTGAATTATATTAAATACTTGTTGTTACATTTCTAGCATTGAACAAGTCTCACTCAATAAACATTCCTCGAAATGGGTCAATGTTTTCAAAGGCTCCAGATGAAAGAATCTCACCGTTATATTGTATACTCTAACAGGAGTATGGGGATATGAATCAGGATGCTTGCTGATGTGTATATTTCCCCCGTGGCATTAGAGAAATGAATCCTAGAAACGCAGTCTTTCACACAAACTTGACAAAAAAACCTAACAGGTCAATCGAGATTTGAGCATTTGTAAATTGACATGAATCACTCACAGCAGATATGAATTCAACCAGACACACCGCTGCAGAATAGTTGCTAATTATTGTTTACTTTGAGTCAGTCCCATGGAGAGAGTAAATACAGATGCCTCAAAAAGTTTTTATAAATGCGTTGCTAATTATTGTTTACAGTCCCCATGGTAGGAAACAACACACATTTGAACTCACACCAATGCGGATCATTTCTTCACAGACAGCTGTGTATACATGAAGTGACATAAATAGTTTAAAAGATTCCCATGGAGATACAGATCCAATGAAAGAGTCCCATGGAGATACAAATCCTATGTAAACAACACACCAGTTGTTTAAATGGTGCTAATTACTGTAGTGACATGGCATTTAAAATTACATTTTATAGTTTTGTACTGCAAATGTAGCTTTCAATTAACAAGTAATACTTTTCATAAAACTTAATTTAATTCGTTTTAATGTCCTTCAACTATATATAACCAGCAAGTATAGGTCATATTACTCTACAAAATTCTTGTTACTTAAGAATTTTGTACAGTAGTATGCCCTATACCTGCTGATCATATATATATATATATATTTGATACAGTATTTGTAAATGTGAATGCAGCACCATCTCATAGCAAGCCCCATGAATGACTTGTATGTGTGTGAACAGTTACAAATACATAATCTTTTATAGGTGCAGTCTATCCCATCAGGATTTGAGAAGTTAATCGAAACAGGGTTTGTGCATGGTAGGAATTTACAACACAGACATGCACGTTCAATCTGGGACAGTGTTTGTAAATGTGAATGCAGCTCACTTGTGAACAGTTACAATCGGTATGTAAATCTGCCATGACATTGAATTTAAAAAAAAGTATTTTCTTCCTATTGCCACATGTGTCGAGATCAATCCACCCAAAAATAACAACCAGTGTCAAATAAATTACCAGCAACCTAAAATGTTTTTTTTTACTTGAAATTAAATATCAACCAGTTTTAGTTTCCAATCCAAAAAAAGTAAATTTGCAAACCAGAATTCACAACAGTTGCGTTTATCAACAAAAAAGCACCGTTTTGCTTCAAATGTAAACAATACTTGGGAAAATGAAACCCTGATCCAATACAGATTTAACATGCACATGAATTTAGAAAAATGAAACAATGACTACAGATTTAACGTGCACCAGATTTAAACAATGAAACCATGACAGTTGTAGAGGCACAACCGATTGATTTGTACACTAGATTTGGGAAAATGAAACCCTGATCCTTTTCAAGAATCTAAACACAGTAACACCAAAAATGTTTGTCTGAAACCTTTTCCTAAAAAAAACTTTTCTGAAACCTTTTCCTAAAAAAAACTTTTCTGAAACCTTTTCCTAAAAAAAACTTTTCTGAAACCTTTTACTAAAAATACAGGAGACAGGTGCATGTTAAATCTGTTGTCTTGGATCAGGATTTCATTTTCCTAAATTTAAGGAGAAAGCTGCATGTTAAATCTGTTGTCTTGAGGTTATTCAATGGGATGTGGATAGTTCTCATGGGAACTGAAACCTGGTTGGGTGTATGTTATACGAGTTTTATACATGGCATGGAAAAGGGTTCTAGCAAGATATTCTATAGCAACCACAACTCATTTAAAAAGGTAACTAAAAATACATACCAACTTAGTGCAATGAATCACAAAGCATGCTCAAAGAACAGGTGCACATTCAATTTATTGTCATGGGATATGAATTCCATCCAAGGATCCTAGCTCAGGTGTTGTATGGATCTTTCATATGAGAACTGAAACATGGATTGGGTTTGAGAGAATAGCATGGGAAAATAAGTTGATACTGAAAAAAACAACCACTGATTGAGTTATGTGAAAAGGTAAATTCAAATCTCGGGAGAAATACATCCTCCTGAAAGAAGGGCAACCAGTCAGTGACCACCAGAATTTGAGCATTTGTAAATGTGAACACAGTAATTCACCCATACAAATCTTGCAGCAAGCCATTACTGGGTTTGTCAACAAAAACCAGATAAATCAGTCCAATAACACATCACAACGAATGAATACTAAATTGAGTTCAATGAGCATAATCAAATCTCACATGTCAAATAAACATTTAATCGGATCTTGTAACTAGAGAGAAATGAATGAATATCTCACCACTGCACACCAAAAAGTATATTCTAGCATTTCATAAAGATCGGAGCATCACAAAACAAATTCAATAGATACTTTCAGGGCCATCAAATCTTATAAATAGGTATAAATGAGAAGCATTAGTGAAAAATCAATGCAAAATCCATACCTTTATATCTTCCAGGAGTACGGGGATATGAATCAGGATGCTTGCTGCTGTGCATGAAAACATTACAAAAATGAATCACTCAAACATAGACTACACACAGTTGACAGAAAGCCCCAACAGGTCAATTTATCAATGGGACCATTGGGATTTGAGCATTTCATCCAATCACTCACAGCACATATGAATTCAACCAAACTGCAGGAAATTATTGTTTACTTTCCCCATGGAGATAAAATTCCATCCCAAAAGTTTTATAAATGTGTTGCTAATTATTGTTCCCAGTCCTAAATGGTAGGTAACAACATGACACATACGACTTCCATCAACAATAGATGGGAGATCATATTGTTCCAAATGCATTTCCATTTGCCCCTTCCACTTACTCCAATTTCCAGCTCCTTCCACTTTGTCCATCTGTACCTTTAGATCAGCTATACTAGCGACTCGCTCTGCTAGGCCTAACTTAATAAAGTTCGTTTTCCTTTTCAAAAACTGCAGATTTACTTCACTTAGTTTTAAAACGTGATAAGCCCATAACCTGATACGATTATCAACAAAAATCAGGGTCATCAAACAAAACAGGAAAACTCAAGGGCTAAGAGAATAAGAATTTAATATGTAAACAAAATACATATTACACAAAAGAGAGCAGAAGGCATTAGTGAGAAGTTGTAGTTGTAGTTAATACAACAGGTATATAAGTTGAGTTGTAGCTCGTCTCTTTTCCAACAACATTGCCAAGTTCATTTCTCATTACAAGTCACCATAATATTTATAGGTTGCAAGTTGTATTTCAAAAACATATCAGCATGCAGAAACGAAGGTTTTCCTGGATTTTAAAATCATCCATGTGTTCCCCAGGTCTTTAATAATAATGTCTAAATTACCATAGTGAAATTTAATCTGAATCTAATGGCATTTCATATTTAAAGAAATCTAAAAAAAAACCCAGATTGCAGGTATATGAGCTTCTTTCTTCCACGCTATGCTTTCGCTATAAAACGGCCTGATCCATTGCAGTTGTAATTTAAATGACGTGTTTTTTTTCCTTGATCAGTTTTTATTGTGTTTTCATTGCCTCTTGCCTAAATATTTATCAGGATGGAAATGTTTTGCTTTTTTCTCATGTTGCATTGCATTTCTGTGTCTATTTCTTCAATTTGTTGAGATGTATTTGGTATTCACTGATTTATATGAAGCACTGGATTCAATGTTGACTATTTTAGAAGCAAGCATTTATAAAGGATGGCTTAGATTCAAATTAGTTTTGTTGCAGTGTTTGCATCCACTTTTAACATATATATGTCTGGAATTTTGTTGCTTTATTTCTCCTATACATTGAGCAAATATATTGTTCATTTGTGCCAGTATGATGCTTTTGAAAACAACTTTAATATAACCTTTCAGATATCCATCTGAGAAAGAAAATTAATGCTGAGTTAAGTGCTATGATTACACAAAGTCTTCTATCTAATAAAGAAAATATTGACTTGTGTGTAATAAAAACTGGTTTAATAAAACTTATAAAATCTTCATTGTTGCAATTTTTAACTTGCATTTTTGAATTAATGTTGAAGTTTCTTTCCTAGTTTCTAAAAATATAAACATGGATGACCCTAAATATTTGTCTCGGAACAGTTCTGTTATCGGTTTTTATGGTCAATTGGTGTCATTCTGTAAGACAATCTAATGAGGTTTTATACATGGCATGGAAAAGGATTTTATCATAATATTCTATACCAACAACAACTCATTTAAAAAGGTAATTTGAAAATACATACCAACATATGTGCAATGAATCACAAAGCATGCTGAAAGAACTGGTGCACATTAAGTTTATTGTCATGGGATATGAATTCCATCCAAGGATCCTAGCTTAGGTGTTGCCTGGTTCAATAGAATGTGGATCTTTCACATGGGAACTGAAACATGGATTGGGTGTGAGAGAATGGCATGGGAAAATAACTATATATTGAAAAAGCAACAACTGATTGAGTTTTATGAAAAGGTAAATTTAAATCTTGAGACAAATTCATCCTCATTAAAGAAGGGTCAAACAGGTCAGTCGATCAAAGTGACCATCAGAATTTGAGCATTTCTAATGTGAACACAGGAATTCACCTATACAAATCTTGCCGCAAGCCACTTCTTCAACAAAAACCATATAAATCAGTCCAATAACATATCATCACGAATGAATACTAAATTGAGTTCAAATAGCATAGTCTAATCTCACATGTCATATAAACATTTAATAGGATCTTGTAACTAGAGAGAAATGAATGAATATCTCACCACAGCACACCAAAAAGTATATTCTAGCATTTCATAAAGATCTGAGCATCACAAAATATATTCAATACATACTTTCAGTGCCATCATATCTTATAAAAAGGTAGAAATTAGAAGCATTAGTGAATAATCAATGCAAAATCCATACCTTTATATCTTCCAGGAGTACGGGGATATGAATCAGGACGCTTGATGCTGTGCATGAAAACATTACAGAAATGAATCCTCAAACACAGTTGACAGAAAGCCCCAACAGATCAATTTATCAAAGGGACCATTGGGATTTGAGGATTACATCCAATCACTCACAGCAGATATGAATTCAACCAAACTGCAAGAAATTATTGTTTACTTTCCCCATGGAGATACAAATCCACCCCAAAAGGTTTATAAATGCATTGCTAATTATTGTTTACAGTCCCAAATGGTAGGTAACGACACACAGTCCCCCATTCTGTCGGTGTAAAAAAAAAAGCAAAAAACTTGATGATTGGATCCCTGTCTATTAGATTCATGTCAAGCGATGGCATCCCTCTCCATTAGAATCATGTTTCCGCGATGCACGTTAAATTTGTTATGGATTTCATATTTCTGGTGCACATTAAATCTATTGTGGATTCATGCTTCCCAAATCAGGTATAACATACAGGTATAACCATTTCCTGAAAGCCACTCTGGTGCCATCTATAAAAGAAGCAACTGGGATTAGAAATCCCTGTTTTATTTATCCTGTCAGGATTTCTCCCAAACAATGAAAAGGTGTCATTTAAAAGCTTTAAAACACAATCCAAATAGGAGTTGATGCTCACTTTGTAGAAATCTTGTAACTTGCTGTAAGCTGTATGGGGATTTTAAACCTAATTGGCATATTTTTGCCTTCAGAAGAGAATACATGTTAAAATTTGTAGGATTTCATTTTCCGGTGCAGGATACAATTCCCTGGATATGGATAGCCCCATGAACATGTATTGTATAAGATGTAGATATTATGTGTGGCAAGAAAATGATTGTTTCCCAAACCTATTTTCATGTGTGAACACGTGTGGCACGAAAATGATTGTTTCCCAAACCTATTCTCATGTGGTTTTCAATTTGGGATACAATTCACTGGATAAAATCCCCATGACGTGTGGCATAAAAATGATTTCAGTATATATACTTACAATGCCTTGGCAGAATTCACTGAAACAAGGAATTGAACAATTAAAAAAAAAACAATATATATATATATATATAAATATATGAATATTTCCCATGGTTATTCAATAGCAGCTTGCAAAAAATTTGGACTACTCGTGTGCCAAATACCATTACTTCAAGTGTGGCCAAGAAACAAACACTTTCTAATCTTATAACAGAATTCTCGCTGATATGGGAACTGAAACACATTGGATGATGTCAGGTCATCCTGAAAGCACACTCGTACAGAGGGGCCTCAAACAGGTCGCAGTCTATCCGAGTGACCATCAGGATTTGAGAAGATTAAAAAATATCAGAGAATATGCTGAAAGACGTTCAATCTCCATCCAGTTTCCAAAGGACGATAGCATACATTAAAATGTTTTTGGCTTAATATATTTTATGATCTATTCTCACAAACAGCTGTTATGTTTCTCTCCTGCTTGAAAACACAATCTAAATACTTAAATCTACTTAATGAATAACCTATTGATTGTGAAAACAAATAATGGAACAGCCTAGCAAAACATTACACTGAATAATATTAAATACTTGTTGTTACATTTCTAGCATTGAACAAGTCTCACTCAATAAACATTCCTCGAAATGGGTCAATGTTTTCAAAGGCTCCAGATGAAAGAATCTCACCGTTCTATTGTATACTCTAACAGGAGTATGGGGATACGAATCAGGATGCTTGCTGATGTGTATATTTCCCCCGTGGCATTAGAGAAATGAATCTTAGAAACGCAGTCTTTCACACAAACTTGACAAAAAAAACCTAACAGGTCAATCGAGATTTGAGCATTTGTAAATTGACATGAATCACTCACAGCAGATATGAATTCAACCAGACACACCGCTGCAGAATAGTTGCTAATTATTGTTTACTTTGAGTCAGTCCCATGGAGAGAGTAAATACAGATGCCTCAAAAAGTTTTTATAAATGCGTTGCTAATTATTATTTACAGTCCCCATGGTAGGAAACAACACACATTTGAACTCACACCAATGCGGATCATTTCTTCACAGACAGCTGTGTATACATGAAGTGACATAAATAGTTTAAAAGATTCCCATGGAGATACAGATCCAATGAAAGAGTCCCATGGAGATACAAATCCTATGTAAACAACACACCAGTTGTTTAAATGGTGCTAATTACTGTAGTGACATGGCATTTAAAATTACATTTTATAGTTTTGTACTGCAAATGTAGCTTTCAATTAACAAGTAATACTTTTCATAAAACTTAATTTAATTCGTTTTAATGTCCTTCAACTATATATAACCAGCAAGTATAGGTCATATTACTCTACAAAATTCTTGTTACTTAAGAATTTTGTACAGTAGTATGCCCTATACCTGCTGATCATATATATATATATATATATTTGATACAGTATTTGTAAATGTGAATGCAGCACCATCTCATAGCAAGCCCCATGAATGACTTGTATGTGTGTGAACAGTTACAAATACATAATCTTTTATAGGTGCAGTCTATCCCATCAGGATTTGAGAAGTTAATCGAAACAGGGTTTGTGCATGGTAGGAATTTACAACACAGACATGCACGTTCAATCTGGGACAGTGTTTGTAAATGTGAATGCAGCTCACTTGTGAACAGTTACAATCGGTATGTAAATCTGCCATGACATTGAATTTAAAAAAAAGTATTTTCTTCCTATTGCCACATGTGTCGAGATCAATCCACCCAAAAATAACAACCAGTGTCAAATAAATTACCAGCAACCTAAAATGTTTTTTTTTACTTGAAATTAAATATCAACCAGTTTTAGTTTCCAATCCAAAAAAAGTAAATTTGCAAACCAGAATTCACAACAGTTGCGTTTATCAACAAAAAAGCACCGTTTTGCTTCAAATGTAAACAATACTTGGGAAAATGAAACCCTGATCCAATACAGATTTAACATGCACATGAATTTAGAAAAATGAAACAATGACTACAGATTTAACGTGCACCAGATTTAAACAATGAAACCATGACAGTTGTAGAGGCACAACCGATTGATTTGTACACTAGATTTGGGAAAATGAAACCCTGATCCTTTTCAAGAATCTAAACACAGTAACACCAAAAATGTTTGTCTGAAACCTTTTCCTAAAAAAAACTTTTCTGAAACCTTTTCCTAAAAAAAACTTTTCTGAAACCTTTTCCTAAAAAAAACTTTTCTGAAACCTTTTACTAAAAATACAGGAGACAGGTGCATGTTAAATCTGTTGTCTTGGATCAGGATTTCATTTTCCTAAATTTAAGGAGAAAGCTGCATGTTAAATCTGTTGTCTTGAGGTTATTCAATGGGATGTGGATAGTTCTCATGGGAACTGAAACCTGGTTGGGTGTATGTTATACGAGTTTTATACATGGCATGGAAAAGGGTTCTAGCAAGATATTCTATAGCAACCACAACTCATTTAAAAAGGTAACTAAAAATACATACCAACTTAGTGCAATGAATCACAAAGCATGCTCAAAGAACAGGTGCACATTCAATTTATTGTCATGGGATATGAATTCCATCCAAGGATCCTAGCTCAGGTGTTGTATGGATCTTTCATATGAGAACTGAAACATGGATTGGGTTTGAGAGAATAGCATGGGAAAATAAGTTGATACTGAAAAAAACAACCACTGATTGAGTTATGTGAAAAGGTAAATTCAAATCTCGGGAGAAATACATCCTCCTGAAAGAAGGGCAACCAGTCAGTGACCACCAGAATTTGAGCATTTGTAAATGTGAACACAGTAATTCACCCATACAAATCTTGCAGCAAGCCATTACTGGGTTTGTCAACAAAAACCAGATAAATCAGTCCAATAACACATCACAACGAATGAATACTAAATTGAGTTCAATGAGCATAATCAAATCTCACATGTCAAATAAACATTTAATCGGATCTTGTAACTAGAGAGAAATGAATGAATATCTCACCACTGCACACCAAAAAGTATATTCTAGCATTTCATAAAGATCGGAGCATCACAAAACAAATTCAATAGATACTTTCAGGGCCATCAAATCTTATAAATAGGTATAAATGAGAAGCATTAGTGAAAAATCAATGCAAAATCCATACCTTTATATCTTCCAGGAGTACGGGGATATGAATCAGGATGCTTGCTGCTGTGCATGAAAACATTACAAAAATGAATCACTCAAACATAGACTACACACAGTTGACAGAAAGCCCCAACAGGTCAATTTATCAATGGGACCATTGGGATTTGAGCATTTCATCCAATCACTCACAGCACATATGAATTCAACCAAACTGCAGGAAATTATTGTTTACTTTCCCCATGGAGATAAAATTCCATCCCAAAAGTTTTATAAATGTGTTGCTAATTATTGTTCCCAGTCCTAAATGGTAGGTAACAACATGACACATACGACTTCCATCAACAATAGATGGGAGATCATATTGTTCCAAATGCATTTCCATTTGCCCCTTCCACTTACTCCAATTTCCAGCTCCTTCCACTTTGTCCATCTGTACCTTTAGATCAGCTATACTAGCGACTCGCTCTGCTAGGCCTAACTTAATAAAGTTCGTTTTCCTTTTCAAAAACTGCAGATTTACTTCACTTAGTTTTAAAACGTGATAAGCCCATAACCTGATACGATTATCAACAAATCAGGGTCATCAAACAAA
Source organism: Metellina segmentata (assembly GCA_947359465.1). Taxonomy (NCBI): domain Eukaryota; kingdom Metazoa; phylum Arthropoda; class Arachnida; order Araneae; family Tetragnathidae; genus Metellina; species Metellina segmentata. The sequence goes on from OX375875.1 coordinate 63,472,726, forward strand.
ACAGGAAAACTCAAGGGCTAAGAGAATAAGAATTTAATATGTAAACAAAATACATATTACACAAAAGAGAGCAGAAGGCATTAGTGAGAAGTTGTAGTTGTAGTTAATACAACAGGTATATAAGTTGAGTTGTAGCTCGTCTCTTTTCCAACAACATTGCCAAGTTCATTTCTCATTACAAGTCACCATAATATTTATAGGTTGCAAGTTGTATTTCAAAAACATATCAGCATGCAGAAACGAAGGTTTTCCTGGATTTTAAAATCATCCATGTGTTCCCCAGGTCTTTAATAATAATGTCTAAATTACCATAGTGAAATTTAATCTGAATCTAATGGCATTTCATATTTAAAGAAATCTAAAAAAAAACCCAGATTGCAGGTATATGAGCTTCTTTCTTCCACGCTATGCTTTCGCTATAAAACGGCCTGATCCATTGCAGTTGTAATTTAAATGACGTGTTTTTTTTTTCCTTGATCAGTTTTTATTGTGTTTTCATTGCCTCTTGCCTAAATATTTATCAGGATGGAAATGTTTTGCTTTTTTCTCATGTTGCATTGCATTTCTGTGTCTATTTCTTCAATTTGTTGAGATGTATTTGGTATACACTGATTTATATGAAGCACTGGATTCAATGTTGACTATTTTAGAAGCAAGCATTTATAAAGGATGGCTTAGATTCAAATTAGTTTTGTTGCAGTGTTTGCATCCACTTTTAACATATATATGTCTGGAATTTTGTTGCTTTATTTCTCCTATACATTGAGCAAATATATTGTTCATTTGTGCCAGTATGATGCTTTTGAAAACAACTTTAATATAACCTTTCAGATATCCATCTGAGAAAGAAAATTAATGCTGAGTTAAGTGCTATGATTACACAAAGTCTTCTATCTAATAAAGAAAATATTGACTTGTGTGTAATAAAAACTGGTTTAATAAAACTTATAAAATCTTCATTGTTGCAATTTTTAACTTGCATTTTTGAATTAATGTTGAAGTTTCTTTCCTAGTTTCTAAAAATATAAACATGGATGACCCTAAATATTTGTCTCGGAACAGTTCTGTTATCGGTTTTTATGGTCAATTGGTGTCATTCTGTAAGACAATCTAATGAGGTTTTATACATGGCATGGAAAAGGATTTTAGCATAATATTCTATACCAACAACAACTCATTTAAAAAGGTTAATTTGAAAATACATACCAACATATGTGCAATGAATCACAAAGCATGCTGAAAGAACTGGTGCACATTAAGTTTATTGTCAATGGATATGAATTCCATCCAAGGATCCTAGCTTAGGTGTTGCCTGGTTCAATAGAATGTGGATCTTTCACATGGGAACTGAAACATGGATTGGGTGTGAGAGAATGGCATGGGAAAATAACTATATATTGAAAAAGCAACAACTGATTGAGTTTTATGAAAAGGTAAATTTAAATCTTGAGACAAATTCATCCTCATTAAAGAAGGGTCTAACAGGTCAGTCGATCAAAGTGACCATCAGAATTTGAGCATTTCTAATGTGAACACAGGAATTCACCTATACAAATCTTGCTGCAAGCCACTTCTGGGTTCATCAACAAAAACCATATAAATCAGTCCAATAACATATCATCACGAATGAATACTAAATTGAGTTCAAATAGCATAGTCTAATCTCACATGTCATATAAACATTTAATAGGATCTTGTAACTAGAGAGAAATGAATGAATATCTCACCACAGCACACCAAAAAGTATATTCTAGCATTTCATAAAGATCTGAGCATCACAAAATATATTCAATACATACTTTCAGTGCCATCATATCTTATAAAAAGGTAGAAATTAGAAGCAATAGTGAATAATCAATGCAAAATCCATACCTTTATATCTTCCAGGAGTACGGGGATATGAATCAGGACGCTTGCTGCTGTGCATGAAAACATTACAGAAATAAATCCCTCAAACACAGTTGACAGAAAGCCCCAACAGGTCAATTTATCAAAGGGACCATTGCGATTTGAGGATTACATCCAATCACTCACAGCAGATATGAATTCAACCAAACTGCAAGAAATTATTGTTTACTTTCCCCATGGAGATACAAATCCACCCCAAAAGTTTTATAAATGCATTGCTAATTATTGTTTACAGTCCCAAATGGTAGGTAACAACACACAGTCCCCCATTCTGTCGGTGTAAAAAAAAAAGCAAAAAACTTGATGATTGGATCCCTGTCTATTAGATTCATGTCAAGCGATGGCATCCCTCTCCATTAGAATCATGTTTCCGCGATGCACGTTAAATTTGTTATGGATTTCATATTTCTGGTGCACATTAAATCTGTTGTGGATTCATGCTTCCCAAATCTGGTATAACATACAGGTATAACCATTTCCTGAAAGCCACTCTGGTGCCATCTATAAAAGAAGCAACTGGGATTAGAAATCCCTGTTTTATTTATCCTGTCAGGATTTCTCCCAAACAATGAAAAGGTGTCATTTAAAAGCTTGAAAACACAATTCAAATAGGAGTTGATGCTCACTTTGTAGAAATCTTGTAACTTGCTGTAAGATGTATGGGGATTTTAAACCTAATTGGCATATTTTTGCCTTCAGAAGAGAATACATGTTAACATTTGTAGGATTTCATTTTCCGGTGCAGGATACAATTCCCTGGATATGGATAGCCCCATGAACATGTATTGTATAAGATGTAGATATTATGTGTGGCAAGAAAATGATTGTTTCCCAAACCTATTCTCATGTGGTTTTCAATTTGGGATACAATTCACTGGATAAAATCCCCATGACGTGTGGCATAAAAATGATTTCAGTATATATACTTACAATGCCTTGGCAGAATTCACTGAAACAAGGAATTGAACAATTAAAAAAAAAACAATATATATATATATATATAAATATATGAATATTTCCCATGGTTATTCAATAGCAGCTTGCAAAAAATTTGGACTACTCGTGTGCCAAATACCATTACTTCAAGTGTGGCCAAGAAACAAACACTTTCTAATCTTATAGCAGAATTCTCGCTGATATGGGAACTGAAACACAATGGATGATGTCAGGTCATCCTGAAAGCACACTCGTACAGAGGGGCCTCAAACAGGTCGCAGTCTATCCGAGTGACCATCAGGATTTGAGAAGATTAAAAAATATCAGAGTATATGCTGAAAGACGTTCAATCTCCATCCAGTTTCCAAAGGACGATAGCATACATTAAAATGTTTTTGGCTTAATATATTTTATGATCTATTCTCACAAACAGCTGTTATGTTTCTCTCCTGCTTGAAAACACAATCTAAATACTTAACTCTACTTAATGAATAACCTATTGATTGTGAAAACAAATAATGGAACAGCCTAGCAAAACATTACACTGAATAATATTAAATACTTGTTGTTACATTTCTAGCATTGAACAAGTCTCACTCAATAAACATTCCTCGAAATGGGTCAATGTTTTCAAAGGCTCCAGATGAAAGAATCTCATTGTTAGATTGTATACTCTAACAGGAGTATGGGGATATGAATCAGGATGCTTGCTGATGTGTATATTTCCCCCGTGGCATTAGAGAAATGAATCTTAGAAACGCAGTCTTTCACACAAACTTGACAAAAAAAACCTAACAGGTCAATCGAGATTTGAGCATTTGTAAATTGACATGAATCACTCACAGCAGATATGAATTCAACCAGACACACCGCTGCAGAATAGTTGCTAATTATTGTTTACTTTGAGTCAGTCCCATGGAGAGAGTAAATACAGATGCCTCAAAAAGTTTTTATAAATGCGTTGCTAATTATTGTTTACAGTCCCCATGGTAGGAAACAACACACATTTGAACTCACACCAATGCGGATCATTTCTTCACAGACAGCTGTGTATACATGAAGTGACATAAATAGTTTAAAAGATTCCCATGGAGATACAGATCCAATGAAAGAGTCCCATGGAGATACAAATCCTATGTAAACAACACACCAGTTGTTTAAATGGTGCTAATTACTGTAGTGACATGGCATTTAAAATTACATTTTATAGTTTTGTACTGCAAATGTAGCTTTCAATTAACAAGTAATACTTTTCATAAAACTTAATTTAATTAGTTTTAATGTCCTTCAACTATATATAACCAGCAAGTATAGGTCACATTACTCTACAAAATTCTTGTTACTTAAGAATTTTGTACAGTAGTATGCCCTATACCTGCTGATCATATATATATATATATTTGATACAGTATTTGTAAATGTGAATGCAGCACCATCTCATAGCAAGCCCCATGAATGACTTGTATGTGTGTGAACAGTTACAAATACATAAGCTTTTGTAGGTGCAGTCTATCCCATCAGGATTTGAGAAGTTAATCGAAACAGGGTTTGTGCATGGTAGGAATTTACAACACAGACATGCACGTTCAATCTGGGACAGTGTTTGTAAATGTGAATGCAGCTCACTTGTGAACAGTTACAATCGGTATGTAAATCTGCCATGACATTGAATTAAAAAAAAAGTATTTTCTTCCTATTGCCACATGTGTCGAGATCAATCCAGCCAAAAATAACAACCAGTGTCAAATAAATTACCAGCAACCTAAAATGTTTTTTTTACTTGAAATGAAATATCAACCAGTTTTAGTTTCCAATCCAAAAAAAGTAAATTAGCAAGCCAGAATTCACAACAGTTGCGTTTATCAACAAAAAAGCACCGTTTTGCTTCAAATGTAAACAATACTTGGGAAAATGAAACCCTGATCCAATACAGATTTAACATGCACATGAATTTAGAAAAATGAAACAATGACTACAGATTTAACGTGCACCAGATTTAAACAATGAAACCATGACAGTTGTAAAGGCACAACCGATTGATTTGTACACTAGATTTGGGAAAATGAAACCCTGATCCTTTTCAAGAATCTAAACACAGTAACACCAAAAATGTTTGTCTGAAACCTTTTCCTAAAAAAAACTTTTCTGAAACCTTTTACTAAAAATACAGGAGACAGGTGCATGTTAAATCTGTTGTCTTGGATCAGGATTTCATTTTCCTAAAATTAAGGAGAAAGCTGCATGTTAAATCTGTTGTCTTGAGGTTATTCAATGGGATGTGGATAGTTCTCATGGGAACTGAAACCTGGTTGGGTGTATGTTACACGAGTTTTATACATGGCATGGAAAAGGGTTCTAGCAAGATATTCTACAGCAACCACAACTCATTTAAAAAGGTAACTAAAAATACATACCAACTTAGTGCAATGAATCACAAAGCATGCTCAAAGAACAGGTGCACATTCAATTTATTGTCATGGGATATGAATTCCATCCAAGGATCCTAGCTCAGGTGTTGTATGGATCTTTCATATGAGAACTGAAACATGGATTGGGTTTGAGAGAATAGCATGGGAAAATAAGTTGACACTGAAAAAAACAACCACTGATTGAGAACCAGATAAATCAGTCCAATAACACATCACAACGAATGAATACTAAATTGAGTTCAATGAGCATAATCAAATCTCACATGTCAAATAAACATTTAATCGGATCTTGTAACTAGAGAGAAATGAATGAATATCTCACCACTGCACACCAAAAAGTATATTCTAGCATGTCATAAAGATCGGAGCATCACAAAACAAATTCAATAGATACTTTCAGGGCCATCAAATCTTTAAAATCGGTATAAATGAGAAGCATTAGTGAATAATCAATGCAAAATCCATACCTTTATATCTTCCAGGAGTACGGGGATATGAATCAGGATGCTTGCTGCTGTGCATGAAAACATTACAAAAATGAATCACTCAAACACAGACTACACACAGTTGACAGAAAGCCCCAACAGGTCAATTTATCAATGGGACCATTGGGATTTGAGCATTTCATCCAATCACTCACAGCACATATGAATTCAACCAAACTGCAGGAAATTATTGTTTACTTTCCCCATGGAGATACAAATCCATCCCAAAAGTTTTATAAATGTGTTGCTAATTATTGTTCACAGTCCAAAATGGTAGGTAACAACCGGACACATACGACTTCCATCAACAATAGATGGGAGATCATATTGTTCCAAATGCATTTCCATTTGCCCCTTCCACTTACTCCAATTTCCAGCTCCTTCCACTTTGTCTATCTGTACCTTTAGATCAGCTATACTAGCGACTCGCTCTGCTAGGCCTAACTTAATAAAGTTCGTTTTCCTTTTCAAAAACTGCAGATTTACTTCACTTAGTTTTAAAACGTGATAAGCCCATAACCTGATACGATTATCAACAAATCAGGGTCATCAAACAAAACAGGAAAACTCAAGGGCTAAGAGAATAAGAATTTAATATGTAAACAAAATACATATTACACAAAAGAGAATAGAATGCATTAGTGAGAAGTTGTAGTTGTAGTTAATACAACAGGTATATAAGTTGAGTTGTAGCTCGTCTCTTTTCCAACAACATTGCCAAGTTCATTTCTCATTACAAGTCACCATAATATTTATAGGTTTCAAGTTGTATTTCAAAAACATATCAGCATGCAGAAACGAAGGTTTTCCTGGATTTTAAAATCATCCATGTGTTCCCCAGGTCTTTAATAATAATGTCTAAATTACCATAGTGAAATTTAATCTGAATCTAATGGCATTTCATATTTAAAGAAATCTAAAAAAAAACCAGATTGCAGGTATATGAGCTTCTTTCTTCCACGCTATGCTTTCGCTATAAAAAGGCCTGATCCATTGCAGTTGTAATTTAAATGACGTGTTTTTTTTCCTTGATCAGTTTTTATTGTGTTTTCATTGCCTCTTGCCTAAATATTTATCAGGATGGAAATGTTTTGCTTTTTTCTCATGTTGCATTGCATTTCTGTGTCTATTTCTTCAATTTGTTGAGATGTATTTGGTATTCACTGATTTATATGAAAGCACTAGATTCAATGTTGACTATTTTAGAAGCAAGCATTTATAAAGGATGGCTTAGATTCAAATTAGTTTTGTTGCAGTGTTTGCATCCACTTTTAACATATATATGTCTGGAATTTTGTTGCTTTATTTCTCCTATACATTGAGCAAATATATTGTTCATTTGTGCCAGTATGATGCTTTTGAAAACAACTTTAATATAACCTTTCAGATATCCATCTGAGAAAGAAAATTAGTGCTGAGTTGCGTGCTATGATTACACAAATTCTTCTATCTAATAAAGAAAATATTGACTTGTGTTTAATAAAAACTGGTTTAATAAAACTTATAAAATCTACATTGTTGCAATTTTTAACTTGAATTTTTGAATTAATGTTGAAGTTTCTTTCCTAGTTTCTAAAAATATAAACATGGATGACCCTAAATATTTGTCTCGGAACAGTTCTGTTATCGGTTTTTATGGTCAATTGGTGTCATTCTGTAAGACAATCTAATGAGGTTTTATACATGGCATGGAAAAGGATTTTAGCATAATATTCTATACCAACAACAACTCATTTAAAAAGGTAATTTGAAAATACATACCAACTTATGTGCAATGAATCACAAAGCATGCTGAAAGAACTGGTGCACATTAAGTTTATTGTCATGGGATATGAATTCCATCCAAGGATCCTAGCTTAGGTGTTGCCTGGTTCAATAGAATGTGGATCTTTCACATGGGAACTGAAACATGGATTGGGTGTGAGAGAATGGCATGGGAAAATAACTATATATTGAAAAAGCAACAACTGATTGAGTTTTATGAAAAGGTAAATTTAAATCTTGAGACAAATTCATCCTCATTAAAGAAGGGTCAAACAGGTCAGTCGATCAAAGTGACCATCAGAATTTGAGCATTTCTAATGTGAACACAGGAATTCACCTATACAAATCTTGCCGCAAGCCACTTCTGGGTTCGTCAACAAAAACCATATAAATCAGTCCAATAACATATCATCACGAATGAATACTAAATTGAGTTCAAATAGCATAGTCTAATCTCACATGTCATATAAACATTTAATAGGATCTTGTAACTAGAGAGAAATGAATGAATATCTCACCACAGCACACCAAAAAGTATATTCTAGCATTTCATAAAGATCTGAGCATCACAAAACATATTCAATACATACTTTCAGTGCCATCATATCTCATAAAAAGGTAGAAATTAGAAGCATTAGTGAATAATCAATGCAAAATCCAAACCTTTATATCTTCCAGGAGTACGGGGATATGAATCAGGACGCTTGCTGCTGTGCATGAAAACATTACAGAAATGAATCCTCAAACACAGTTGACAGAAAGCCCCAACAGGTCAATTTATCAAAGGGACCATTGGGATTTGAGGATTACATCCAATCACTCACAACAGATATGAATTCAACCAAACTGCAAGAAATTATTGTTTACTTTCCCCATGGAGATACAAATCCACCCCAAAAGGTTTATAAATGCATTGCTAATTATTGTTTACAGTCCCAAATGGTAGGTAACGACACACAGTCCCCTATTCTGTCGGTGTAAAAAAAAAAAGTAAAAAACTTGATGATTGGATCCTTGTCTATTAGATTCATGTCAAGCGATGGCATCCCTCATCATTAGAATCATGTTTCCGCGATGCACGTTAAATTTGTTATGGATTTCATATTTCTGGTGCACATTAAATCTGTTGTGGATTCATGCTTCCCAAATCTGGTATAACATACAGGTATAATCATTTCCTGAAAGCCACTCTGGTGCCATCTATAAAAGAAGCAACTGGGATTAGAAATCCCTGTTTTATTTATCCTGTCAGGATTTCTCCCAAACAATGAAAAGGTGTCATTTAAAAGCTTGAAAACACAATCCAAATAGGAGTTGATGCTCACTTTGTAGAAATCTTGTAACTTGCTGTAAGCTGTATGGGGATTTTAAACCTAATTGGCATATTTTTGCCTTCAGAAGAGAATACATGTTAAAATTTGTAGGATTTCATTTTCCGGTGCAGGATACAATTCCCTGGATATGGATAGCCCCATGAACATGTATTGTATAAGATGTAGATATTATGTGTGGCAAGAAAATGATTGTTTCCCAAACCTATTCTCATGTGGTTTTCAATTTGGGATACAATTCACTGGATAAAATCCCCATGACGTGTGGCATAAAAATGATTTCAGTATATATACTTACAATGCCTTGGTAGAATTCACTGAAACAAGGAATTGAACAATTAAAAAAATATATATATATAAATATATGAATATTTCCCATGGTATGAATAATTCAATAGCAGCTTGCAAAAAATTCGGACTACTCGTGTGTAAATACCATTACTTCAAGTGTGACCAAGAAACAAACACTTTCTAATCATATAGCAGAATTCTCGCTGATATGGGAACTGAAACACAATGGATGATGTCAGGTCATCCTGAAAGCACACTTGTACAGAGGGGCCTCAAACAGGTCGCAGTCTATCCGAGTGACCATCAGGATTTGAGAAGATTAAAAAATATCAGAGTATATGCTGAAAGACGTTCAATCTCCATCTAGTTTCCAAAGGACGATAGCATACATTAAAATGTTTTTGGCTTAATATATTTTATGATCTATTCTCACAAACAGCTGTTATGTTTCTCTCCTGCTTGAAAACACAATCTAAATACTTAACTCTACTTAATGAATAACCTATTGATTGTGAAACCAAATAATGGAACAGCCTAGCAAAACATTACACTGAATAATATTAAATACTTGTTGTTACATTTCTAGCATTGAACAAGTCTCACTCAATAAACATTCCTCGAAATGGGTCAATGTTTTCAAAGGCTCCAGATGAAAGAATCTCACCGTTATATTGTATACTCTAACAGGAGTATGGGGATATGAATCAGGATGCTTGCTGATGTGTATATTTCCCCCGTGGCATTAGAGAAATGAATCCTAGAAACGCAGTCTTTCACACAAACTTGACAAAAAAACCTAACAGGTCAATCGAGATTTGAGCATTTGTAAATTGACATGAATCACTCACAGCAGATATGAATTCAACCAGACACACCGCTGCAGAATAGTTGCTAATTATTGTTTACTTTGAGTCAGTCCCATGGAGAGAGTAAATACAGATGCCTCAAAAAGTTTTTATAAATGCGTTGCTAATTATTGTTTACAGTCCCCATGGTAGGAAACAACACACATTTGAACTCACACCAATGCGGATCATTTCTTCACAGACAGCTGTGTATACATGAAGTGACATAAATAGTTTAAAAGATTCCCATGGAGATACAGATCCAATGAAAGAGTCCCATGGAGATACAAATCCTATGTAAACAACACACCAGTTGTTTAAATGGTGCTAATTACTGTAGTGACATGGCATTTAAAATTACATTTTATAGTTTTGTACTGCAAATGTAGCTTTCAATTAACAAGTAATACTTCATAAAACTTAATTTAATTAGTTTTAATGTCCTTCAACTATATATAACCAGCAAGTATAGATCATATTACTCTACAAAATTCTTGTTACTTAAGAATTTTGTACAGTAGTATGCCCTATACCTGCTGATCATATATATATATTTGATACAGTATTTGTAAATGTGAATGCAGCACCATCTCATAGCAAGCCCCATGAATGACTTGTATGTGTGTGAACAGTTACAAATACATAATCTTTTGTAGGTGCAGTCTATCCCATCAGGATTTGAGAAGTTAATCGAAACAGGGTTTGTGCATGGTAGGAATTTACAACACAGACATGCACGTTCAATCTGGGACAGTGTTTGTAAATGTGAATGCAGCTCACTTGTGAACAGTTACAATCGGTATGTAAATCTGCCATGACATTGAATTTAAAAAAAAGTATTTTCTTCCTATTGCCACATGTGTCGAGATCAATCCAGCCAAAAATAACAACCAGTGTCAAATAAATTACCAGCAACCTAAAATGTTTTTTTACTTGAAATGAAATATCAACCAGTTTTAGTTTCCAATCCAAAAAAAGTAAATTAGCAAGCCAGAATTCACAACAGTTGCGTTTATCAACAAAAAAGCACCGTTTTGCTTCAAATGTAAACAATACTTGGGAAAATGAAACCCTGATCCAATACAGATTTAACATGCACATGAATTTAGAAAAATGAAACAATGACTACAGATTTAACGTGCACCAGATTTAAACAATGAAACCATGACAGTTGTAAAGGCACAACCGATTGATTTGTACACTAGATTTGGGAAAATGAAACCCTGATCCTTTTCAAGAATCTAAACACAGTAACACCAAAAATGTTTGTCTGAAACCTTTTCCTAAAAAAAACTTTTCTGAAACCTTTTACTAAAAATACAGGAGACAGGTGCATGTTAAATCTGTTGTCTTGGATCAGGATTTCATTTTCCTAAAATTAAGGAGAAAGCTGCATGTTAAATCTGTTGTCTTGAGGTTATTCAATGGGATGTGGATAGTTCTCATGGGAACTGAAACCTGGTTGGGTGTATGTTACACGAGTTTTATACATGGCATGGAAAAGGGTTCTAGCAAGATATTCTACAGCAACCACAACTCATTTAAAAAGGTAACTAAAAATACATACCAACTTAGTGCAATGAATCACAAAGCATGCTCAAAGAACAGGTGCACATTCAATTTATTGTCATGGGATATGAATTCCATCCAAGGATCCTAGCTCAGGTGTTGTATGGATCTTTCATATGAGAACTGAAACATGGATTGGGTTTGAGAGAATAGCATGGGAAAATAAGTTGACACTGAAAAAAACAACCACTGATTGAGAACCAGATAAATCAGTCCAATAACACATCACAACGAATGAATACTAAATTGAGTTCAATGAGCATAATCAAATCTCACATGTCAAATAAACATTTAATCGGATCTTGTAACTAGAGAGAAATGAATGAATATCTCACCACTGCACACCAAAAAGTATATTCTAGCATGTCATAAAGATCGGAGCATCACAAAACAAATTCAATAGATACTTTCAGGGCCATCAAATCTTTAAAATCGGTATAAATGAGAAGCATTAGTGAATAATCAATGCAAAATCCATACCTTTATATCTTCCAGGAGTACGGGGATATGAATCAGGATGCTTGCTGCTGTGCATGAAAACATTACAAAAATGAATCACTCAAACACAGACTACACACAGTTGACAGAAAGCCCCAACAGGTCAATTTATCAATGGGACCATTGGGATTTGAGCATTTCATCCAATCACTCACAGCACATATGAATTCAACCAAACTGCAGGAAATTATTGTTTACTTTCCCCATGGAGATACAAATCCATCCCAAAAGTTTTATAAATGTGTTGCTAATTATTGTTCACAGTCCAAAATGGTAGGTAACAACCGGACACATACGACTTCCATCAACAATAGATGGGAGATCATATTGTTCCAAATGCATTTCCATTTGCCCCTTCCACTTACTCCAATTTCCAGCTCCTTCCACTTTGTCTATCTGTACCTTTAGATCAGCTATACTAGCGACTCGCTCTGCTAGGCCTAACTTAATAAAGTTCGTTTTCCTTTTCAAAAACTGCAGATTTACTTCACTTAGTTTTAAAACGTGATAAGCCCATAACCTGATACGATTATCAACAAAAATCAGGGTCATCAAACAAAACAGGAAAACTCAAGGGCTAAGAGAATAAGAATTTAATATGTAAACAAAATACATATTACACAAAAGAGAATAGAATGCATTAGTGAGAAGTTGTAGTTGTAGTTAATACAACAGGTATATAAGTTGAGTTGTAGCTCGTCTCTTTTCCAACAACATTGCCAAGTTCATTTCTCATTACAAGTCACCATAATATTTATAGGTTTCAAGTTGTATTTCAAAAACATATCAGCATGCAGAAACGAAGGTTTTCCTGGATTTTAAAATCATCCATGTGTTCCCCAGGTCTTTAATAATAATGTCTAAATTACCATAGTGAAATTTAATCTGAATCTAATGGCATTTCATATTTAAAGAAATCTAAAAAAAACCCAGATTGCAGGTATATGAGCTTCTTTCTTCCACGCTATGCTTTCGCTATAAAAAGGCCTGATCCATTGCAGTTGTAATTTAAATGACGTGTTTTTTTTCCTTGATCAGTTTTTATTGTGTTTTCATTGCCTCTTGCCTAAATATTTATCAGGATGGAAATGTTTTGCATTTTTCTCATGTTGCATTGCATTTCTGTGTCTATTTCTTCAATTTGTTGAGATGTATTTGGTATTCACTGATTTATATGAAAGCACTAGATTCAATGTTGACTATTTTAGAAGCAAGCATTTATAAAGGATGGCTTAGATTCAAATTAGTTTTGTTGCAGTGTTTGCATCCACTTTTAACATATATATGTCTGGAATTTTGTTGCTTTATTTCTCCTATACATTGAGCAAATATATTGTTCATTTGTGCCAGTATGATGCTTTTGAAAACAACTTTAATATAACCTTTCAGATATCCATCTGAGAAAGAAAATTAGTGCTGAGTTGCGTGCTATGATTACACAAATTCTTCTATCTAATAAAGAAAATATTGACTTGTGTTTAATAAAAACTGGTTTAATAAAACTTATAAAATCTACATTGTTGCAATTTTTAACTTGAATTTTTGAATTAATGTTGAAGTTTCTTTCCTAGTTTCTAAAAATATAAACATGGATGACCCTAAATATTTGTCTCGGAACAGTTCTGTTATCGGTTTTTATGGTCAATTGGTGTCATTCTGTAAGACAATCTAATGAGGTTTTATACATGGCATGGAAAAGGATTTTAGCATAATATTCTATACCAACAACAACTCATTTAAAAAGGTAATTTGAAAATACATACCAACTTATGTGCAATGAATCACAAAGCATGCTGAAAGAACTGGTGCACATTAAGTTTATTGTCATGGGATATGAATTCCATCCAAGGATCCTAGCTTAGGTGTTGCCTGGTTCAATAGAATGTGGATCTTTCACATGGGAACTGAAACATGGATTGGGTGTGAGAGAATGGCATGGGAAAATAACTATATATTGAAAAAGCAACAACTGATTGAGTTTTATGAAAAGGTAAATTTAAATCTTGAGACAAATTCATCCTCATTAAAGAAGGGTCAAACAGGTCAGTCGATCAAAGTGACCATCAGAATTTGAGCATTTCTAATGTGAACACAGGAATTCACCTATACAAATCTTGCCGCAAGCCACTTCTGGGTTCGTCAACAAAAACCATATAAATCAGTCCAATAACATATCATCACGAATGAATACTAAATTGAGTTCAAATAGCATAGTCTAATCTCACATGTCATATAAACATTTAATAGGATCTTGTAACTAGAGAGAAATGAATGAATATCTCACCACAGCACACCAAAAAGTATATTCTAGCATTTCATAAAGATCTGAGCATCACAAAACATATTCAATACATACTTTCAGTGCCATCATATCTCATAAAAAGGTAGAAATTAGAAGCATTAGTGAATAATCAATGCAAAATCCAAACCTTTATATCTTCCAGGAGTACGGGGATATGAATCAGGACGCTTGCTGCTGTGCATGAAAACATTACAGAAATGAATCCTCAAACACAGTTGACAGAAAGCCCCAACAGGTCAATTTATCAAAGGGACCATTGGGATTTGAGGATTACATCCAATCACTCACAACAGATATGAATTCAACCAAACTGCAAGAAATTATTGTTTACTTTCCCCATGGAGATACAAATCCACCCCAAAAGGTTTATAAATGCATTGCTAATTATTGTTTACAGTCCCAAATGGTAGGTAACGACACACAGTCCCCTATTCTGTCGGTGTAAAAAAAAAAGTAAAAAACTTGATGATTGGATCCTTGTCTATTAGATTCATGTCAAGCGATGGCATCCCTCATCATTAGAATCATGTTTCCGCGATGCACGTTAAATTTGTTATGGATTTCATATTTCTGGTGCACATTAAATCTGTTGTGGATTCATGCTTCCCAAATCTGGTATAACATACAGGTATAATCATTTCCTGAAAGCCACTCTGGTGCCATGTATAAAAGAAGCAACTGGGATTAGAAATCCCTGTTTTATTTATCCTGTCAGGATTTCTCCCAAACAATGAAAAGGTGTCATTTAAAAGCTTGAAAACACAATCCAAATAGGAGTTGATGCTCACTTTGTAGAAATCTTGTAACTTGCTGTAAGCTGTATGGGGATTTTAAACCTAATTGGCATATTTTTGCCTTCAGAAGAGAATACATGTTAAAATTTGTAGGATTTCATTTTCCGGTGCAGGATACAATTCCCTGGATATGGATAGCCCCATGAACATGTATTGTATAAGATGTAGATATTATGTGTGGCAAGAAAATGATTGTTTCCCAAACCTATTCTCATGTGGTTTTCAATTTGGGATACAATTCACTGGATAAAATCCCCATGACGTGTGGCATAAAAATGATTTCAGTATATATACTTACAATGCCTTGGTAGAATTCACTGAAACAAGGAATTGAACAATTAAAAAAATATATATATATAAATATATGAATATTTCCCATGGTATGAATAATTCAATAGCAGCTTGCAAAAAATTCGGACTACTCGTGTGTAAATACCATTACTTCAAGTGTGACCAAGAAACAAACACTTTCTAATCATATAGCAGAATTCTCGCTGATATGGGAACTGAAACACAATGGATGATGTCAGGTCATCCTGAAAGCACACTTGTACAGAGGGGCCTCAAACAGGTCGCAGTCTATCCGAGTGACCATCAGGATTTGAGAAGATTAAAAAATATCAGAGTATATGCTGAAAGACGTTCAATCTCCATCTAGTTTCCAAAGGACGATAGCATACATTAAAATGTTTTTGGCTTAATATATTTTATGATCTATTCTCACAAACAGCTGTTATGTTTCTCTCCTGCTTGAAAACACAATCTAAATACTTAACTCTACTTAATGAATAACCTATTGATTGTGAAACCAAATAATGGAACAGCCTAGCAAAACATTACACTGAATAATATTAAATACTTGTTGTTACATTTCTAGCATTGAACAAGTCTCACTCAATAAACATTCCTCGAAATGGGTCAATGTTTTCAAAGGCTCCAGATGAAAGAATCTCACCGTTATATTGTATACTCTAACAGGAGTATGGGGATATGAATCAGGATGCTTGCTGATGTGTATATTTCCCCCGTGGCATTAGAGAAATGAATCCTAGAAACGCAGTCTTTCACACAAACTTGACAAAAAAACCTAACAGGTCAATCGAGATTTGAGCATTTGTAAATTGACATGAATCACTCACAGCAGATATGAATTCAACCAGACACACCGCTGCAGAATAGTTGCTAATTATTGTTTACTTTGAGTCAGTCCCATGGAGAGAGTAAATACAGATGCCTCAAAAAGTTTTTATAAATGCGTTGCTAATTATTGTTTACAGTCCCCATGGTAGGAAACAACACACATTTGAACTCACACCAATGCGGATCATTTCTTCACAGACAGCTGTGTATACATGAAGTGACATAAATAGTTTAAAAGATTCCCATGGAGATACAGATCCAATGAAAGAGTCCCATGGAGATACAAATCCTATGTAAACAACACACCAGTTGTTTAAATGGTGCTAATTACTGTAGTGACATGGCATTTAAAATTACATTTTATAGTTTTGTACTGCAAATGTAGCTTTCAATTAACAAGTAATACTTCATAAAACTTAATTTAATTAGTTTTAATGTCCTTCAACTATATATAACCAGCAAGTATAGGTCATATTACTCTACAAAATTCTTGTTACTTAAGAATTTTGTACAGTAGTATGCCCTATACCTGCTGATCATATATATATATTTGATACAGTATTTGTAAATGTGAATGCAGCACCATCTCATAGCAAGCCCCATGAATGACTTGTATGTGTGTGAACAGTTACAAATACATAATCTTTTGTAGGTGCAGTCTATCCCATCAGGATTTGAGAAGTTAATCGAAACAGGGTTTGTGCATGGTAGGAATTTACAACACAGACATGCACGTTCAATCTGGGACAGTGTTTGTAAATGTGAATGCAGCTCACTTGTGAACAGTTACAATCGGTATGTAAATCTGCCATGACATTGAATTTAAAAAAAAGTATTTTCTTCCTATTGCCACATGTGTCGAGATCAATCCAGCCAAAAATAACAACCAGTGTCAAATAAATTACCAGCAACCTAAAATGTTTTTTTTACTTGAAATGAAATATCAACCAGTTTTAGTTTCCAATCCAAAAAAAGTAAATTAGCAAGCCAGAATTCACAACAGTTGCGTTTATCAACAAAAAAGCACCGTTTTGCTTCAAATGTAAACAATACTTGGGAAAATGAAACCCTGATCCAATACAGATTTAACATGCACATGAATTTAGAAAAATGAAACAATGACTACAGATTTAACGTGCACCAGATTTAAACAATGAAACCATGACAGTTGTAAAGGCACAACCGATTGATTTGTACACTAGATTTGGGAAAATGAAACCCTGATCCTTTTCAAGAATCTAAACACAGTAACACCAAAAATGTTTGTCTGAAACCTTTTCCTAAAAAAAACTTTTCTGAAACCTTTTACTAAAAATACAGGAGACAGGTGCATGTTAAATCTGTTGTCTTGGATCAGGATTTCATTTTCCTAAAATTAAGGAGAAAGCTGCATGTTAAATCTGTTGTCTTGAGGTTATTCAATGGGATGTGGATAGTTCTCATGGAAACTGAAACCTGGTTGGGTGTATGTTACACGAGTTTTATACATGGCATGGAAAAGGGTTCTAGCAAGATATTCTACAGCAACCACAACTCATTTAAAAAGGTAACTAAAAATACATACCAACTTAGTGCAATGAATCACAAAGCATGCTCAAAGAACAGGTGCACATTCAATTTATTGTCATGGGATATGAATTCCATCCAAGGATCCTAGCTCAGGTGTTGTATGGATCTTTCATATGAGAACTGAAACATGGATTGGGTTTGAGAGAATAGCATGGGAAAATAAGTTGACACTGAAAAAAACAACCACTGATTGAGAACCAGATAAATCAGTCCAATAACACATCACAACGAATGAATACTAAATTGAGTTCAATGAGCATAATCAAATCTCACATGTCAAATAAACATTTAATCGGATCTTGTAACTAGAGAGAAATGAATGAATATCTCACCACTGCACACCAAAAAGTATATTCTAGCATGTCATAAAGATCGGAGCATCACAAAACAAATTCAATAGATACTTTCAGGGCCATCAAATCTTTAAAATCGGTATAAATGAGAAGCATTAGTGAATAATCAATGCAAAATCCATACCTTTATATCTTCCAGGAGTACGGGGATATGAATCAGGATGCTTGCTGCTGTGCATGAAAACATTACAAAAATGAATCACTCAAACACAGACTACACACAGTTGACAGAAAGCCCCAACAGGTCAATTTATCAATGGGACCATTGGGATTTGAGCATTTCATCCAATCACTCACAGCACATATGAATTCAACCAAACTGCAGGAAATTATTGTTTACTTTCCCCATGGAGATACAAATCCATCCCAAAAGTTTTATAAATGTGTTGCTAATTATTGTTCACAGTCCAAAATGGTAGGTAACAACCGGACACATACGACTTCCATCAACAATAGATGGGAGATCATATTGTTCCAAATGCATTTCCATTTGCCCCTTCCACTTACTCCAATTTCCAGCTCCTTCCACTTTGTCTATCTGTACCTTTAGATCAGCTATACTAGCGACTCGCTCTGCTAGGCCTAACTTAATAAAGTTCGTTTCCTTTTCAAAAACTGCAGATTTACTTCACTTAGTTTTAAAACGTGATAAGCCCATAACCTGATACGATTATCAACAAATCAGGGTCATCAAACAAAACAGGAAAACTCAAGGGCTAAGAGAATAAGAATTTAATATGTAAACAAAATACATATTACACAAAAGAGAATAGAATGCATTAGTGAGAAGTTGTAGTTGTAGTTAATACAACAGGTATATAAGTTGAGTTGTAGCTCGTCTCTTTTCCAACAACATTGCCAAGTTCATTTCTCATTACAAGTCACCATAATATTTATAGGTTTCAAGTTGTATTTCAAAAACATATCAGCATGCAGAAACGAAGGTTTTCCTGGATTTTAAAATCATCCATGTGTTCCCCAGGTCTTTAATAATAATGTCTAAATTACCATAGTGAAATTTAATCTGAATCTAATGGCATTTCATATTTAAAGAAATCTAAAAAAAACCCAGATTGCAGGTATATGAGCTTCTTTCTTCCACGCTATGCTTTCGCTATAAAAAGGCCTGATCCATTGCAGTTGTAATTTAAATGACGTGTTTTTTTTTCCTTGATCAGTTTTTATTGTGTTTTCATTGCCTCTTGCCTAAATATTTATCAGGATGGAAATGTTTTGCTTTTTTCTCATGTTGCATTGCATTTCTGTGTCTATTTCTTCAATTTGTTGAGATGTATTTGGTATTCACTGATTTATATGAAAGCACTAGATTCAATGTTGACTATTTTAGAAGCAAGCATTTATAAAGGATGGCTTAGATTCAAATTAGTTTTGTTGCAGTGTTTGCATCCACTTTTAACATATATATGTCTGGAATTTTGTTGCTTTATTTCTCCTATACATTGAGCAAATATATTGTTCATTTGTGCCAGTATGATGCTTTTGAAAACAACTTTAATATAACCTTTCAGATATCCATCTGAGAAAGAAAATTAGTGCTGAGTTGCGTGCTATGATTACACAAATTCTTCTATCTAATAAAGAAAATATTGACTTGTGTTTAATAAAAACTGGTTTAATAAAACTTATAAAATCTACATTGTTGCAATTTTTAACTTGAATTTTTGAATTAATGTTGAAGTTTCTTTCCTAGTTTCTAAAAATATAAACATGGATGACCCTAAATATTTGTCTCGGAACAGTTCTGTTATCGGTTTTTATGGTCAATTGGTGTCATTCTGTAAGACAATCTAATGAGGTTTTATACATGGCATGGAAAAGGATTTTAGCATAATATTCTATACCAACAACAACTCATTTAAAAAGGTAATTTGAAAATACATACCAACTTATGTGCAATGAATCACAAAGCATGCTGAAAGAACTGGTGCACATTAAGTTTATTGTCATGGGATATGAATTCCATCCAAGGATCCTAGCTTAGGTGTTGCCTGGTTCAATAGAATGTGGATCTTTCACATGGGAACTGAAACATGGATTGGGTGTGAGAGAATGGCATGGGAAAATAACTATATATTGAAAAAGCAACAACTGATTGAGTTTTATGAAAAGGTAAATTTAAATCTTGAGACAAATTCATCCTCATTAAAGAAGGGTCAAACAGGTCAGTCGATCAAAGTGACCATCAGAATTTGAGCATTTCTAATGTGAACACAGGAATTCACCTATACAAATCTTGCCGCAAGCCACTTCTGGGTTCGTCAACAAAAACCATATAAATCAGTCCAATAACATATCATCACGAATGAATACTAAATTGAGTTCAAATAGCATAGTCTAATCTCACATGTCATATAAACATTTAATAGGATCTTGTAACTAGAGAGAAATGAATGAATATCTCACCACAGCACACCAAAAAGTATATTCTAGCATTTCATAAAGATCTGAGCATCACAAAACATATTCAATACATACTTTCAGTGCCATCATATCTCATAAAAAGGTAGAAATTAGAAGCATTAGTGAATAATCAATGCAAAATCCAAACCTTTATATCTTCCAGGAGTACGGGGATATGAATCAGGACGCTTGCTGCTGTGCATGAAAACATTACAGAAATGAATCCTCAAACACAGTTGACAGAAAGCCCCAACAGGTCAATTTATCAAAGGGACCATTGGGATTTGAGGATTACATCCAATCACTCACAACAGATATGAATTCAACCAAACTGCAAGAAATTATTGTTTACTTTCCCCATGGAGATACAAATCCACCCCAAAAGGTTTATAAATGCATTGCTAATTATTGTTTACAGTCCCAAATGGTAGGTAACGACACACAGTCCCCTATTCTGTCGGTGTAAAAAAAAAAGTAAAAAACTTGATGATTGGATCCTTGTCTATTAGATTCATGTCAAGCGATGGCATCCCTCATCATTAGAATCATGTTTCCGCGATGCACGTTAAATTTGTTATGGATTTCATATTTCTGGTGCACATTAAATCTGTTGTGGATTCATGCTTCCCAAATCTGGTATAACATACAGGTATAATCATTTCCTGAAAGCCACTCTGGTGCCATCTATAAAAGAAGCAACTGGGATTAGAAATCCCTGTTTTATTTATCCTGTCAGGATTTCTCCCAAACAATGAAAAGGTGTCATTTAAAAGCTTGAAAACACAATCCAAATAGGAGTTGATGCTCACTTTGTAGAAATCTTGTAACTTGCTGTAAGCTGTATGGGGATTTTAAACCTAATTGGCATATTTTTGCCTTCAGAAGAGAATACATGTTAAAATTTGTAGGATTTCATTTTCCGGTGCAGGATACAATTCCCTGGATATGGATAGCCCCATGAACATGTATTGTATAAGATGTAGATATTATGTGTGGCAAGAAAATGATTGTTTCCCAAACCTATTCTCATGTGGTTTTCAATTTGGGATACAATTCACTGGATAAAATCCCCATGACGTGTGGCATAAAAATGATTTCAGTATATATACTTACAATGCCTTGGTAGAATTCACTGAAACAAGGAATTGAACAATTAAAAAAATATATATATATAAATATATGAATATTTCCCATGGTATGAATAATTCAATAGCAGCTTGCAAAAAATTCGGACTACTCGTGTGTAAATACCATTACTTCAAGTGTGACCAAGAAACAAACACTTTCTAATCATATAGCAGAATTCTCGCTGATATGGGAACTGAAACACAATGGATGATGTCAGGTCATCCTGAAAGCACACTTGTACAGAGGGGCCTCAAACAGGTCGCAGTCTATCCGAGTGACCATCAGGATTTGAGAAGATTAAAAAATATCAGAGTATATGCTGAAAGACGTTCAATCTCCATCTAGTTTCCAAAGGACGATAGCATACATTAAAATGTTTTTGGCTTAATATATTTTATGATCTATTCTCACAAACAGCTGTTATGTTTCTCTCCTGCTTGAAAACACAATCTAAATACTTAACTCTACTTAATGAATAACCTATTGATTGTGAAACCAAATAATGGAACAGCCTAGCAAAACATTACACTGAATAATATTAAATACTTGTTGTTACATTTCTAGCATTGAACAAGTCTCACTCAATAAACATTCCTCGAAATGGGTCAATGTTTTCAAAGGCTCCAGATGAAAGAATCTCACCGTTATATTGTATACTCTAACAGGAGTATGGGGATATGAATCAGGATGCTTGCTGATGTGTATATTTCCCCCGTGGCATTAGAGAAATGAATCCTAGAAACGCAGTCTTTCACACAAACTTGACAAAAAAACCTAACAGGTCAATCGAGATTTGAGCATTTGTAAATTGACATGAATCACTCACAGCAGATATGAATTCAACCAGACACACCGCTGCAGAATAGTTGCTAATTATTGTTTACTTTGAGTCAGTCCCATGGAGAGAGTAAATACAGATGCCTCAAAAAGTTTTTATAAATGCGTTGCTAATTATTGTTTACAGTCCCCATGGTAGGAAACAACACACATTTGAACTCACACCAATGCGGATCATTTCTTCACAGACAGCTGTGTATACATGAAGTGACATAAATAGTTTAAAAGATTCCCATGGAGATACAGATCCAATGAAAGAGTCCCATGGAGATACAAATCCTATGTAAACAACACACCAGTTGTTTAAATGGTGCTAATTACTGTAGTGACATGGCATTTAAAATTACATTTTATAGTTTTGTACTGCAAATGTAGCTTTCAATTAACAAGTAATACTTCATAAAACTTAATTTAATTAGTTTTAATGTCCTTCAACTATATATAACCAGCAAGTATAGGTCATATTACTCTACAAAATTCTTGTTACTTAAGAATTTTGTACAGTAGTATGCCCTATACCTGCTGATCATATATATATATTTGATACAGTATTTGTAAATGTGAATGCAGCACCATCTCATAGCAAGCCCCATGAATGACTTGTATGTGTGTGAACAGTTACAAATACATAATCTTTTGTAGGTGCAGTCTATCCCATCAGGATTTGAGAAGTTAATCGAAACAGGGTTTGTGCATGGTAGGAATTTACAACACAGACATGCACGTTCAATCTGGGACAGTGTTTGTAAATGTGAATGCAGCTCACTTGTGAACAGTTACAATCGGTATGTAAATCTGCCATGACATTGAATTTAAAAAAAAGTATTTTCTTCCTATTGCCACATGTGTCGAGATCAATCCAGCCAAAAATAACAACCAGTGTCAAATAAATTACCAGCAACCTAAAATGTTTTTTTTACTTGAAATGAAATATCAACCAGTTTTAGTTTCCAATCCAAAAAAAGTAAATTAGCAAGCCAGAATTCACAACAGTTGCGTTTATCAACAAAAAAGCACCGTTTTGCTTCAAATGTAAACAATACTTGGGAAAATGAAACCCTGATCCAATACAGATTTAACATGCACATGAATTTAGAAAAATGAAACAATGACTACAGATTTAACGTGCACCAGATTTAAACAATGAAACCATGACAGTTGTAAAGGCACAACCGATTGATTTGTACACTAGATTTGGGAAAATGAAACCCTGATCCTTTTCAAGAATCTAAACACAGTAACACCAAAAATGTTTGTCTGAAACCTTTTCCTAAAATAAACTTTTCTGAAACCTTTTACTAAAAATACAGGAGACAGGTGCATGTTAAATCTGTTGTCTTGGATCAGGATTTCATTTTCCTAAAATTAAGGAGAAAGCTGCATGTTAAATCTGTTGTCTTGAGGTTATTCAATGGGATGTGGATAGTTCTCATGGGAACTGAAACCTGGTTGGGTGTATGTTGCACGAGTTTTATACATGGCATGGAAAAGGGTTCTAGCAAGATATTCTACAGCAACCACAACTCATTTAAAAAGGTAACTAAAAATACATACCAACTTAGTGCAATGAATCACAAAGCATGCTCAAAGAACAGGTGCACATTCAATTTATTGTCATGGGATATGAATTCCATCCAAGGATCCTAGCTCAGGTGTTGTATGGATCTTTCATATGAGAACTGAAACATGGATTGGGTTTGAGAGAATAGCATGGGAAAATAAGTTGACACTGAAAAAAACAACCACTGATTGAGAACCAGATAAATCAGTCCAATAACACATCACAACGAATGAATACTAAATTGAGTTCAATGAGCATAATCAAATCTCACATGTCAAATAAACATTTAATCGGATCTTGTAACTAGAGAGAAATGAATGAATATCTCACCACTGCACACCAAAAAGTATATTCTAGCATGTCATAAAGATCGGAGCATCACAAAACAAATTCAATAGATACTTTCAGGGCCATCAAATCTTTAAAATCGGTATAAATGAGAAGCATTAGTGAATAATCAATGCAAAATCCATACCTTTATATCTTCCAGGAGTACGGGGATATGAATCAGGATGCTTGCTGCTGTGCATGAAAACATTACAAAAATGAATCACTCAAACACAGACTACACACAGTTGACAGAAAGCCCCAACAGGTCAATTTATCAATGGGACCATTGGGATTTGAGCATTTCATCCAATCACTCACAGCACATATGAATTCAACCAAACTGCAGGAAATTATTGTTTACTTTCCCCATGGAGATACAAATCCATCCCAAAAGTTTTATAAATGTGTTGCTAATTATTGTTCACAGTCCAAAATGGTAGGTAACAACCGGACACATACGACTTCCATCAACAATAGATGGGAGATCATATTGTTCCAAATGCATTTCCATTTGCCCCTTCCACTTACTCCAATTTCCAGCTCCTTCCACTTTGTCTATCTGTACCTTTAGATCAGCTATACTAGCGACTCGCTCTGCTAGGCCTAACTTAATAAAGTTCGTTTTCCTTTTCAAAAACTGCAGATTTACTTCACTTAGTTTTAAAACGTGATAAGCCCATAACCTGATACGATTATCAACAAATCAGGGTCATCAAACAAAACAGGAAAACTCAAGGGCTAAGAGAATAAGAATTTAATATGTAAACAAAATACATATTACACAAAAGAGAATAGAATGCATTAGTGAGAAGTTGTAGTTGTAGTTAATACAACAGGTATATAAGTTGAGTTGTAGCTCGTCTCTTTTCCAACAACATTGCCAAGTTCATTTCTCATTACAAGTCACCATAATATTTATAGGTTTCAAGTTGTATTTCAAAAACATATCAGCATGCAGAAACGAAGGTTTTCCTGGATTTTAAAATCATCCATGTGTTCCCCAGGTCTTTAATAATAATGTCTAAATTACCATAGTGAAATTTAATCTGAATCTAATGGCATTTCATATTTAAAGAAATCTAAAAAAAACCCAGATTGCAGGTATATGAGCTTCTTTCTTCCACGCTATGCTTTCGCTATAAAACGGCCTGATCCATTGCAGTTGTAATTTAAATGACGTGTTTTTTTTTCCTTGATCAGTTTTTATTGTGTTTTCATTGCCTCTTGCCTAAATATTTATCAGGATGGAAATGTTTTGCTTTTTTCTCATGTTGCATTGCATTTCTGTGTCTATTTCTTCAATTTGTTGAGATGTATTTGGTATTCACTGATTTATATGAAAGCACTAGATTCAATGTTGACTATTTTAGAAGCAAGCATTTATAAAGGATGGCTTAGATTCAAATTAGTTTTGTTGCAGTGTTTGCATCCACTTTTAACATATATATGTCTGGAATTTTGTAGCTTTATTTCTCCTATACATTGAGCAAATATATTGTTCATTTGTGCCAGTATGATGCTTTTGAAAACAACTTTAATATAACCTTTCAGATATCCATCTGAGAAAGAAAATTAGTGCTGAGTTGCGTGCTATGTTTACACAAAGTCTTCTATCTAATAAAGAAAATATTGACTTGTGTGTAATAAAAACTGGTTTAATAAAACTTATAAATCTTCATTGTTGCAATTTTTAACTTGCATTTTTGAATTAATGTTGAAGTTTTTTCCAAGTTTCTAAAAATATAAACATGGATGACCCTAAATATTTGTCTCGGAACAGTTCTGTTATCGGTTTTTATGGTCAATTGGTGTCATTCTGTAAGACAATCTAATGAGGTTTTATACATGGCATGGAAAAGGATTTTAGCATAATATTCTATACCAACAACAACTCATTTAAAAAGGTAATTTGAAAATACATACCAACATATGTGCAATGAATCACAAAGCATGCTGAAAGAACTGGTGCACATTAAGTTTATTGTCATGGGATATGAATTCCATCCAAGGATCCTAGCTTAGGTGTTGCCTGGTTCAATAGAATGTGGATCTTTCACATGGGAACTGAAACATGGATTGGGTGTGAGAGAATGGCATGGGAAAATAACTATATATTGAAAGATCAACAACTGATTGAGTTTTATGAAAAGGTAAATTTAAATCTTGAGACAAATTCATCCTCATTAAAGAAGGGTCAAACAGGTCAGTCGATCAAAGTGACCATCAGAATTTGAGCATTTCTAATGTGAACACAGGAATTCACCTATACAAATCTTGCCGCAAGCCCCTTCTGGGTGCGTCAACAAAAACCATATAAATCAGTCCAATAACATATCATCACGAATGAATACTAAATTGAGTTCAAATAGCATAGTCTAATCTCACATGTCATATAAACATTTAATAGGATCTTGTAACTAGAGAGAAATGAATGAATATCTCACCACAGCACACCAAAAAGTATATTCTAGCATTTCATAAAGATCTGAGCATCACAAAACATATGCAATACATACTTTCAGTGCCATCATATCTTATAAAAAGGTAGAAATTAGAAGCATTAGTGAATAATCAATGCAAAATCCAAACCTTTATATCTTCCAGGAGTACGGGGATATGAATCAGGACGCTTGCTGCTGTGCATGAAAACATTACAGAAATGAATCCTCAAACACAGTTGACAGAAAGCCCCAACAGGTCAATTTATCAAAGGGACCATTGGGATTTGAGGATTACATCCAATCACTCACAGCAGATATGAATTCAACCAAACTGCAAGAAATTATTGTTTACTTTCCCCATGGAGATACAAATCCACCCCAAAAGGTTTATAAATGCATTGCTAATTATTGTTTACAGTCCCAAATGGTAGGTAACGACACACAGTCCCCCATTCTGTCGGTGTAAAAAAAAAAAGTAAAAAACTTGATGATTGGATCCTTGTCTATTAGATTCATGTCAAGCGATGGCATCCCTCTCCATTAGAATCATGTTTCCGCGATGCACGTTAAATTTGTTATGGATTTCATATTTCTGGTGCAAATTAAATCTGTTGTGGATTCATGCTTCCCAAATCTGGTATAACATACAGGTATAATCATTTCCTGAAAGCCACTCTGGTGCCATCTATAAAAGAAGCAACTGGGATTAGAAATCCCTGTTTTATTTATCCTGTCAGCATTTCTCCCAAACAATGAAAAGGTGTCATTTAAAAGCTTGAAAACACAATCCAAATAGGGGTTGATGCTCACTTTGTAGAAATCTTGTAACTTGCTGTAAGCTGTATGGGGATTTTAAACCTAATTGGCATATTTTTGCCTTCAGAAGAGAATACATGTTAAAATTTGTAGGATTTCATTTTCCGGTGCAGGATACAATTCCCTGGATATGGATAGCCCAATGAACATGTATTGTATAAGATGTAGATATTATGTGTGGCAAGAAAATGATTGTTTCCCAAACCTATTCTCATGTGGTTTTCAATTTGGGATACAATTCACTGGATAAAATCCCCATGACGTGTGGCATAAAAATGATTTCAGTATATATACTTACAATGCCTTGGCAGAATTCACTGAAACAAGGAATTGAACAATTAAAAAAATATATATATAAATATATGAATATTTCCCATGGTATGAATAATTCAATAGCAGCTTGCAAAAAATTCGGACTACTCGTGTCTAAATACCATTACTTCAAGTGTGACCAAGAAACAAACACTTTCTAATCTTATAGCAGAATTCTCGCTGATATGGGAACTGAAACACAATGGATGATGTCAGGTCATCCTGAAAGCACACTCGTACAGAGGGGCCTCAAACAGGTCGCAGTCTATCCGAGTGACCATCAGGATTTGAGAAGATTAAAAAATATCAGAGTATATGCTGAAAGACGTTCAATCTCCATCCAGTTTCCAAAGGACGATAGCATACATTAAAATGTTTTTGGCTTAATATAATTTATGATCTATTCTCACAAACAGCTGTTATGTTTCTCTCCTGCTTGAAAACACAATCTAAATACTTAACTCTACTTAATGAATAACCTATTGATTGTGAAAACAAATAATGGAACAGCCTAGCAAAACATTACACTGAATAATATTAAATACTTGTTGTTACATTTCTAGCATTGAACAAGTCTCACTCAATAAACATTCCTCGAAATGGGTCAATGTTTTCAAAGGCTCCAGATGAAAGAATCTCACCGTTATATTGTATACTCTAACAGGAGTATGGGGATATGAATCAGGATGCTTGCTGATGTGTATATTTCCCCCGTGGCATTAGAGAAATGAATCTTAGAAACGCAGTCTTTCACACAAACTTGACAAAAAAAACCTAACAAGTCAATCGAGATTTGAGCATTTGTAAATTGACATGAATCACTCACAGCAGATATAAATTCAACCAGACACACCGCTGCAGAATAGTTGCTAATTATTGTTTACTTTGAGTCAGTCCCATGGAGAGAGTAAATACAGATGCCTCAAAAAGTTTTTATAAATGCGTTGCTAATTATTGTTTACAGTCCCCATGGTAGGAAACAACACACATTTGAACTCACACCAATGCGGATCATTTCTTCACAGACAGCTGTGTATACATGAAGTGACATAAATAGTTTAAAAGATTCCCATGGAGATACAAATCCTATGTAAACAACACACCAGTTGTTTAAATGGTGCTAATTACTGTAGTGACATGGCATTTAAAATTACATTTTATAGTTTTGTACTGCAAATGTAGCTTTCAATTAACAAGTAATACTTTTCATAAAACTTAATTTAATTAGTTTTAATGTCCTTCAACTATATATAACCAGCAAGTATAGGTCATATTACTCTACAAAATTCTTGTTACTTAAGAATTTTGTACAGTAGTATGCCCTATACCTGCTGATCATATATATATATTTGATACAGTATTTGTAAATGTGAATGCAGCACCATCTCATAGCAAGCCCCATGAATGACTTGTATGTGTGTGAACAGTTACAAATACATAATCTTTTGTAGGTGCAGTCTATCCCATCAGGATTTGAGAAGTTAATCGAAACAGGGTTTGTGCATGGTAGGAATTTACAACACAGACATGCACGTTCAATCTGGGACAGTGTTTGTAAATGTGAATGCAGCTCACTTGTGAACAGTTACAATCGGTATGTAAATCTGCCATGACATTGAATTTAAAAAAAAGTATTTTCTTCCTATTGCCACATGTGTCGAGATCAATCCAGCCAAAAATAACAACCAGTGTCAAATAAATTACCAGCAACCTAAAATGTTTTTTTTACTTGAAATGAAATATCAACCAGTTTTAGTTTCCAATCCAAAAAAAGTAAATTAGCAAGCCAGAATTCACAACAGTTGCGTTTATCAACAAAAAAGCACCGTTTTGCTTCAAATGTAAACAATACTTGGGAAATTGAAACCCTGATCCAATACAGATTTAACATGCACATGAATTTAGAAAAATGAAACAATGACTACAGATTTAACGTGCACCAGATTTAAACAATGAAACCATGACAGTTGTAAAGGCACAACCGATTGATTTGTACACTAGATTTGGGAAAATGAAACCCTGATCCTTTTCAAGAATCTAAACACAGTAACACCAAAAATGTTTGTCTGAAACCTTTTCCTAAAAAAAACTTTTCTGAAACCTTTTACTAAAAATACAGGAGACAGGTGCATGTTAAATCTGTTGTCTTGGATCAGGATTTCATTTTCCTAAAATTAAGGAGAAAGCTGCATGTTAAATCTGTTGTCTTGAGGTTATTCAATGGGATGTGGATAGTTCTCATGGGAACTGAAACCTGGTTGGGTGTATGTTACACGAGTTTTATACATGGCATGGAAAAGGGTTCTAGCAAGATATTCTATAGCAACCACAACTCATTAAAAAAGGTAACTAAAAATACATACCAACTTAGTGCAATGAATCACAAAGCATGCTCAAAGAACAGGTGCACATTCAATTTATTGTCATGGGATATGAATTCCATCCAAGGATCCTAGCTCAGGTGTTGTATGGATCTTTCATATGAGAACTGAAACATGGATTGGGTTTGAGAGAATAGCATGGGAAAATAAGTTGATACTGAAAAAAAACAACCACTGATTGAGAACCAGATAAATCAGTCCAATAACACATCACAACGAATGAATACTAAATTGAGTTCAATGAGCATAATCAAATCTCACATGTCAAATAAACATTTAATCGGATCTTGTAACTAGAGAGAAATGAATGAATATCTCACCACAGCACACCAAAAAGTATATTCTAGCATGTCATAAAGATCGGAGCATCACAAAACAAATTCAATAGATACTTTCAGGGCCATCAAATCTTATAAATAGGTATAAATGAGAAGCATTAGTGAATAATCAATGCAAAATCCATACCTTTATATCTTCCAGGAGTACGGGTATATGAATCAGGATGCTTGCTGCTGTGCATGAAAACATTACAAAAATGAATCACTCAAACACAGACTACACACAGTTGACAGAAAGCCCCAACAGGTCAATTTATCAATGGGACCATTGGGATTTGAGCATTTCATCCAATCACTCACAGCACATATGAATTCAACCAAACTGCAGGAAATTATTGTTTACTTTCTCCATGGAGATACAAATCCATCCCAAAAGTTTTATAAATGTGTTGCTAATTATTGTTCACAGTCCAAAATGGTAGGTAACAACCGGACACATACGACTTCCATCAACAATAGATGGGAGATCATATTGTTCCAAATGCATTTCCATTTGCCCCTTCCACTTACTCCAATTTCCAGCTCCTTCCACTTTGTCTATCTGTACCTTTAGATCAGCTATACTAGCGACTCGCTCTGCTAGGCCTAACTTAATAAAGTTCGTTTTCCTTTTCAAAAACTGCAGATTTACTTCACTTAGTTTTAAAACGTGATAAGCCCATAACCTGATACGATTATCAACAAATCAGGGTCATCAAACAAAACAGGAAAACTCAAGGGCTAAGAGAATAAGAATTTAATATGTAAACAAAATACATATTACACAAAAGAGAATAGAATGCATTAGTGAGAAGTTGTAGTTGTAGTTAATACAACAGGTATATAAGTTGAGTTGTAGCTCGTCTCTTTTCCAACAACATTGCCAAGTTCATTTCTCATTACAAGTCACCATAATATTTATAGGTTTCAAGTTGTATTTCAAAAACATATCAGCATGCAGAAACGAAGGTTTTCCTGGATTTTAAAATCATCCATGTGTTCCCCAGGTCTTTAATAATAATGTCTAAATTACCATAGTGAAATTTAATCTGAATCTAATGGCATTTCATATTTAAAGAAATCTAAAAAAAACCCAGATTGCAGGTATATGAGCTTCTTTCTTCCACGCTATGCTTTCGCTATAAAACGGCCTGATCCATTGCAGTTGTAATTTAAATGACGTGTTTTTTTTTCCTTGATCAGTTTTTATTGTGTTTTCATTGCCTCTTGCCTAAATATTTATCAGGATGGAAATGTTTTGCTTTTTTCTCATGTTGCATTGCATTTCTGTGTCTATTTCTTCAATTTGTTGAGATGTATTTGGTATTCACTGATTTATATGAAAGCACTAGATTCAATGTTGACTATTTTAGAAGCAAGCATTTATAAAGGATGGCTTAGATTCAAATTAGTTTTGTTGCAGTGTTTGCATCCACTTTTAACATATATATGTCTGGAATTTTGTTGCTTTATTTCTCCTATACATTGAGCAAATATATTGTTCATTTGTGCCAGTATGATGCTTTTGAAAACAACTTTAATATAACCTTTCAGATATCCATCTGAGAAAGAAAATTAGTGCTGAGTTGCGTGCTATGTTTACACAAAGTCTTCTATCTAATAAAGAAAATATTGACTTGTGTGTAATAAAAACTGGTTTAATAAAACTTATAAATCTTCATTGTTGCAATTTTTAACTTGCATTTTTGAATTAATGTTGAAGTTTTTTCCAAGTTTCTAAAAATATAAACATGGATGACCCTAAATATTTGTCTCGGAACAGTTCTGTTATCGGTTTTTATGGTCAATTGGTGTCATTCTGTAAGACAATCTAATGAGGTTTTATACATGGCATGGAAAAGGATTTTAGCATAATATTCTATACCAACAACAACTCATTTAAAAAGGTAATTTGAAAATACATACCAACATATGTGCAATGAATCACAAAGCATGCTGAAAGAACTGGTGCACATTAAGTTTATTGTCATGGGATATGAATTCCATCCAAGGATCCTAGCTTAGGTGTTGCCTGGTTCAATAGAATGTGGATCTTTCACATGGGAACTGAAACATGGATTGGGTGTGAGAGAATGGCATGGGAAAATAACTATATATTGAAAGATCAACAACTGATTGAGTTTTATGAAAAGGTAAATTTAAATCTTGAGACAAATTCATCCTCATTAAAGAAGGGTCAAACAGGTCAGTCGATCAAAGTGACCATCAGAATTTGAGCATTTCTAATGTGAACACAGGAATTCACCTATACAAATCTTGTCGCAAGCCCCTTCTGGGTGCGTCAACAAAAACCATATAAATCAGTCCAATAACATATCATCACGAATGAATACTAAATTGAGTTCAAATAGCATAGTCTAATCTCACATGTCATATAAACATTTAATAGGATCTTGTAACTAGAGAGAAATGAATGAATATCTAACCACAGCACACCAAAAAGTATATTCTAGCATTTCATAAAGATCTGAGCATCACAAAACATATTCAATACATACTTTCAGTGCCATCATATCTTATAAAAAGGTAGAAATTAGAAGCATTAGTGAATAATCAATGCAAAATCCAAACCTTTATATCTTCCAGGAGTACGGGGATATGAATCAGGACGCTTGCTGCTGTGCATGAAAACATTACAGAAATGAATCCTCAAACACAGTTGACAGAAAGCCCCAACAGGTCAATTTATCAAAGGGACCATTGGGATTTGAGGATTACATCCAATCACTCACAGCAGATATGAATTCAACCAAACTGCAAGAAATTATTGTTTACTTTCCCCATGGAGATACAAATCCACCCCAAAAGGTTTATAAATGCATTGCTAATTATTGTTTACAGTCCCAAATGGTAGGTAACGACACACAGTCCCCCATTCTGTCGGTGTAAAAAAAAAAGTAAAAAACTTGATGATTGGATCCTTGTCTATTAGATTCATGTCAAGCGATGGCATCCCTCTCCATTAGAATCATGTTTCCGCGATGCACGTTAAATTTGTTATGGATTTCATATTTCTGGTGCACATTAAATCTGTTGTGGATTCATGCTTCCCAAATCTGGTATAACATACAGGTATAATCATTTCCTGAAAGCCACTCTGGTGCCATCTATAAAAGAAGCAACTGGGATTAGAAATCCCTGTTTTATTTATCCTGTCAGCATTTCTCCCAAACAATGAAAAGGTGTCATTTAAAAGCTTGAAAACACAATCCAAATAGGGGTTGATGCTCACTTTGTAGAAATCTTGTAACTTGCTGTAAGCTGTATGGGGATTTTAAACCTAATTGGCATATTTTTGCCTTCAGAAGAGAATACATGTTAAAATTTGTAGGATTTCATTTTCCGGTGCAGGATACAATTCCCTGGATATGGATAGCCCAATGAACATGTATTGTATAAGATGTAGATATTATGTGTGGCAAGAAAATGATTGTTTCCCAAACCTATTCTCATGTGGTTTTCAATTTGGGATACAATTCACTGGATAAAATCCCCATGACGTGTGGCATAAAAATGATTTCAGTATATATACTTACAATGCCTTGGCAGAATTCACTGAAACAAGGAATTGAACAATTAAAAAAAAATATATATAAATATATGAATATTTCCCATGGTATGAATAATTCAATAGCAGCTTGCAAAAAATTCGGACTACTCGTGTCTAAATACCATTACTTCAAGTGTGACCAAGAAACAAACACTTTCTAATCTTATAGCAGAATTCTCGCTGATATGGGAACTGAAACACAATGGATGATGTCAGGTCATCCTGAAAGCACACTCGTACAGAGGGGCCTCAAACAGGTCGCAGTCTATCCGAGTGACCATCAGGATTTGAGAAGATTAAAAAATATCAGAGTATATGCTGAAAGACGTTCAATCTCCATCCAGTTTCCAAAGGACGATAGCATACATTAAAATGTTTTTGGCTTAATATAATTTATGATCTATTCTCACAAACAGCTGTTATGTTTCTCTCCTGCTTGAAAACACAATCTAAATACTTAACTCTACTTAATGAATAACCTATTGATTGTGAAAACAAATAATGGAACAGCCTAGCAAAACATTACACTGAATAATATTAAATACTTGTTGTTACATTTCTAGCATTGAACAAGTCTC
Source organism: Metellina segmentata (assembly GCA_947359465.1). Lineage (NCBI taxonomy): Eukaryota > Metazoa > Arthropoda > Arachnida > Araneae > Tetragnathidae > Metellina > Metellina segmentata. The sequence continues at coordinate 63,507,633 of OX375875.1, forward strand.
ACTCAATAAACATTCCTCGAAATGGGTCAATGTTTTCAAAGGCTCCAGATGAAAGAATCTCACCGTTATATTGTATACTCTAACAGGAGTATGGGGATATGAATCAGGATGCTTGCTGATGTGTATATTTCCCCCGTGGCATTAGAGAAATGAATCTTAGAAACGCAGTCTTTCACACAAACTTGACAAAAAAAACCTAACAAGTCAATCGAGATTTGAGCATTTGTAAATTGACATGAATCACTCACAGCAGATATAAATTCAACCAGACACACCGCTGCAGAATAGTTGCTAATTATTGTTTACTTTGAGTCAGTCCCATGGAGAGAGTAAATACAGATGCCTCAAAAAGTTTTTATAAATGCGTTGCTAATTATTGTTTACAGTCCCCATGGTAGGAAACAACACACATTTGAACTCACACCAATGCGGATCATTTCTTCACAGACAGCTGTGTATACATGAAGTGACATAAATAGTTTAAAAGATTCCCATGGAGATACAAATCCTATGTAAACAACACACCAGTTGTTTAAATGGTGCTAATTACTGTAGTGACATGGCATTTAAAATTACATTTTATAGTTTTGTACTGCAAATGTAGCTTTCAATTAACAAGTAATACTTTTCATAAAACTTAATTTAATTAGTTTTAATGTCCTTCAACTATATATAACCAGCAAGTATAGGTCATATTACTCTACAAAATTCTTGTTACTTAAGAATTTTGTACAGTAGTATGCCCTATACCTGCTGATCATATATATATATTTGATACAGTATTTGTAAATGTGAATGCAGCACCATCTCATAGCAAGCCCCATGAATGACTTGTATGTGTGTGAACAGTTACAAATACATAATCTTTTGTAGGTGCAGTCTATCCCATCAGGATTTGAGAAGTTAATCGAAACAGGGTTTGTGCATGGTAGGAATTTACAACACAGACATGCACGTTCAATCTGGGACAGTGTTTGTAAATGTGAATGCAGCTCACTTGTGAACAGTTACAATCGGTATGTAAATCTGCCATGACATTGAATTTAAAAAAAAGTATTTTCTTCCTATTGCCACATGTGTCGAGATCAATCCAGCCAAAAATAACAACCAGTGTCAAATAAATTACCAGCAACCTAAAATGTTTTTTTTACTTGAAATGAAATATCAACCAGTTTTAGTTTCCAATCCAAAAAAAGTAAATTAGCAAGCCAGAATTCACAACAGTTGCGTTTATCAACAAAAAAGCACCGTTTTGCTTCAAATGTAAACAATACTTGGGAAATTGAAACCCTGATCCAATACAGATTTAACATGCACATGAATTTAGAAAAATGAAACAATGACTACAGATTTAACGTGCACCAGATTTAAACAATGAAACCATGACAGTTGTAAAGGCACAACCGATTGATTTGTACACTAGATTTGGGAAAATGAAACCCTGATCCTTTTCAAGAATCTAAACACAGTAACACCAAAAATGTTTGTCTGAAACCTATTCCTAAAAAAAACTTTTCTGAAACCTTTTACTAAAAATACAGGAGACAGGTGCATGTTAAATCTGTTGTCTTGGATCAGGATTTCATTTTCCTAAAATTAAGGAGAAAGCTGCATGTTAAATCTGTTGTCTTGAGGTTATTCAATGGGATGTGGATAGTTCTCATGGGAACTGAAACCTGGTTGGGTGTATGTTACACGAGTTTTATACATGGCATGGAAAAGGGTTCTAGCAAGATATTCTATAGCAACCACAACTCATTAAAAAAGGTAACTAAAAATACATACCAACTTAGTGCAATGAATCACAAAGCATGCTCAAAGAACAGGTGCACATTCAATTTATTGTCATGGGATATGAATTCCATCCAAGGATCCTAGCTCAGGTGTTGTATGGATCTTTCATATGAGAACTGAAACATGGATTGGGTTTGAGAGAATAGCATGGGAAAATAAGTTGATACTGAAAAAAACAACCACTGATTGAGAACCAGATAAATCAGTCCAATAACACATCACAACGAATGAATACTAAATTGAGTTCAATGAGCATAATCAAATCTCACATGTCAAATAAACATTTAATCGGATCTTGTAACTAGAGAGAAATGAATGAATATCTCACCACTGCACACCAAAAAGTATATTCTAGCATGTCATAAAGATCGGAGCATCACAAAACAAATTCAAAAGATACTTTCAGGGCCATCAAATCTTATAAATAGGTATAAATGAGAAGCATTAGTGAATAATCTTTTCAAAATCCATACCTTTATATCTTCCAGGAGTACGGGGATATGAATCAGGATGCTTGCTGCTGTGCATGAAAACATTACAAAAATGAATCACTCAAACACAGACTACACACAGTTGACAGAAAGCCCCAACAGGTCAATTTATCAATGGGACCATTGGGATTTGAGCATTTCATCCAATCACTCACAGCACATATGAATTCAACCAAACTGCAGGAAATTATTGTTTACTTTCCCCATGGAGATACAAATCCATCCCAAAAGTTTTATAAATGTGTTGCTAATTATTGTTCACAGTCCAAAATGGTAGGTAACAACCGGACACATACGACTTCCATCAACAATAGATGGGAGATCATATTGTTCCAAATGCATTTCCATTTGCCCCTTCCACTTACTCCAATTTCCAGCTCCTTCCACTTTGTCTATCTGTACCTTTAAATCAGCTATACTAGCGACTCGCTCTGCTAGGCCTAACTTAATAAAGTTCGTTTTCCTTTTCAAAAACTGCAGATTTACTTCACTTAGTTTTAAAACGTGATAAGCCCATAACCTGATACGATTATCAACAAATCAGGGTCATCAAACAAAACAGGAACACTCAAGGGCTAAGAGAATAAGAATTTAATATGTAAACAAAATACATATTACACAAAAGAGAATAGAATGCATTAGTGAGAAGTTGTAGTTGTAGTTAATACAACAGGTATATAAGTTGAGTTGTAGCTCGTCTCTTTTCCAACAACATTGCCAAGTTCATTTCTCATTACAAGTCACCATAATATTTATAGGTTTCAAGTTGTATTTCAAAAACATATCAGCATGCAGAAACGAAGGTTTTCCTGGATTTTAAAATCATCCATGTGTTCCCCAGGTCTTTAATAATAATGTCTAAATTACCATAGTGAAATTTAATCTGAATCTAATGGCATTTCATATTTAAAGAAATCTAAAAAAAAACCCAGATTGCAGTTATATGAGCTTCTTTCTTCCACGCTATGCTTTCGCTATAAAACGGCCTGATCCATTGCAGTTGTAATTTAAATGACGTGTTTTTTTCCTTGATCAGTTTTTATTGTGTTTTCATTGCCTCTTGCCTAAATATTTATCAGGATGGAAATGTTTTGCTTTTTTCTCATGTTGCATTGCATTTCTGTGTCTATTTCTTCAATTTGTTGAGATGTATTTGGTATTCACTGATTTATATGAAGCACTGGATTCAATGTTGACTATTTTAGAAGCAAGCATTTATAAAGGATGGCTTAGATTCAAATTAGTTTTGTTGCAGTGTTTGCATCCACTTTTAACATACATATGTCTGGAATTTTGTTGCTTTATTTCTCCTATACATTGAGCAAATATATTGTTCATTTGTGCCAGTATGATGCTTTTGAAAACAACTTTAATATAACCTTTCAGATATCCATCTGAGAAAGAAAATTAATGCTGAGTTGCGTGCTATGATTACACAAAGTCTTCTATCTAATAAAGAAAATATTGACTTGTGTGTAATAAAAACTGGTTTAATAAAACTTATAAAATCTTCATTGTTGCAATTTTTAACTTGCATTTTTGAATTAATGTTGAAGTTTCTTTCCTAGTTTCTAAAAATATAAACATGGATGACCCTAAATATTTGTCTCGGAACAGTTCTGTTATCGGTTTTTATGGTCAATTGGTGTCATTCTGTAAGACAATCTAATGAGGTTTTATACATGGCATGGAAAAGGATTTTAGCATAATATTCTATACCAACAACAACTCATTTAAAAAGGTAATTTGAAAATACATACCAACATATGTGCAATGAATCACAAAGCATGCTGAAAGAACTGGTGCACATTAAGGTTATTGTCATGGGATATGAATTCCATCCAAGGATCCTAGCTTAGGTGTTGCCTGTTTCAATAGAATGTGGATCTTTCACATGGGAACTGAAACATGGATTGGGTGTGAGAGAATGGCATGGGAAAATAACTATATATTGAAAAAGCAACAACTGATTAAGTTTTATGAAAAGGTAAATTTAAATCTTGAGACAAATTCATCCTCATTAAAGAAGGGTCAAACAGGTCAGTCGATCAAAGTGACCATCAGAATTTGAGCATTTCTAATGTGAACACAGGAATTCACCTATACAAATCTTGCCGCAAGCCCCTTCTGGGTTCGTCAACAAAAACCGTATAAATCAGTCCAATAACATATCATCACGAATGAATACTAAATTGAGTTCAAATAGCATAGTCTAATCTCACATGTCATATAAACATTTAATAGGATCTTGTAACTAGAGAGAAATGAATGAATATCTCACCACAGCACACCAAAAAGTATATTCTAGCATTTCATAAAGATCTGAGCATCACAAAACATATTCAATACATACTTTCAGTGCCATCATATCTTATAAAAAGGTAGAAATTAGAAGTATTAGTGAATAAGCAATGCAAAATCCATACCTTTATATCTTCCAGGAGTACGGGGATATGAATCAGGACGCTTGCTACTGTGCATGAAAACATTACAGAAATGAATCCTCAAACACAGTTGACAGAAAGCCCCAACAGGTCAATTTATCAAAGGGACCATTGGGATTTGAGGATTACATCCAATCACTCACAGCAGATATGAATTCAACCAAACTGCAAGAAATTATTGTTTACTTTCCCCATGGAGATACAAATCCTCCCCAAAAGGTTTATAAATGCATTGCTAATTATTGTTTACAGTCCCAAATGGTAGGTAACAACACACAGTCCCCCATTCTGTCGGTGTAAAAAAAAAAAAGTAAAAAACTTGATGATTGGATCCTTGTCTATTAGATTCATGTCAAGCGATGGCATCCCTCTCCATTAGAATCATGTTTCCGCGATGCACGTTAAATTTGTTATGGATTTCATATTTCTGGTGCACATTAAATCTGTTGTGGATTCATGCTTCCCAAATCTGGTATAACATACAGGTATAATCATTTCCTGAAAGCCACTCTGGTGCCATCTATAAAAGAAGCAACTGGGATTAGAAATCCCTGTTTTATTTATCCTGTCAGGATTTCTCCCAAACAATGAAAAGGTGTCATTTAAAAGCTTGAAAACACAATCCAAATAGGAGTTGATGCTCACTTTGTAGAAATCTTGTAACTTGCTGTAAGCTGTATGGGGATTTTAAACCTAATTGGCATATTTTTGCCTTCAGAAGAGAATACATGTTAAAATTTGTAGGATTTCATTTTCCGGTGCAGGATACAATTCCCTGGATATGGATAGCCCCATGAACATGTATTGTATAAGATGTAGATATTATGTGTGGCAAGAAAATGATTGTTTCCCAAACCTATTCTCATGTGGTTTTCAATTTGGGATACAATTCACTGGATAAAATCCCCATGACGTGTGGCATAAAAATGATTTCAGTATATATACTTACAATGCCTTGGCAGAATTCACTGAAACAAGGAATTGAACAATTAAAAAAATATATATATATAAATATATGAATATTTCCCATGGTATGAATAATTCAATAGCAGCTTGCAAAAAATTCGGACTACTCGTGTCTAAATACCATTACTTCAAGTGTGACCAAGAAACAAACACTTTCTAATCTTATAGCAGAATTCTCGCTGATATGGGAACTGAAACACAATGGATGATGTCAGGTCATCCTGAAAGCACACTCGTACAGAGGGGCCTCAAACAGGTCGCAGTCTATCCGAGTGACCATCAGGATTTGAGAAGATTAAAAAATATCAGAGTATATGCTGAAAGACGTTCAATCTCCATCCAGTTTCCAAAGGACGATAGCATACATTAAAATGTTTTTGCCTTAATATATTTTATGATCTATTCTCACAAACAGCTGTTATGTTTCTCTCCTGCTTGAAAACACAATCTAAATACTTAACTCTACTTAATGAATAACCTATTGATTGTGAAAACAAATAATGGAACAGCCTAGCAAAACATTACACTGAATAATATTAAATACTTGTTGTTACATTTCTAGCATTGAACAAGTCTCACTCAATAAACATTCCTCGAAATGGGTCAATGTTTTCAAAGGCTCCAGATGAAAGAATCTCACCGTTATATTGTATACTCTAACAGGAGTATGGGGATATGAATCAGGATGCTTGCTGATGTGTATATTTCCCCCGTGGCATTAGAGAAATGAATCTTAGAAACGCAGTCTTTCACACAAACTTGACAAAAAAAACCTAACAGGTCAATCGAGATTTGAGCATTTGTAAATTGACATGAATCACTCACAGCAGATATGAATTCAACCAGACACACCGCTGCAGAATAGTTGCTAATTATTGTTTACTTTGAGTCAGTCCCATGGAGAGAGTAAATACAGATGCCTCAAAAAGTTTTTATAAATGCGTTGCTAATTATTGTTTACAGTCCCCATGGTAGGAAACAACACACATTTGAACTCACACCAATGCGGATCATTTCTTCACAGACAGCTGTGTATACATGAAGTGACATAAATAGTTTAAAAGATTCCCATGGAGATATAGATCCAATGAAAGAGTCCCATGGAGATACAAATCCTATGTAAACAACACACCAGTTGTTTAAATGGTGCTAATTACTGTAGTGACATGGCATTTAAAATTACATTTCATAGTTTTGTACTGCAAATGTAGCTTTCAATTAACAAGTAATACTTTTCATAAAACTTAATTTAATTACTTTTAATGTCCTTCAACTATATATAACCAGCAAGTATAGGTCATATTACTCTACAAAATTCTTCTTACTTAAGAATTTTGTACAGTAGTATGCCCTATACCTGCTGATCATATATATATATATATATATATTTGATACAGTATTTGTAAATTTGAATGCAGCACCATCTCATAGCAAGCCCCATGAATGACTTGTATGTGTGTGAACAGTTACAAATACATAATCTTTTGTAGGTGCAGTCTATCCCATCAGGATTTGAGAAGTTAATCGAAACAGGGTTTGTGCATGGTAGGAATTTACAACACAGACATGCACGTTCAATCTGGGACAGTATTTGTAAACGTGAATGCAGCTCACTTGTGAACAATTACAATCGGTATGTAAATCTGCCATGACATTGAATTAAAAAAAAAGTATTTTCTTCCTATTGCCACATGTGTCGAGATCAATCCAGCCAAAAATAACAACCAGTGTCAAATAAATTACCAGCAACCTAAAATGTTTTTTTTTACTTGAAATGAAATATCAACCGATTTTAGTTTCCAATCCAAAAAAAGTAAATTAGCAAACCAGAATTCACAACAGTTGCGTTTATCAACAAAAAAGCACCGTTTTGCTTCAAATGTAAACAATACTTGGGAAAAGGAAACCCTGATCCAATACAGATTTAACATGCACATGAATTTAGAAAAATGAAACAATGACTACAGATTTAACGTGCACCAGATTTAAACAATGAAACCATGACAGTTGTACAGGCACAACCGATTGATTTGTACACTAGATTTGGGAAAATGAAACCCTGATCCTTTTCAAGAATCTAAACACAGTAACACCAAAAATGTTTGTCTGAAACCTTTTCCTAAAAAAAACTTTTCTGAAACCTTTTCCTAAAAAAAACTTTTCTGAAACCTTTTACTAAAAATACAGGAGACAGGTGCATGTTAAATCTGTTGTCTTGGATCAGGATTTCATTTTCCTAAAATTAAGGAGAAAGCTGCATGTTAAATCTGTTGTCTTGAGGTTATTCAATGGGATGTGGATAGTTCTCATGGGAACTGAAACCTGGTTGGGTGTATGTTAAACGAGTTTTATACATGGCATGGAAAAGGGTTCTAGCAAGATATTCTATAGCAACCACAACTCATTTAAAAAGGTAACTAAAAATACATACCAACTTAGTGCAATGAATCACAAAGCATGCTCAAAGAACAGGTGCACATTCAATTTATTGTCATGGGATATGAATTCCATCCAAGGATCCTAGCTCAGGTGTTGTATGGATCTTTCATATGAGAACTGAAACATGGATTGGGTTTGAGAGAATAGCATGGGAAAATAAGTTGATACTGAAAAAAACAACCACTGATTGAGTTATGTGAAAAGGTAAATTCAAATCTCGGGAGAAATACATCCTCCTGAAAAAAGGCCAACCAGTCAGTGGCCATCAGAATTTGAGCATTTGTAAATGTGAACACAGTAATTCACCCATACAAATCTTGCCGCAAGCCACTTCTGGGTTCGTCAACAAAAACCATATAAATCAGTCCAATAACATATCATCACGAATGAATACTAAATTGAGTTCAAATAGCATAGTCTAATCTCACATGTCATATAAACATTTAATAGGATCTTGTAACTAGAGAGAAATGAATAAATATCTCACCACAGCACACCAAAAAGTATATTCTAGCATTTCATAAAGATCTGAGCATCACAAAACATATTCAATACATACTTTCAGTGCCATCATATCTTATAAAAAGGTAGAAATTAGAAGCATTAGTGAATAATCAATGCAAAATCCATACCTTTATATCTTCCAGGAGTACGGGGATATGAATCAGGACGCTTGCTGCTGTGCATGAAAACATTACAGAAATGAATCCCTCAAACACAGTTGACAGAAAGCCCCAACAGGTCAATTTATCAAAGGGACCATTGGGATTTGAGGATTACATCCAATCACTCACAGCAGATATGAATTCAACCAAACTGCAAGAAATTATTGTTTACTTTCCCCATGGAGATACAAATCCACCCCAAAAGTTTTATAAATGCATTGCTAATTATTGTTTACAGTCCCAAATGGTAGGTAACAACACACAGTCCCCCATTCTGTCGGTGTAAAAAAAAAAGCAAAAAACTTGATGATTGGATCCCTGTCTATTAGATTCATGTCAAGCGATGGCATCCCTCTCCATTAGAATCATGTTTCCGCGATGCACGTTAAATTTGTTATGGATTTCATATTTCTGGTGCACATTAAATCTGTTGTGGATTCATGCTTCCCAAATCTGGTATAACATACAGGTATAACCATTTCCTGAAAGCCACTCTGGTGCCATCTATAAAAGAAGCAACTGGGATTAGAAATCCCTGTTTTATTTATCCTGTCAGGATTTCTCCCAAACAATGAAAAGGTGTCATTTGAAAGCTTGAAAACACAATCCAAATAGGAGTTGATGCTCACTTTGTAGAAATCTTGTAACTTGCTGTAAGATGTATGGGGATTTTAAACCTAATTGGTATATTTTTGCCTTCAGAAGAGAATACATGTTAACATTTGTAGGATTTCATTTTCCGGTGCAGGATACAATTCCCTGGATATGGATAGCCCCATGAACATGTATTGTATAAGATGTAGATATTATGTGTGGCAAGAAAATGATTGTTTCCCAAACCTATTTTCATGTGTGAACACGTGTGGCACTAAAATGATTGTTTCCCAAACCTATTTTCATGTGTGAATACGTGTGGCACGAAAATGATTGTTTCCCAAACCTATTTTCATGTGTGAACACGTGTGGAACGAAAATGATTGTTTCCCAAACCTATTCTCATGTGGTTTTCAATTTGGGATACAATTCACTGGATAAAATCCCCATGACGTGTGGCATAAAAATGATTTCAGTATATATACTTACAATGCCTTGGCAGAATTCACTGAAACAAGGAATTGAACAATTAAAAAAAAAACAATATATATATATAAATATATGAATATTTCCCATGGTTATTCAATAGCAGCTTGCTAAAAATTTGGACTACTCGTGTGCCAAATACCATTACTTCAAGTGTGGCCAAGAAACAAACACTTTCTAATCTTATAGCAGAATTCTCGCTGATATGGGAACTGAAACACAATGGATGATGTCAGGTCATCCTGAAAGCACACTCGTACAGAGGGGCCTCAAACAGGTCGCAGTCTATCCGAGTGACCATCAGGATTTGAGAAGATTAAAAAATATCAGAGTATATGCTGAAAGACGTTCAATCTCCATCCAGTTTCCAAAGGACGATAGCATACATTAAAATGTTTTTGGCTTAATATATTTTATGATCTATTCTCACAAACAGCTGTTATGTTTCTCTCCTGTTTGAAAACACAATCTAAATACTTAACTCTACTTAATGAATAACCTATTGATTGTGAAAACAAATAATGGAACAGCCTAGCAAAACATTACACTGAATAATATTAAATACTTGTTGTTACATTTCTAGCATTGAACAAGTCTCACTCAATAAACATTCCTCGAAATGGGTCAATGTTTTCAAAGGCTCCAGATGAAAGAATCTCACCGTTATATTGTATACTCTAACAGGAGTATGGGGATACGAATCAGGATGCTTGCTGATGTGTATATTTCCCCCGTGGCATTAGAGAAATGAATCTTAGAAACGCAGTCTTTCACACAAACTTGACAAAAAAAACCTAACAGGTCAATCGAGATTTGAGCATTTGTAAATTGACATGAATCACTCACAGCAGATATGAATTCAACCAGACACACCGCTGCAGAATAGTTGCTAATTATTGTTTACTTTGAGTCAGTCCCATGGAGAGAGTAAATACAGATGCCTCAAAAAGTTTTTATAAATGCGTGGCTAATTATTATTTAGTCCCCATGGTAGGAAACAACACACATTTGAACTCACACCAATGCGGATCATTTCTTCACAGACAGCTGTGTATACATGAAGTGACATAAATAGTTTAAAAGATTCCAATGGAGATACAGATCCAATGAAAGAGTCCCATGGAGATACAAATCCTATGTAAACAACACACCAGTTGTTTAAATGGTGCTAATTACTGTAGTGACATGGCATTTAAAATTACATTTTATAGTTTTGTACTGCAAATGTAGCTTTCAATTAACAAGTAATACTTTTCATAAAACTTAATTTAATTAGTTTTAATGTCCTTCAACTATATATAACCAGCAAGTATAGGTCATATTACTCTACAAAATTCTTGTTACTTAAGAATTTTGTACAGTAGTATGCCCTATACCTGCTGATCATATATATATATATATATATATTTGATACAGTATTTGTAAATTTGAATGCAGCACCATCTCATAGCAAGCCCCATGAATGACTTGTATGTGTGTGAACAGTTACAAATACATAATCTTTTGTAGGTGCAGTCTATCCCATCAGGATTTGAGAAGTTAATCGAAACAGGGTTTGTGCATGGTAGGAATTTACAACACAGACATGCACGTTCAATCTGGGACAGTATTTGTAAACGTGAATGCAGCTCACTTGTGAACAATTACAATCGGTATGTAAATCTGCCATGACATTGAATTAAAAAAAAAGTATTTTCTTCCTATTGCCACATGTGTCGAGATCAATCCAGCCAAAAATAACAACCAGTGTCAAATAAATTACCAGCAACCTAAAATGTTTTTTTTTACTTGAAATGAAATATCAACCAATTTTAGTTTCCAATCCAAAAAAAGTAAATTAGCAAACCAGAATTCACAACAGTTGCGTTTATCAACAAAAAAGCACCGTTTTGCTTCAAATGTAAACAATACTTGGGAAAATGAAACCCTGATCCAATACAGATTTAACATGCACATGAATTTAGAAAAATGAAACAATGACTACAGATTTAACGTGCACCAGATTTAAACAATGAAACCATGACAGTTGTAGAGGCACAACCGATTGATTTGTACACTAGATTTGGGAAAATGAAACCCTGATCCTTTTCAAGAATCTAAACACAGTAACACCAAAAATGTTTGTCTGAAACCTTTTCCTAAAAAATTTTTCTGAAACCTTTTCCTAAAAAAAACTTTTCTGAAACCTTATACTAAAAATACAGGAGACAGGTGCATGTTAAATCTGTTGTCTTGGATCAGGATTTCATTTTTCTAAAATTAAGGAGAAAGCTGCATGTTAAATCTGTTGTCTTGAGGTTATTCAATGGGATGTGGATAGTTCTCATGGGAACTGAAACCTGGTTGGGTGTATGTTATACGAGTTTTATACATGGCATGGAAAAGGGTTCTAGCAAGATATTCTATAGCAACCACAACTCATTTAAAAAGGTAACTAAAAATACATACCAACTTAGTGCAATGAATCACAAAGCATGCTCAAAGAACAGGTGCACATTCAATTTATTGTCATGGGATATGAATTCCATCCAAGGATCCTAGCTCAGGTGTTGTATGGATCTTTCATATGAGAACTGAAACATGGATTGGGTTTGAGAGAATAGCATGGGAAAATAAGTTGATACTGAAAAAAACAACCACTGATTGAGTTATGTGAAAAGGTAAATTCAAATCTCGGGAGAAATACATCCTCCTGAAAGAAGGGCAACCAGTCAGTGGCCATCAGAATTTGAGCATTTGTAAATGTGAACACAGTAATTCACCCATACAAATCTTGCTGCAAGCCATTACTGGGTTTGTCAACAAAAACCAGATAAATCAGTCCAATAACACATCACAACGAATGAATACTAAATTGAGTTCAATGAGCATAATCAAATCTCACATGTCAAATAAATATTTAATCGGATCTTGTAACTAGAGAGAAATGAATGAATATCTCACCACTGCACACCAAAAAGTATATTCTAGCATGTCATAAAGATCGGAGCATCACAAAACAAATTCAATAGATACTTTCAGGGCCATCAAATCTTATAAATAGGTATAAATGAGAAGCATTAGTGAATAATCAATGCAAAATCCATACCTTTATATCTTCCAGGAGTACGGGGATATGAATCAGGATGCTTGCTGCTGTGCATGAAAACATTACAAAAATGAATCACTCAAACATAGACTACACACAGTTGACAGAAAGCCCCAACAGGTCAATTTATCAATGGGAATATTGGGATTTGAGCATTTCATCCAATCACTCACAGCACATATGAATTCAACCAAACTGCAGGAAATTATTGTTTACTTTCCCCATGGAGATAAAATTCCATCCCAAAAGTTTTATAAATGTGTTGCTAATTATTGTTCCCAGTCCTAAATGGTAGTTAACAACATGACACATACGACTTCCATCAACAATAGATGGGAGATCATATTGTTCCAAATGCATTTCCATTTGCCCCTTCCACTTACTCCAATTTCCAGCTCCTTCCACTTTGTCTATCTGTACCTTTAGATCAGCTATACTAGCGACTCGCTCTGCTAGGCCTAACTTAATAAAGTTCCGTTTTCCTTTTCAAAAACTGCAGATTTACTTCACTTAGTTTTAAAACGTGATAAGCCCATAACCTGATACGATTATCAACAAAAATCAGGGTCATCAAACAAAACAGGAAAACTCAAGGGCTAAGAGAATAAGAATTTAATATGTAAACAAAATACATATTACACAAAAGAGAATAGAATACATTAGTGAGAAGTTGTAGTTGTAGTTAATACAACAGGTATATAAGTTGAGTTGTAGCTCGTCTCTTTTCCAACAACATTGCCAAGTTCATTTCTCATTACAAGTCACCATAATATTTATAGGTTTCAAGTTGTATTTCAAAAACATATCAACATGCAGAAACGAAGGTTTTCCTGGATTTTAAAATCATCCATGTGTTCCCCAGGTCTTTAATAATAATGTCTAAATTACCATAGTGAAATTTAATCTGAATCTAATGGCATTTCATATTTAAAGAAATCTAAAAAAAACCCAGATTGCAGGTTTATGAGCTTGTTCCTTCCACGCTATGCTTTCGCTATAAATCGGCCTGATCCATTGCAGTTGTAATTTAAATGACGTGTTTTTTTTTCCTTGATCAGTTTTTATTGTGTTTTCATTGCCTCTTGCCTAAATATTTATCAGGATGGAAATGTTTTGCTTTTTTCTCACGTTGCATTGCATTTCTGTGTCTATTTCTTCAATTTGTTGAGATGTATTTGGTATTCACTGATTTATATGAAGCATTGGATTCAATGTTGACTATTTTAGAAGCAAGCATTTATAAAGGATGGCTTAGATTCAAATTAGTTTTGTTGCAGTGTTTGCATCCACTTTTAACATATATATGTCTGGAATTTTGTTGCTTTATTTCTCCTATACATTGAGCAAATATATTGTTCATTTGTGCCAGTATGATGCTTTTGAAAACAACTTTAATATAACCTTTCAGATATCCATCTGAGAAAGAAAATTAATGCTGAGTTGCGTGCTATGATTACACAAAGTCTTCTATCTAATAAAGAAAATATTGACTTGTGTGTAATAAAAACTGGTTTAATAAAACTTATAAAATCTTCATTGTTGCAATTTTTAACTTGCATTTTTGAATTAATGTTGAAGTTTCTTTCCTAGTTTCTAAAAATATAAACATGGATGACCCTAAATATTTGTCTCGGAACAGTTCTGTTATCGGTTTTTATGGTCAATTGGTGTCATTCTGTAAGACAATCTAATGAGGTTTTATACATGGCATGGAAAAGGATTTTAGCATAATATTCTATACCAACAACGACTCATTTAAAAAGGTAATTTGAAAATACATACCAACATATGTGCAATGAATCACAAAGCATGCTGAAAGAACTGGTGCACATTAAGTTTATTGTCATGGGATATGAATTCCATCCAAGGATCCTAGCTTAGGTGTTGCCTGGTTCAATAGAATGTGGATCTTTCACATGGGAACTGAAACATGGATTGGGTGTGAGAGAATGGCATGGGAAAATAACTATATATTGAAAAAGCAACAACTGATTGAGTTTTATGAAAAGGTAAATTTAAATCTTGAAACAAATTCATCCTCATTAAAGAAGGGTCAAACAGGTCCGTCGATCAAAGTGACCATCAGAATTTGAGCATTTCTAATGTGAACACAGGAATTCACCTATACAAATCTTGCCGCAAGCCACTTCTGGGTTCGTCAACAAAAACCATATAAATCAGTCCAATAACATATCATAACGAATGAATACTAAATTGAGTTCAAATAGCATAGTCTAATCTCACATGTCATGTAAACATTTAATAGGATCTTGTAACTAGAGAGAAATGAATGAATATCTCACCACAGCACACCAAAAAGTATATTCTAGCATTTCATAAAGATCTGAGCATCACAAAATATATTCAATACATACTTTCAGTGCCATCATATCTTATAAAAAGGTAGAAATTAGAAGCATTAGTGAATAATCAATGCAAAATCCATACCTTTATATCTTCCAGGAGTACGGGGATATGAATCAGGACGCTTGCTGCTGTGCATTAAAACATTACAGAAATGAATCCCTCAAACACAGTTGACAGAAAGCCCCAACAGGTCAATTTATCAAAGGGACCATTGGGATTTGAGGATTACATCCAATCACTCACAGCAGATATGAATTCAACCAAACTGCAAGAAATTATTGTTTACTTTCCCCATGGAGATACAAATCCACCCCAAAAGTTTTATAAATGCATTGCTAATTATTGTTTACAGTCCCAAATGGTAGGTAACAACACACAGTCCCCCATTCTGTCGGTGTAAAAAAAAAAGCAAAAAACTTGATGATTGGATCCCTGTCTATTAGATTCATGTCAAGCGATGGCATCCCTCTCCATTAGAATCATGTTTCCGCGATGCACGTTAAATTTGTTATGGATTTCATATTTCTGGTGCACATTAAATCTGTTGTGGATTCATGCTTCCCAAATCTGGTATAACATACAGGTATAACCATTTCCTGAAAGCCACTCTGGTGCCATCTATAAAAGAAGCAACTGGGATTAGAAATCCCTGTTTTATTTATCCTGTCAGGATTTCTCCCAAACAATGAAAAGGTGTCATTTAAAAGCTTGAAAACACAATCCAAATAGGAGTTGATGCTCACTTTGTAGAAATCTTGTAACTTGCTGTAAGCTGTATGGGGATTTTAAACCTAATTGGCATATTTTTGCCTTCAGAAGAGAATACATGTTAAAATTTGTAGGATTTCATTTTCCGGTGCAGGATACAATTCCCTGGATATGGATAGCCCCATGAACATGTATTGTATAAGATGTAGATATTATGTGTGGCAAGAAAATGATTGTTTCCCAAACCTATTTTCATGTGTGAACACGTGTGGCACGAAAATGATTGTTTCCCAAACCTATTCTCATGTGGTTTTCAATTTGGGATACAATTCACTGGATAAAATCCCCATGACGTGTGGCATAAAAATGATTTCAGTATATATATTTACAATGCCTTGTCAGAATTCACTGAAACAAGGAATTGAACAGTTAAAAAAAAAACAATATATATATATATATAAATATATGAATATTTCCCATGGTTATTCAATAGCAGCTTGCAAAAAATTTGGACTACTCGTGTGCCAAATACCATTATACAAATAATACAAATACAAATATTGACGACCAGCTACAGGCTCAAGCCCAACAAGGCTGGTCCTTTGTTTATGAATTCTCCAATTCCCACTGACTTTCCAATTGTGTCTTAAATTCGTACACTCCCTTTGAATTAACTATATTTTCTGGCAACGCGTTCCAACTGTCTATTACCCTATTAAAGTAGTAGTTTTTCCTTAAATCCCGATTAAAATGTGTCTTATTCAATTTATACCCATGGCCCCTTGTTCTGTTATCCCTATTGAAATTTAAGCCCTCTGTGTCCCCTTGTTTTACAAACTTGAAAAGCTGAATCAAATCCCCCCTCCTTCTTCTTCTTTCCAGTGTATACATGTTTAGCTTACTTAAACGTTCATTATAGTCGAAATTTGCTAGCCCCTTTATTATTTTTGTAGCTCTGTGCTGAACCCTTTCAATTGATTCTATGTCCTTTCTCATATATGGAGCCCAGAATTGTACAGCATATTCTAGATGTGGTCTTACTAAACCCTTATATAATGGCAAGATTATATTCTTATCCCTTGAAGTTAGTCTTTTTAATATACCCCAATAACCTATTAGCCTTTTTACCCGCAGCTGAACATTGGTGACCCATTTTAAAATCCCTGTGAATTATCACCCCAAGATCCTTGACTGTTTCTCCCTCCTTTACCTTTACTCCCTGCAGACAGTACTCGGCTCCACTATTCCTGTAACCCATATGCAGAACTTGACATTTCCCTACATTAAATGACATACCCCATTTTACAGCCCATTCGGATATCTTATCAAAATCCCCTTGTAAATTTTCTATCTGTAACTTGGTATCCACTGTCCCCCATATTTTTAAGTCATCTGCAAATATACTGATTCTATTCTTGATCCCCTGACCTATATCATCTATGAAAATTATAAATAAAATTGGTCCCAAAACTGATCCCTGAGGCACCCCACTTATAACTTCTGTCCACTGTGAATAATTTCCTTTTACCTGCACTCTCTGCTTTCTACCCAATAACCAATTCTTTATCCATATTAATGTTTTTCCCTGAATCCCCAGCCTTTCCAATTTAAACAGTAATGCCTCATGAGGTACTTTATCAAAAGCCTTTTGAAAATCTATGTACATGATATCCACACTGCTCTTATTATCCAGCTCCTCAGTAATTTTTTCGTAGAACTTCAAAAGGTTTGTAGAGCAGGATCTGCCCTTCCTAAACCCATACTGATTCTCTGATAACAGTCCCCCCTCCTCCAAGTATAACATTATATGCTTTTTTAACAGAGATTCAAATATTTTGCAAATTACTGATGTTAGACTTACTGGTCTATAGTTGCCCGGATCACTTTGTATTCCCTTTTTGAAAATTGGAGTTATGTTGGCCAACTTCCAATCCATTGGCACCCAACCTGTGCTATATGTTGAATTAAATATCGTGTGAATTACTTCCCCCAGTTCTTCCGCGCATTCCACTAGTACTCTCGGATAAATATCGTCTGGCCCTGGTGCTTTAGATGGCTTAATTCTTTTCAACTGATGTACTATTTCTTCCCTGTTGAATTTGCATTCTTTAATTATACCCCCTGCAAAGGCTCCATCCTTGGGGTCCTTTTTTAAACTATAGTTACCATTGAAAACCCCCAGAAAAAAGTCATTTAACACGTTTGCCATTCCCTCCTCGTCTTGAATTAATTCACCTCCCTTCCCCTCTAACGGTCCCAGTGTAGGGCTAAATTTATTTTTACCACTTGCATATGCAAAAAATTCTTTTGGTTTTATATTTATTTCACTTGCTAATTTTTCCTCCAAGGACACCTTTTGCTTCCGACTAATAGTTTTAAACTCCTTTCTGGCTTTCTGATATGCCTCCATGTCCCTGTCGTTACCAGTGCTTTTATATACCCTGTATGTTCTTTGTTTTAATTTTAAAGCTTTGTGTGTTTCCCCTGAAAACCACATAGGGAGCAATTTTCTAGATTTTCCTTTTTTCCTGAACGTTACATGTTTTTTTAACACCATGTCTAACTTATTCTTGAATTCCTCCCATTGTTCAGAATGATGCAGTGCTAATAATCCCCCTTTGAATGTTTCCTTTAACTCTTCCCTTATCTTATGAAAATTTACCTTTCTGAAATTTGGAATTATTCTACTATTGATTGTGTATGCTGACTGAAAATTTATACTTAATCTGATACTTCTATGATCACTTTCTCCCAGTGGCTCACCTATAACCAAATCCTGCACCCTATCCTCATCATTGCTTAAAATCAAATCCAATATTGCATTGTCCCTGGTATCCTCATACACCATCTGGTACAAAAAACAATCCTGTATCACTTCCAAAAATTCTGCCCCTTTCCCATTTGTAGCTAGATTGTTTGTCCAGTCAATATTTGGATAGTTATAGTCCCCCATTAAAATTAATTCTCCTTTTTGACATGCTTCGTTTATCAGATTGCACATGCCCTTTTCCTGCTCTTCACTACAAACAGGAGGTCTATATATATTACCCAGAATTAGTCCTTTGCCTTTGTCTGTATTCAGTTTCACCCAGACTGATTCTATACCCTCAGTTTTACTATTTAACTTTATTTCTGTACAGTTTAAGAATTCTCTCACATAAATCAAAACCCCACCCCCTTTCCAATTCTCTCTGTCCTCCCTAAACATTGTGAATCCACTTAATTCTAAAATTTGTGCATCTTCCCTGCTTGCCCAACTTTCAGTAATCCCAATGATATCTATATCCTCTGCTTGTGCAATTCCCTTGAGCTCATCCATTTTATTTCTCACACTGCGAGCATTACAATAAAATACTTTTAGCTTATTTTTCACCCTTAGATTGCACTTTCCCCATTACATTACTTCAAGTGTGGCCAAGAAACAAACACTTTCTAATCTTATAGCAGAATTCTCGCTGATATGGGAACTGAAACACAATGGATGATGTCAGGTCATCCTGAAAGCACACTCGTACAGAGGGGCCTCAAACAGGTCGCAGTCTATCCGAGTGACCATCAGGATTTGAGAAGATTAAAAAATATCAAAGTATATGATGAAAGACGTTCAATCTCCATCCAGTTTCCAAAGGACGATAGCGTACATTAAAATGTTTTTGGCTTAATATATTTTATGATCTATTCTCACAAACAGCTGTTATGTTTCTCTCCTGCTTGAAAACACAATCTAAATACTTAACTCTACTTAATGAATAACCTATTGATTGTGAAAACAAATAATGGAACAGCCTAGCAAAACATTACACTGAATAATATTAAATACTTGTTGATACATTTCTAGCATTGAACAAGTCTCACTCAATAAACATTCCTCGAAATGGGTCAATGTTTTCAAAGGCTCCAGATGAAAGAATCTCACCGTTATATTGTATACTCTAACAGGAGTATGGGGATATGAATCAGGATGCTTGCTGATGTGTATATTTCCCCCGTGGCATTAGAGAAATGAATCTTAGAAACGCAGTCTTTCACACAAACTTGACAAAAAAAACCTAACAGGTCAATCGAGATTTGAGCATTTGTAAATTGACATGAATCACACACAGCAGATATGAATTCAACCAGACACACCGCTGCAGAATAGTTGCTAATTATTGTTTACTTTGAGTCAGTCCCATGGAGAGAGTAAATACAGATGCCTCAAAAAGTTTTTATAAATGCGTTACTAATTATTATTTACAGTCCCCATGGTAGGAAACAACACACATTTGAACTCACACCAATGCGGATCATTTCTTCACAGACAGCTGTGTATACATGAAGTGACATAAATAGTTTAAAAGATTCCAATGGAGATACAGATCCAATGAAAGAGTCCCATGGAGATACAAATCCTATGTAAACAACACACCAGTTGTTTAAATGGTGCTAATTACTGTAGTGACATGGCATTTAAAATTACATTTTATAGTTTTGTACTGCAAATGTAGCTTTCAATTAACAAGTAATACTTTTCATAAAACTTAATTTAATTAGTTTTAATGTCCTTCAACTATATATAACCAGCAAGTATAGGTCATATTACTCTACAAAATTCTTGTTACTTAAGAATTTTGTACAGTAGTATGCCCTATACCTGCTGATCATATATATATATATATATATTTGATACAGTATTTGTAAATGTGAATGCAGCACCATCTCATAGCAAGCCCCATGAATGACTTGTATGTGTGTGAACAGTTACAAATACATAATCTTTTGTAGGTGCAGTCTATCCCATCAGGATTTGAGAAGTTAATCGAAACAGGGTTTGTGCATGGTAGGAATTTACAACACAGACATGCACGTTCAATCTGGGACAGTGTTTGTAAACGTGAATGCAGCTCACTTGTGAACAGTTACAATCGGTATGTAAATCTGCCATGACATTGAATTTAAAAAAAAGTATTTTCTTCCTATTGCCACATGTGTCGAGATCAATCCAGCCAAAAATAACAACCAGTGTCAAATAAATTACCAGCAACCTAAAATGTTTTTTTTTACTTGAAATGAAATATCAACCAATTTTAGTTTCCAATCCAAAAAAAGTAAATTAGCAAACCAGACTTCACAACAGTTGCGTTTATCAACAAAAAAGCACCGTTTTGCTTCAAATGTAAACAATACTTGGGAAAATGAAACCCTGATCCAATACAGATTTAACATGCACATGAATTTAGAAAAATGAAATAATGACTACAGATTTAACGTGCACCAGATTTAAACAATGAAACCATGACAGTTGTAGAGGCACAACCGATTGATTTGTACACTAGATTTGGGAAAATGAAACCCTGATCCATTTCAAGAATCTAAACACAGTAACACCAAAAATGTTTGTCTGAAACCTTTTCCTAAAAAAAACTTTTCTGAAACCTTTTACTAAAAATACAGGAGACAGGTGCATGTTAAATCTGTTGTCTTGGATCAGGATTTCATTTTCCTAAAATTAAGGAGAAAGCTGCATGTTAAATCTGTTGTCTTGAGGTTATTCAATGGGATGTGGATAGTTCTCATGGGAACTGAAACCTGGTTGGGTGTATGTTATACGAGTTTTATACATGGCATGGAAAAGGGTTCTATCAAGATATTCTATAGCAACCACAACTCATTTAAAAAGGTAACTAAAAATACATACCAACTTAGTGCAATGAATCACAAAGCATGCTCAAAGAACAGGTGCACATTCAATTTATTGTCATGGGATATGAATTCCATCCAAGGATCCTAGCTCAGGTGTTGTATGGATCTTTCATATGAGAACTGAAACATGGATTGGGTTTGAGAGAATAGCATGGGAAAATAAGTTTATACTGAAAAAAACAACCACTGATTGAGTTATGTGAAAAGGTAAATTCAAATCTCGGGAGAAATACATCCTCCTGAAAGAAGGGCAACCAGTCAGTGGCCATCAGAATTTGAGCATTTGTAAATGTGAACACAGTAATTCACCCATACAAATCTTGCAGCAAGCCATTACTGGGTTTGTCAACAAAAACCAGATAAATCAGTCCAATAACACATCACAACGAATGAATACTAAATTGAGTTCAATGAGCATAATCAAATCTCACATGTCAAATAAACATTTAATCGGATCTTGTAACTAGAGAGAAATGAATGAATATCTCACCACTGCACACCAAAAAGTATATTCTAGCATGTCATAAAGATCGGAGCATCACAAAACAAATTCAATAGATACTTTCAGGGCCATCAAATCTTATAAATAGGTATAAAATTAGAATTTGAGCATTTGTAAATGTGAACACAGTAATTCACCCATACAAATCTTGCAGCAAGCCATTACTGGGTTTGTCAACAAAAACCAGATAAATCAGTCCAATAACACATCACAACGAATGAATACTAAATTGAGTTCAATGAGCATAATCAAATCTCACATGTCAAATAAACATTTAATCGGATCTTGTAACTAGAGAGAAATGAATGAATATCTCACCACTGCACACCAAAAAGTATATTCTAGCATGTCATAAAGATCGGAGCATCACAAAACAAATTCAATAGATACTTTCAGGGCCATCAAATCTTATAAATAGGTATAAATGAGAAGCATTAGTGAATAATCAATGCAAAATCCATACCTTTATATCTTCCAGGAGTACGGGGATATGAATCAGGATGCTTGCTGCTGTGCATGAAAACATTACAAAAATGAATCACTCAAACATAGACTACACACAGTTGACAGAAAGCCCCAACAGGTCAATTTATCAATGGGACCATTGGGATTTGAGCATTTCATCCAATCACTCACAGCACATATGAATTCAACCAAACTGCAGGAAATTATTGTTTACTTTCCCCATGGAGATAAAATTCCATCCCAAAAGTTTTATAAATGTGTTGCTAATTATTGTACCCAGTCCTAAATGGTAGTTAACAACATGACACATACGACTTCCATCAACAATAGATGGGAGATCATATTGTTCCAAATGCATTTCCATTTGCCCCTTCCACTTACTCCAATTTCCAGCTCTTTCCACTTTGTCTATCTGTACCTTTAGATCAGCTATACTAGCGACTCGCTCTGCTAGGCCTAACTTAATAAAGTTCGTTTTCCTTTTCAAAAACTGCAGATTTACTTCACTTAGTTTTAAAACGTGATAAGCCCATAACCTGATACGATTATCAACAAATCAGGGTCATCAAACAAAACAGGAAAACTCAAGGGCTAAGAGAATAAGAATTTAATATGTAAACAAAATTCATATCACACAAAAGAGAACAGAATGCATTAGTGAGAAGTTGTAGTTGTAGTTAATACAACAGGTATATAAGTTGAGTTGTAGCTCGTCTCTTTTCCAACAACATTGCCAAGTTCATTTCTCATTACAAGTCACCATAATATTTATAGGTTTCAAGTTGTATTTCAAAAACATATCAACATGCAGAAACGAAGGTTTTCCTGGATTTTAAAATCATCCATGTGTTCCCCAGGTCTTTAATAATAATGTCTAAATTACCATAGTGAAATTTAATCTGAATCTAATAGCATTTCATATTTAAAGAAATCTAAAAAAAAAACCAGATTGCAGGTATATGAGCTTGTTCCTTCCACGCTATGCTTACGCTATAAATCGGCCTGATCCATTGCAGTTGTAATTTAAATGACGTGTTTTTTTTTCCTTGATCAGTTTTTATTGTGTTTTCATTGCCTCTTGCCTAAATATTTATCAGGATGGAAATGTTTTGCTTTTTTCTCATGTTGCATTGCATTTCTGTGTCTATTTCTTCAATTTGTTGAGATGTATTTGGTATTCACTGATTTATATGAAGCATTGGATTCAATGTTGACTATTTTAGAAGCAAGCATTTATAAAGGATGGCTTAGATTCAAATTAGTTTTGTTGCAGTGTTTGCATCCACTTTTAACATATATATGTCTGGAATTTTGTTGCTTTATTTCTCCTATACATTGAGCAAATATATTGTTCATTTGTGCCAGTATGATGCTTTTGAAAACAACTTTAATATAACCTTTCAGATATCCATCTGAGAAAGAAAATTAATGCTGAGTTGCGTGCTATGATTACACAAAGTCTTCTATCTAATAAAGAAAATATTGACTTGTGTGTAATAAAAACTGGTTTAATAAAACTTATAAAATCTTCATTGTTGCAATTTTTAACTTGCATTTTTGAATTAATGTTGAAGTTTCTTTCCTAGTTTCTACAAATATAAACATGGATGACCCTAAATATTTGTCTCGGAACAGTTCTGTTATCGGTTTTTATGGTCAATTGGTGTCATTCTGTAAGACAATCTAATGAGGTTTTATACATGGCATGGAAAAGGATTTTAGCATAATATTCTATACCAACAACTCATTTAAAAAGGTAATTTGAAAATACATACCAACATATGTGCAATGAATCACAAAGCATGCTGAAAGAACTGGTGCACATTAAGTTTATTGTCATGGGATATGAATTCCATCCAAGGATCCTAGCTTAGGTGTTGCCTGGTTCAATAGAATGTGGATCTTTCACATGGGAACTGAAACATGGATTGGGTGTGAGAGAATGGCATGGGAAAATAACTTTATATTGAAAAAGCAACAACTGATTGAGTTTTATGAAAAGGTAAAAATTTAAATCTTGAGACAAATTCATCCTCGTTAAAGAATGGTCAAACAGGTCAGTCGATCAAAGTGACCATCAGAATTTGAGCATTTCTAATGTGAACACAGGAATTCACCTATACAAATCTTGCCGCAAGCCACTTCTGGGTTCGTCAACAAAAACCATATAAATCAGTCCAATAACATATCATCACGAATGAATACTAAATTGAGTTCAAATAGCATAGTCTAATCTCACATGTCATATAAACATTTAATAGGATCTTGTAACTAGAGAGAAATGAATGAATATCTCACCACAGCACACCAAAAAGTATATTCTAGCATTTCATAAAGATCTGAGCATCACAAAACATATTCAATACATACTTTCAGTGCCATCATATCTTATAAAAAGGTAGAAATTAGAAGCATTAGTGAATAATCAATGCAAAATCCATACCTTTATATCTTCCAAGAGTACGGGGATATGAATCAGGACGCTTGCTGCTGTGCATGAAAACATTACAGAAATGAATCCCTCAAACACAGTTGACAGAAAGCCCCAACAGGTCAATTTATCAAAGGGACCATTGGGATTTGAGGATTACATCCAATCACTCACAGCAGATATGAATTCAACCAAACTGCAAGAAATTATTGTTTACTTTCCCCATGGAGATACAAATCCACCCCAAAAGTTTTATAAATGCATTGCTAATTATTGTTTACAGTCCCAAATGGTAGGTAACAACACACAGTCCCCCATTCTGTCGGTGTAAAAAAAAAGCAAAAAACTTGATGATTGGATCCCTGTCTATTAGATTCATGTCAAGCGATGGCATCCCTCTCCATTAGAATCATGTTTCCGCGATGCACGTTAAATTTGTTATGGATTTCATATTTCTGGTGCACATTAAATCTGTTGTGGATTCATGCTTCCCAAATCTGGTATAACATACAGGTATAACCATTTCCTGAAAGCCACTCTGGTGCCATCTGTAAAAGAAGCAACTGGGATTAGAAATCCCTGTTTTATTTATCCTGTCAGGATTTCTCCCAAACAATGAAAAGGTGTCATTTAAAAGCTTGAAAACACAATCCAAATAGGAGTTGATGCTCACTTTGTAGAAATCTTGTAACTTGCTGTAAGATGTATGGGGATTTTAAACCTAATTGGCATATTTTTGCCTTCAGAAGAGAATACATGTTAACATTTGTAGGATTTCATTTTCCGGTGCAGGATACAATTCCCTGGATATGGATAGCCCCATGAACATGTATTGTATAAGATGTAGATATTATGTGTGGCAAGAAAATGATTGTTTCCCAAACCTATTTTCATGTGTGAACACGTGTGGCACTAAAATGATTGTTTCCCAAACCTATTTTCATGTGTGAACACGTGTGGCACGAAAATGATTGTTTCCCAAACCTATTTTCATGTGTGAACACGTGTGGAACGAAAATGATTGTTTCCCAAACCTATTCTCATGTGGTTTTCAATTTGGGATACAATTCACTGGATAAAATCCCCATGACGTGTGGCATAAAAATGATTTCAGTATATATACTTACAATGCCTTGGCAGAATTCACTGAAACAAGGAATTGAACAATTAAAAAAAAAACAATATATATATATAAATATATGAATATTTCCCATGGTTATTCAATAGCAGCTTGCAAAAAATTTGGACTACTCGTGTGCCAAATACCATTACTTCAAGTGTGGCCAAGAAACAAACACTTTCTAATCTTATAGCAGAATTCTCGCTGATATGGGAACTGAAACACAATGGATGATGTCAGGTCATCCTGAAAGCACACTCGTACAGAGGGGCCTCAAACAGGTCGCAGTCTATCCGAGTGACCATCAGGATTTGAGAAGATTAAAAAATATCAGAGTATATGCTGAAAGACGTTCAATCTCCATCCAGTTTCCAAAGGACGATAGCATACATTAAAATGTTTTTGGCTTAATATATTTTATGATCTATTCTCACAAACAGCTGTTATGTTTCTCTCCTGCTTGAAAACACAATCTAAATACTTAACTCTACTTAATGAATAACCTATTGATTGTGAAAACAAATAATGGAACAGCCTAGCAAAACATTACACTGAATAATATTAAATACTTGTTGTTACATTTCTAGCATTGAACAAGTCTCACTCAATAAACATTCCCCGAAATGGGTCAATGTTTTCAAAGGCTCCAGATGAAAGAATCTCACCGTTATATTGTATACTCTAACAGGAGTATGGGGATACGAATCAGGATGCTTGCTGATGTGTATATTTCCCCCGTGGCATTAGAGAAATGAATCTTAGAAACGCAGTCTTTCTCACAAACTTGACAAAAAAAACCTAACAGGTCAATCGAGATTTGAGCATTTGTAAATTGACATGAATCACTCACAGCAGATATGAATTCAACCAGACACACCGCTGCAGAATAGTTGCTAATTATTGTTTACTTTGAGTCAGTCCCATGGAGAGAGTAAATACAGATGCCTCAAAAAGTTTTTATAAATGCGTTGCTAATTATTATTTACAGTCCCCATGGTAGGAAACAACACACATTTGAACTCACACCAATGCGGATCATTTCTTCACAGACAGCTGTGTATACATGAAGTGACATAAATAGTTTAAAAGATTCCAATGGAGATACAGATCCAATGAAAGAGTCCCATGGAGATACAAATCCTATGTAAACAACAAACCAGTTGTTTAAATGGTGCTAATTACTGTAGTGACATGGCATTTAAAATTACATTTTATAGTTTTGTACTGCAAATGTAGCTTTCAATTAACAAGTAATACTTTTCATAAAACTTAATTTAATTAGTTTTAATGTCCTTCAACTATATATAACCAGCAAGTATAGGTCATATTACTCTACAAAATTCTTGTTACTTAAGAATTTTGTACAGTAGTATGCCCTATACCTGCTGATCATATCTATATATATATATTTGATACAGTATTTGTAAATGTGAATGCAGCACCATCTCATAGCAAGCCCCATGAATGACTTGTATGTGTGTGAACAGTTACAAATACATAATCTTTTGTAGGTGCAGTCTATCCAATCAGGATTTGAGAAGTTAATCGAAACAGGGTTTGTGCATGGTAGGAATTTACAACACAGACATGCACGTTCAATCTGGGACAGTGTTTGTAAACGTGAATGCAGCTCACTTGTGAACAATTACAATCGGTATGTAAATCTGCCATGACATTGAATTTAAAAAAAAGTATTTTCTTCCTATTGCCACATGTGTCGAGATCAATCCAGCCAAAAATAACAACCAGTGTCAAATAAATTACCAGCAACCTAAAATGTTTTTTTTTACTTGAAATGAAATATCAACCAATTTTAGTTTCCAATCCAAAAAAAGTAAATTAGCAAACCAGAATTCACAACAGTTGCGTTTATCAACAAAAAAGCACCGTTTTGCTTCAAATGTAAACAATACTTGGGAAAAGGAAACCCTGATCCAATACAGATTTAACATGCACATGAATTTAGAAAAATGAAACAATGACTACAGATTTAACGTGCACCAGATTTAAACAATGAAACCATGACAGTTGTACAGGCACAACCGATTGATTTGTACACTAGATTTGGGAAAATGAAACCCTGATCCTTTTCAAGAATCTAAACACAGTAACACCAAAAATGTTTGTCTGAAACCTTTTCCTAAAAAAAACTTTTCTGAAACCTTTTCCTAAAAAAAACTTTTCTGAAACCTTTTACTAAAAATACAGGAGACAGGTGCATGTTAAATCTGTTGTCTTGGATCAGGATTTCATTTTCCTAAAATTGAGGAGAAAGCTGCATGTTAAATCTGTTGTCTTGAGGTTATTCAATGGGATGTGGATAGTTCTCATGGGAACTGAAACCTGGTTGGGTGTATGTTATACAAGTTTTATACATGGCATGGAAAAGGGTTCTAGCAAGATATTCTATAGCAACCACAACTCATTTAAAAAGGTAACTAAAAATACATACCAACTTAGTGCAATGAATCACAAAGCATGCTCAAAGAACAGGTGCACATTCAATTTATTGTCATGGGATATGAATTCCATCCAAGGATCCTAGCTCAGGTGTTGTATGGATCTTTCATATGAGAACTGAAACATGGATTGGGTTTGAGAGAATAGCATGGGAAAATAAGTTGATACTGACAAAAACAACCACTGATTGAGTTATGTGAAAAGGTAAATTCAAATCTCGGGAGAAATACATCCTCCTGAAAAAAGGCCAACCAGTCAGTGGCCATCAGAATTTGAGCATTTGTAAATGTGAACACAGTAATTCACCCATACAAATCTTGCCGCAAGCCACTTCTGGGTTCGTCAACAAAAACCATATAAATCAGTCCAATAACATATCATCACGAATGAATACTAAATTGAGTTCAAATAGCATAGTCTAATCTCACATGTCATATAAACATTTAATAGGATCTTGTAACTAGAGAGAAATGAATAAATATCTCACCACAGCACACCAAAAAGTATATTCTAGCATTTCATAAAGATCTGAGCATCACAAAACATATTCAATACATACTTTCAGTGCCATCATATCTTATAAAAAGGTAGAAATTAGAAGCATTAGTGAATAATCAATGCAAAATCCATACCTTTATATCTTCCAGGAGTACGGGGATATGAATCAGGACGCTTGCTGCTGTGCATGAAAACATTACAGAAATGAATCCCTCAAACACAGTTGACAGAAAGCCCCAACAGGTCAATTTATCAAAGGGACCATTGGGATTTGAGGATTACATCCAATCACTCACAGCAGATATGAATTCAACCAAACTGCAAGAAATTATTGTTTACTTTCCCCATGGAGATACAAATCCACCCCAAAAGTTTTATAAATGCATTGCTAATTATTGTTTACAGTCCCAAATGGTAGGTAACAACACACAGTCCCCCATTCTGTCGGTGTAAAAAAAAAAGCAAAAAACTTGATGATTGGATCCCTGTCTATTAGATTCATGTCAAGCGATGGCATCCCTCTCCATTAGAATCATGTTTCCGCGATGCACGTTAAATTTGTTATGGATTTCATATTTCTGGTGCACATTAAATCTGTTGTGGATTCATGCTTCCCAAATCTGGTATAACATACAGGTATAACCATTTCCTGAAAGCCACTCTGGTGCCATCTATAAAAGAAGCAACTGGGATTAGAAATCCCTGTTTTATTTATCCTGTCAGGATTCTCCCAAACAATGAAAAGGTGTCATTTGAAAGCTTGAAAACACAATCCAAATAGGAGTTGATGCTCACTTTGTAGAAATCTTGTAACTTGCTGTAAGATGTATAGGGATTTTAAACCTAATTGGCATATTTTTGCCTTCAGAAGAGAATACATGTTAACATTTGTAGGATTTCATTTTCCGGTGCAGGATACAATTCCCTGGATATGGATAGCCCCATGAACATGTATTGTATAAGATGTAGATATTATGTGTGGCAAGAAAATGATTGTTTCCCAAACCTATTTTCATGTGTGAACACGTGTGGCACTAAAATGATTGTTTCCCAAACCTATTTTCATGTGTGAACACGTGTGGCACGAAAATGATTGTTTCCCAAACCTATTTTCATGTGTGAACACGTGTGGAACGAAAATGATTGTTTCCCAAACCTATTCTCATGTGGTTTTCAATTTGGGATACAATTCACTGGATAAAATCCCCATGACGTGTGGCATAAAAATGATTTCAGTATATATACTTACAATGCCTTGGCAGAATTCACTGAAACAAGGAATTGAACAATTAAAAAAAAAACAATATATATATATAAATATATGAATATTTCCCATGGTTATTCAATAGCAGCTTGCTAAAAATTTGGACTACTCGTGTGCCAAATACCATTACTTCAAGTGTGGCCAAGAAACAAACACTTTCTAATCTTATAGCAGAATTCTCGCTGATATGGGAACTGAAACACAATGGATGATGTCAGGTCATCCTGAAAGCACACTCGTACAGAGGGGCCTCAAACAGGTCGCAGTCTATCCGAGTGACCATCAGGATTTGAGAAGATTAAAAAATATCAGAGTATATGCTGAAAGACGTTCAATCTCCATCCAGTTTCCAAAGGACGATAGCATACATTAAAATGTTTTTGGCTTAATATATTTTATGATCTATTCTCACAAACAGCTGTTATGTTTCTCTCCTGTTTGAAAACACAATCTAAATACTTAACTCTACTTAATGAATAACCTATTGATTGTGAAAACAAATAATGGAACAGCCTAGCAAAACATTACACTGAATAATATTAAATACTTGTTGTTACATTTCTAGCATTGAACAAGTCTCACTCAATAAACATTCCTCGAAATGGGTCAATGTTTTCAAAGGCTCCAGATGAAAGAATCTCACCGTTATATTGTATACTCTAACAGGAGTATGGGGATACGAATCAGGATGCTTGCTGATGTGTATATTTCCCCCGTGGCATTAGAGAAATGAATCTTAGAAACGCAGTCTTTCACACAAACTTGACAAAAAAAACCTAACAGGTCAATCGAGATTTGAGCATTTGTAAATTGACATGAATCACTCACAGCAGATATGAATTCAACCAGACACACCGCTGCAGAATAGTTGCTAATTATTGTTTACTTTGAGTCAGTCCCATGGAGAGAGTAAATACAGATGCCTCAAAAAGTTTTTATAAATGCGTTGCTAATTATTATTTAGTCCCCATGGTAGGAAACAACACACATTTGAACTCACACCAATGCGGATCATTTCTTCACAGACAGCTGTGTATACATGAAGTGACATAAATAGTTTAAAAGATTCCAATGGAGATACAGATCCAATGAAAGAGTCCCATGGAGATACAAATCCTATGTAAACAACACACCAGTTGTTTAAATGGTGCTAATTACTGTAGTGACATGGCATTTAAAATTACATTTTATAGTTTTGTACTGCAAATGTAGCTTTCAATTAACAAGTAATACTTTTCATAAAACTTAATTTAATTAGTTTTAATGTCCTTCAACTATATATAACCAGCAAGTATAGGTCATATTACTCTACAAAATTCTTGTTACTTAAGAATTTTGTACAGTAGTATGCCCTATACCTGCTGATCATATATATATATATATATATATTTGATACAGTATTTGTAAATGTGAATGCAGCACCATCTCATAGCAAGCCCCATGAATGACTTGTATGTGTGTGAACAGTTACAAATACATAATCTTTTGTAGGTGCAGTCTATCCCATCAGGATTTGAGAAGTTAATCGAAACAGGGTTTGTGCATGGTAGGAATTTACAACACAGACATGCACGTTCAATCTGGGACAGTGTTTGTAAACGTGAATGCAGCTCACTTGTGAACAATTACAATCGGTATGTAAATCTGCCATGACATTGAATTAAAAAAAAAGTATTTTCTTCCTATTGCCACATGTGTCGAGATCAATCCAGCCAAAAATAACAACCAGTGTCAAATAAATTACCAGCAACCTAAAATGTTTTTTTTTACTTGAAATGAAATATCAACCAATTTTAGTTTCCAATCCAAAAAAAGTAAATTAGCAAACCAGAATTCACAACAGTTACGTTTATCAACAAAAAAGCACCGTTTTGCTTCAAATGTAAACAATACTTGGGAAAATGAAACCCTGATCCAATACAGATTTAACATGCACATGAATTTAGAAAAATGAAACAATGACTACAGATTTAACGTGCACCAGATTTAAACAATGAAACCATGACAGTTGTAGAGGCACAACCGATTGATTTGTACACTAGATTTGGGAAAATGAAACCCTGATCCTTCTCAAGAATCTAAACACAGTAACACCAAAAATGTTTGTCTGAAACCTTTTCCTAAAAAAAACTTTTCTGAAACCTTTTCCTAAAAAAAACTTTTCTGAAACCTTATACTAAAAATACAGGAGACAGGTGCATGTTAAATCTGTTGTCTTGGATCAGGATTTCATTTTTCTAAAATTAAGGAGAAAGCTGCATGTTAAATCTGTTGTCTTGAGGTTATTCAATGGGATGTGGATAGTTCTCATGGGAACTGAAACCTGGTTGGGTGTATGTTATACGAGTTTTATACATGGCATGGAAAAGGGTTCTAGCAAGATATTCTATAGCAACCACAACTCATTTAAAAAGGTAACTAAAAATACATACCAACTTAGTGCAATGAATCACAAAGCATGCTCAAAGAACAGGTGCACATTCAATTTATTGTCATGGGATATGAATTCCATCCAAGGATCCTAGCTCAGGTGTTGTATGGATCTTTCATATGAGAACTGAAACATGGATTGGGTTTGAGAGAATAGCATGGGAAAATAAGTTGATACTGAAAAAAACAACCACTGATTGAGTTATGTGAAAAGGTAAATTCAAATCTCGGGAGAAATACATCCTCCTGAAAGAAGGGCAACCAGTCAGTGGCCATCAGAATTTGAGCATTTGTAAATGTGAACACAGTAATTCACCCATACAAATCTTGCAGCAAGCCATTACTGGGTTTGTCAACAAAAACCAGATAAATCAGTCCAATAACACATCACAACGAATGAATACTAAATTGAGTTCAATGAGCATAATCAAATCTCACATGTCAAATAAACATTTAATCGGATCTTGTAACTAGAGAGAAATGAATGAATATCTCACCACTGCACACCAAAAAGTATATTCTAGCATGTCATAAAGATCGGAGCATCACAAAACAAATTCAATAGATACTTTCAGGGCCATCAAATCTTATAAATAGGTATAAATGAGAAGCATTAGTGAATAATCAATGCAAAATCCATACCTTTATATCTTCCAGGAGTACGGGGATATGAATCAGGATGCTTGCTGCTGTGCATGAAAACATTACAAAAATGAATCACTCAAACATAGACTACACACAGTTGACAGAAAGCCCCAACAGGTCAATTTATCAATGGGAATATTGGGATTTGAGCATTTCATCCAATCACTCACAGCACATATGAATTCAACCAAACTGCAGGAAATTATTGTTTACTTTCCCCATGGAGATAAAATTCCATCCCAAAAGTTTTATAAATGTGTTGCTAATTATTGTTCCCAGTCCTAAATGGTAGTTAACAACATGACACATACGACTTCCATGAACAATAGATGGGAGATCATATTGTTCCAAATGCATTTCCATTTGCCCCTTCCACTTACTCCAATTTCCAGCTCCTTCCACTTTGTCTATCTGTACCTTTAGATCAGCTATACTAGCGACTCGCTCTGCTAGGCCTAACTTAATAAAGTTCAGTTTTCCTTTTCAAAAACTGCAGATTTACTTCACTTAGTTTTAAAACGTGATAAGCCCATAACCTGATACGATTATCAACAAATCAGGGTCATCAAACAAAACAGGAAAACTCAAGGGCTAAGAGAATAAGAATTTAATATGTAAACAAAATACATATTACACAAAAGAGAATAGAATGCATTAGTGAGAAGTTGTAGTTGTAGTTAATACAACAGGTATATAAGTTGAGTTGTAGCTCGTCTCTTTTCCAACAACATTGCCAAGTTCATTTCTCATTACAAGTCACCATAATATTTATAGGTTTCAAGTTGTATTTCAAAAACATATCAACATGCAGAAACGAAGGTTTTCCTGGATTTTAAAATCATCCATGTGTTCCCCAGGTCTTTAATAATAATGTCTAAATTACCATAGTGAAATTTAATCTGAATCTAATGGCATTTCATATTTAAAGAAATCTAAAAAAAAACCCAGATTGCAGGTTTATGAGCTTGTTCCTTCCACGCTATGCTTTCGCTATAAATCGGCCTGATCCATTGCAGTTGTAATTTAAATGACGTGTTTTTTTTTCCTTGATCAGTTTTTATTGTGTTTTCATTGCCTCTTGCCTAAATATTTATCAGGATGGAAATGTTTTGCTTTTTTCTCACGTTGCATTGCATTTCTGTGTCTATTTCTTCAATTTGTTGAGATGTATTTGGTATTCACTGATTTATATGAAGCATTGGATTCAATGTTGACTATTTTAGAAGCAAGCATTTATAAAGGATGGCTTAGATTCAAATTAGTTTTGTTGCAGTGTTTGCATCCACTTTTAACATATATATGTCTGGAATTTTGTTGCTTTATTTCTCCTATACATTGAGCAAATATATTGTTCATTTGTGCCAGTATGATGCTTTTGAAAACAACTTTAATATAACCTTTCAGATATCCATCTGAGAAAGAAAATTAATGCTGAGTTGCGTGCTATGATTACACAAAGTCTTCTATCTAATAAAGAAAATATTGACTTGTGTGTAATAAAAACTGGTTTAATAAAACTTATAAAATCTTCATTGTTGCAATTTTTAACTTGCATTTTTGAATTAATGTTGAAGTTTCTTTCCTAGTTTCTAAAAATATAAACATGGATGACCCTAAATATTTGTCTCGGAACAGTTCTGTTATCGGTTTTTATGGTCAATTGGTGTCATTCTGTAAGACAATCTAATGAGGTTTTATACATGGCATGGAAAAGGATTTTAGCATAATATTCTATACCAACAACGACTCATTTAAAAAGGTAATTTGAAAATACATACCAACATATGTGCAATGAATCACAAAGCATGCTGAAAGAACTGGTGCACATTAAGTTTATTGTCATGGGATATGAATTCCATCCAAGGATCCTAGCTTAGGTGTTGCCTGGTTCAATAGAATGTGGATCTTTCACATGGGAACTGAAACATGGATTGGGTGTGAGAGAATGGCATGGGAAAATAACTATATATTGAAAAAGCAACAACTGATTGAGTTTTATGAAAAGGTAAATTTAAATCTTGAAACAAATTCATCCTCATTAAAGAAGGGTCAAACAGGTCCGTCGATCAAAGTGACCATCAGAATTTGAGCATTTCTAATGTGAACACAGGAATTCACCTATACAAATCTTGCCGCAAGCCACTTCTGGGTTCGTCAACAAAAACCATATAAATCAGTCCAATAACATATCATAACGAATGAATACTAAATTGAGTTCAAATAGCATAGTCTAATCTCACATGTCATGTAAACATTTAATAGGATCTTGTAACTAGAGAGAAATGAATGAATATCTCACCACAGCACACCAAAAAGTATATTCTAGCATTTCATAAAGATCTGAGCATCACAAAATATATTCAATACATACTTTCAGTGCCATCATATCTTATAAAAAGGTAGAAATTAGAAGCATTAGTGAATAATCAATGCAAAATCCATACCTTTATATCTTCCAGGAGTACGGGGATATGAATCAGGACGCTTGCTGCTGTGCATTAAAACATTACAGAAATGAATCCCTCAAACACAGTTGACAGAAAGCCCCAACAGGTCAATTTATCAAAGGGACCATTGGGATTTGAGGATTACATCCAATCACTCACAGCAGATATGAATTCAAGCAAACTGCAAGAAATTATTGTTTACTTTCCCCATGGAGATACAAATCCACCCCAAAAGTTTTATAAATGCATTGCTAATTATTGTTTACAGTCCCAAATGGTAGGTAACAACACACAGTCCCCCATTCTGTCGGTGTAAAAAAAAAAGCAAAAAACTTGATGATTGGATCCCTGTCTATTAGATTCATGTCAAGCGATGGCATCCCTCTCCATTAGAATCATGTTTCCGCGATGCACGTTAAATTTGTTATGGATTTCATATTTCTGGTGCACATTAAATCTGTTGTGGATTCATGCTTCCCAAATCTGGTATAACATACAGGTATAACCATTTCCTGAAAGCCACTCTGGTGCCATCTATAAAAGAAGCAACTGGGATTAGAAATCCCTGTTTTATTTATCCTGTCAGGATTTCTCCCAAACAATGAAAAGGTGTCATTTAAAAGCTTGAAAACACAATCCAAATAGGAGTTGATGCTCACTTTGTAGAAATCTTGTAACTTGCTGTAAGCTGTATGGGGATTTTAAACCTAATTGGCATATTTTTGCCTTCAGAAGAGAATACATGTTAAAATTTGTAGGATTTCATTTTCCGGTGCAGGATACAATTCCCTGGATATGGATAGCCCCATGAACATGTATTGTATAAGATGTAGATATTATGTGTGGCAAGAAAATGATTGTTTCCCAAACCTATTTTCATGTGTGAACACGTGTGGCACGAAAATGATTGTTTCCCAAACCTATTCTCATGTGGTTTTCAATTTGGGATACAATTCACTGGATAAAATCCCCATGACGTGTGGCATAAAAATGATTTCAGTATATATATTTACAATGCCTTGTCAGAATTCACTGAAACAAGGAATTGAACAGTTAAAAAAAAAACAATATATATATATATATAAATATATGAATATTTCCCATGGTTATTCAATAGCAGCTTGCAAAAAATTTGGACTACTCGTGTGCCAAATACCATTATACAAATAATACAAATACAAATATTGACGACCAGCTACAGGCTCAAGCCCAACAAGGCTGGTCCTTTGTTTATGAATTCTCCAATTCCCACTGACTTTCCAATTGTGTCTTAAATTCGTACACTCCCTTTGAATTAACTATATTTTCTGGCAACGCGTTCCAACTGTCTATTACCCTATTAAAGTAGTAGTTTTTCCTTAAATCCCGATTAAAATGTGTCTTATTCAATTTATACCCATGGCCCCTTGTTCTGTTATCCCTATTGAAATTTAAGCCCTCTGTGTCCCCTTGTTTTACAAACTTGAAAAGCTGAATCAAATCCCCCCTCCTTCTTCTTCTTTCCAGTGTATACATGTTTAGCTTACTTAAACGTTCATTATAGTCGAAATTTGCTAGCCCCTTTATTATTTTTGTAGCTCTGTGCTGAACCCTTTCAATTGATTCTATGTCCTTTCTCATATATGGAGCCCAGAATTGTACAGCATATTCTAGATGTGGTCTTACTAAACCCTTATATAATGGCAAGATTATATTCTTATCCCTTGAAGTTACAGTCTTTTTAATATACCCCAATAACCTATTAGCCTTTTTACCCGCAGCTGAACATTGGTGACCCATTTTAAAATCCCTGTGAATTATCACCCCAAGATCCTTGACTGTTTCTCCCTCCTTTACCTTTACTCCCTGCAGACAGTACTCGGCTCCACTATTCCTGTAACCCATATGCAGAACTTGACATTTCCCTACATTAAATGACATACCCCATTTTACAGCCCATTCGGATATCTTATCAAAATCCCCTTGTAAATTTTCTATCTGTAACTTGGTATCCACTGTCCCCCATATTTTTAAGTCATCTGCAAATATACTGATTCTATTCTTGATCCCCTGACCTATATCATCTATGAAAATTATAAATAAAATTGGTCCCAAAACTGATCCCTGAGGCACCCCACTTATAACTTCTGTCCACTGTGAATAATTTCCTTTTACCTGCACTCTCTGCTTTCTACCCAATAACCAATTCTTTATCCATATTAATGTTTTTCCCTGAATCCCCAGCCTTTCCAATTTAAACAGTAATGCCTCATGAGGTACTTTATCAAAAGCCTTTTGAAAATCTATGTACATGATATCCACACTGCTCTTATTATCCAGCTCCTCAGTAATTTTTTCGTAGAACTTCAAAAGGTTTGTAGAGCAGGATCTGCCCTTCCTAAACCCATACTGATTCTCTGATAACAGTCCCCCCTCCTCCAAGTATAACATTATATGCTTTTTTAACAGAGATTCAAATATTTTGCAAATTACTGATGTTAGACTTACTGGTCTATAGTTGCCCGGATCACTTTGTATTCCCTTTTTGAAAATTGGAGTTATGTTGGCCAACTTCCAATCCATTGGCACCCAACCTGTGCTATATGTTGAATTAAATATCGTGTGAATTACTTCCCCCAGTTCTTCCGCGCATTCCACTAGTACTCTCGGATAAATATCGTCTGGCCCTGGTGCTTTAGATGGCTTAATTCTTTTCAACTGATGTACTATTTCTTCCCTGTTGAATTTGCATTCTTTAATTATACCCCCTGCAAAGGCTCCATCCTTGGGGTC
This sequence comes from Metellina segmentata, assembly GCA_947359465.1. Lineage (NCBI taxonomy): Eukaryota > Metazoa > Arthropoda > Arachnida > Araneae > Tetragnathidae > Metellina > Metellina segmentata. Next base: position 63,546,391 of record OX375875.1, read on the forward strand.
CTTTTTTAAACTATAGTTACCATTGAAAACCCCCAGAAAAAAGTCATTTAACACGTTTGCCATTCCCTCCTCGTCTTGAATTAATTCACCTCCCTTCCCCTCTAACGGTCCCAGTGTAGGGCTAAATTTATTTTTACCACTTGCATATGCAAAAAATTCTTTTGGTTTTATATTTATTTCACTTGCTAATTTTTCCTCCAAGGACACCTTTTGCTTCCGACTAATAGTTTTAAACTCCTTTCTGGCTTTCTGATATGCCTCCATGTCCCTGTCGTTACCAGTGCTTTTATATACCCTGTATGTTCTTTGTTTTAATTTTAAAGCTTTGTGTGTTTCCCCTGAAAACCACATAGGGAGCAATTTTCTAGATTTTCCTTTTTTCCTGAACGTTACATGTTTTTTTAACACCATGTCTAACTTATTCTTGAATTCCTCCCATTGTTCAGAATGATGCAGTGCTAATAATCCCCCTTTGAATGTTTCCTTTAACTCTTCCCTTATCTTATGAAAATTTACCTTTCTGAAATTTGGAATTATTCTACTATTGATTGTGTATGCTGACTGAAAATTTATACTTAATCTGATACTTCTATGATCACTTTCTCCCAGTGGCTCACCTATAACCAAATCCTGCACCCTATCCTCATCATTGCTTAAAATCAAATCCAATATTGCATTGTCCCTGGTATCCTCATACACCATCTGGTACAAAAAACAATCCTGTATCACTTCCAAAAATTCTGCCCCTTTCCCATTTGTAGCTAGATTGTTTGTCCAGTCAATATTTGGATAGTTATAGTCCCCCATTAAAATTAATTCTCCTTTTTGACATGCTTCGTTTATCAGATTGCACATGCCCTTTTCCTGCTCTTCACTACAAACAGGAGGTCTATATATATTACCCAGAATTAGTCCTTTGCCTTTGTCTGTATTCAGTTTCACCCAGACTGATTCTATACCCTCAGTTTTACTATTTAACTTTATTTCTGTACAGTTTAAGAATTCTCTCACATAAATCAAAACCCCACCCCCTTTCCAATTCTCTCTGTCCTCCCTAAACATTGTGAATCCACTTAATTCTAAAATTTGTGCATCTTCCCTGCTTGCCCAACTTTCAGTAATCCCAATGATATCTATATCCTCTGCTTGTGCAATTCCCTTGAGCTCATCCATTTTATTTCTCACACTGCGAGCATTACAATAAAATACTTTTAGCTTATTTTTCACCCTTAGATTGCACTTTCCCCATTACATTACTTCAAGTGTGGCCAAGAAACAAACACTTTCTAATCTTATAGCAGAATTCTCGCTGATATGGGAACTGAAACACAATGGATGATGTCAGGTCATCCTGAAAGCACACTCGTACAGAGGGGCCTCAAACAGGTCGCAGTCTATCCGAGTGACCATCAGGATTTGAGAAGATTAAAAAATATCAGAGTATATGCTGAAAGACGTTCAATCTCCATCCAGTTTCCAAAGGACGATAGCATACATTAAAATGTTTTTGGCTTAATATATTTTATGATCTATTCTCACAAACAGCTGTTATGTTTCTCTCCTGCTTGAAAACACAATCTAAATACTTAACTCTACTTAATGAATAACCTATTGATTGTGAAAACAAATAATGGAACAGCCTAGCAAAACATTACACTGAATAATATTAAATACTTGTTGTTACATTTCTAGCATTGAACAAGTCTCACTCAATAAACATTCCTCGAAATGGGTCAATGTTTTCAAAGGCTCCAGATGAAAGAATCTCACCGTTATATTGTATACTCTAACAGGAGTATGGGGATACGAATCAGGATGCTTGCTGATGTGTATATTTCCCCCGTGGCATTAGAGAAATGAATCTTAGAAACGCAGTCTTTCACACAAACTTGACAAAAAAACCTAACAGGTCAATCGAGATTTGAGCATTTGTAAATTGACATGAATCACTCACAGCAGATATGAATTCAACCAGACACACCGCTGCAGAATAGTTGCTAATTATTGTTTACTTTGAGTCAGTCCCATGGAGAGAGTAAATACAGATGCCTCAAAAAGTTTTATAAATGCGTTGCTAATTATTATTTACAGTCCCCATGGTAGGAAACAACACACATTTGAACTCACACCAATGCAGATCATTTCTTCACAGACAGCTGTGTATACATGAAGTGACATAAATAGTTTAAAAGATTCCCATGGAGATACAGATCCAATGAAAGAGTCCCATGGAGATACAAATCCTATGTAAACAACACACCAGTTGTTTAAATGGTGCTAATTACTGTAGTGACATGGCATTTAAAATTACATTTTATAGTTTTGTACTGCAAATGTAGCTTTCAATTAACAAGTAATACTTTTCATAAAACTTAATTTAATAAGTTTTAATGTCCTTCAACTATATATAACCAGCAAGTATAGGTCATATTACTCTACAAAATTCTTGTTACTTAAGAATTTTGTACAGTAGTATGCCCTATACCTGCTGATCATATATATATATATATATATTTGATACAGTATTTGTAAATGTGAATGCAGCACCATCTCATAGCAAGTCCCATGAATGACTTGTATGTGTGTGAACAGTTACAAATACATAATCTTTTGTAGGTGCAGTCTATCCCATCAGGATTTGAGAAGTTAATCGAAACAGGGTTTGTGCATGGTAGGAATTTACAACACAGACATGCACGTTCAATCTGGGACAGTGTTTGTAAATGTGAATGCAGCTCACTTGTGAACAGTTACAATCGGTATATAAATCTGCCATGACATTGAATTTAAAAAAAAGTATTTTCTTCCTATTGCCACATGTGTCGAGATCAATCCAGCCAAAAATAACAACCAGTGTCAAATAAATTACCAGCAACCTAAAATGTTTTTTTTTACTTGAAATGAAATATCAACCAATTTTAGTTTCCAATCCAAAAAAAGTAAATTAGCAAACCAGAATTCACAACAGTTGCGTTTATCAACAAAAAAGCACCGTTTTGCTTCAAATGTAAACAATACTTGGGAAAATGAAACCCTGATCCAATACAGATTTAACATGCACATGAATTTAGAAAAATGAAACAATGACTACAGATTTAACGTGCACCAGATTTAAACAATGAAACCATGACAGTTGTAGAGGCACAACCGATTGATTTGTACACTGGATTTGGGAAAATGAAACCCTGATCCTTCTCAAGAATCTAAACACAGTAACACCAAAAATGTTTGTCTGAAACCTTTTCCTAAAAAAAACTTTTCTGAAACCTTTTCCTAAAAAAATCTTTTCTGAAACCTTTTACTAAAAATACAGGAGACAGGTGCATGTTAAATCTGTTGTCTTGGATCAGGATTTCATTTTCCTAAAATTAAGGAGAAAGCTGCATGTTAAATCTGTTGTCTTGAGGTTATTCAATGGGATGTGGATAGTTCTCATGGGAACTGAAACCTGGTTGGGTGTATGTTATACGAGTTTTATACATGGCATGGAAAAGGGTTCTAGCAAGATATTCTATAGCAACCACAACTCATTTAAAAAGGTAACTAAAAATACATACCAACTTAGTGCAATGAATCACAAAGCATGCTCAAAAAACAGGTGCACATTCAATTTATTGTCATGGGATATGAATTCCATCCAAGGATCCTAGCTCAGGTGTTGTATGGATCTTTCATATGAGAACTGAAACATGGATTGGGTTTGAGAGAATAGCATGGGAAAATAAGTTGATACTGAAAAAAACAACCACTGATTGAGTTATGTGAAAAGGTAAATTCAAATCTCGGGAGAAATACATCCTCCTGAAAGAAGGTCAACCAGTCAGTGGCCATCAGAATTTGAGCATTTGTAAATGTGAACACAGTAATTCACCCATACAAATCTTGCTGCAAGCCATTACTGGGTTTGTCAACAAAAACCAGATAAATCAGTCCAATAACACATCACAACGAATGAATACTAAATTGAGTTCAATGAGCATAATCAAATCTCACATGTCAAATAAACATTTAATCGGATCTTGTAACTAGAGAGAAATGAATGAATATCTCACCACTGCACACCAAAAAGTATATTCTAGCATGTCATAAAGATCGGAGCATCACAAAACAAATTCAATAGATACTTTCAGGGCCATCAAATCTTATAAATAGGTATAAATGAGAAGCATTAGTGAATAATCAATGCAAAATCCATACCTTTATATATTCCAGGAGTACGGGGATATGAATCAGGATGCTTGCTAATGTGCATGAAAACATTACAAAAATGAATCACTCAAACATAGACTACACACAGTTGACAGAAAGCCCCAACAGGTCAATTTATCAAAGGGACCATTGGGATTTGAGGATTACATCCAATCACTCACAGCAGATATGAATTCAACCAAACTGCAAGAAATTATTGTTTACTTTCCCCATGGAGATACAAATCGACCCCAAAAGTTTTATAAATGTGTTTCTAATTATTGTTCCCAGTCCTAAATGGTAGGTAACAACATGACACATACGACTTCCATCAACAATAGATGGGGGATCATATTGTTCCAAATGCATTTCCATTTGCCCCTTCCACTTACTCCAATTTCCAGCTCTTTCCACTTTGTCTATCTGTACCTTTAGATCAGCTATACTAGCGACTCGCTCTGCTAGGCCTAACTTAATAAAGTTCGTTTTCCTTTTCAAAAACTGCAGATTTACTTCACTTAGTTTTAAAACGTGATAAGCCCATAACCTGATACGATTATCAACAAATCAGGGTCATCAAACAAAACAGGAAAACTCAAGGGCTAAGAGAGTAAGAATTTAATATGTAAACAAAATACATATTACACAAAAGAGAACAGAATGCATTAGTGAGAAGTTGTAGTTGTAGTTAATACAACAGGTATATAAGTTGAGTTGTAGCTCGTCTCTTTTCCAACAACATTGCCAAGTTCATTTCTCATTACAAGTCACCATAATATTTATAGGTTTCAAGTTGTATTTCAAAAACATATCAGCATGCAGAAACGAAGGTTTTCCTGGATTTTAAAATCATCCATGTGTTCCCCAGGTCTTTAATAATAATGTCTAAATTACCATAGTGAAATTTAATCTGAATCTAATGGCATTTCATATTTAAAGAAATCTAAAAAAAAATCCAGATTGCAGGTATATGAGCTTCTTTCTTCCACGCTATGCTTTCGCTATAAAACGGCCTGATCCATTGCAGTTGTAATTTAAATGACGTGTTTTTTTTTCCTTGATCAGTTTTCATTGTGTTTTCATTGCCTCTTGCCTAAATATTTATCAGGATGGAAATGTTTTGCTTTTTTCTCATGTTGCATTGCATTTCTGTGTCTATTTCTTCAATTTTTTTAGATGTATTTGGTATTCACTGATTTATATGAAGCACTGGATTCAATGTTGACTATTTTAGAAGCAAGCATTTATAAAGGATGGCTTAGATTCAAATTAGTTTTGTTGCAGTGTTTGCATCCACTTTTAACATATATATGTCTGGAATTTTGTTGCTTTATTTCTCCTATACATTGAGCAAATATATTGTTCGTTTGTGCCAGTATGATGCTTTTGGAAACAACTTTAATATAACCTTTCAGATATCCATCTGAGAAAGAAAATTAATGCTGAGTTGCGTGCTATGATTACACAAAGTCTTCTATCTAATAAAGAAAATATTGACTTGTGTGTAATAAAAACTGGTTTAATAAAACTTATAAAATCTTCATTGTTGCAATTTTTAACTTGCATTTTTGAATTAATGTTGAAGTTTCTTTCCTAGTTTCTAAAAATATAAACATGGATGACCCTAAATATTTGTCTCGGAACAGTTCTGTTATCGGTTTTTATGGTCAATTGGTGTCATTCTGTAAGACAATCTAATGAGGTTTTATATATGGCATGGAAAAGGATTTTAGCATAATATTCTATACCAACAACAACTCATTTAAAAAGGTAATTTGAAAATACATACCAACATATGTGCAATGAATCACAAAGCATGCTGAAAGAACTGGTGCACATTAAGTTTATTGTCATGGGATATGAATTCCATCCAAGGATCCTAGCTTAGGTGTTGCCTGGTTCAATAGAATGTGGATCTTTCACATGGGAACTGAAACATGGATTGGGTTTGAGAGAATGGCATGGGAAAATAACTATATATTGAAAAAGCAACAACTGATTGAGTTTTATGAAAAGGTAAATTTAAATCTTGAGACAAATTCATCCTCATTAAAGAATGGTCAAACAGGTCAGTCGATCAAAGTGACCATCAGAATTTGAGCATTTCTAATGTGAACACAGGAATTCACCTATACAAATCTTGCCGCAAGCCACTTCTGGGTTCGTCAACAAAAACCATATAAATCAGTCCAATAACATATCATCACGAATGAATACTAAATTGAGTTCAAAAAGCATAGTCTAATCTCACATGTCATATAAACATTTAATAGGATCTTGTAACTAGAGAGAAATGAATGAATATATCACCACAGCACACCAAAAACTATATTCTAGCATTTCATAAAGATCTGAGCATCACAAAACATATTCAATACATACTTTCAGTGCCATCATATCTTATAAAAAGGTAGAAATTAGAAGCATTAGTGAATAATCAATGCAAAATCCATACCTTTATATCTTCCAGGAGTACAGGGATATGAATCAGGACGCTTGCTGCTGTGCATGAAAACATTACAGAAATGAATCCCTCAAACACAGTTGACAGAAAGCCCCAACAGGTCAATTTATCAAAGGGACCATTGGGATTTGAGGATTACATCCAATCACTCACAGCAGATATGAATTCAACCAAACTGCAAGAAATTATTGTTTACTTTCCCAATGGAGATACAAATCCACCCCAAAAGGTTTATAAATGCATTGCTAATTATTGTTTACAGTCCCAAATGGTAGGTAACAACACACAGTCCCCCATTCTGTCGGTGTAAAAAAAAAAGTAAAAACTTGATGATTGGATCCTTGTCTATTAGATTCATGTCAAGCGATGGCATCCCTCTCCATTAGAATCATGTTTCCGCGATGCACGTTAAATTTGTTATGGATTTCATATTTCTGGTGCACATTAAATCTGTTGTGGATTCATGCTTCCCAAATCTGGTATAACATACAGGTATAACCATTTCCTGAAAGCCACTCTGGTGCCATCTATAAAAGAAGCAACTGGGATTAGAAATCCCTGTTTTATTTATCCTGTCAGGATTTCTCCCAAACAATGAAAAGGTGTCATTTAAAAGCTTGAAAACACAATCCAAATAGGAGTGGATGCTCACTTTGTAGAAATCTTGTAACTTGCTGTAAGCTGTATGAGGATTTTAAACCTAATTGGCATATTTTTGCCTTCAGAAGAGAATACATGTTAAAATTTGTAGGATTTCATTTTCCGGTGCAGGATACAATTCCCTGGATATGGATAGCCCCATGAACATGTATTGTATAAGATGTAGATATTATGTGTGGCAAGAAAATGATTGTTTCCCAAACCTATTTTCATGTGTGAACACGTGTGGCACGAAAATGATTGTTTCCCAAACCTATTCTCATGTGGTTTTCAATTTGGGATACAATTCACTGGATAAAATCCCCATGACGTGTGGCATAAAAATGATTTCAGTATATATACTTACAATGCCTTGTCAGAATTCACTGAAACAAGGAATTGAACAATTAAAAACAAAACAATATATATATATATATATAAATATATGAATATTTCCCATGGTTATTCAATAGCAGCTTGCAAAAAATTTGGACTACTCGTGTGCCAAATACCATTACTTCAAGTGTGGCCAAGAAACAAACACTTTCTAATCTTATAGCAGAATTCTCGCTGATATGGGAACTGAAACACAATGGATGATGTCAGGTCATCCTGAAAGCACACTCGTACAGAGGGGCCTCAAACAGGTCGCAGTCTATCCGAGTGACCATCAGGATTTGAGAAGATTAAAAAATATCAGAGTATATGCTGAAAGACGTTCAATCTCCATCCAGTTTCCAAAGGACGATAGCATACATTAAAATGTTTTTGTCTTAATATATTTTATGATCTATTCTCACAAACAGCTGTTATGTTTCTCTCCTGCTTGAAAACACAATCTAAATACTTAACTCTACTTAATGAATAACCTATTGATTGTGAAAACAAATAATGGAACAGCCTAGCAAAACATTACACTGAATAATATTAAATACTTGTTGTTACATTTCTAGCATTGAACAAGTCTCACTCAATAAACATTCCTCGAAATGGGTCAATGTTTTCAAAGGCTCCAGATGAAAGAATCTCACCGTTATATTGTATACTCTAACAGGAGTATGGGGATACGAATCAGGATGCTTGCTGATGTGTATATTTCCCCCGTGGCATTAGAGAAATGAATCTTAGAAACGCAGTCTTTCACACAAACTTGACAAAAAAAACCTAACAGGTCAATCGAGATTTGAGCATTTGTAAATTGACATGAATCACTCACAGCAGATATGAATTCAACCAGACACACCGCTGCAGAATAGTTGCTAATTATTGTTTACTTTGAGTCAGTCCCATGGAGAGAGTAAATACAGATGCCTCAAAAAGTTTTTATAAATGCGTTGCTAATTATTATTTACAGTCCCCATGGTAGGAAACAACACACATTTGAACTCACACCAATGCAGATCATTTCTTCACAGACAGCTGTGTATACATGAAGTGACATAAATAGTTTAAAAGATTCCCATGGAGATACAGATCCAATGAAAGAGTCCCATGGAGATACAAATCCTATGTAAACAACACACCAGTTGTTTAAATGGTGCTAATTACTGTAGTGACATGGCATTTAAAATTACATTTTATAGTTTTGTACTGCAAATGTAGCTTTCAATTAACAAGTAATACTTTTCATAAAACTTAATTTAATTAGTTTTAATGTCCTTCAACTATATATAACCAGCAAGTATAGGTCACATTACTCTACAAAATTCTTGTTACTTAAGAATTTTGTACAGTAGTATGCCCTATACCTGCTGATCATATATATATATATATTTGATACAGTATTTGTAAATGTGAATGCAGCACCATCTCATAGCAAGCCCCATGAATGACTTGCATGTGTGTGAACAGTTACAAATACATAATCTTTTGTAAGTGCAGTCTATCCCATCAGGATTTGAGAAGTTAATCGAAACAGGGTTTGTGCATGGTAGGAATTTACAACACAGACATGCACGTTCAATCTGGGACAGTGTTTGTAAATGTGAATGCAGCTCACTTGTGAACAGTTACAATCTGTATGTAAATCTGCCATGACATTGAATTTAAAAAAAAGTATTTTCTTCCTATTGCCACATGTGTCGAGATCAATCCAGCCAAAAATAACAACCAGTGTCAAATAAATTACCAGCAACCTAAAATGTTTTTTTTTACTTGAAATGAAATATCAACCAATTTTAGTTTCCAATCCAAAAAAAGTAAATTAGCAAACCAGAATTCACAACAGTTGCGTTTATCAACAAAAAAGCACCGTTTTGCTTCAAATGTAAACAATACTTGGGAAAATGAAACCCTGATCCAATACAGATTTAACATGCACATGAATTTAGAAAAATGAAACAATGACTACAGTTTTAACGTGCACCAGATTTAAACAATGAAACCATGACAGTTGTAGAGGCACAACCGATTGATTTGTACACTGGATTTGGGAAAATGAAACCCTGATCCTTCTCAAGAATCTAAACACAGTAACACCAAAAATGTTTGTCTGAAACCTTTTCCTAAAAAAAACTTTTCTTAAACCTTTTCCTAAAAAAAACTTTTCTGAAACCTTTTACTAAAAATACAGGAGACAGGTGCATGTTAAATCTGTTGTCTTGAGGTTATTCAATGGGATGTGGATAGTTCTCATGGGAACTGAAACCTGGTTGGGTGTATGTTATACGAGTTTTATACATGGCATGGAAAAGGGTTCTAGCAAGATATTCTATAGCAACCACAACTCATTTAAAAAGGTAACTAAAAATACATACCAACTTAGTGCAATGAATCACAAAGCATGCTCAAAGAACAGGTGCACATTCAATTTATTGTCATGGGATATGAATTCCATCCAAGGATCCTAGCTCAGGTGTTGTATGGATCTTTCATATGAGAACTGAAACATGGATTGGGTTTGAGAGAATTGCATGGGAAAATAAGTTGATACTGAAAAAACAACCACTGATTGAGTTATGTGAAAAGGTAAAAATTCAAATCTCGGGAGAAATACATCCTCCTGAAAGAAGGGCAACCAGTCAGTGGACATCAGAATTTGAGCATTTGTAAATGTGAACACAGTAATTCACCCATACAAATCTTGCTGCAAGCCATTACTGAGTTTGCCAACAAAAACCAGATAAATCAGTCCAATAACACATCACAACGAATGAATACTAAATTGAGTTCAATGAGCATAATCAAATCTCACATGTCAAATAAACATTTAATCGGATCTTGTAACTAGAGAGAAATGAATGAATATCTCACCACTGCACACCAAAAAGTATATTCTAGCATGTCATAAAGATCGGAGCATCACAAAACAAATTCAATAGATACTTTCAGGGCCATCAAATCTTATAAATAGGTATAAATGAGAAGCATTAGTGAATAATCAATGCAAAATCCATACCTTTATATCTTCCAGGAGTACGGGGATATGAATCAGGATGCTTGCTGCTGTGCATGAAAACATTACAAAAATGAATCACTCAAACATAGACTACACACAGTTGACAGAAAGCCCCAACAGGTCAATTTATCAAAGGGACCATTGGGATTTGAGGATTACATCCAATCACTCACAGCAGATATGAATTCAACCAAACTGCAAGAAATTATTGTTTACTTTCCCCATGGAGATACAAATCGACCCCAAAAGTTTTATAAATGTGTTTCTAATTATTGTTCCCAGTCCTAAATGGTAGGTAACAACATGACACATACGACTTCCATCAACAATAGATGGGGGATCATATTGTTCCAAATGCATTTCAATTTGCCCCTTCCACTTACTCCAATTTCCAGCTCTTTCCACTTTGTCTATCTGTACCTTTAGATCAGCTATACTAGCGACTCGCTCTGCTAGGCCTAACTTAATAAAGTTCGTTTTCCTTTTCAAAAACTGCAGATTTACTTCACTTAGTTTTAAAACGTGATAAGCCCATAACCTGATACGATTATCAACAAATCAGGGTCATCAAACAAAACAGGAAAACTCAAGGGCTAAGAGAATAAGAATTTAATATGTAAACAAAATACATATTACACAAAAGAGAATAGAATGCATTAGTGAGAAGTTGTAGTTGTAGTTAATACAACAGGTATATAACTTGAGTTGTAGCTCGTCTCTTTTCCAACAACATTGCCAAGTTCATTTCTCATTACAAGTCACCATAATATTTATAGGTTTCAAGTTTTATATCAAAAACATATCAGCATGCAGAAACGAAGGTTTTCCTGGATTTTAAAATCATCCATGTGTTCCCCAGGTCTTTAATAATAATGTCTAAATTACCATAGTGAAATTTAATCTGAATCTAATGGCATTTCATATTTAAAGAAATCTAAAAAAAAACCAAATTGCAGGTATATGAGCTTCTTTCTTCCACGCTATGCTTTCGCTATAAAACGGCCTGATCCATTGCAGTTGTAATTTAAATGATGTGTTTTTTTTTCCTTGATCAGTTTTTATTGTGTTTTCATTGCCTCTTGCCTAAATATTTATCAGGATGGAAATGTTTTGCTTTTTTCTCATGTTGCATTGCATTTCTGTGTTTATTTCTTCAATTTGTTGAGATGTATTTGGTATTCACTGATTTATATGAAGCACTGGATTCAATGTTGACTATTTTAGAAGCAAGCATTTATAAAGGATGGCTTAGATTCAAATTAGTTTTGTTGCAGTGTTTGCATCCACTTTTAACATATATATGTCTGGAATTTTGTTGCTTTATTTCTCCTATACATTGAGCAAATATATTGTTCATTTGTGCCAGTATGATGCTTTTGGAAACAACTTTAATATAACCTTTCAGATATCCATCTGAGAAAGAAAATTAATGCTGAGTTGCGTGCTATGATTACACAAAGTCTTCTATCTAATAAAGAAAATATTGACTTGTGTGTAATAAAAACTGGTTTAATAAAACTTATAAAATCTTCATTGTTGCAATTTTTAACTTGCATTTTTGAATTAATGTTGAAGTTTCTTTCCTAGTTTCTAAAAATATAAACATGGATGACCCTAAATATTTGTCTCGGAACAGTTCTGTTATCGGTTTTTATGGTCAATTGGTGTCATTCTGTAAGACAATCTAATGAGGTTTTATACATGGCATGGAAAAGGATTTTAGCATAATATTCTATACCAACAACAACTCATTTAAAAAGGTAATTTGAAAATACATACCAACTTATGTGCAATGAATCACAAAGCATGCTGAAAGAACTGGTGCACATTAAGTTTATTGTCATGGGATATGAATTCCATCCAAGGATCCTAGCTTAGGTGTTGCCTGGTTCAATAGAATGTGGATCTTTCACATGGGAACTGAAACATGGATTGGGTGTGAGAGAATGGCATGGGAAAATAACTATATATTGAAAAAGCAACAACTGATTGAGTTTTATGAAAAGGTAAATTTAAATCTTGAGACAAATTCATCCTCATTAAAGAAGGGTCAAACAGGTCAGTCGATCAAAGTGACCATCAGAATTTGAGCATTTCTAATGTGAACACAGGAATTCACCTATACAAATCTTGCCGCAAGCCACTTCTGGGTTCGTCAACAAAAACCATATAAATCAGTCCAATAACATATCATCACGAATGAATACTAAATTGAGTTCAAATAGCATAGTCTAATCTCACATGTCATATAAACATTTAATAGGATCTTGTAACTAGAGAGAAATGAATGAATATCTCACCACAGCACACCAAAAAGTATATTCTAGCATTTCATAAAGATCTGAGCATCACAAAACATATTCAATACATACTTTCAGTGCCATCATATCTTATAAAAAGGTAGAAATTAGAAGCATTAGTGAATAATCAATGCAAAATCCATACCTTTATATCTTCCAGGAGTACGGGGATATGAATCAGGTCGCTTGCTGCTGTGCATGAAAACATTACAGAAATGAATCCCTCAAACACAGTTGACAGAAAGCCCCAACAGGTCAATTTATCAAAGGGACCATTGGGATTTGAGGATTACATCCAATCACTCACAGCAGATATGAATTCAACCAAAATGCAAGAAATTATTGTTTACTTTCCCCATGGAGATACAAATCCACCCCAAAAGTTTTATAAATGCATTGCTAATTATTGTTTACAGTCCCAAATGGTAGGAAACAACACACAGTCCCCCATTCTGTCGGTGTAAAAAAAAAGCAAAAAACTTGATGATTGGATCCCTGTCTATTAGATTCATGTCAAGCGATGGCATCCCTCTCCATTAGAATCATGTTTCCGCGATGCACGTTACATTTGTTATGGATTTCATATTTCTGGTGCACATTAAATCTGTTGTGGATTCATGCTTCCCAAATCTGGTATAACATACAGGTATAACCATTTCCTGAAAGCCACTCTGGTGCCATCTATAAAAGAAGCAACTGGGATTAGAAATCCCTGTTTTATTTATCCTGTCAGGATTTCTCCCAAACAATGAAAAGGTGTCATTTAAAAGCTTGAAAACACAATCCAAATAGGAGTTGATGCTCACTTTGTAGAAATCTTGTAACTTGCTGTAAGCTGTATGGGGATTTTAAACCTAATTGGCATATTTTTGCCTTCAGAAGAGAATACATGTTAAAATTTGTAGGATTTCATTTTCCGGTGCAGGATACAATTCCCTGGATATGGATAGCCCCATGAACATGTATTGTATAAGATGTAGATATTATGTGTGGCAAGAAAACGATTGTTTCCCAAACCTATTTTCATGTGTGAACACGTGTGGCACGAAAATGATTGTTTCCCAAACCTATTTTCATGTGTGAACACGTGTGGCACGAAAATGATTGTTTCCCAAACCTATTTTCTTGTGTGAACACGTGTGGCAGGAAAATGATTGTTTCCCAAACCTATTCTCATGTGGTTTTCAATTTGGGATACAATTCACTGGATAAAATCCCCATGACGTGTGGCATAAAAATGATTTCAGTATATATACTTACAATGCCTTGGCAGAATTCACTGAAACAAGGAATTGAACAATTAAAAAAAAACCAATATATATATATAAATATATAAATATTTCCCACGGTCATTCAATAGCAGCTTGCAAAAAATTTGGACTACTCGTGTGCCAAATACCATTACTTCAAGTGTGGCCAAGAAACAAACACTTTCTAATCTTATAGCAGAATTCTCGCTGATATGGGAACTGAAACACAATGGATGATGTCAGGTCATCCTGAAAGCACACTCGTACAGAGGGGCCTCAAACAGGTCGCAGTCTATCCGAGAGACCATCAGGATTTGAGAAGATTAAAAAATATCAGAATATATGCTGAAAGACGTTCAATCTCCATCCAGTTTCCAAAGGACGATAGCATACATTAAAATGTTTTTGGCTTAATATATTTTATGATCTATTCTCACAAACAGCTGTTATGTTTCTCTCCTGCTTGAAAACACAATCTAAATACTTAACTCTACTTAATGAATAACCTATTGATTGTGAAAACAAATAATGGAACAGCCTAGCAAAACATTACACTGAATAATATTAAATACTTGTTGTTACATTTCTAGCATTGAACAAGTCTCACTCAATAAACATTCCTCGAAATGGGTCAATGATTTCAAAGGCTCCAGATGAAAGAATCTCACCGTTATATTGTATACTCTAACAGGAGTATGGGGATACGAATCAGGATGCTTGCTGATGTGTATATTTCCCCCGTGGCATTAGAGAAATGAATCTTAGAAACGCAGTCCTTCACACAAACTTGACAAAAAAAACCTAACAGGTCAATCGAGATTTGAGCATTTGTAAATTGACATGAATCACTCACAGCAGATATGAATTCAACCAGACACACCGCTGCAGAATAGTTGCTAATTATTGTTTACTTTGAGTCAGTCCCATGGAGAGAGTAAATACAGATGCCTCAAAAAGTTTTTATAAATGCGTTGCTAATTATTATTTACAGTCCCCATGGTAGGAAACAACACACATTTGAACTCACACCAATGCGGATCATTTCTTCACAGACAGCTGTGTATACATGAAGTGACATAAATAGTTTAAAAGATTCCCATGGAGATACAGATCCAATGAAAGAGTCCCATGGAGATACAAATCCTATGTAAACAACACACCAGTTGTTTAAATGGTGCTAATTACTGTAGTGACATGGCATTTAAAATTACATTTTATAGTTTTGTACTGCAAATGTATCTTTCAATTAACAAGTAATACTTTTCATAAAACTTAATTTAATTAGTTTTAATGTCCTTCAACTATATATAACCAGCAAGTATAGGTCATATTACTCTACAAAATTCTTGTTACTTTAGAATTTTGTACAGTAGTATGCCCTATACCTGCTGATCATATATATATATATATATATTTGATACAGTATTTGTAAATGTGAATGCAGCACCATCTCATAGCAAGCCCCATGAATGACTTGTATGTGTGTGAACAGTTACAAATACATAATCTTTTGTAGGTGCAGTCTATCCCATCAGGATTTGAGAAGTTAATCGAAACAGGGTTTGTGCATGGTAGGAATTTACAACACAGACATGCACGTTCAATCTGGGACAGTGTTTGTAAATGTGAATGCAGCTCACTTGTGAACAGTTACAATCGGTATGTAAATCTGCCATGACATTGAATTTAAAAAAAAGTATTTTCTTCCTATTGCCACATGTGTCGAGATCAATCCAGCCAAAAATAACAACCAGTGTCAAATAAATTACCAGCAACCTAAAATGTTTTTTTTACTTGAAATGAAATATCAACCAGTTTTAGTTTCCAATCCAAAAAAAGTAAATTAGCAAGCCAGAATTCACAACAGTTGCGTTTATCAACAAAAAAGCACCGTTTTGCTTCAAATGTAAACAATACTTGGGAAAATGAAACCCTGATCCAATACAGATTTAACATGCACATGAATTTAGAAAAATGAAACAATGACTACAGATTTAACGTGCACCAGATTTAAACAATGAAACCATGACAGTTGTAAAGGCACAACCGATTGATTTGTACACTAGATTTGGGAAAATGAAACCCTGATCCTTTTCAAGAATCTAAACACAGTAACACCAAAAATGTTTGTCTGAAACCTTTTCCTAAAATAAACTTTTCTGAAACCTTTTACTAAAAATACAGGAGACAGGTGCATGTTAAATCTGTTGTCTTGGATCAGGATTTCATTTTCCTAAAATTAAGGAGAAAGCTGCATGTTAAATCTGTTGTCTTGAGGTTATTCAATGGGATGTGGATAGTTCTCATGGGAACTGAAACCTGGTTGGGTGTATGTTGCACGAGTTTTATACATGGCATGGAAAAGGGTTCTAGCAAGATATTCTACAGCAACCACAACTCATTTAAAAAGGTAACTAAAAATACATACCAACTTAGTGCAATGAATCACAAAGCATGCTCAAAGAACAGGTGCACATTCAATTTATTGTCATGGGATATGAATTCCATCCAAGGATCCTAGCTCAGGTGTTGTATGGATCTTTCATATGAGAACTGAAACATGGATTGGGTTTGAGAGAATAGCATGGGAAAATAAGTTGATACTGAAAAAAAACAACCACTGATTGAGAACCAGATAAATCAGTCCAATAACACATCACAACGAATGAATACTAAATTGAGTTCAATGAGCATAATCAAATCTCACATGTCAAATAAACATTTAATCGGATCTTGTAACTAGAGAGAAATGAATGAATATCTCACCACAGCACACCAAAAAGTATATTCTAGCATGTCATAAAGATCGGAGCATCACAAAACAAATTCAATAGATACTTTCAGGGCCATCAAATCTTATAAATAGGTATAAATGAGAAGCATTAGTGAATAATCAATGCAAAATCCATACCTTTATATCTTCCAGGAGTACGGGTATATGAATCAGGATGCTTGCTGCTGTGCATGAAAACATTACAAAAATGAATCACTCAAACACAGACTACACACAGTTGACAGAAAGCCCCAACAGGTCAATTTATCAATGGGACCATTGGGATTTGAGCATTTCATCCAATCACTCACAGCACATATGAATTCAACCAAACTGCAGGAAATTATTGTTTACTTTCTCCATGGAGATACAAATCCATCCCAAAAGTTTTATAAATGTGTTGCTAATTATTGTTCACAGTCCAAAATGGTAGGTAACAACCGGACACATACGACTTCCATCAACAATAGATGGGAGATCATATTGTTCCAAATGCATTTCCATTTGCCCCTTCCACTTACTCCAATTTCCAGCTCCTTCCACTTTGTCTATCTGTACCTTTAGATCAGCTATACTAGCGACTCGCTCTGCTAGGCCTAACTTAATAAAGTTCGTTTTCCTTTTCAAAAACTGCAGATTTACTTCACTTAGTTTTAAAACGTGATAAGCCCATAACCTGATACGATTATCAACAAATCAGGGTCATCAAACAAAACAGGAAAACTCAAGGGCTAAGAGAATAAGAATTTAATATGTAAACAAAATACATATTACACAAAAGAGAATAGAATGCATTAGTGAGAAGTTGTAGTTGTAGTTAATACAACAGGTATATAAGTTGAGTTGTAGCTCGTCTCTTTTCCAACAACATTGCCAAGTTCATTTCTCATTACAAGTCACCATAATATTTATAGGTTTCAAGTTGTATTTCAAAAACATATCAGCATGCAGAAACGAAGGTTTTCCTGGATTTTAAAATCATCCATGTGTTCCCCAGGTCTTTAATAATAATGTCTAAATTACCATAGTGAAATTTAATCTGAATCTAATGGCATTTCATATTTAAAGAAATCTAAAAAAAACC
This sequence comes from Metellina segmentata, assembly GCA_947359465.1. Lineage (NCBI taxonomy): Eukaryota > Metazoa > Arthropoda > Arachnida > Araneae > Tetragnathidae > Metellina > Metellina segmentata. The sequence goes on from OX375875.1 coordinate 63,564,486, forward strand.
CAGATTGCAGGTATATGAGCTTCTTTCTTCCACGCTATGCTTTCGCTATAAAACGGCCTGATCCATTGCAGTTGTAATTTAAATGACGTGTTTTTTTTTCCTTGATCAGTTTTTATTGTGTTTTCATTGCCTCTTGCCTAAATATTTATCAGGATGGAAATGTTTTGCTTTTTTCTCATGTTGCATTGCATTTCTGTGTCTATTTCTTCAATTTGTTGAGATGTATTTGGTATTCACTGATTTATATGAAAGCACTAGATTCAATGTTGACTATTTTAGAAGCAAGCATTTATAAAGGATGGCTTAGATTCAAATTAGTTTTGTTGCAGTGTTTGCATCCACTTTTAACATATATATGTCTGGAATTTTGTTGCTTTATTTCTCCTATACATTGAGCAAATATATTGTTCATTTGTGCCAGTATGATGCTTTTGAAAACAACTTTAATATAACCTTTCAGATATCCATCTGAGAAAGAAAATTAGTGCTGAGTTGCGTGCTATGTTTACACAAAGTCTTCTATCTAATAAAGAAAATATTGACTTGTGTGTAATAAAAACTGGTTTAATAAAACTTATAAATCTTCATTGTTGCAATTTTTAACTTGCATTTTTGAATTAATGTTGAAGTTTTTTCCAAGTTTCTAAAAATATAAACATGGATGACCCTAAATATTTGTCTCGGAACAGTTCTGTTATCGGTTTTTATGGTCAATTGGTGTCATTCTGTAAGACAATCTAATGAGGTTTTATACATGGCATGGAAAAGGATTTTAGCATAATATTCTATACCAACAACAACTCATTTAAAAAGGTAATTTGAAAATACATACCAACATATGTGCAATGAATCACAAAGCATGCTGAAAGAACTGGTGCACATTAAGTTTATTGTCATGGGATATGAATTCCATCCAAGGATCCTAGCTTAGGTGTTGCCTGGTTCAATAGAATGTGGATCTTTCACATGGGAACTGAAACATGGATTGGGTGTGAGAGAATGGCATGGGAAAATAACTATATATTGAAAGATCAACAACTGATTGAGTTTTATGAAAAGGTAAATTTAAATCTTGAGACAAATTCATCCTCATTAAAGAAGGGTCAAACAGGTCAGTCGATCAAAGTGACCATCAGAATTTGAGCATTTCTAATGTGAACACAGGAATTCACCTATACAAATCTTGTCGCAAGCCCCTTCTGGGTGCGTCAACAAAAACCATATAAATCAGTCCAATAACATATCATCACGAATGAATACTAAATTGAGTTCAAATAGCATAGTCTAATCTCACATGTCATATAAACATTTAATAGGATCTTGTAACTAGAGAGAAATGAATGAATATCTAACCACAGCACACCAAAAAGTATATTCTAGCATTTCATAAAGATCTGAGCATCACAAAACATATTCAATACATACTTTCAGTGCCATCATATCTTATAAAAAGGTAGAAATTAGAAGCATTAGTGAATAATCAATGCAAAATCCAAACCTTTATATCTTCCAGGAGTACGGGGATATGAATCAGGACGCTTGCTGCTGTGCATGAAAACATTACAGAAATGAATCCTCAAACACAGTTGACAGAAAGCCCCAACAGGTCAATTTATCAAAGGGACCATTGGGATTTGAGGATTACATCCAATCACTCACAGCAGATATGAATTCAACCAAACTGCAAGAAATTATTGTTTACTTTCCCCATGGAGATACAAATCCACCCCAAAAGGTTTATAAATGCATTGCTAATTATTGTTTACAGTCCCAAATGGTAGGTAACGACACACAGTCCCCCATTCTGTCGGTGTAAAAAAAAAAGTAAAAAACTTGATGATTGGATCCTTGTCTATTAGATTCATGTCAAGCGATGGCATCCCTCTCCATTAGAATCATGTTTCCGCGATGCACGTTAAATTTGTTATGGATTTCATATTTCTGGTGCACATTAAATCTGTTGTGGATTCATGCTTCCCAAATCTGGTATAACATACAGGTATAATCATTTCCTGAAAGCCACTCTGGTGCCATCTATAAAAGAAGCAACTGGGATTAGAAATCCCTGTTTTATTTATCCTGTCAGCATTTCTCCCAAACAATGAAAAGGTGTCATTTAAAAGCTTGAAAACACAATCCAAATAGGGGTTGATGCTCACTTTGTAGAAATCTTGTAACTTGCTGTAAGCTGTATGGGGATTTTAAACCTAATTGGCATATTTTTGCCTTCAGAAGAGAATACATGTTAAAATTTGTAGGATTTCATTTTCCGGTGCAGGATACAATTTCCTGGATATGGATAGCCCAATGAACATGTATTGTATAAGATGTAGATATTATGTGTGGCAAGAAAATGATTGTTTCCCAAACCTATTCTCATGTGGTTTTCAATTTGGGATACAATTCACTGGATAAAATCCCCATGACGTGTGGCATAAAAATGATTTCAGTATATATACTTACAATGCCTTGGCAGAATTCACTGAAACAAGGAATTGAACAATTAAAAAAAAATATATATAAATATATGAATATTTCCCATGGTATGAATAATTCAATAGCAGCTTGCAAAAAATTCGGACTACTCGTGTCTAAATACCATTACTTCAAGTGTGACCAAGAAACAAACACTTTCTAATCTTATAGCAGAATTCTCGCTGATATGGGAACTGAAACACAATGGATGATGTCAGGTCATCCTGAAAGCACACTCGTACAGAGGGGCCTCAAACAGGTCGCAGTCTATCCGAGTGACCATCAGGATTTGAGAAGATTAAAAAATATCAGAGTATATGCTGAAAGACGTTCAATCTCCATCCAGTTTCCAAAGGACGATAGCATACATTAAAATGTTTTTGGCTTAATATAATTTATGATCTATTCTCACAAACAGCTGTTATGTTTCTCTCCTGCTTGAAAACACAATCTAAATACTTAACTCTACTTAATGAATAACCTATTGATTGTGAAAACAAATAATGGAACAGCCTAGCAAAACATTACACTGAATAATATTAAATACTTGTTGTTACATTTCTAGCATTGAACAAGTCTCACTCAATAAACATTCCTCGAAATGGGTCAATGTTTTCAAAGGCTCCAGATGAAAGAATCTCACCGTTATATTGTATACTCTAACAGGAGTATGGGGATATGAATCAGGATGCTTGCTGATGTGTATATTTCCCCCGTGGCATTAGAGAAATGAATCTTAGAAACGCAGTCTTTCACACAAACTTGACAAAAAAAACCTAACAAGTCAATCGAGATTTGAGCATTTGTAAATTGACATGAATCACTCACAGCAGATATAAATTCAACCAGACACACCGCTGCAGAATAGTTGCTAATTATTGTTTACTTTGAGTCAGTCCCATGGAGAGAGTAAATACAGATGCCTCAAAAAGTTTTTATAAATGCGTTGCTAATTATTGTTTACAGTCCCCATGGTAGGAAACAACACACATTTGAACTCACACCAATGCGGATCATTTCTTCACAGACAGCTGTGTATACATGAAGTGACATAAATAGTTTAAAAGATTCCCATGGAGATACAAATCCTATGTAAACAACACACCAGTTGTTTAAATGGTGCTAATTACTGTAGTGACATGGCATTTAAAATTACATTTTATAGTTTTGTACTGCAAATGTAGCTTTCAATTAACAAGTAATACTTTTCATAAAACTTAATTTAATTAGTTTTAATGTCCTTCAACTATATATAACCAGCAAGTATAGGTCATATTACTCTACAAAATTCTTGTTACTTAAGAATTTTGTACAGTAGTATGCCCTATACCTGCTGATCATATATATATATTTGATACAGTATTTGTAAATGTGAATGCAGCACCATCTCATAGCAAGCCCCATGAATGACTTGTATGTGTGTGAACAGTTACAAATACATAATCTTTTGTAGGTGCAGTCTATCCCATCAGGATTTGAGAAGTTAATCGAAACAGGGTTTGTGCATGGTAGGAATTTACAACACAGACATGCACGTTCAATCTGGGACAGTGTTTGTAAATGTGAATGCAGCTCACTTGTGAACAGTTACAATCGGTATGTAAATCTGCCATGACATTGAATTTAAAAAAAAGTATTTTCTTCCTATTGCCACATGTGTCGAGATCAATCCAGCCAAAAATAACAACCAGTGTCAAATAAATTACCAGCAACCTAAAATGTTTTTTTTACTTGAAATGAAATATCAACCAGTTTTAGTTTCCAATCCAAAAAAAGTAAATTAGCAAGCCAGAATTCACAACAGTTGCGTTTATCAACAAAAAAGCACCGTTTTGCTTCAAATGTAAACAATACTTGGGAAATTGAAACCCTGATCCAATACAGATTTAACATGCACATGAATTTAGAAAAATGAAACAATGACTACAGATTTAACGTGCACCAGATTTAAACAATGAAACCATGACAGTTGTAAAGGCACAACCGATTGATTTGTACACTAGATTTGGGAAAATGAAACCCTGATCCTTTTCAAGAATCTAAACACAGTAACACCAAAAATGTTTGTCTGAAACCTATTCCTAAAAAAAACTTTTCTGAAACCTTTTACTAAAAATACAGGAGACAGGTGCATGTTAAATCTGTTGTCTTGGATCAGGATTTCATTTTCCTAAAATTAAGGAGAAAGCTGCATGTTAAATCTGTTGTCTTGAGGTTATTCAATGGGATGTGGATAGTTCTCATGGGAACTGAAACCTGGTTGGGTGTATGTTACACGAGTTTTATACATGGCATGGAAAAGGGTTCTAGCAAGATATTCTATAGCAACCACAACTCATTAAAAAAGGTAACTAAAAATACATACCAACTTAGTGCAATGAATCACAAAGCATGCTCAAAGAACAGGTGCACATTCAATTTATTGTCATGGGATATGAATTCCATCCAAGGATCCTAGCTCAGGTGTTGTATGGATCTTTCATATGAGAACTGAAACATGGATTGGGTTTGAGAGAATAGCATGGGAAAATAAGTTGATACTGAAAAAAACAACCACTGATTGAGAACCAGATAAATCAGTCCAATAACACATCACAACGAATGAATACTAAATTGAGTTCAATGAGCATAATCAAATCTCACATGTCAAATAAACATTTAATCGGATCTTGTAACTAGAGAGAAATGAATGAATATCTCACCACTGCACACCAAAAAGTATATTCTAGCATGTCATAAAGATCGGAGCATCACAAAACAAATTCAAAAGATACTTTCAGGGCCATCAAATCTTATAAATAGGTATAAATGAGAAGCATTAGTGAATAATCTTTTCAAAATCCATACCTTTATATCTTCCAGGAGTACGGGGATATGAATCAGGATGCTTGCTGCTGTGCATGAAAACATTACAAAAATGAATCACTCAAACACAGACTACACACAGTTGACAGAAAGCCCCAACAGGTCAATTTATCAATGGGACCATTGGGATTTGAGCATTTCATCCAATCACTCACAGCACATATGAATTCAACCAAACTGCAGGAAATTATTGTTTACTTTCCCCATGGAGATACAAATCCATCCCAAAAGTTTTATAAATGTGTTGCTAATTATTGTTCACAGTCCAAAATGGTAGGTAACAACCGGACACATACGACTTCCATCAACAATAGATGGGAGATCATATTGTTCCAAATGCATTTCCATTTGCCCCTTCCACTTACTCCAATTTCCAGCTCCTTCCACTTTGTCTATCTGTACCTTTAAATCAGCTATACTAGCGACTCGCTCTGCTAGGCCTAACTTAATAAAGTTCGTTTTCCTTTTCAAAAACTGCAGATTTACTTCACTTAGTTTTAAAACGTGATAAGCCCATAACCTGATACGATTATCAACAAATCAGGGTCATCAAACAAAACAGGAACACTCAAGGGCTAAGAGAATAAGAATTTAATATGTAAACAAAATACATATTACACAAAAGAGAATAGAATGCATTAGTGAGAAGTTGTAGTTGTAGTTAATACAACAGGTATATAAGTTGAGTTGTAGCTCGTCTCTTTTCCAACAACATTGCCAAGTTCATTTCTCATTACAAGTCACCATAATATTTATAGGTTTCAAGTTGTATTTCAAAAACATATCAGCATGCAGAAACGAAGGTTTTCCTGGATTTTAAAATCATCCATGTGTTCCCCAGGTCTTTAATAATAATGTCTAAATTACCATAGTGAAATTTAATCTGAATCTAATGGCATTTCATATTTAAAGAAATCTAAAAAAAAACCCAGATTGCAGTTATATGAGCTTCTTTCTTCCACGCTATGCTTTCGCTATAAAACGGCCTGATCCATTGCAGTTGTAATTTAAATGACGTGTTTTTTTCCTTGATCAGTTTTTATTGTGTTTTCATTGCCTCTTGCCTAAATATTTATCAGGATGGAAATGTTTTGCTTTTTTCTCATGTTGCATTGCATTTCTGTGTCTATTTCTTCAATTTGTTGAGATGTATTTGGTATTCACTGATTTATATGAAGCACTGGATTCAATGTTGACTATTTTAGAAGCAAGCATTTATAAAGGATGGCTTAGATTCAAATTAGTTTTGTTGCAGTGTTTGCATCCACTTTTAACATACATATGTCTGGAATTTTGTTGCTTTATTTCTCCTATACATTGAGCAAATATATTGTTCATTTGTGCCAGTATGATGCTTTTGAAAACAACTTTAATATAACCTTTCAGATATCCATCTGAGAAAGAAAATTAATGCTGAGTTGCGTGCTATGATTACACAAAGTCTTCTATCTAATAAAGAAAATATTGACTTGTGTGTAATAAAAACTGGTTTAATAAAACTTATAAAATCTTCATTGTTGCAATTTTTAACTTGCATTTTTGAATTAATGTTGAAGTTTCTTTCCTAGTTTCTAAAAATATAAACATGGATGACCCTAAATATTTGTCTCGGAACAGTTCTGTTATCGGTTTTTATGGTCAATTGGTGTCATTCTGTAAGACAATCTAATGAGGTTTTATACATGGCATGGAAAAGGATTTTAGCATAATATTCTATACCAACAACAACTCATTTAAAAAGGTAATTTGAAAATACATACCAACATATGTGCAATGAATCACAAAGCATGCTGAAAGAACTGGTGCACATTAAGGTTATTGTCATGGGATATGAATTCCATCCAAGGATCCTAGCTTAGGTGTTGCCTGTTTCAATAGAATGTGGATCTTTCACATGGGAACTGAAACATGGATTGGGTGTGAGAGAATGGCATGGGAAAATAACTATATATTGAAAAAGCAACAACTGATTAAGTTTTATGAAAAGGTAAATTTAAATCTTGAGACAAATTCATCCTCATTAAAGAAGGGTCAAACAGGTCAGTCGATCAAAGTGACCATCAGAATTTGAGCATTTCTAATGTGAACACAGGAATTCACCTATACAAATCTTGCCGCAAGCCCCTTCTGGGTTCGTCAACAAAAACCATATAAATCAGTCCAATAACATATCATCACGAATGAATACTAAATTGAGTTCAAATAGCATAGTCTAATCTCACATGTCATATAAACATTTAATAGGATCTTGTAACTAGAGAGAAATGAATGAATATCTCACCACAGCACACCAAAAAGTATATTCTAGCATTTCATAAAGATCTGAGCATCACAAAACATATTCAATACATACTTTCAGTGCCATCATATCTTATAAAAAGGTAGAAATTAGAAGTATTAGTGAATAAGCAATGCAAAATCCATACCTTTATATCTTCCAGGAGTACGGGGATATGAATCAGGACGCTTGCTACTGTGCATGAAAACATTACAGAAATGAATCCTCAAACACAGTTGACAGAAAGCCCCAACAGGTCAATTTATCAAAGGGACCATTGGGATTTGAGGATTACATCCAATCACTCACAGCAGATATGAATTCAACCAAACTGCAAGAAATTATTGTTTACTTTCCCCATGGAGATACAAATCCTCCCCAAAAGGTTTATAAATGCATTGCTAATTATTGTTTACAGTCCCAAATGGTAGGTAACAACACACAGTCCCCCATTCTGTCGGTGTAAAAAAAAAAAAGTAAAAAACTTGATGATTGGATCCTTGTCTATTAGATTCATGTCAAGCGATGGCATCCCTCTCCATTAGAATCATGTTTCCGCGATGCACGTTAAATTTGTTATGGATTTCATATTTCTGGTGCACATTAAATCTGTTGTGGATTCATGCTTCCCAAATCTGGTATAACATACAGGTATAATCATTTCCTGAAAGCCACTCTGGTGCCATCTATAAAAGAAGCAACTGGGATTAGAAATCCCTGTTTTATTTATCCTGTCAGGATTTCTCCCAAACAATGAAAAGGTGTCATTTAAAAGCTTGAAAACACAATCCAAATAGGAGTTGATGCTCACTTTGTAGAAATCTTGTAACTTGCTGTAAGCTGTATGGGGATTTTAAACCTAATTGGCATATTTTTGCCTTCAGAAGAGAATACATGTTAAAATTTGTAGGATTTCATTTTCCGGTGCAGGATACAATTCCCTGGATATGGATAGCCCCATGAACATGTATTGTATAAGATGTAGATATTATGTGTGGCAAGAAAATGATTGTTTCCCAAACCTATTCTCATGTGGTTTTCAATTTGGGATACAATTCACTGGATAAAATCCCCATGACGTGTGGCATAAAAATGATTTCAGTATATATACTTACAATGCCTTGGCAGAATTCACTGAAACAAGGAATTGAACAATTAAAAAAATATATATATATAAATATATGAATATTTCCCATGGTATGAATAATTCAATAGCAGCTTGCAAAAAATTCGGACTACTCGTGTCTAAATACCATTACTTCAAGTGTGACCAAGAAACAAACACTTTCTAATCTTATAGCAGAATTCTCGCTGATATGGGAACTGAAACACAATGGATGATGTCAGGTCATCCTGAAAGCACACTCGTACAGAGGGGCCTCAAACAGGTCGCAGTCTATCCGAGTGACCATCAGGATTTGAGAAGATTAAAAAATATCAGAGTATATGCTGAAAGACGTTCAATCTCCATCCAGTTTCCAAAGGACGATAGCATACATTAAAATGTTTTTGCCTTAATATATTTTATGATCTATTCTCACAAACAGCTGTTATGTTTCTCTCCTGCTTGAAAACACAATCTAAATACTTAACTCTACTTAATGAATAACCTATTGATTGTGAAAACAAATAATGGAACAGCCTAGCAAAACATTACACTGAATAATATTAAATACTTGTTGTTACATTTCTAGCATTGAACAAGTCTCACTCAATAAACATTCCTCGAAATGGGTCAATGTTTTCAAAGGCTCCAGATGAAAGAATCTCACCGTTATATTGTATACTCTAACAGGAGTATGGGGATATGAATCAGGATGCTTGCTGATGTGTATATTTCCCCCGTGGCATTAGAGAAATGAATCTTAGAAACGCAGTCTTTCACACAAACTTGACAAAAAAAACCTAACAGGTCAATCGAGATTTGAGCATTTGTAAATTGACATGAATCACTCACAGCAGATATGAATTCAACCAGACACACCGCTGCAGAATAGTTGCTAATTATTGTTTACTTTGAGTCAGTCCCATGGAGAGAGTAAATACAGATGCCTCAAAAAGTTTTTATAAATGCGTTGCTAATTATTGTTTACAGTCCCCATGGTAGGAAACAACACACATTTGAACTCACACCAATGCGGATCATTTCTTCACAGACAGCTGTGTATACATGAAGTGACATAAATAGTTTAAAAGATTCCCATGGAGATATAGATCCAATGAAAGAGTCCCATGGAGATACAAATCCTATGTAAACAACACACCAGTTGTTTAAATGGTGCTAATTACTGTAGTGACATGGCATTTAAAATTACATTTCATAGTTTTGTACTGCAAATGTAGCTTTCAATTAACAAGTAATACTTTTCATAAAACTTAATTTAATTACTTTTAATGTCCTTCAACTATATATAACCAGCAAGTATAGGTCATATTACTCTACAAAATTCTTCTTACTTAAGAATTTTGTACAGTAGTATGCCCTATACCTGCTGATCATATATATATATATATATATATTTGATACAGTATTTGTAAATTTGAATGCAGCACCATCTCATAGCAAGCCCCATGAATGACTTGTATGTGTGTGAACAGTTACAAATACATAATCTTTTGTAGGTGCAGTCTATCCCATCAGGATTTGAGAAGTTAATCGAAACAGGGTTTGTGCATGGTAGGAATTTACAACACAGACATGCACGTTCAATCTGGGACAGTATTTGTAAACGTGAATGCAGCTCACTTGTGAACAATTACAATCGGTATGTAAATCTGCCATGACATTGAATTAAAAAAAAAGTATTTTCTTCCTATTGCCACATGTGTCGAGATCAATCCAGCCAAAAATAACAACCAGTGTCAAATAAATTACCAGCAACCTAAAATGTTTTTTTTTACTTGAAATGAAATATCAACCGATTTTAGTTTCCAATCCAAAAAAAGTAAATTAGCAAACCAGAATTCACAACAGTTGCGTTTATCAACAAAAAAGCACCGTTTTGCTTCAAATGTAAACAATACTTGGGAAAAGGAAACCCTGATCCAATACAGATTTAACATGCACATGAATTTAGAAAAATGAAACAATGACTACAGATTTAACGTGCACCAGATTTAAACAATGAAACCATGACAGTTGTACAGGCACAACCGATTGATTTGTACACTAGATTTGGGAAAATGAAACCCTGATCCTTTTCAAGAATCTAAACACAGTAACACCAAAAATGTTTGTCTGAAACCTTTTCCTAAAAAAAACTTTTCTGAAACCTTTTCCTAAAAAAAACTTTTCTGAAACCTTTTACTAAAAATACAGGAGACAGGTGCATGTTAAATCTGTTGTCTTGGATCAGGATTTCATTTTCCTAAAATTAAGGAGAAAGCTGCATGTTAAATCTGTTGTCTTGAGGTTATTCAATGGGATGTGGATAGTTCTCATGGGAACTGAAACCTGGTTGGGTGTATGTTAAACGAGTTTTATACATGGCATGGAAAAGGGTTCTAGCAAGATATTCTATAGCAACCACAACTCATTTAAAAAGGTAACTAAAAATACATACCAACTTAGTGCAATGAATCACAAAGCATGCTCAAAGAACAGGTGCACATTCAATTTATTGTCATGGGATATGAATTCCATCCAAGGATCCTAGCTCAGGTGTTGTATGGATCTTTCATATGAGAACTGAAACATGGATTGGGTTTGAGAGAATAGCATGGGAAAATAAGTTGATACTGAAAAAAACAACCACTGATTGAGTTATGTGAAAAGGTAAATTCAAATCTCGGGAGAAATACATCCTCCTGAAAAAAGGCCAACCAGTCAGTGGCCATCAGAATTTGAGCATTTGTAAATGTGAACACAGTAATTCACCCATACAAATCTTGCCGCAAGCCACTTCTGGGTTCGTCAACAAAAACCATATAAATCAGTCCAATAACATATCATCACGAATGAATACTAAATTGAGTTCAAATAGCATAGTCTAATCTCACATGTCATATAAACATTTAATAGGATCTTGTAACTAGAGAGAAATGAATAAATATCTCACCACAGCACACCAAAAAGTATATTCTAGCATTTCATAAAGATCTGAGCATCACAAAACATATTCAATACATACTTTCAGTGCCATCATATCTTATAAAAAGGTAGAAATTAGAAGCATTAGTGAATAATCAATGCAAAATCCATACCTTTATATCTTCCAGGAGTACGGGGATATGAATCAGGACGCTTGCTGCTGTGCATGAAAACATTACAGAAATGAATCCCTCAAACACAGTTGACAGAAAGCCCCAACAGGTCAATTTATCAAAGGGACCATTGGGATTTGAGGATTACATCCAATCACTCACAGCAGATATGAATTCAACCAAACTGCAAGAAATTATTGTTTACTTTCCCCATGGAGATACAAATCCACCCCAAAAGTTTTATAAATGCATTGCTAATTATTGTTTACAGTCCCAAATGGTAGGTAACAACACACAGTCCCCCATTCTGTCGGTGTAAAAAAAAAAGCAAAAAACTTGATGATTGGATCCCTGTCTATTAGATTCATGTCAAGCGATGGCATCCCTCTCCATTAGAATCATGTTTCCGCGATGCACGTTAAATTTGTTATGGATTTCATATTTCTGGTGCACATTAAATCTGTTGTGGATTCATGCTTCCCAAATCTGGTATAACATACAGGTATAACCATTTCCTGAAAGCCACTCTGGTGCCATCTATAAAAGAAGCAACTGGGATTAGAAATCCCTGTTTTATTTATCCTGTCAGGATTTCTCCCAAACAATGAAAAGGTGTCATTTGAAAGCTTGAAAACACAATCCAAATAGGAGTTGATGCTCACTTTGTAGAAATCTTGTAACTTGCTGTAAGATGTATGGGGATTTTAAACCTAATTGGTATATTTTTGCCTTCAGAAGAGAATACATGTTAACATTTGTAGGATTTCATTTTCCGGTGCAGGATACAATTCCCTGGATATGGATAGCCCCATGAACATGTATTGTATAAGATGTAGATATTATGTGTGGCAAGAAAATGATTGTTTCCCAAACCTATTTTCATGTGTGAACACGTGTGGCACTAAAATGATTGTTTCCCAAACCTATTTTCATGTGTGAATACGTGTGGCACGAAAATGATTGTTTCCCAAACCTATTTTCATGTGTGAACACGTGTGGAACGAAAATGATTGTTTCCCAAACCTATTCTCATGTGGTTTTCAATTTGGGATACAATTCACTGGATAAAATCCCCATGACGTGTGGCATAAAAATGATTTCAGTATATATACTTACAATGCCTTGGCAGAATTCACTGAAACAAGGAATTGAACAATTAAAAAAAAAACAATATATATATATATATATAAATATATGAATATTTCCCATGGTTATTCAATAGCAGCTTGCAAAAAATTTGGACTACTCGTGTGCCAAATACCATTACTTCAAGTGTGGCCAAGAAACAAACACTTTCTAATCTTATAGCAGAATTCTCGCTGATATGGGAACTGAAACACAATGGATGATGTCAGGTCATCCTGAAAGCACACTCGTACAGAGGGGCCTCAAACAGGTCGCAGTCTATCCGAGTGACCATCAGGATTTGAGAAGATTAAAAAATATCAGAGTATATGCTGAAAGACGTTCAATCTCCATCCAGTTTCCAAAGGACGATAGCATACATTAAAATGTTTTTGGCTTAATATATTTTATGATCTATTCTCACAAACAGCTGTTATGTTTCTCTCCTGTTTGAAAACACAATCTAAATACTTAACTCTACTTAATGAATAACCTATTGATTGTGAAAACAAATAATGGAACAGCCTAGCAAAACATTACACTGAATAATATTAAATACTTGTTGTTACATTTCTAGCATTGAACAAGTCTCACTCAATAAACATTCCTCGAAATGGGTCAATGTTTTCAAAGGCTCCAGATGAAAGAATCTCACCGTTATATTGTATACTCTAACAGGAGTATGGGGATACGAATCAGGATGCTTGCTGATGTGTATATTTCCCCCGTGGCATTAGAGAAATGAATCTTAGAAACGCAGTCTTTCACACAAACTTGACAAAAAAAACCTAACAGGTCAATCGAGATTTGAGCATTTGTAAATTGACATGAATCACTCACAGCAGATATGAATTCAACCAGACACACCGCTGCAGAATAGTTGCTAATTATTGTTTACTTTGAGTCAGTCCCATGGAGAGAGTAAATACAGATGCCTCAAAAAGTTTTTATAAATGCGTGGCTAATTATTATTTAGTCCCCATGGTAGGAAACAACACACATTTGAACTCACACCAATGCGGATCATTTCTTCACAGACAGCTGTGTATACATGAAGTGACATAAATAGTTTAAAAGATTCCAATGGAGATACAGATCCAATGAAAGAGTCCCATGGAGATACAAATCCTATGTAAACAACACACCAGTTGTTTAAATGGTGCTAATTACTGTAGTGACATGGCATTTAAAATTACATTTTATAGTTTTGTACTGCAAATGTAGCTTTCAATTAACAAGTAATACTTTTCATAAAACTTAATTTAATTAGTTTTAATGTCCTTCAACTATATATAACCAGCAAGTATAGGTCATATTACTCTACAAAATTCTTGTTACTTAAGAATTTTGTACAGTAGTATGCCCTATACCTGCTGATCATATATATATATATATATATATTTGATACAGTATTTGTAAATTTGAATGCAGCACCATCTCATAGCAAGCCCCATGAATGACTTGTATGTGTGTGAACAGTTACAAATACATAATCTTTTGTAGGTGCAGTCTATCCCATCAGGATTTGAGAAGTTAATCGAAACAGGGTTTGTGCATGGTAGGAATTTACAACACAGACATGCACGTTCAATCTGGGACAGTATTTGTAAACGTGAATGCAGCTCACTTGTGAACAATTACAATCGGTATGTAAATCTGCCATGACATTGAATTAAAAAAAAAGTATTTTCTTCCTATTGCCACATGTGTCGAGATCAATCCAGCCAAAAATAACAACCAGTGTCAAATAAATTACCAGCAACCTAAAATGTTTTTTTTTACTTGAAATGAAATATCAACCAATTTTAGTTTCCAATCCAAAAAAAGTAAATTAGCAAACCAGAATTCACAACAGTTGCGTTTATCAACAAAAAAGCACCGTTTTGCTTCAAATGTAAACAATACTTGGGAAAATGAAACCCTGATCCAATACAGATTTAACATGCACATGAATTTAGAAAAATGAAACAATGACTACAGATTTAACGTGCACCAGATTTAAACAATGAAACCATGACAGTTGTAGAGGCACAACCGATTGATTTGTACACTAGATTTGGGAAAATGAAACCCTGATCCTTTTCAAGAATCTAAACACAGTAACACCAAAAATGTTTGTCTGAAACCTTTTCCTAAAAAATTTTTCTGAAACCTTTTCCTAAAAAAAACTTTTCTGAAACCTTATACTAAAAATACAGGAGACAGGTGCATGTTAAATCTGTTGTCTTGGATCAGGATTTCATTTTTCTAAAATTAAGGAGAAAGCTGCATGTTAAATCTGTTGTCTTGAGGTTATTCAATGGGATGTGGATAGTTCTCATGGGAACTGAAACCTGGTTGGGTGTATGTTATACGAGTTTTATACATGGCATGGAAAAGGGTTCTAGCAAGATATTCTATAGCAACCACAACTCATTTAAAAAGGTAACTAAAAATACATACCAACTTAGTGCAATGAATCACAAAGCATGCTCAAAGAACAGGTGCACATTCAATTTATTGTCATGGGATATGAATTCCATCCAAGGATCCTAGCTCAGGTGTTGTATGGATCTTTCATATGAGAACTGAAACATGGATTGGGTTTGAGAGAATAGCATGGGAAAATAAGTTGATACTGAAAAAAACAACCACTGATTGAGTTATGTGAAAAGGTAAATTCAAATCTCGGGAGAAATACATCCTCCTGAAAGAAGGGCAACCAGTCAGTGGCCATCAGAATTTGAGCATTTGTAAATGTGAACACAGTAATTCACCCATACAAATCTTGCTGCAAGCCATTACTGGGTTTGTCAACAAAAACCAGATAAATCAGTCCAATAACACATCACAACGAATGAATACTAAATTGAGTTCAATGAGCATAATCAAATCTCACATGTCAAATAAATATTTAATCGGATCTTGTAACTAGAGAGAAATGAATGAATATCTCACCACTGCACACCAAAAAGTATATTCTAGCATGTCATAAAGATCGGAGCATCACAAAACAAATTCAATAGATACTTTCAGGGCCATCAAATCTTATAAATAGGTATAAATGAGAAGCATTAGTGAATAATCAATGCAAAATCCATACCTTTATATCTTCCAGGAGTACGGGGATATGAATCAGGATGCTTGCTGCTGTGCATGAAAACATTACAAAAATGAATCACTCAAACATAGACTACACACAGTTGACAGAAAGCCCCAACAGGTCAATTTATCAATGGGAATATTGGGATTTGAGCATTTCATCCAATCACTCACAGCACATATGAATTCAACCAAACTGCAGGAAATTATTGTTTACTTTCCCCATGGAGATAAAATTCCATCCCAAAAGTTTTATAAATGTGTTGCTAATTATTGTTCCCAGTCCTAAATGGTAGTTAACAACATGACACATACGACTTCCATCAACAATAGATGGGAGATCATATTGTTCCAAATGCATTTCCATTTGCCCCTTCCACTTACTCCAATTTCCAGCTCCTTCCACTTTGTCTATCTGTACCTTTAGATCAGCTATACTAGCGACTCGCTCTGCTAGGCCTAACTTAATAAAGTTCCGTTTTCCTTTTCAAAAACTGCAGATTTACTTCACTTAGTTTTAAAACGTGATAAGCCCATAACCTGATACGATTATCAACAAAAATCAGGGTCATCAAACAAAACAGGAAAACTCAAGGGCTAAGAGAATAAGAATTTAATATGTAAACAAAATACATATTACACAAAAGAGAATAGAATACATTAGTGAGAAGTTGTAGTTGTAGTTAATACAACAGGTATATAAGTTGAGTTGTAGCTCGTCTCTTTTCCAACAACATTGCCAAGTTCATTTCTCATTACAAGTCACCATAATATTTATAGGTTTCAAGTTGTATTTCAAAAACATATCAACATGCAGAAACGAAGGTTTTCCTGGATTTTAAAATCATCCATGTGTTCCCCAGGTCTTTAATAATAATGTCTAAATTACCATAGTGAAATTTAATCTGAATCTAATGGCATTTCATATTTAAAGAAATCTAAAAAAAACCCAGATTGCAGGTTTATGAGCTTGTTCCTTCCACGCTATGCTTTCGCTATAAATCGGCCTGATCCATTGCAGTTGTAATTTAAATGACGTGTTTTTTTTTCCTTGATCAGTTTTTATTGTGTTTTCATTGCCTCTTGCCTAAATATTTATCAGGATGGAAATGTTTTGCTTTTTTCTCACGTTGCATTGCATTTCTGTGTCTATTTCTTCAATTTGTTGAGATGTATTTGGTATTCACTGATTTATATGAAGCATTGGATTCAATGTTGACTATTTTAGAAGCAAGCATTTATAAAGGATGGCTTAGATTCAAATTAGTTTTGTTGCAGTGTTTGCATCCACTTTTAACATATATATGTCTGGAATTTTGTTGCTTTATTTCTCCTATACATTGAGCAAATATATTGTTCATTTGTGCCAGTATGATGCTTTTGAAAACAACTTTAATATAACCTTTCAGATATCCATCTGAGAAAGAAAATTAATGCTGAGTTGCGTGCTATGATTACACAAAGTCTTCTATCTAATAAAGAAAATATTGACTTGTGTGTAATAAAAACTGGTTTAATAAAACTTATAAAATCTTCATTGTTGCAATTTTTAACTTGCATTTTTGAATTAATGTTGAAGTTTCTTTCCTAGTTTCTAAAAATATAAACATGGATGACCCTAAATATTTGTCTCGGAACAGTTCTGTTATCGGTTTTTATGGTCAATTGGTGTCATTCTGTAAGACAATCTAATGAGGTTTTATACATGGCATGGAAAAGGATTTTAGCATAATATTCTATACCAACAACGACTCATTTAAAAAGGTAATTTGAAAATACATACCAACATATGTGCAATGAATCACAAAGCATGCTGAAAGAACTGGTGCACATTAAGTTTATTGTCATGGGATATGAATTCCATCCAAGGATCCTAGCTTAGGTGTTGCCTGGTTCAATAGAATGTGGATCTTTCACATGGGAACTGAAACATGGATTGGGTGTGAGAGAATGGCATGGGAAAATAACTATATATTGAAAAAGCAACAACTGATTGAGTTTTATGAAAAGGTAAATTTAAATCTTGAAACAAATTCATCCTCATTAAAGAAGGGTCAAACAGGTCCGTCGATCAAAGTGACCATCAGAATTTGAGCATTTCTAATGTGAACACAGGAATTCACCTATACAAATCTTGCCGCAAGCCACTTCTGGGTTCGTCAACAAAAACCATATAAATCAGTCCAATAACATATCATAACGAATGAATACTAAATTGAGTTCAAATAGCATAGTCTAATCTCACATGTCATGTAAACATTTAATAGGATCTTGTAACTAGAGAGAAATGAATGAATATCTCACCACAGCACACCAAAAAGTATATTCTAGCATTTCATAAAGATCTGAGCATCACAAAATATATTCAATACATACTTTCAGTGCCATCATATCTTATAAAAAGGTAGAAATTAGAAGCATTAGTGAATAATCAATGCAAAATCCATACCTTTATATCTTCCAGGAGTACGGGGATATGAATCAGGACGCTTGCTGCTGTGCATTAAAACATTACAGAAATGAATCCCTCAAACACAGTTGACAGAAAGCCCCAACAGGTCAATTTATCAAAGGGACCATTGGGATTTGAGGATTACATCCAATCACTCACAGCAGATATGAATTCAACCAAACTGCAAGAAATTATTGTTTACTTTCCCCATGGAGATACAAATCCACCCCAAAAGTTTTATAAATGCATTGCTAATTATTGTTTACAGTCCCAAATGGTAGGTAACAACACACAGTCCCCCATTCTGTCGGTGTAAAAAAAAAAGCAAAAAACTTGATGATTGGATCCCTGTCTATTAGATTCATGTCAAGCGATGGCATCCCTCTCCATTAGAATCATGTTTCCGCGATGCACGTTAAATTTGTTATGGATTTCATATTTCTGGTGCACATTAAATCTGTTGTGGATTCATGCTTCCCAAATCTGGTATAACATACAGGTATAACCATTTCCTGAAAGCCACTCTGGTGCCATCTATAAAAGAAGCAACTGGGATTAGAAATCCCTGTTTTATTTATCCTGTCAGGATTTCTCCCAAACAATGAAAAGGTGTCATTTAAAAGCTTGAAAACACAATCCAAATAGGAGTTGATGCTCACTTTGTAGAAATCTTGTAACTTGCTGTAAGCTGTATGGGGATTTTAAACCTAATTGGCATATTTTTGCCTTCAGAAGAGAATACATGTTAAAATTTGTAGGATTTCATTTTCCGGTGCAGGATACAATTCCCTGGATATGGATAGCCCCATGAACATGTATTGTATAAGATGTAGATATTATGTGTGGCAAGAAAATGATTGTTTCCCAAACCTATTTTCATGTGTGAACACGTGTGGCACGAAAATGATTGTTTCCCAAACCTATTCTCATGTGGTTTTCAATTTGGGATACAATTCACTGGATAAAATCCCCATGACGTGTGGCATAAAAATGATTTCAGTATATATATTTACAATGCCTTGTCAGAATTCACTGAAACAAGGAATTGAACAGTTAAAAAAAAAACAATATATATATATATATAAATATATGAATATTTCCCATGGTTATTCAATAGCAGCTTGCAAAAAATTTGGACTACTCGTGTGCCAAATACCATTATACAAATAATACAAATACAAATATTGACGACCAGCTACAGGCTCAAGCCCAACAAGGCTGGTCCTTTGTTTATGAATTCTCCAATTCCCACTGACTTTCCAATTGTGTCTTAAATTCGTACACTCCCTTTGAATTAACTATATTTTCTGGCAACGCGTTCCAACTGTCTATTACCCTATTAAAGTAGTAGTTTTTCCTTAAATCCCGATTAAAATGTGTCTTATTCAATTTATACCCATGGCCCCTTGTTCTGTTATCCCTATTGAAATTTAAGCCCTCTGTGTCCCCTTGTTTTACAAACTTGAAAAGCTGAATCAAATCCCCCCTCCTTCTTCTTCTTTCCAGTGTATACATGTTTAGCTTACTTAAACGTTCATTATAGTCGAAATTTGCTAGCCCCTTTATTATTTTTGTAGCTCTGTGCTGAACCCTTTCAATTGATTCTATGTCCTTTCTCATATATGGAGCCCAGAATTGTACAGCATATTCTAGATGTGGTCTTACTAAACCCTTATATAATGGCAAGATTATATTCTTATCCCTTGAAGTTAGTCTTTTTAATATACCCCAATAACCTATTAGCCTTTTTACCCGCAGCTGAACATTGGTGACCCATTTTAAAATCCCTGTGAATTATCACCCCAAGATCCTTGACTGTTTCTCCCTCCTTTACCTTTACTCCCTGCAGACAGTACTCGGCTCCACTATTCCTGTAACCCATATGCAGAACTTGACATTTCCCTACATTAAATGACATACCCCATTTTACAGCCCATTCGGATATCTTATCAAAATCCCCTTGTAAATTTTCTATCTGTAACTTGGTATCCACTGTCCCCCATATTTTTAAGTCATCTGCAAATATACTGATTCTATTCTTGATCCCCTGACCTATATCATCTATGAAAATTATAAATAAAATTGGTCCCAAAACTGATCCCTGAGGCACCCCACTTATAACTTCTGTCCACTGTGAATAATTTCCTTTTACCTGCACTCTCTGCTTTCTACCCAATAACCAATTCTTTATCCATATTAATGTTTTTCCCTGAATCCCCAGCCTTTCCAATTTAAACAGTAATGCCTCATGAGGTACTTTATCAAAAGCCTTTTGAAAATCTATGTACATGATATCCACACTGCTCTTATTATCCAGCTCCTCAGTAATTTTTTCGTAGAACTTCAAAAGGTTTGTAGAGCAGGATCTGCCCTTCCTAAACCCATACTGATTCTCTGATAACAGTCCCCCCTCCTCCAAGTATAACATTATATGCTTTTTTAACAGAGATTCAAATATTTTGCAAATTACTGATGTTAGACTTACTGGTCTATAGTTGCCCGGATCACTTTGTATTCCCTTTTTGAAAATTGGAGTTATGTTGGCCAACTTCCAATCCATTGGCACCCAACCTGTGCTATATGTTGAATTAAATATCGTGTGAATTACTTCCCCCAGTTCTTCCGCGCATTCCACTAGTACTCTCGGATAAATATCGTCTGGCCCTGGTGCTTTAGATGGCTTAATTCTTTTCAACTGATGTACTATTTCTTCCCTGTTGAATTTGCATTCTTTAATTATACCCCCTGCAAAGGCTCCATCCTTGGGGTCCTTTTTTAAACTATAGTTACCATTGAAAACCCCCAGAAAAAAGTCATTTAACACGTTTGCCATTCCCTCCTCGTCTTGAATTAATTCACCTCCCTTCCCCTCTAACGGTCCCAGTGTAGGGCTAAATTTATTTTTACCACTTGCATATGCAAAAAATTCTTTTGGTTTTATATTTATTTCACTTGCTAATTTTTCCTCCAAGGACACCTTTTGCTTCCGACTAATAGTTTTAAACTCCTTTCTGGCTTTCTGATATGCCTCCATGTCCCTGTCGTTACCAGTGCTTTTATATACCCTGTATGTTCTTTGTTTTAATTTTAAAGCTTTGTGTGTTTCCCCTGAAAACCACATAGGGAGCAATTTTCTAGATTTTCCTTTTTTCCTGAACGTTACATGTTTTTTTAACACCATGTCTAACTTATTCTTGAATTCCTCCCATTGTTCAGAATGATGCAGTGCTAATAATCCCCCTTTGAATGTTTCCTTTAACTCTTCCCTTATCTTATGAAAATTTACCTTTCTGAAATTTGGAATTATTCTACTATTGATTGTGTATGCTGACTGAAAATTTATACTTAATCTGATACTTCTATGATCACTTTCTCCCAGTGGCTCACCTATAACCAAATCCTGCACCCTATCCTCATCATTGCTTAAAATCAAATCCAATATTGCATTGTCCCTGGTATCCTCATACACCATCTGGTACAAAAAACAATCCTGTATCACTTCCAAAAATTCTGCCCCTTTCCCATTTGTAGCTAGATTGTTTGTCCAGTCAATATTTGGATAGTTATA
Source organism: Metellina segmentata (assembly GCA_947359465.1). Taxonomy (NCBI): domain Eukaryota; kingdom Metazoa; phylum Arthropoda; class Arachnida; order Araneae; family Tetragnathidae; genus Metellina; species Metellina segmentata. The sequence continues at coordinate 63,586,533 of OX375875.1, forward strand.
GTCCCCCATTAAAATTAATTCTCCTTTTTGACATGCTTCGTTTATCAGATTGCACATGCCCTTTTCCTGCTCTTCACTACAAACAGGAGGTCTATATATATTACCCAGAATTAGTCCTTTGCCTTTGTCTGTATTCAGTTTCACCCAGACTGATTCTATACCCTCAGTTTTACTATTTAACTTTATTTCTGTACAGTTTAAGAATTCTCTCACATAAATCAAAACCCCACCCCCTTTCCAATTCTCTCTGTCCTCCCTAAACATTGTGAATCCACTTAATTCTAAAATTTGTGCATCTTCCCTGCTTGCCCAACTTTCAGTAATCCCAATGATATCTATATCCTCTGCTTGTGCAATTCCCTTGAGCTCATCCATTTTATTTCTCACACTGCGAGCATTACAATAAAATACTTTTAGCTTATTTTTCACCCTTAGATTGCACTTTCCCCATTACATTACTTCAAGTGTGGCCAAGAAACAAACACTTTCTAATCTTATAGCAGAATTCTCGCTGATATGGGAACTGAAACACAATGGATGATGTCAGGTCATCCTGAAAGCACACTCGTACAGAGGGGCCTCAAACAGGTCGCAGTCTATCCGAGTGACCATCAGGATTTGAGAAGATTAAAAAATATCAAAGTATATGATGAAAGACGTTCAATCTCCATCCAGTTTCCAAAGGACGATAGCGTACATTAAAATGTTTTTGGCTTAATATATTTTATGATCTATTCTCACAAACAGCTGTTATGTTTCTCTCCTGCTTGAAAACACAATCTAAATACTTAACTCTACTTAATGAATAACCTATTGATTGTGAAAACAAATAATGGAACAGCCTAGCAAAACATTACACTGAATAATATTAAATACTTGTTGATACATTTCTAGCATTGAACAAGTCTCACTCAATAAACATTCCTCGAAATGGGTCAATGTTTTCAAAGGCTCCAGATGAAAGAATCTCACCGTTATATTGTATACTCTAACAGGAGTATGGGGATATGAATCAGGATGCTTGCTGATGTGTATATTTCCCCCGTGGCATTAGAGAAATGAATCTTAGAAACGCAGTCTTTCACACAAACTTGACAAAAAAAACCTAACAGGTCAATCGAGATTTGAGCATTTGTAAATTGACATGAATCACACACAGCAGATATGAATTCAACCAGACACACCGCTGCAGAATAGTTGCTAATTATTGTTTACTTTGAGTCAGTCCCATGGAGAGAGTAAATACAGATGCCTCAAAAAGTTTTTATAAATGCGTTACTAATTATTATTTACAGTCCCCATGGTAGGAAACAACACACATTTGAACTCACACCAATGCGGATCATTTCTTCACAGACAGCTGTGTATACATGAAGTGACATAAATAGTTTAAAAGATTCCAATGGAGATACAGATCCAATGAAAGAGTCCCATGGAGATACAAATCCTATGTAAACAACACACCAGTTGTTTAAATGGTGCTAATTACTGTAGTGACATGGCATTTAAAATTACATTTTATAGTTTTGTACTGCAAATGTAGCTTTCAATTAACAAGTAATACTTTTCATAAAACTTAATTTAATTAGTTTTAATGTCCTTCAACTATATATAACCAGCAAGTATAGGTCATATTACTCTACAAAATTCTTGTTACTTAAGAATTTTGTACAGTAGTATGCCCTATACCTGCTGATCATATATATATATATATATATTTGATACAGTATTTGTAAATGTGAATGCAGCACCATCTCATAGCAAGCCCCATGAATGACTTGTATGTGTGTGAACAGTTACAAATACATAATCTTTTGTAGGTGCAGTCTATCCCATCAGGATTTGAGAAGTTAATCGAAACAGGGTTTGTGCATGGTAGGAATTTACAACACAGACATGCACGTTCAATCTGGGACAGTGTTTGTAAACGTGAATGCAGCTCACTTGTGAACAGTTACAATCGGTATGTAAATCTGCCATGACATTGAATTTAAAAAAAAGTATTTTCTTCCTATTGCCACATGTGTCGAGATCAATCCAGCCAAAAATAACAACCAGTGTCAAATAAATTACCAGCAACCTAAAATGTTTTTTTTTACTTGAAATGAAATATCAACCAATTTTAGTTTCCAATCCAAAAAAAGTAAATTAGCAAACCAGACTTCACAACAGTTGCGTTTATCAACAAAAAAGCACCGTTTTGCTTCAAATGTAAACAATACTTGGGAAAATGAAACCCTGATCCAATACAGATTTAACATGCACATGAATTTAGAAAAATGAAATAATGACTACAGATTTAACGTGCACCAGATTTAAACAATGAAACCATGACAGTTGTAGAGGCACAACCGATTGATTTGTACACTAGATTTGGGAAAATGAAACCCTGATCCATTTCAAGAATCTAAACACAGTAACACCAAAAATGTTTGTCTGAAACCTTTTCCTAAAAAAAACTTTTCTGAAACCTTTTACTAAAAATACAGGAGACAGGTGCATGTTAAATCTGTTGTCTTGGATCAGGATTTCATTTTCCTAAAATTAAGGAGAAAGCTGCATGTTAAATCTGTTGTCTTGAGGTTATTCAATGGGATGTGGATAGTTCTCATGGGAACTGAAACCTGGTTGGGTGTATGTTATACGAGTTTTATACATGGCATGGAAAAGGGTTCTATCAAGATATTCTATAGCAACCACAACTCATTTAAAAAGGTAACTAAAAATACATACCAACTTAGTGCAATGAATCACAAAGCATGCTCAAAGAACAGGTGCACATTCAATTTATTGTCATGGGATATGAATTCCATCCAAGGATCCTAGCTCAGGTGTTGTATGGATCTTTCATATGAGAACTGAAACATGGATTGGGTTTGAGAGAATAGCATGGGAAAATAAGTTTATACTGAAAAAAACAACCACTGATTGAGTTATGTGAAAAGGTAAATTCAAATCTCGGGAGAAATACATCCTCCTGAAAGAAGGGCAACCAGTCAGTGGCCATCAGAATTTGAGCATTTGTAAATGTGAACACAGTAATTCACCCATACAAATCTTGCAGCAAGCCATTACTGGGTTTGTCAACAAAAACCAGATAAATCAGTCCAATAACACATCACAACGAATGAATACTAAATTGAGTTCAATGAGCATAATCAAATCTCACATGTCAAATAAACATTTAATCGGATCTTGTAACTAGAGAGAAATGAATGAATATCTCACCACTGCACACCAAAAAGTATATTCTAGCATGTCATAAAGATCGGAGCATCACAAAACAAATTCAATAGATACTTTCAGGGCCATCAAATCTTATAAATAGGTATAAAATTAGAATTTGAGCATTTGTAAATGTGAACACAGTAATTCACCCATACAAATCTTGCAGCAAGCCATTACTGGGTTTGTCAACAAAAACCAGATAAATCAGTCCAATAACACATCACAACGAATGAATACTAAATTGAGTTCAATGAGCATAATCAAATCTCACATGTCAAATAAACATTTAATCGGATCTTGTAACTAGAGAGAAATGAATGAATATCTCACCACTGCACACCAAAAAGTATATTCTAGCATGTCATAAAGATCGGAGCATCACAAAACAAATTCAATAGATACTTTCAGGGCCATCAAATCTTATAAATAGGTATAAATGAGAAGCATTAGTGAATAATCAATGCAAAATCCATACCTTTATATCTTCCAGGAGTACGGGGATATGAATCAGGATGCTTGCTGCTGTGCATGAAAACATTACAAAAATGAATCACTCAAACATAGACTACACACAGTTGACAGAAAGCCCCAACAGGTCAATTTATCAATGGGACCATTGGGATTTGAGCATTTCATCCAATCACTCACAGCACATATGAATTCAACCAAACTGCAGGAAATTATTGTTTACTTTCCCCATGGAGATAAAATTCCATCCCAAAAGTTTTATAAATGTGTTGCTAATTATTGTACCCAGTCCTAAATGGTAGTTAACAACATGACACATACGACTTCCATCAACAATAGATGGGAGATCATATTGTTCCAAATGCATTTCCATTTGCCCCTTCCACTTACTCCAATTTCCAGCTCTTTCCACTTTGTCTATCTGTACCTTTAGATCAGCTATACTAGCGACTCGCTCTGCTAGGCCTAACTTAATAAAGTTCGTTTTCCTTTTCAAAAACTGCAGATTTACTTCACTTAGTTTTAAAACGTGATAAGCCCATAACCTGATACGATTATCAACAAATCAGGGTCATCAAACAAAACAGGAAAACTCAAGGGCTAAGAGAATAAGAATTTAATATGTAAACAAAATTCATATCACACAAAAGAGAACAGAATGCATTAGTGAGAAGTTGTAGTTGTAGTTAATACAACAGGTATATAAGTTGAGTTGTAGCTCGTCTCTTTTCCAACAACATTGCCAAGTTCATTTCTCATTACAAGTCACCATAATATTTATAGGTTTCAAGTTGTATTTCAAAAACATATCAACATGCAGAAACGAAGGTTTTCCTGGATTTTAAAATCATCCATGTGTTCCCCAGGTCTTTAATAATAATGTCTAAATTACCATAGTGAAATTTAATCTGAATCTAATAGCATTTCATATTTAAAGAAATCTAAAAAAAAAACCAGATTGCAGGTATATGAGCTTGTTCCTTCCACGCTATGCTTACGCTATAAATCGGCCTGATCCATTGCAGTTGTAATTTAAATGACGTGTTTTTTTTTCCTTGATCAGTTTTTATTGTGTTTTCATTGCCTCTTGCCTAAATATTTATCAGGATGGAAATGTTTTGCTTTTTTCTCATGTTGCATTGCATTTCTGTGTCTATTTCTTCAATTTGTTGAGATGTATTTGGTATTCACTGATTTATATGAAGCATTGGATTCAATGTTGACTATTTTAGAAGCAAGCATTTATAAAGGATGGCTTAGATTCAAATTAGTTTTGTTGCAGTGTTTGCATCCACTTTTAACATATATATGTCTGGAATTTTGTTGCTTTATTTCTCCTATACATTGAGCAAATATATTGTTCATTTGTGCCAGTATGATGCTTTTGAAAACAACTTTAATATAACCTTTCAGATATCCATCTGAGAAAGAAAATTAATGCTGAGTTGCGTGCTATGATTACACAAAGTCTTCTATCTAATAAAGAAAATATTGACTTGTGTGTAATAAAAACTGGTTTAATAAAACTTATAAAATCTTCATTGTTGCAATTTTTAACTTGCATTTTTGAATTAATGTTGAAGTTTCTTTCCTAGTTTCTACAAATATAAACATGGATGACCCTAAATATTTGTCTCGGAACAGTTCTGTTATCGGTTTTTATGGTCAATTGGTGTCATTCTGTAAGACAATCTAATGAGGTTTTATACATGGCATGGAAAAGGATTTTAGCATAATATTCTATACCAACAACTCATTTAAAAAGGTAATTTGAAAATACATACCAACATATGTGCAATGAATCACAAAGCATGCTGAAAGAACTGGTGCACATTAAGTTTATTGTCATGGGATATGAATTCCATCCAAGGATCCTAGCTTAGGTGTTGCCTGGTTCAATAGAATGTGGATCTTTCACATGGGAACTGAAACATGGATTGGGTGTGAGAGAATGGCATGGGAAAATAACTTTATATTGAAAAAGCAACAACTGATTGAGTTTTATGAAAAGGTAAAAATTTAAATCTTGAGACAAATTCATCCTCGTTAAAGAATGGTCAAACAGGTCAGTCGATCAAAGTGACCATCAGAATTTGAGCATTTCTAATGTGAACACAGGAATTCACCTATACAAATCTTGCCGCAAGCCACTTCTGGGTTCGTCAACAAAAACCATATAAATCAGTCCAATAACATATCATCACGAATGAATACTAAATTGAGTTCAAATAGCATAGTCTAATCTCACATGTCATATAAACATTTAATAGGATCTTGTAACTAGAGAGAAATGAATGAATATCTCACCACAGCACACCAAAAAGTATATTCTAGCATTTCATAAAGATCTGAGCATCACAAAACATATTCAATACATACTTTCAGTGCCATCATATCTTATAAAAAGGTAGAAATTAGAAGCATTAGTGAATAATCAATGCAAAATCCATACCTTTATATCTTCCAAGAGTACGGGGATATGAATCAGGACGCTTGCTGCTGTGCATGAAAACATTACAGAAATGAATCCCTCAAACACAGTTGACAGAAAGCCCCAACAGGTCAATTTATCAAAGGGACCATTGGGATTTGAGGATTACATCCAATCACTCACAGCAGATATGAATTCAACCAAACTGCAAGAAATTATTGTTTACTTTCCCCATGGAGATACAAATCCACCCCAAAAGTTTTATAAATGCATTGCTAATTATTGTTTACAGTCCCAAATGGTAGGTAACAACACACAGTCCCCCATTCTGTCGGTGTAAAAAAAAAGCAAAAAACTTGATGATTGGATCCCTGTCTATTAGATTCATGTCAAGCGATGGCATCCCTCTCCATTAGAATCATGTTTCCGCGATGCACGTTAAATTTGTTATGGATTTCATATTTCTGGTGCACATTAAATCTGTTGTGGATTCATGCTTCCCAAATCTGGTATAACATACAGGTATAACCATTTCCTGAAAGCCACTCTGGTGCCATCTGTAAAAGAAGCAACTGGGATTAGAAATCCCTGTTTTATTTATCCTGTCAGGATTTCTCCCAAACAATGAAAAGGTGTCATTTAAAAGCTTGAAAACACAATCCAAATAGGAGTTGATGCTCACTTTGTAGAAATCTTGTAACTTGCTGTAAGATGTATGGGGATTTTAAACCTAATTGGCATATTTTTGCCTTCAGAAGAGAATACATGTTAACATTTGTAGGATTTCATTTTCCGGTGCAGGATACAATTCCCTGGATATGGATAGCCCCATGAACATGTATTGTATAAGATGTAGATATTATGTGTGGCAAGAAAATGATTGTTTCCCAAACCTATTTTCATGTGTGAACACGTGTGGCACTAAAATGATTGTTTCCCAAACCTATTTTCATGTGTGAACACGTGTGGCACGAAAATGATTGTTTCCCAAACCTATTTTCATGTGTGAACACGTGTGGAACGAAAATGATTGTTTCCCAAACCTATTCTCATGTGGTTTTCAATTTGGGATACAATTCACTGGATAAAATCCCCATGACGTGTGGCATAAAAATGATTTCAGTATATATACTTACAATGCCTTGGCAGAATTCACTGAAACAAGGAATTGAACAATTAAAAAAAAAACAATATATATATATAAATATATGAATATTTCCCATGGTTATTCAATAGCAGCTTGCAAAAAATTTGGACTACTCGTGTGCCAAATACCATTACTTCAAGTGTGGCCAAGAAACAAACACTTTCTAATCTTATAGCAGAATTCTCGCTGATATGGGAACTGAAACACAATGGATGATGTCAGGTCATCCTGAAAGCACACTCGTACAGAGGGGCCTCAAACAGGTCGCAGTCTATCCGAGTGACCATCAGGATTTGAGAAGATTAAAAAATATCAGAGTATATGCTGAAAGACGTTCAATCTCCATCCAGTTTCCAAAGGACGATAGCATACATTAAAATGTTTTTGGCTTAATATATTTTATGATCTATTCTCACAAACAGCTGTTATGTTTCTCTCCTGCTTGAAAACACAATCTAAATACTTAACTCTACTTAATGAATAACCTATTGATTGTGAAAACAAATAATGGAACAGCCTAGCAAAACATTACACTGAATAATATTAAATACTTGTTGTTACATTTCTAGCATTGAACAAGTCTCACTCAATAAACATTCCCCGAAATGGGTCAATGTTTTCAAAGGCTCCAGATGAAAGAATCTCACCGTTATATTGTATACTCTAACAGGAGTATGGGGATACGAATCAGGATGCTTGCTGATGTGTATATTTCCCCCGTGGCATTAGAGAAATGAATCTTAGAAACGCAGTCTTTCTCACAAACTTGACAAAAAAAACCTAACAGGTCAATCGAGATTTGAGCATTTGTAAATTGACATGAATCACTCACAGCAGATATGAATTCAACCAGACACACCGCTGCAGAATAGTTGCTAATTATTGTTTACTTTGAGTCAGTCCCATGGAGAGAGTAAATACAGATGCCTCAAAAAGTTTTTATAAATGCGTTGCTAATTATTATTTACAGTCCCCATGGTAGGAAACAACACACATTTGAACTCACACCAATGCGGATCATTTCTTCACAGACAGCTGTGTATACATGAAGTGACATAAATAGTTTAAAAGATTCCAATGGAGATACAGATCCAATGAAAGAGTCCCATGGAGATACAAATCCTATGTAAACAACAAACCAGTTGTTTAAATGGTGCTAATTACTGTAGTGACATGGCATTTAAAATTACATTTTATAGTTTTGTACTGCAAATGTAGCTTTCAATTAACAAGTAATACTTTTCATAAAACTTAATTTAATTAGTTTTAATGTCCTTCAACTATATATAACCAGCAAGTATAGGTCATATTACTCTACAAAATTCTTGTTACTTAAGAATTTTGTACAGTAGTATGCCCTATACCTGCTGATCATATCTATATATATATATTTGATACAGTATTTGTAAATGTGAATGCAGCACCATCTCATAGCAAGCCCCATGAATGACTTGTATGTGTGTGAACAGTTACAAATACATAATCTTTTGTAGGTGCAGTCTATCCAATCAGGATTTGAGAAGTTAATCGAAACAGGGTTTGTGCATGGTAGGAATTTACAACACAGACATGCACGTTCAATCTGGGACAGTGTTTGTAAACGTGAATGCAGCTCACTTGTGAACAATTACAATCGGTATGTAAATCTGCCATGACATTGAATTTAAAAAAAAGTATTTTCTTCCTATTGCCACATGTGTCGAGATCAATCCAGCCAAAAATAACAACCAGTGTCAAATAAATTACCAGCAACCTAAAATGTTTTTTTTTACTTGAAATGAAATATCAACCAATTTTAGTTTCCAATCCAAAAAAAGTAAATTAGCAAACCAGAATTCACAACAGTTGCGTTTATCAACAAAAAAGCACCGTTTTGCTTCAAATGTAAACAATACTTGGGAAAAGGAAACCCTGATCCAATACAGATTTAACATGCACATGAATTTAGAAAAATGAAACAATGACTACAGATTTAACGTGCACCAGATTTAAACAATGAAACCATGACAGTTGTACAGGCACAACCGATTGATTTGTACACTAGATTTGGGAAAATGAAACCCTGATCCTTTTCAAGAATCTAAACACAGTAACACCAAAAATGTTTGTCTGAAACCTTTTCCTAAAAAAAACTTTTCTGAAACCTTTTCCTAAAAAAAACTTTTCTGAAACCTTTTACTAAAAATACAGGAGACAGGTGCATGTTAAATCTGTTGTCTTGGATCAGGATTTCATTTTCCTAAAATTGAGGAGAAAGCTGCATGTTAAATCTGTTGTCTTGAGGTTATTCAATGGGATGTGGATAGTTCTCATGGGAACTGAAACCTGGTTGGGTGTATGTTATACAAGTTTTATACATGGCATGGAAAAGGGTTCTAGCAAGATATTCTATAGCAACCACAACTCATTTAAAAAGGTAACTAAAAATACATACCAACTTAGTGCAATGAATCACAAAGCATGCTCAAAGAACAGGTGCACATTCAATTTATTGTCATGGGATATGAATTCCATCCAAGGATCCTAGCTCAGGTGTTGTATGGATCTTTCATATGAGAACTGAAACATGGATTGGGTTTGAGAGAATAGCATGGGAAAATAAGTTGATACTGACAAAAACAACCACTGATTGAGTTATGTGAAAAGGTAAATTCAAATCTCGGGAGAAATACATCCTCCTGAAAAAAGGCCAACCAGTCAGTGGCCATCAGAATTTGAGCATTTGTAAATGTGAACACAGTAATTCACCCATACAAATCTTGCCGCAAGCCACTTCTGGGTTCGTCAACAAAAACCATATAAATCAGTCCAATAACATATCATCACGAATGAATACTAAATTGAGTTCAAATAGCATAGTCTAATCTCACATGTCATATAAACATTTAATAGGATCTTGTAACTAGAGAGAAATGAATAAATATCTCACCACAGCACACCAAAAAGTATATTCTAGCATTTCATAAAGATCTGAGCATCACAAAACATATTCAATACATACTTTCAGTGCCATCATATCTTATAAAAAGGTAGAAATTAGAAGCATTAGTGAATAATCAATGCAAAATCCATACCTTTATATCTTCCAGGAGTACGGGGATATGAATCAGGACGCTTGCTGCTGTGCATGAAAACATTACAGAAATGAATCCCTCAAACACAGTTGACAGAAAGCCCCAACAGGTCAATTTATCAAAGGGACCATTGGGATTTGAGGATTACATCCAATCACTCACAGCAGATATGAATTCAACCAAACTGCAAGAAATTATTGTTTACTTTCCCCATGGAGATACAAATCCACCCCAAAAGTTTTATAAATGCATTGCTAATTATTGTTTACAGTCCCAAATGGTAGGTAACAACACACAGTCCCCCATTCTGTCGGTGTAAAAAAAAAAGCAAAAAACTTGATGATTGGATCCCTGTCTATTAGATTCATGTCAAGCGATGGCATCCCTCTCCATTAGAATCATGTTTCCGCGATGCACGTTAAATTTGTTATGGATTTCATATTTCTGGTGCACATTAAATCTGTTGTGGATTCATGCTTCCCAAATCTGGTATAACATACAGGTATAACCATTTCCTGAAAGCCACTCTGGTGCCATCTATAAAAGAAGCAACTGGGATTAGAAATCCCTGTTTTATTTATCCTGTCAGGATTCTCCCAAACAATGAAAAGGTGTCATTTGAAAGCTTGAAAACACAATCCAAATAGGAGTTGATGCTCACTTTGTAGAAATCTTGTAACTTGCTGTAAGATGTATAGGGATTTTAAACCTAATTGGCATATTTTTGCCTTCAGAAGAGAATACATGTTAACATTTGTAGGATTTCATTTTCCGGTGCAGGATACAATTCCCTGGATATGGATAGCCCCATGAACATGTATTGTATAAGATGTAGATATTATGTGTGGCAAGAAAATGATTGTTTCCCAAACCTATTTTCATGTGTGAACACGTGTGGCACTAAAATGATTGTTTCCCAAACCTATTTTCATGTGTGAACACGTGTGGCACGAAAATGATTGTTTCCCAAACCTATTTTCATGTGTGAACACGTGTGGAACGAAAATGATTGTTTCCCAAACCTATTCTCATGTGGTTTTCAATTTGGGATACAATTCACTGGATAAAATCCCCATGACGTGTGGCATAAAAATGATTTCAGTATATATACTTACAATGCCTTGGCAGAATTCACTGAAACAAGGAATTGAACAATTAAAAAAAAAACAATATATATATATAAATATATGAATATTTCCCATGGTTATTCAATAGCAGCTTGCTAAAAATTTGGACTACTCGTGTGCCAAATACCATTACTTCAAGTGTGGCCAAGAAACAAACACTTTCTAATCTTATAGCAGAATTCTCGCTGATATGGGAACTGAAACACAATGGATGATGTCAGGTCATCCTGAAAGCACACTCGTACAGAGGGGCCTCAAACAGGTCGCAGTCTATCCGAGTGACCATCAGGATTTGAGAAGATTAAAAAATATCAGAGTATATGCTGAAAGACGTTCAATCTCCATCCAGTTTCCAAAGGACGATAGCATACATTAAAATGTTTTTGGCTTAATATATTTTATGATCTATTCTCACAAACAGCTGTTATGTTTCTCTCCTGTTTGAAAACACAATCTAAATACTTAACTCTACTTAATGAATAACCTATTGATTGTGAAAACAAATAATGGAACAGCCTAGCAAAACATTACACTGAATAATATTAAATACTTGTTGTTACATTTCTAGCATTGAACAAGTCTCACTCAATAAACATTCCTCGAAATGGGTCAATGTTTTCAAAGGCTCCAGATGAAAGAATCTCACCGTTATATTGTATACTCTAACAGGAGTATGGGGATACGAATCAGGATGCTTGCTGATGTGTATATTTCCCCCGTGGCATTAGAGAAATGAATCTTAGAAACGCAGTCTTTCACACAAACTTGACAAAAAAAACCTAACAGGTCAATCGAGATTTGAGCATTTGTAAATTGACATGAATCACTCACAGCAGATATGAATTCAACCAGACACACCGCTGCAGAATAGTTGCTAATTATTGTTTACTTTGAGTCAGTCCCATGGAGAGAGTAAATACAGATGCCTCAAAAAGTTTTTATAAATGCGTTGCTAATTATTATTTAGTCCCCATGGTAGGAAACAACACACATTTGAACTCACACCAATGCGGATCATTTCTTCACAGACAGCTGTGTATACATGAAGTGACATAAATAGTTTAAAAGATTCCAATGGAGATACAGATCCAATGAAAGAGTCCCATGGAGATACAAATCCTATGTAAACAACACACCAGTTGTTTAAATGGTGCTAATTACTGTAGTGACATGGCATTTAAAATTACATTTTATAGTTTTGTACTGCAAATGTAGCTTTCAATTAACAAGTAATACTTTTCATAAAACTTAATTTAATTAGTTTTAATGTCCTTCAACTATATATAACCAGCAAGTATAGGTCATATTACTCTACAAAATTCTTGTTACTTAAGAATTTTGTACAGTAGTATGCCCTATACCTGCTGATCATATATATATATATATATATATTTGATACAGTATTTGTAAATGTGAATGCAGCACCATCTCATAGCAAGCCCCATGAATGACTTGTATGTGTGTGAACAGTTACAAATACATAATCTTTTGTAGGTGCAGTCTATCCCATCAGGATTTGAGAAGTTAATCGAAACAGGGTTTGTGCATGGTAGGAATTTACAACACAGACATGCACGTTCAATCTGGGACAGTGTTTGTAAACGTGAATGCAGCTCACTTGTGAACAATTACAATCGGTATGTAAATCTGCCATGACATTGAATTAAAAAAAAAGTATTTTCTTCCTATTGCCACATGTGTCGAGATCAATCCAGCCAAAAATAACAACCAGTGTCAAATAAATTACCAGCAACCTAAAATGTTTTTTTTTACTTGAAATGAAATATCAACCAATTTTAGTTTCCAATCCAAAAAAAGTAAATTAGCAAACCAGAATTCACAACAGTTACGTTTATCAACAAAAAAGCACCGTTTTGCTTCAAATGTAAACAATACTTGGGAAAATGAAACCCTGATCCAATACAGATTTAACATGCACATGAATTTAGAAAAATGAAACAATGACTACAGATTTAACGTGCACCAGATTTAAACAATGAAACCATGACAGTTGTAGAGGCACAACCGATTGATTTGTACACTAGATTTGGGAAAATGAAACCCTGATCCTTCTCAAGAATCTAAACACAGTAACACCAAAAATGTTTGTCTGAAACCTTTTCCTAAAAAAAACTTTTCTGAAACCTTTTCCTAAAAAAAACTTTTCTGAAACCTTATACTAAAAATACAGGAGACAGGTGCATGTTAAATCTGTTGTCTTGGATCAGGATTTCATTTTTCTAAAATTAAGGAGAAAGCTGCATGTTAAATCTGTTGTCTTGAGGTTATTCAATGGGATGTGGATAGTTCTCATGGGAACTGAAACCTGGTTGGGTGTATGTTATACGAGTTTTATACATGGCATGGAAAAGGGTTCTAGCAAGATATTCTATAGCAACCACAACTCATTTAAAAAGGTAACTAAAAATACATACCAACTTAGTGCAATGAATCACAAAGCATGCTCAAAGAACAGGTGCACATTCAATTTATTGTCATGGGATATGAATTCCATCCAAGGATCCTAGCTCAGGTGTTGTATGGATCTTTCATATGAGAACTGAAACATGGATTGGGTTTGAGAGAATAGCATGGGAAAATAAGTTGATACTGAAAAAAACAACCACTGATTGAGTTATGTGAAAAGGTAAATTCAAATCTCGGGAGAAATACATCCTCCTGAAAGAAGGGCAACCAGTCAGTGGCCATCAGAATTTGAGCATTTGTAAATGTGAACACAGTAATTCACCCATACAAATCTTGCAGCAAGCCATTACTGGGTTTGTCAACAAAAACCAGATAAATCAGTCCAATAACACATCACAACGAATGAATACTAAATTGAGTTCAATGAGCATAATCAAATCTCACATGTCAAATAAACATTTAATCGGATCTTGTAACTAGAGAGAAATGAATGAATATCTCACCACTGCACACCAAAAAGTATATTCTAGCATGTCATAAAGATCGGAGCATCACAAAACAAATTCAATAGATACTTTCAGGGCCATCAAATCTTATAAATAGGTATAAATGAGAAGCATTAGTGAATAATCAATGCAAAATCCATACCTTTATATCTTCCAGGAGTACGGGGATATGAATCAGGATGCTTGCTGCTGTGCATGAAAACATTACAAAAATGAATCACTCAAACATAGACTACACACAGTTGACAGAAAGCCCCAACAGGTCAATTTATCAATGGGAATATTGGGATTTGAGCATTTCATCCAATCACTCACAGCACATATGAATTCAACCAAACTGCAGGAAATTATTGTTTACTTTCCCCATGGAGATAAAATTCCATCCCAAAAGTTTTATAAATGTGTTGCTAATTATTGTTCCCAGTCCTAAATGGTAGTTAACAACATGACACATACGACTTCCATGAACAATAGATGGGAGATCATATTGTTCCAAATGCATTTCCATTTGCCCCTTCCACTTACTCCAATTTCCAGCTCCTTCCACTTTGTCTATCTGTACCTTTAGATCAGCTATACTAGCGACTCGCTCTGCTAGGCCTAACTTAATAAAGTTCAGTTTTCCTTTTCAAAAACTGCAGATTTACTTCACTTAGTTTTAAAACGTGATAAGCCCATAACCTGATACGATTATCAACAAATCAGGGTCATCAAACAAAACAGGAAAACTCAAGGGCTAAGAGAATAAGAATTTAATATGTAAACAAAATACATATTACACAAAAGAGAATAGAATGCATTAGTGAGAAGTTGTAGTTGTAGTTAATACAACAGGTATATAAGTTGAGTTGTAGCTCGTCTCTTTTCCAACAACATTGCCAAGTTCATTTCTCATTACAAGTCACCATAATATTTATAGGTTTCAAGTTGTATTTCAAAAACATATCAACATGCAGAAACGAAGGTTTTCCTGGATTTTAAAATCATCCATGTGTTCCCCAGGTCTTTAATAATAATGTCTAAATTACCATAGTGAAATTTAATCTGAATCTAATGGCATTTCATATTTAAAGAAATCTAAAAAAAAACCCAGATTGCAGGTTTATGAGCTTGTTCCTTCCACGCTATGCTTTCGCTATAAATCGGCCTGATCCATTGCAGTTGTAATTTAAATGACGTGTTTTTTTTTCCTTGATCAGTTTTTATTGTGTTTTCATTGCCTCTTGCCTAAATATTTATCAGGATGGAAATGTTTTGCTTTTTTCTCACGTTGCATTGCATTTCTGTGTCTATTTCTTCAATTTGTTGAGATGTATTTGGTATTCACTGATTTATATGAAGCATTGGATTCAATGTTGACTATTTTAGAAGCAAGCATTTATAAAGGATGGCTTAGATTCAAATTAGTTTTGTTGCAGTGTTTGCATCCACTTTTAACATATATATGTCTGGAATTTTGTTGCTTTATTTCTCCTATACATTGAGCAAATATATTGTTCATTTGTGCCAGTATGATGCTTTTGAAAACAACTTTAATATAACCTTTCAGATATCCATCTGAGAAAGAAAATTAATGCTGAGTTGCGTGCTATGATTACACAAAGTCTTCTATCTAATAAAGAAAATATTGACTTGTGTGTAATAAAAACTGGTTTAATAAAACTTATAAAATCTTCATTGTTGCAATTTTTAACTTGCATTTTTGAATTAATGTTGAAGTTTCTTTCCTAGTTTCTAAAAATATAAACATGGATGACCCTAAATATTTGTCTCGGAACAGTTCTGTTATCGGTTTTTATGGTCAATTGGTGTCATTCTGTAAGACAATCTAATGAGGTTTTATACATGGCATGGAAAAGGATTTTAGCATAATATTCTATACCAACAACGACTCATTTAAAAAGGTAATTTGAAAATACATACCAACATATGTGCAATGAATCACAAAGCATGCTGAAAGAACTGGTGCACATTAAGTTTATTGTCATGGGATATGAATTCCATCCAAGGATCCTAGCTTAGGTGTTGCCTGGTTCAATAGAATGTGGATCTTTCACATGGGAACTGAAACATGGATTGGGTGTGAGAGAATGGCATGGGAAAATAACTATATATTGAAAAAGCAACAACTGATTGAGTTTTATGAAAAGGTAAATTTAAATCTTGAAACAAATTCATCCTCATTAAAGAAGGGTCAAACAGGTCCGTCGATCAAAGTGACCATCAGAATTTGAGCATTTCTAATGTGAACACAGGAATTCACCTATACAAATCTTGCCGCAAGCCACTTCTGGGTTCGTCAACAAAAACCATATAAATCAGTCCAATAACATATCATAACGAATGAATACTAAATTGAGTTCAAATAGCATAGTCTAATCTCACATGTCATGTAAACATTTAATAGGATCTTGTAACTAGAGAGAAATGAATGAATATCTCACCACAGCACACCAAAAAGTATATTCTAGCATTTCATAAAGATCTGAGCATCACAAAATATATTCAATACATACTTTCAGTGCCATCATATCTTATAAAAAGGTAGAAATTAGAAGCATTAGTGAATAATCAATGCAAAATCCATACCTTTATATCTTCCAGGAGTACGGGGATATGAATCAGGACGCTTGCTGCTGTGCATTAAAACATTACAGAAATGAATCCCTCAAACACAGTTGACAGAAAGCCCCAACAGGTCAATTTATCAAAGGGACCATTGGGATTTGAGGATTACATCCAATCACTCACAGCAGATATGAATTCAAGCAAACTGCAAGAAATTATTGTTTACTTTCCCCATGGAGATACAAATCCACCCCAAAAGTTTTATAAATGCATTGCTAATTATTGTTTACAGTCCCAAATGGTAGGTAACAACACACAGTCCCCCATTCTGTCGGTGTAAAAAAAAAAGCAAAAAACTTGATGATTGGATCCCTGTCTATTAGATTCATGTCAAGCGATGGCATCCCTCTCCATTAGAATCATGTTTCCGCGATGCACGTTAAATTTGTTATGGATTTCATATTTCTGGTGCACATTAAATCTGTTGTGGATTCATGCTTCCCAAATCTGGTATAACATACAGGTATAACCATTTCCTGAAAGCCACTCTGGTGCCATCTATAAAAGAAGCAACTGGGATTAGAAATCCCTGTTTTATTTATCCTGTCAGGATTTCTCCCAAACAATGAAAAGGTGTCATTTAAAAGCTTGAAAACACAATCCAAATAGGAGTTGATGCTCACTTTGTAGAAATCTTGTAACTTGCTGTAAGCTGTATGGGGATTTTAAACCTAATTGGCATATTTTTGCCTTCAGAAGAGAATACATGTTAAAATTTGTAGGATTTCATTTTCCGGTGCAGGATACAATTCCCTGGATATGGATAGCCCCATGAACATGTATTGTATAAGATGTAGATATTATGTGTGGCAAGAAAATGATTGTTTCCCAAACCTATTTTCATGTGTGAACACGTGTGGCACGAAAATGATTGTTTCCCAAACCTATTCTCATGTGGTTTTCAATTTGGGATACAATTCACTGGATAAAATCCCCATGACGTGTGGCATAAAAATGATTTCAGTATATATATTTACAATGCCTTGTCAGAATTCACTGAAACAAGGAATTGAACAGTTAAAAAAAAAACAATATATATATATATATAAATATATGAATATTTCCCATGGTTATTCAATAGCAGCTTGCAAAAAATTTGGACTACTCGTGTGCCAAATACCATTATACAAATAATACAAATACAAATATTGACGACCAGCTACAGGCTCAAGCCCAACAAGGCTGGTCCTTTGTTTATGAATTCTCCAATTCCCACTGACTTTCCAATTGTGTCTTAAATTCGTACACTCCCTTTGAATTAACTATATTTTCTGGCAACGCGTTCCAACTGTCTATTACCCTATTAAAGTAGTAGTTTTTCCTTAAATCCCGATTAAAATGTGTCTTATTCAATTTATACCCATGGCCCCTTGTTCTGTTATCCCTATTGAAATTTAAGCCCTCTGTGTCCCCTTGTTTTACAAACTTGAAAAGCTGAATCAAATCCCCCCTCCTTCTTCTTCTTTCCAGTGTATACATGTTTAGCTTACTTAAACGTTCATTATAGTCGAAATTTGCTAGCCCCTTTATTATTTTTGTAGCTCTGTGCTGAACCCTTTCAATTGATTCTATGTCCTTTCTCATATATGGAGCCCAGAATTGTACAGCATATTCTAGATGTGGTCTTACTAAACCCTTATATAATGGCAAGATTATATTCTTATCCCTTGAAGTTACAGTCTTTTTAATATACCCCAATAACCTATTAGCCTTTTTACCCGCAGCTGAACATTGGTGACCCATTTTAAAATCCCTGTGAATTATCACCCCAAGATCCTTGACTGTTTCTCCCTCCTTTACCTTTACTCCCTGCAGACAGTACTCGGCTCCACTATTCCTGTAACCCATATGCAGAACTTGACATTTCCCTACATTAAATGACATACCCCATTTTACAGCCCATTCGGATATCTTATCAAAATCCCCTTGTAAATTTTCTATCTGTAACTTGGTATCCACTGTCCCCCATATTTTTAAGTCATCTGCAAATATACTGATTCTATTCTTGATCCCCTGACCTATATCATCTATGAAAATTATAAATAAAATTGGTCCCAAAACTGATCCCTGAGGCACCCCACTTATAACTTCTGTCCACTGTGAATAATTTCCTTTTACCTGCACTCTCTGCTTTCTACCCAATAACCAATTCTTTATCCATATTAATGTTTTTCCCTGAATCCCCAGCCTTTCCAATTTAAACAGTAATGCCTCATGAGGTACTTTATCAAAAGCCTTTTGAAAATCTATGTACATGATATCCACACTGCTCTTATTATCCAGCTCCTCAGTAATTTTTTCGTAGAACTTCAAAAGGTTTGTAGAGCAGGATCTGCCCTTCCTAAACCCATACTGATTCTCTGATAACAGTCCCCCCTCCTCCAAGTATAACATTATATGCTTTTTTAACAGAGATTCAAATATTTTGCAAATTACTGATGTTAGACTTACTGGTCTATAGTTGCCCGGATCACTTTGTATTCCCTTTTTGAAAATTGGAGTTATGTTGGCCAACTTCCAATCCATTGGCACCCAACCTGTGCTATATGTTGAATTAAATATCGTGTGAATTACTTCCCCCAGTTCTTCCGCGCATTCCACTAGTACTCTCGGATAAATATCGTCTGGCCCTGGTGCTTTAGATGGCTTAATTCTTTTCAACTGATGTACTATTTCTTCCCTGTTGAATTTGCATTCTTTAATTATACCCCCTGCAAAGGCTCCATCCTTGGGGTCCTTTTTTAAACTATAGTTACCATTGAAAACCCCCAGAAAAAAGTCATTTAACACGTTTGCCATTCCCTCCTCGTCTTGAATTAATTCACCTCCCTTCCCCTCTAACGGTCCCAGTGTAGGGCTAAATTTATTTTTACCACTTGCATATGCAAAAAATTCTTTTGGTTTTATATTTATTTCACTTGCTAATTTTTCCTCCAAGGACACCTTTTGCTTCCGACTAATAGTTTTAAACTCCTTTCTGGCTTTCTGATATGCCTCCATGTCCCTGTCGTTACCAGTGCTTTTATATACCCTGTATGTTCTTTGTTTTAATTTTAAAGCTTTGTGTGTTTCCCCTGAAAACCACATAGGGAGCAATTTTCTAGATTTTCCTTTTTTCCTGAACGTTACATGTTTTTTTAACACCATGTCTAACTTATTCTTGAATTCCTCCCATTGTTCAGAATGATGCAGTGCTAATAATCCCCCTTTGAATGTTTCCTTTAACTCTTCCCTTATCTTATGAAAATTTACCTTTCTGAAATTTGGAATTATTCTACTATTGATTGTGTATGCTGACTGAAAATTTATACTTAATCTGATACTTCTATGATCACTTTCTCCCAGTGGCTCACCTATAACCAAATCCTGCACCCTATCCTCATCATTGCTTAAAATCAAATCCAATATTGCATTGTCCCTGGTATCCTCATACACCATCTGGTACAAAAAACAATCCTGTATCACTTCCAAAAATTCTGCCCCTTTCCCATTTGTAGCTAGATTGTTTGTCCAGTCAATATTTGGATAGTTATAGTCCCCCATTAAAATTAATTCTCCTTTTTGACATGCTTCGTTTATCAGATTGCACATGCCCTTTTCCTGCTCTTCACTACAAACAGGAGGTCTATATATATTACCCAGAATTAGTCCTTTGCCTTTGTCTGTATTCAGTTTCACCCAGACTGATTCTATACCCTCAGTTTTACTATTTAACTTTATTTCTGTACAGTTTAAGAATTCTCTCACATAAATCAAAACCCCACCCCCTTTCCAATTCTCTCTGTCCTCCCTAAACATTGTGAATCCACTTAATTCTAAAATTTGTGCATCTTCCCTGCTTGCCCAACTTTCAGTAATCCCAATGATATCTATATCCTCTGCTTGTGCAATTCCCTTGAGCTCATCCATTTTATTTCTCACACTGCGAGCATTACAATAAAATACTTTTAGCTTATTTTTCACCCTTAGATTGCACTTTCCCCATTACATTACTTCAAGTGTGGCCAAGAAACAAACACTTTCTAATCTTATAGCAGAATTCTCGCTGATATGGGAACTGAAACACAATGGATGATGTCAGGTCATCCTGAAAGCACACTCGTACAGAGGGGCCTCAAACAGGTCGCAGTCTATCTGAGTGACCATCAGGATTTGAGAAGATTAAAAAATATCAGAGTATATGCTGAAAGACGTTCAATCTCCATCCAGTTTCCAAAGGACGATAGCATACATTAAAATGTTTTTGGCTTAATATATTTTATGATCTATTCTCACAAACAGCTGTTATGTTTCTCTCCTGCTTGAAAACACAATCTAAATACTTAACTCTACTTAATGAATAACCTATTGATTGTGAAAACAAATAATGGAACAGCCTAGCAAAACATTACACTGAATAATATTAAATACTTGTTGTTACATTTCTAGCATTGAACAAGTCTCACTCAATAAACATTCCTCGAAATGGGTCAATGTTTTCAAAGGCTCCAGATGAAAGAATCTCACCGTTATATTGTATACTCTAACAGGAGTATGGGGATACGAATCAGGATGCTTGCTGATGTGTATATTTCCCCCGTGGCATTAGAGAAATGAATCTTAGAAACGCAGTCTTTCACACAAACTTGACAAAAAAACCTAACAGGTCAATCGAGATTTGAGCATTTGTAAATTGACATGAATCACTCACAGCAGATATGAATTCAACCAGACACACCGCTGCAGAATAGTTGCTAATTATTGTTTACTTTGAGTCAGTCCCATGGAGAGAGTAAATACAGATGCCTCAAAAAGTTTTATAAATGCGTTGCTAATTATTATTTACAGTCCCCATGGTAGGAAACAACACACATTTGAACTCACACCAATGCAGATCATTTCTTCACAGACAGCTGTGTATACATGAAGTGACATAAATAGTTTAAAAGATTC
Organism: Metellina segmentata; assembly: GCA_947359465.1. NCBI lineage: Eukaryota > Metazoa > Arthropoda > Arachnida > Araneae > Tetragnathidae > Metellina > Metellina segmentata. Next base: position 63,608,501 of record OX375875.1, read on the forward strand.
CCATGGAGATACAGATCCAATGAAAGAGTCCCATGGAGATACAAATCCTATGTAAACAACACACCAGTTGTTTAAATGGTGCTAATTACTGTAGTGACATGGCATTTAAAATTACATTTTATAGTTTTGTACTGCAAATGTAGCTTTCAATTAACAAGTAATACTTTTCATAAAACTTAATTTAATAAGTTTTAATGTCCTTCAACTATATATAACCAGCAAGTATAGGTCATATTACTCTACAAAATTCTTGTTACTTAAGAATTTTGTACAGTAGTATGCCCTATACCTGCTGATCATATATATATATATATATATTTGATACAGTATTTGTAAATGTGAATGCAGCACCATCTCATAGCAAGTCCCATGAATGACTTGTATGTGTGTGAACAGTTACAAATACATAATCTTTTGTAGGTGCAGTCTATCCCATCAGGATTTGAGAAGTTAATCGAAACAGGGTTTGTGCATGGTAGGAATTTACAACACAGACATGCACGTTCAATCTGGGACAGTGTTTGTAAATGTGAATGCAGCTCACTTGTGAACAGTTACAATCGGTATATAAATCTGCCATGACATTGAATTTAAAAAAAAGTATTTTCTTCCTATTGCCACATGTGTCGAGATCAATCCAGCCAAAAATAACAACCAGTGTCAAATAAATTACCAGCAACCTAAAATGTTTTTTTTTACTTGAAATGAAATATCAACCAATTTTAGTTTCCAATCCAAAAAAAGTAAATTAGCAAACCAGAATTCACAACAGTTGCGTTTATCAACAAAAAAGCACCGTTTTGCTTCAAATGTAAACAATACTTGGGAAAATGAAACCCTGATCCAATACAGATTTAACATGCACATGAATTTAGAAAAATGAAACAATGACTACAGATTTAACGTGCACCAGATTTAAACAATGAAACCATGACAGTTGTAGAGGCACAACCGATTGATTTGTACACTGGATTTGGGAAAATGAAACCCTGATCCTTCTCAAGAATCTAAACACAGTAACACCAAAAATGTTTGTCTGAAACCTTTTCCTAAAAAAAACTTTTCTGAAACCTTTTCCTAAAAAAATCTTTTCTGAAACCTTTTACTAAAAATACAGGAGACAGGTGCATGTTAAATCTGTTGTCTTGGATCAGGATTTCATTTTCCTAAAATTAAGGAGAAAGCTGCATGTTAAATCTGTTGTCTTGAGGTTATTCAATGGGATGTGGATAGTTCTCATGGGAACTGAAACCTGGTTGGGTGTATGTTATACGAGTTTTATACATGGCATGGAAAAGGGTTCTAGCAAGATATTCTATAGCAACCACAACTCATTTAAAAAGGTAACTAAAAATACATACCAACTTAGTGCAATGAATCACAAAGCATGCTCAAAAAACAGGTGCACATTCAATTTATTGTCATGGGATATGAATTCCATCCAAGGATCCTAGCTCAGGTGTTGTATGGATCTTTCATATGAGAACTGAAACATGGATTGGGTTTGAGAGAATAGCATGGGAAAATAAGTTGATACTGAAAAAAACAACCACTGATTGAGTTATGTGAAAAGGTAAATTCAAATCTCGGGAGAAATACATCCTCCTGAAAGAAGGTCAACCAGTCAGTGGCCATCAGAATTTGAGCATTTGTAAATGTGAACACAGTAATTCACCCATACAAATCTTGCTGCAAGCCATTACTGGGTTTGTCAACAAAAACCAGATAAATCAGTCCAATAACACATCACAACGAATGAATACTAAATTGAGTTCAATGAGCATAATCAAATCTCACATGTCAAATAAACATTTAATCGGATCTTGTAACTAGAGAGAAATGAATGAATATCTCACCACTGCACACCAAAAAGTATATTCTAGCATGTCATAAAGATCGGAGCATCACAAAACAAATTCAATAGATACTTTCAGGGCCATCAAATCTTATAAATAGGTATAAATGAGAAGCATTAGTGAATAATCAATGCAAAATCCATACCTTTATATATTCCAGGAGTACGGGGATATGAATCAGGATGCTTGCTAATGTGCATGAAAACATTACAAAAATGAATCACTCAAACATAGACTACACACAGTTGACAGAAAGCCCCAACAGGTCAATTTATCAAAGGGACCATTGGGATTTGAGGATTACATCCAATCACTCACAGCAGATATGAATTCAACCAAACTGCAAGAAATTATTGTTTACTTTCCCCATGGAGATACAAATCGACCCCAAAAGTTTTATAAATGTGTTTCTAATTATTGTTCCCAGTCCTAAATGGTAGGTAACAACATGACACATACGACTTCCATCAACAATAGATGGGGGATCATATTGTTCCAAATGCATTTCCATTTGCCCCTTCCACTTACTCCAATTTCCAGCTCTTTCCACTTTGTCTATCTGTACCTTTAGATCAGCTATACTAGCGACTCGCTCTGCTAGGCCTAACTTAATAAAGTTCGTTTTCCTTTTCAAAAACTGCAGATTTACTTCACTTAGTTTTAAAACGTGATAAGCCCATAACCTGATACGATTATCAACAAATCAGGGTCATCAAACAAAACAGGAAAACTCAAGGGCTAAGAGAGTAAGAATTTAATATGTAAACAAAATACATATTACACAAAAGAGAACAGAATGCATTAGTGAGAAGTTGTAGTTGTAGTTAATACAACAGGTATATAAGTTGAGTTGTAGCTCGTCTCTTTTCCAACAACATTGCCAAGTTCATTTCTCATTACAAGTCACCATAATATTTATAGGTTTCAAGTTGTATTTCAAAAACATATCAGCATGCAGAAACGAAGGTTTTCCTGGATTTTAAAATCATCCATGTGTTCCCCAGGTCTTTAATAATAATGTCTAAATTACCATAGTGAAATTTAATCTGAATCTAATGGCATTTCATATTTAAAGAAATCTAAAAAAAAATCCAGATTGCAGGTATATGAGCTTCTTTCTTCCACGCTATGCTTTCGCTATAAAACGGCCTGATCCATTGCAGTTGTAATTTAAATGACGTGTTTTTTTTTCCTTGATCAGTTTTCATTGTGTTTTCATTGCCTCTTGCCTAAATATTTATCAGGATGGAAATGTTTTGCTTTTTTCTCATGTTGCATTGCATTTCTGTGTCTATTTCTTCAATTTTTTTAGATGTATTTGGTATTCACTGATTTATATGAAGCACTGGATTCAATGTTGACTATTTTAGAAGCAAGCATTTATAAAGGATGGCTTAGATTCAAATTAGTTTTGTTGCAGTGTTTGCATCCACTTTTAACATATATATGTCTGGAATTTTGTTGCTTTATTTCTCCTATACATTGAGCAAATATATTGTTCGTTTGTGCCAGTATGATGCTTTTGGAAACAACTTTAATATAACCTTTCAGATATCCATCTGAGAAAGAAAATTAATGCTGAGTTGCGTGCTATGATTACACAAAGTCTTCTATCTAATAAAGAAAATATTGACTTGTGTGTAATAAAAACTGGTTTAATAAAACTTATAAAATCTTCATTGTTGCAATTTTTAACTTGCATTTTTGAATTAATGTTGAAGTTTCTTTCCTAGTTTCTAAAAATATAAACATGGATGACCCTAAATATTTGTCTCGGAACAGTTCTGTTATCGGTTTTTATGGTCAATTGGTGTCATTCTGTAAGACAATCTAATGAGGTTTTATATATGGCATGGAAAAGGATTTTAGCATAATATTCTATACCAACAACAACTCATTTAAAAAGGTAATTTGAAAATACATACCAACATATGTGCAATGAATCACAAAGCATGCTGAAAGAACTGGTGCACATTAAGTTTATTGTCATGGGATATGAATTCCATCCAAGGATCCTAGCTTAGGTGTTGCCTGGTTCAATAGAATGTGGATCTTTCACATGGGAACTGAAACATGGATTGGGTTTGAGAGAATGGCATGGGAAAATAACTATATATTGAAAAAGCAACAACTGATTGAGTTTTATGAAAAGGTAAATTTAAATCTTGAGACAAATTCATCCTCATTAAAGAATGGTCAAACAGGTCAGTCGATCAAAGTGACCATCAGAATTTGAGCATTTCTAATGTGAACACAGGAATTCACCTATACAAATCTTGCCGCAAGCCACTTCTGGGTTCGTCAACAAAAACCATATAAATCAGTCCAATAACATATCATCACGAATGAATACTAAATTGAGTTCAAAAAGCATAGTCTAATCTCACATGTCATATAAACATTTAATAGGATCTTGTAACTAGAGAGAAATGAATGAATATATCACCACAGCACACCAAAAACTATATTCTAGCATTTCATAAAGATCTGAGCATCACAAAACATATTCAATACATACTTTCAGTGCCATCATATCTTATAAAAAGGTAGAAATTAGAAGCATTAGTGAATAATCAATGCAAAATCCATACCTTTATATCTTCCAGGAGTACAGGGATATGAATCAGGACGCTTGCTGCTGTGCATGAAAACATTACAGAAATGAATCCCTCAAACACAGTTGACAGAAAGCCCCAACAGGTCAATTTATCAAAGGGACCATTGGGATTTGAGGATTACATCCAATCACTCACAGCAGATATGAATTCAACCAAACTGCAAGAAATTATTGTTTACTTTCCCAATGGAGATACAAATCCACCCCAAAAGGTTTATAAATGCATTGCTAATTATTGTTTACAGTCCCAAATGGTAGGTAACAACACACAGTCCCCCATTCTGTCGGTGTAAAAAAAAAAGTAAAAACTTGATGATTGGATCCTTGTCTATTAGATTCATGTCAAGCGATGGCATCCCTCTCCATTAGAATCATGTTTCCGCGATGCACGTTAAATTTGTTATGGATTTCATATTTCTGGTGCACATTAAATCTGTTGTGGATTCATGCTTCCCAAATCTGGTATAACATACAGGTATAACCATTTCCTGAAAGCCACTCTGGTGCCATCTATAAAAGAAGCAACTGGGATTAGAAATCCCTGTTTTATTTATCCTGTCAGGATTTCTCCCAAACAATGAAAAGGTGTCATTTAAAAGCTTGAAAACACAATCCAAATAGGAGTGGATGCTCACTTTGTAGAAATCTTGTAACTTGCTGTAAGCTGTATGAGGATTTTAAACCTAATTGGCATATTTTTGCCTTCAGAAGAGAATACATGTTAAAATTTGTAGGATTTCATTTTCCGGTGCAGGATACAATTCCCTGGATATGGATAGCCCCATGAACATGTATTGTATAAGATGTAGATATTATGTGTGGCAAGAAAATGATTGTTTCCCAAACCTATTTTCATGTGTGAACACGTGTGGCACGAAAATGATTGTTTCCCAAACCTATTCTCATGTGGTTTTCAATTTGGGATACAATTCACTGGATAAAATCCCCATGACGTGTGGCATAAAAATGATTTCAGTATATATACTTACAATGCCTTGTCAGAATTCACTGAAACAAGGAATTGAACAATTAAAAACAAAACAATATATATATATATATATAAATATATGAATATTTCCCATGGTTATTCAATAGCAGCTTGCAAAAAATTTGGACTACTCGTGTGCCAAATACCATTACTTCAAGTGTGGCCAAGAAACAAACACTTTCTAATCTTATAGCAGAATTCTCGCTGATATGGGAACTGAAACACAATGGATGATGTCAGGTCATCCTGAAAGCACACTCGTACAGAGGGGCCTCAAACAGGTCGCAGTCTATCCGAGTGACCATCAGGATTTGAGAAGATTAAAAAATATCAGAGTATATGCTGAAAGACGTTCAATCTCCATCCAGTTTCCAAAGGACGATAGCATACATTAAAATGTTTTTGTCTTAATATATTTTATGATCTATTCTCACAAACAGCTGTTATGTTTCTCTCCTGCTTGAAAACACAATCTAAATACTTAACTCTACTTAATGAATAACCTATTGATTGTGAAAACAAATAATGGAACAGCCTAGCAAAACATTACACTGAATAATATTAAATACTTGTTGTTACATTTCTAGCATTGAACAAGTCTCACTCAATAAACATTCCTCGAAATGGGTCAATGTTTTCAAAGGCTACAGATGAAAGAATCTCACCGTTATATTGTATACTCTAACAGGAGTATGGGGATACGAATCAGGATGCTTGCTGATGTGTATATTTCCCCCGTGGCATTAGAGAAATGAATCTTAGAAACGCAGTCTTTCACACAAACTTGACAAAAAAAACCTAACAGGTCAATCGAGATTTGAGCATTTGTAAATTGACATGAATCACTCACAGCAGATATGAATTCAACCAGACACACCGCTGCAGAATAGTTGCTAATTATTGTTTACTTTGAGTCAGTCCCATGGAGAGAGTAAATACAGATGCCTCAAAAAGTTTTTATAAATGCGTTGCTAATTATTATTTACAGTCCCCATGGTAGGAAACAACACACATTTGAACTCACACCAATGCAGATCATTTCTTCACAGACAGCTGTGTATACATGAAGTGACATAAATAGTTTAAAAGATTCCCATGGAGATACAGATCCAATGAAAGAGTCCCATGGAGATACAAATCCTATGTAAACAACACACCAGTTGTTTAAATGGTGCTAATTACTGTAGTGACATGGCATTTAAAATTACATTTTATAGTTTTGTACTGCAAATGTAGCTTTCAATTAACAAGTAATACTTTTCATAAAACTTAATTTAATTAGTTTTAATGTCCTTCAACTATATATAACCAGCAAGTATAGGTCACATTACTCTACAAAATTCTTGTTACTTAAGAATTTTGTACAGTAGTATGCCCTATACCTGCTGATCATATATATATATATATTTGATACAGTATTTGTAAATGTGAATGCAGCACCATCTCATAGCAAGCCCCATGAATGACTTGCATGTGTGTGAACAGTTACAAATACATAATCTTTTGTAAGTGCAGTCTATCCCATCAGGATTTGAGAAGTTAATCGAAACAGGGTTTGTGCATGGTAGGAATTTACAACACAGACATGCACGTTCAATCTGGGACAGTGTTTGTAAATGTGAATGCAGCTCACTTGTGAACAGTTACAATCTGTATGTAAATCTGCCATGACATTGAATTTAAAAAAAAGTATTTTCTTCCTATTGCCACATGTGTCGAGATCAATCCAGCCAAAAATAACAACCAGTGTCAAATAAATTACCAGCAACCTAAAATGTTTTTTTTTACTTGAAATGAAATATCAACCAATTTTAGTTTCCAATCCAAAAAAAGTAAATTAGCAAACCAGAATTCACAACAGTTGCGTTTATCAACAAAAAAGCACCGTTTTGCTTCAAATGTAAACAATACTTGGGAAAATGAAACCCTGATCCAATACAGATTTAACATGCACATGAATTTAGAAAAATGAAACAATGACTACAGTTTTAACGTGCACCAGATTTAAACAATGAAACCATGACAGTTGTAGAGGCACAACCGATTGATTTGTACACTGGATTTGGGAAAATGAAACCCTGATCCTTCTCAAGAATCTAAACACAGTAACACCAAAAATGTTTGTCTGAAACCTTTTCCTAAAAAAAACTTTTCTTAAACCTTTTCCTAAAAAAAACTTTTCTGAAACCTTTTACTAAAAATACAGGAGACAGGTGCATGTTAAATCTGTTGTCTTGAGGTTATTCAATGGGATGTGGATAGTTCTCATGGGAACTGAAACCTGGTTGGGTGTATGTTATACGAGTTTTATACATGGCATGGAAAAGGGTTCTAGCAAGATATTCTATAGCAACCACAACTCATTTAAAAAGGTAACTAAAAATACATACCAACTTAGTGCAATGAATCACAAAGCATGCTCAAAGAACAGGTGCACATTCAATTTATTGTCATGGGATATGAATTCCATCCAAGGATCCTAGCTCAGGTGTTGTATGGATCTTTCATATGAGAACTGAAACATGGATTGGGTTTGAGAGAATTGCATGGGAAAATAAGTTGATACTGAAAAAACAACCACTGATTGAGTTATGTGAAAAGGTAAAAATTCAAATCTCGGGAGAAATACATCCTCCTGAAAGAAGGGCAACCAGTCAGTGGACATCAGAATTTGAGCATTTGTAAATGTGAACACAGTAATTCACCCATACAAATCTTGCTGCAAGCCATTACTGAGTTTGCCAACAAAAACCAGATAAATCAGTCCAATAACACATCACAACGAATGAATACTAAATTGAGTTCAATGAGCATAATCAAATCTCACATGTCAAATAAACATTTAATCGGATCTTGTAACTAGAGAGAAATGAATGAATATCTCACCACTGCACACCAAAAAGTATATTCTAGCATGTCATAAAGATCGGAGCATCACAAAACAAATTCAATAGATACTTTCAGGGCCATCAAATCTTATAAATAGGTATAAATGAGAAGCATTAGTGAATAATCAATGCAAAATCCATACCTTTATATCTTCCAGGAGTACGGGGATATGAATCAGGATGCTTGCTGCTGTGCATGAAAACATTACAAAAATGAATCACTCAAACATAGACTACACACAGTTGACAGAAAGCCCCAACAGGTCAATTTATCAAAGGGACCATTGGGATTTGAGGATTACATCCAATCACTCACAGCAGATATGAATTCAACCAAACTGCAAGAAATTATTGTTTACTTTCCCCATGGAGATACAAATCGACCCCAAAAGTTTTATAAATGTGTTTCTAATTATTGTTCCCAGTCCTAAATGGTAGGTAACAACATGACACATACGACTTCCATCAACAATAGATGGGGGATCATATTGTTCCAAATGCATTTCAATTTGCCCCTTCCACTTACTCCAATTTCCAGCTCTTTCCACTTTGTCTATCTGTACCTTTAGATCAGCTATACTAGCGACTCGCTCTGCTAGGCCTAACTTAATAAAGTTCGTTTTCCTTTTCAAAAACTGCAGATTTACTTCACTTAGTTTTAAAACGTGATAAGCCCATAACCTGATACGATTATCAACAAATCAGGGTCATCAAACAAAACAGGAAAACTCAAGGGCTAAGAGAATAAGAATTTAATATGTAAACAAAATACATATTACACAAAAGAGAATAGAATGCATTAGTGAGAAGTTGTAGTTGTAGTTAATACAACAGGTATATAACTTGAGTTGTAGCTCGTCTCTTTTCCAACAACATTGCCAAGTTCATTTCTCATTACAAGTCACCATAATATTTATAGGTTTCAAGTTTTATATCAAAAACATATCAGCATGCAGAAACGAAGGTTTTCCTGGATTTTAAAATCATCCATGTGTTCCCCAGGTCTTTAATAATAATGTCTAAATTACCATAGTGAAATTTAATCTGAATCTAATGGCATTTCATATTTAAAGAAATCTAAAAAAAACCCAAATTGCAGGTATATGAGCTTCTTTCTTCCACGCTATGCTTTCGCTATAAAACGGCCTGATCCATTGCAGTTGTAATTTAAATGATGTGTTTTTTTTTCCTTGATCAGTTTTTATTGTGTTTTCATTGCCTCTTGCCTAAATATTTATCAGGATGGAAATGTTTTGCTTTTTTCTCATGTTGCATTGCATTTCTGTGTTTATTTCTTCAATTTGTTGAGATGTATTTGGTATTCACTGATTTATATGAAGCACTGGATTCAATGTTGACTATTTTAGAAGCAAGCATTTATAAAGGATGGCTTAGATTCAAATTAGTTTTGTTGCAGTGTTTGCATCCACTTTTAACATATATATGTCTGGAATTTTGTTGCTTTATTTCTCCTATACATTGAGCAAATATATTGTTCATTTGTGCCAGTATGATGCTTTTGGAAACAACTTTAATATAACCTTTCAGATATCCATCTGAGAAAGAAAATTAATGCTGAGTTGCGTGCTATGATTACACAAAGTCTTCTATCTAATAAAGAAAATATTGACTTGTGTGTAATAAAAACTGGTTTAATAAAACTTATAAAATCTTCATTGTTGCAATTTTTAACTTGCATTTTTGAATTAATGTTGAAGTTTCTTTCCTAGTTTCTAAAAATATAAACATGGATGACCCTAAATATTTGTCTCGGAACAGTTCTGTTATCGGTTTTTATGGTCAATTGGTGTCATTCTGTAAGACAATCTAATGAGGTTTTATACATGGCATGGAAAAGGATTTTAGCATAATATTCTATACCAACAACAACTCATTTAAAAAGGTAATTTGAAAATACATACCAACTTATGTGCAATGAATCACAAAGCATGCTGAAAGAACTGGTGCACATTAAGTTTATTGTCATGGGATATGAATTCCATCCAAGGATCCTAGCTTAGGTGTTGCCTGGTTCAATAGAATGTGGATCTTTCACATGGGAACTGAAACATGGATTGGGTGTGAGAGAATGGCATGGGAAAATAACTATATATTGAAAAAGCAACAACTGATTGAGTTTTATGAAAAGGTAAATTTAAATCTTGAGACAAATTCATCCTCATTAAAGAAGGGTCAAACAGGTCAGTCGATCAAAGTGACCATCAGAATTTGAGCATTTCTAATGTGAACACAGGAATTCACCTATACAAATCTTGCCGCAAGCCACTTCTGGGTTCGTCAACAAAAACCATATAAATCAGTCCAATAACATATCATCACGAATGAATACTAAATTGAGTTCAAATAGCATAGTCTAATCTCACATGTCATATAAACATTTAATAGGATCTTGTAACTAGAGAGAAATGAATGAATATCTCACCACAGCACACCAAAAAGTATATTCTAGCATTTCATAAAGATCTGAGCATCACAAAACATATTCAATACATACTTTCAGTGCCATCATATCTTATAAAAAGGTAGAAATTAGAAGCATTAGTGAATAATCAATGCAAAATCCATACCTTTATATCTTCCAGGAGTACGGGGATATGAATCAGGTCGCTTGCTGCTGTGCATGAAAACATTACAGAAATGAATCCCTCAAACACAGTTGACAGAAAGCCCCAACAGGTCAATTTATCAAAGGGACCATTGGGATTTGAGGATTACATCCAATCACTCACAGCAGATATGAATTCAACCAAAATGCAAGAAATTATTGTTTACTTTCCCCATGGAGATACAAATCCACCCCAAAAGTTTTATAAATGCATTGCTAATTATTGTTTACAGTCCCAAATGGTAGGAAACAACACACAGTCCCCCATTCTGTCGGTGTAAAAAAAAAGCAAAAAACTTGATGATTGGATCCCTGTCTATTAGATTCATGTCAAGCGATGGCATCCCTCTCCATTAGAATCATGTTTCCGCGATGCACGTTACATTTGTTATGGATTTCATATTTCTGGTGCACATTAAATCTGTTGTGGATTCATGCTTCCCAAATCTGGTATAACATACAGGTATAACCATTTCCTGAAAGCCACTCTGGTGCCATCTATAAAAGAAGCAACTGGGATTAGAAATCCCTGTTTTATTTATCCTGTCAGGATTTCTCCCAAACAATGAAAAGGTGTCATTTAAAAGCTTGAAAACACAATCCAAATAGGAGTTGATGCTCACTTTGTAGAAATCTTGTAACTTGCTGTAAGCTGTATGGGGATTTTAAACCTAATTGGCATATTTTTGCCTTCAGAAGAGAATACATGTTAAAATTTGTAGGATTTCATTTTCCGGTGCAGGATACAATTCCCTGGATATGGATAGCCCCATGAACATGTATTGTATAAGATGTAGATATTATGTGTGGCAAGAAAACGATTGTTTCCCAAACCTATTTTCATGTGTGAACACGTGTGGCACGAAAATGATTGTTTCCCAAACCTATTTTCATGTGTGAACACGTGTGGCACGAAAATGATTGTTTCCCAAACCTATTTTCTTGTGTGAACACGTGTGGCAGGAAAATGATTGTTTCCCAAACCTATTCTCATGTGGTTTTCAATTTGGGATACAATTCACTGGATAAAATCCCCATGACGTGTGGCATAAAAATGATTTCAGTATATATACTTACAATGCCTTGGCAGAATTCACTGAAACAAGGAATTGAACAATTAAAAAAAAACCAATATATATATATAAATATATAAATATTTCCCACGGTCATTCAATAGCAGCTTGCAAAAAATTTGGACTACTCGTGTGCCAAATACCATTACTTCAAGTGTGGCCAAGAAACAAACACTTTCTAATCTTATAGCAGAATTCTCGCTGATATGGGAACTGAAACACAATGGATGATGTCAGGTCATCCTGAAAGCACACTCGTACAGAGGGGCCTCAAACAGGTCGCAGTCTATCCGAGAGACCATCAGGATTTGAGAAGATTAAAAAATATCAGAATATATGCTGAAAGACGTTCAATCTCCATCCAGTTTCCAAAGGACGATAGCATACATTAAAATGTTTTTGGCTTAATATATTTTATGATCTATTCTCACAAACAGCTGTTATGTTTCTCTCCTGCTTGAAAACACAATCTAAATACTTAACTCTACTTAATGAATAACCTATTGATTGTGAAAACAAATAATGGAACAGCCTAGCAAAACATTACACTGAATAATATTAAATACTTGTTGTTACATTTCTAGCATTGAACAAGTCTCACTCAATAAACATTCCTCGAAATGGGTCAATGATTTCAAAGGCTCCAGATGAAAGAATCTCACCGTTATATTGTATACTCTAACAGGAGTATGGGGATACGAATCAGGATGCTTGCTGATGTGTATATTTCCCCCGTGGCATTAGAGAAATGAATCTTAGAAACGCAGTCCTTCACACAAACTTGACAAAAAAAACCTAACAGGTCAATCGAGATTTGAGCATTTGTAAATTGACATGAATCACTCACAGCAGATATGAATTCAACCAGACACACCGCTGCAGAATAGTTGCTAATTATTGTTTACTTTGAGTCAGTCCCATGGAGAGAGTAAATACAGATGCCTCAAAAAGTTTTTATAAATGCGTTGCTAATTATTATTTACAGTCCCCATGGTAGGAAACAACACACATTTGAACTCACACCAATGCGGATCATTTCTTCACAGACAGCTGTGTATACATGAAGTGACATAAATAGTTTAAAAGATTCCCATGGAGATACAGATCCAATGAAAGAGTCCCATGGAGATACAAATCCTATGTAAACAACACACCAGTTGTTTAAATGGTGCTAATTACTGTAGTGACATGGCATTTAAAATTACATTTTATAGTTTTGTACTGCAAATGTATCTTTCAATTAACAAGTAATACTTTTCATAAAACTTAATTTAATTAGTTTTAATGTCCTTCAACTATATATAACCAGCAAGTATAGGTCATATTACTCTACAAAATTCTTGTTACTTTAGAATTTTGTACAGTAGTATGCCCTATACCTGCTGATCATATATATATATATATATATTTGATACAGTATTTGTAAATGTGAATGCAGCACCATCTCATAGCAAGCCCCATGAATGACTTGTATGTGTGTGAACAGTTACAAATACATAATCTTTTGTAGGTGCAGTCTATCCCATCAGGATTTGAGAAGTTAATCGAAACAGGGTTTGTGCATGGTAGGAATTTACAACACAGACATGCACGTTCAATCTGGGACAGTGTTTGTAAATGTGAATGCAGCTCACTTGTGAACAGTTACAATCTGTATTTTCTTCCTATTGCCACATGTGTCGAGATCAATCCAGCCAAAAATAACAACCAGTGTCAAATAAATTACCAGCAACCTAAAATGTTTTTTTTTACTTGAAATGAAATATCAACCAATTTTAGTTTCCAATCCAAAAAAAGTAAATTAGCAAACCAGAATTCACAACAGTTGCGTTTATCAACAAAAAAGCACCGTTTTGCTTCAAATGTAAACAATACTTGGGAAAATGAAACCCTGATCCAATACAGATTTAACATGCACATGAATTTAGAAAAATGAAACAATGACTACAGATTTAACGTGCACCAGATTTAAACAATGAAACCATGACAGTTGTAGAGGCACAACCGATTGATTTGTACACTGGATTTGGGAAAATGAAACCCTGATCCTTCTCAAGAATCTAAACACAGTAACACCAAAAATGTTTGTCTGAAACCTTTTCCTAAAAAAAACTTTTCTGAAACCTTTTCCTAAAAATACAGGAGACAGGTGCATGTTAAATCTGTTGTCTTGGATCAGGATTTCATTTTCCTAAAATTGAGGAGAAAGCTGCATGTTAAATCTGTTGTCTTGAGGTTATTCAATGGGATGTGGATAGTTCTCATGGGAACTGAAACCTGGTTGGGTGTATGTTATACGAGTTTTATACATGGCATGGAAAAGGGTTCTAGCAAGATATTCTATAGCAACCACAACTCATTTAAAAAGGTAACTAAAAATACATACCAACTTACTGCAATGAATCACAAAGCATGCTCAAAGAACAGGTGCACATTCAATTTATTGTCATGGGATATGAATTCCATCCAAGGATCCTAGCTCAGGTGTTGTATGGATCTTTCATATGAGAACTGAAACATGGATTGGGTTTGAGAGAATAGCATGGGAAAATAAGTTGATACTGAAAAAAACAACCACTGATTGAGTTATGTGAAAAGGTAAATTCAAATCTCGGGAGAAATACATCCTCCTGAAAGAAGGGCAACCAGTCAGTGGCCATCAGAATTTGATCATTTGTAAATGTGAACACAGTAATTCACCCATACAAATCTTGCTGCAAGCCATTACTGGGTTTGTCAACAAAAACCAGATAAATCAGTCATCCATAATCAGCAAAATCCATACCTTTATATCTTCCAGGAGTACGGGGATATGAGTCAGGATGCTTGCTGCTGTGCATGAAAACATTACAAAAATGAATCACTCAAACACAGACTACACACAGTTGACAGAAAGCCCCAACAGGTCAATTTATCAATGGGACCATTGGGATTTGAGCATTTCATCCAATCACTCACAGCACATATGAATTCAACCAAACTGCAGGAAATTATTGTTTACTTTCCCCATGGAGATACAAATCCATCCCAAAAGTTTTATAAATGTGTTGCTAATTATTGTTCACAGTCCAAAATGGTAGGTAACAACCGGACACATACGACTTCCATCAACAATAGATGGGAGATCATATTGTTCCAAATGCATTTCCATTTGCCCCTTCCACTTACTCCAATTTCCAGCTCCTTCCACTTTGTCTATCTGTACCTTTAGATCACCTATACTAGCGACTCGCTCTGCTAGGCCGGGAAATCGGAAATTTTCCAATGAAAACAAGATACAATACCAAATTTAGTTGTGACTCTTACTATGAAATGATTTTTTCAAAAGTGAAGATATTTTCATTCAATTGTTTTTGTTTTTCTCTGCGAATATTTTAGTTGATCTTATGCAGAGTGTTTTTTAAATTGAATTTGCATTCTCCACAAAAAGTTTTTAATGTTAATTTTGTGCTTTCGTTTCAAAAATAATTCAACTTGTATAACCTCATGTTAATATTCTGAATGTTGAACCAAATCTGGCACTGAGAGCCAGAATGTTTTGATTTCTTATTGCAAACTGAAAGTAAGACTTGGGTCTGCGATTGATAGTGGAATACACTTTTCCCTTTTATTAAAGTGTTCAAATAAATTCGTTTGTTATTTTATGTGAGTTTGAAGTTTTCATCTCACCCTTCATGTGTCAAGATAACGAAAAAACAAAAATTTTGCCAAGGTGGGAAAATGGAGGAACAGTTTGATCTTCCTTATACATCCACACCTGTCTTTAACTTGAGCTCTTCCTTCTTGCAAAAAGGACTATTTTTTGCCAATTTATGGAAGATTAAAATTATAAAACAGTTGCCATCAAGGTTCATCCTGCAATTTTGTGCAGTTTGCTAGCTTGTAAGAACCCAACTGGTTATATTAGCCAAATGCCAAGTTTATTTCTGTCATTGCAAGTCACCATAATATTTATAGGTTAAGTAAAGTTGTGTATTTCAAAAACGTATCACCATGCGGAAACTAAAGTGTATTTTCCTGGATTTTAAAACTATCCACATGTGTTCTCCAGGTCTTTAATAATAATGCAGAATATCTATATTGCCATAGTGAAATTTAATTTGTATCGAATGGCATTTCATATTTAAAGAAATCTAAAAAAACACAGATTGCAGGTATATGTGAGGTTCCTTCCTAGCTATGCTTTCGCTGTAAAATGGCATGATCAATTGCAGCTGTATTTTCAAAGATGTGGTCTGTTTCCTTGATCAGCTTTCATTGTCTTGAATAAATATCTATCAGGATGGAAATGTTTTACTTTTTTCCCATGTTGCATTGCATTTAGTTGTCTATTTCTTCTTTTTGTTGAGATGTATTTGGTATTCATCGCGAATGTTGATTACTTTAGCGGCAAGCATTTATAAAGGATGGGTTTTGGGGTCAAATAGGAAGTTTTGTTGCAGTGTTTGTTCCCACTTTTAGCATATATATGTCTGGAATTTTGTTGCTCTGTTTCTCCTACACAGTGAGCAGATATTTGTTCCTTTGTGCTAGTATGATGCTTTTGAAAACAAATTTAATATAAACTTTCAGGTATCCAACTGTGAAAGAAAATTTATGCTATAATTTCATAAAGTTTTCTATCTAATCAAGAAAATATTGACTTGTGTGTAGTAAAAACTAGTTTAATAAAACTTATAAAATCTTGTTGCAATTTTTATCTTCAATTTTTGAATTAATGTTTAAGTTTCTAAAATTATAAACATGGACGACCCTAACCAGTTCTGTTATCGATTTTCATGGGCAATTGGTGTCATTCTGTAATACAATCTGAGTCTTGTTCACTGGTGAACCAAAATTCGTAATCAATTTCTTAGCTAGTAATCGTTTCTTTAGAAGACACTCTTATTTCTTCATATCCATTTTTTCTTTTCTTCCAAAAATATATCTTTTATAGTTGCGAAATAACTTAATGTTTCTCATAGAATTGAAAAGAATCTGTTTGTGCCCTTTAGTTTCTAAACTTTTTCTCCTCAACTGGATATTGGAGTTATCATAATTCTTAAGTGAATGAGTTAACTTTATTTGAATATACATTTTGAAGGGATTAAAATTCAGTTCTTATCAGTAATTCGTCTTAAGGGAGTTCATATTAATGAGGTTTGACTTTTATCATGTTGCTACTAAATTACTTCCTCTTCTAAGTAATCTTCTATCAAAGACAATTTAGGAATCAAATTACAAGTTTAACTTCATGCCATCTTACTTTTTTTAGACTTGATCCCTGAATTGACAAAGCCTGCTTCTAAGTTGGAAGGAACTCTTGTTGCCCATGGGACGTTTAAAACCACATAGAACAAGATGACTACAAGTGAAAAATCTCGTCCTGTGTTCCATCTTGTAAGAATTTGTACTTGACTTTTAAGAATTTTGTTATTCTTTAACCTAATGAATGTAGTTTATATTGTTGCAATTTTTTAGACACATTTGTTCATTAGCACCTTCTTTATTTTGTTTATATAAATCATTGCCAATCAAGCCCTCCCGCCAACATGATATAAAAATACTCATAAATATATTTGTATTTAAATGTCATGTTGGAGGGAGTAAGATAAATAAAAATATTATTTCTTAAAGAGTTCTGGGTCTCTAGAACCTTGTGAACCTTCTGATAAGCCGGGGAGACGTGGTTCAAAATTACGTGGTGCTGTCCCTTAAGGTATTGATCCCAGACCTAAGTCAATAGCCCGTTGTGTTGCTCCAGTACAACGTTAATTAAAATTACCTTACTGTGATTCTAATAGCTGATTGTGTTGCTACAGTACAACACTAATTAACTACTTACCCTGTTGAGCAATAAATAGGCTGATCAGAGAAATCAAAGCTTTATAGAACTAATTAAGTTAGCTAAAGGTAGCCATTAGTTGTAGATTAGCAGCAGGAGGTTTGAAAATGTCCAAACATAGACTGTGTTGTGTACACAGGGGCAGGTGCCTGCAAATCTGTCGTGGTCTGAAAAGTCCCTATGTTGGTATGGTGTGTTAGTTTGCAGATTGAGATGCCTGCTCAGGTGTTCACCTCGTCATCTGACCATGGTTCAAAATTATGTTATGGTGTGCTTGGATCTTTCCCTTCATCCTGGAATGTTGCTAATAGCCTATTGGATTGCTCCAATGCAATGCTAATAAACAACTTATCATGATGAGCAATAAATAGACTGACCAGGGAAATCAAAGCATCTTAGAATTAATTAACTATAGGTTGCCATGAATTGACTAAAGTTTTGAAGAGTATGAAATTCGCACAACGTTAGAAATGCTTAGTTTTAAAATTATTTGGTTTGTTTACCATTCGTTGGAGTCACACCATGTCCAGTGCAACATTAGTTAACTACCTAACCTTACCTTGATTGTAGATGATTACACAAACTTCCTGAAATGCTTATATTTCCCTCTGCGTGGATTTATTAACCTTTGGCTTCTAAGAAAAGTCAAAAGTATCAAAGAAACATGTGAACTGTTTCCTTATAAACAATATCAGTTAGGCTATCTTCCGAATTTCCCTGTTTTTTGGGAAAAGAAGTCCAGTTCAGCACAAGACTTTGTGGTTGATATAGGTGTATTTTGTAACATTTTGTCTTATGTGCAGTTCATTTGTTATTATTTTAGCTGATTGGGATAAAGATTTACGAATATAAAAAGTAACTTGCATATGAGCTGTTATTTTTTTAAATTTATAAATAACAGCTGAGAAATGCTGCTTCCACATGAAGCGATTTCTTTCAAATTTTTTTTTTTTCATGATTTATGAAGTAACCATGTGCATGTAATAGTAATGGTATAGTGTAATCAATGGGTTAAAGTAAACTAATTTCGTTTATTTATTACAATTCATGAAACCATTTTCGGATGGTATGTAGCATCCGATACGTTACAACTTTCGAGCGATGTATTGCCAATTGTGGTAACCTTCCCGTTTTCGAGTTTTTCTTAGTTTTAAGGCAACCCTAGATATTTTCTCCTGACGATAATAAACGGGTCTCATGATTGGTTAAGGAAGAAAATACGCTTTTCCACTTTTATTTTTAATGTAGAACGGAATTAAAATTTAGACAGTCTTTGAAATTGTTGGGTGCATATGAATTTTGCTCTTGATTTATAAAATCGACTTGTTTTATTAATTTTCAAAATTTTTAGGATAAGTTTGGAAAGCAGATTGTAAGTTACAATTTTTTAAATTTGTCACTTTATTTAAATTTCAATTAAAATTTCGAAAAAAAATTTGGATTAAATTTGATTTTTGAAATTGCAGATTGGAATTTAGAATTTTTTTCCCCTTTTGGTTGCTCATTTCCCCTTAGTTGATTTGATATAGCAGTGGATAGTGTTATTGAACGTTAGAAAATGTTTTTTTTTTTTTTGCAAACATGTAGTAGCTTGATTGGGAAGAAGGTGAAATGTCTTTCATGTGAGAATGATATGATTTTAACATTGAGAAAGGATGCTGGTGATAGGTAGGAGTGGAAATGTAGAAAGATAGGACAAAAATTTGGCAAAAGAAAGTATAACAGGAGTAAGAAATTGGAGGGTAAATGGGTGTTTTGAGGACTTGAACGAGGGACGGATAAATGTTTTATGGTTGAGGTGAAAAATAGGAACCAGAAAGTTTTGGCTGAGGTAATTCAGAGCTGAATTTTGCAAGGAACTACAAAAATTTCTGACTATTGGAAGTCATATGCTGGTATCAATACCCGAAGGACAAAGAGTTCAAGGGTTATCGATTCGAGCATATGACTGTTAACCATTGTCAGAATTTCAAGGACCCGGCTATGAGGGTAAGTTTGATTTTTGTTTAGCTTTTGGTTATATTACAAACACTGGACTATGCTTGGGTGGGCACCCAATACGGTGACTTATACGCATGGAAGCCAACGGTAAAAGGTCCTCGCCGGCCCCGGAGGGGCGGCGAGGTAGCCGGCAGGCGGGGATCGCGCGTTATACGCTGTGACTTATCTACAAACAAATTTCTCCCGGTATACTGGTTTAAACGCATTGAAACCTTAAGCGCAATACGCTTTGACTTCTCTAAAAAACAATTTCCTCTTGTAAAGTCGTTACAATAAAAATATTTGTCTTGCTTTTCCATATATGGCTCTATAACCTGGAATATCCCCATTGAGTTGCTCACATAATGCTTATTGCTAGAAAAATTGTGAAAAAATATTTTTTCACACTTTAGGATAGCAGAAGAATTTTTAGATTTTTGGTTTCTCATCAAAAACCTTTGTGTGGATTATGATCACAGAAAATAACTACCTTATTAAAAAAAGATTTCTTGTTTTGAATTTTCTATGCATTGCAAAGTTTCTAATTCAAAATTGATGAAAATCCGGACGTTTTAAAAAAAATCACGTTTTTTTTTTATTATTATTATTATTATTATTTTTTAATTATAAATTTTTTTTAATTTTTTTTATTTAATATTATTTTTTTAAGTGACAAAACTAGGATGAAATTGACGCAAAATTGCGTACATGTTCGGAGAAAACCAGACTGAAATATTAGAAAATTTTCAAGTGAAAATTTATATTGCTTTTTTCTTAATTTTTAAACAAATTATTATTATTTATGCACTGTATGCAAAGGTTCACGTTGTATATGGCGGCCATCTTGGAATTGCTTACATCGGCCGCCATCTTGATTTGGCGTAAACAATCGCTTTGGCGGCCTAACGTTGCGGATGCTACCACTCCACCCCATTTTCTATGTGGGCGAGATCTTCTAGTTGTGTCCAAAACACAATAAATTTCAGAGAACGTTTCATGCAGATGGTAAATCGATCAATTAAGAGACATATGAACTACTTTTTGTTTATTAGTAGGAATTATAAGTGTTTTTGTTAAAAAAAACAGCCTTTATTTTATAAGTAGATTTTTATTAAGCATCAGATCTCAATTACATAAAAAATTTCTACAACTCTTAGGGCCCCTGTCTTGATTTATCACTGTCAAATTTCTGTAATGTTTACCGTGGAATGTTTAGTGCAAACTACACCAACTGAATGCACAAACAGCTATAGTTTTCTCCATACAGTGTCAGATTTTGTTGCCCCACAAAGGCAACGTCTTACTGCTCGCACTGCCATAGGGCTGCCGCTGTGTATTGCTGTTATATATATTTTCATGAAGTTGCACCCCAAATTACTGTACCTTCAAGAAATGTTTTATATCAAAGACTAATTAAATTACAAGTTGAACTTTATGCTATCTTGCTTAGTCATGATGCAAACCCTTTTTGCCTAAGTTGTCTTTCGATATTTGTTCAAAAGCTGTTTCAGGTACTACGGCAACAGAAAACAAAAGCATATTAGTTATATTTTTACATACAATTCTAAGTTACAACAAGGTATTATAATTCATTTCAATTAAGAAATACGAAATCTAAAAAATATCGACTGATCTCAGTACAGGCTAAAGCAATTATAAAATTATTCCTTCTTGTTTATTAACATCTGTTATTGTGCACACACTTATTAAAAAAGAAATATCGTTGAACCGGGAAATCGGAAATTTTCCAATGAAAACAAGATACAATACCAAATTTAGTTGTGACTCTTACTATGAAATGATTTTTTCAAAAGTGAAGATATTTTCATTCAATTGTTTTTGTTTTTCTCTGCGAATATTTTAGTTGATCTTATGCAGAGTGTTTTTTAAATTGAATTTGCATTCTCCACAAAAAGTTTTTAATGTTAATTTTGTGCTTTCGTTTCAAAAATAATTCAACTTGTATAACCTCATGTTAATATTCTGAATGTTGAACCAAATCTGGCACTGAGAGCCAGAATGTTTTGATTTCTTATTGCAAACTGAAAGTAAGACTTGGGTCTGCGATTGATAGTGGAATACACTTTTCCCTTTTATTAAAGTGTTCAAATAAATTCGTTTGTTATTTTATGTGAGTTTGAAGTTTTCATCTCACCCTTCATGTGTCAAGATAACGAAAAAACAAAAATTTTGCCAAGGTGGGAAAATGGAGGAACAGTTTGATCTTCCTTATACATCCACACCTGTCTTTAACTTGAGCTCTTCCTTCTTGCAAAAAGGACTATTTTTTGCCAATTTATGGAAGATTAAAATTATAAAACAGTTGCCATCAAGGTTCATCCTGCAATTTTGTGCAGTTTGCTAGCTTGTAAGAACCCAACTGGTTATATTAGCCAAATGCCAAGTTTATTTCTGTCATTGCAAGTCACCATAATATTTATAGGTTAAGTAAAGTTGTGTATTTCAAAAACGTATCACCATGCGGAAACTAAAGTGTATTTTCCTGGATTTTAAAACTATCCACATGTGTTCTCCAGGTCTTTAATAATAATGCAGAATATCTATATTGCCATAGTGAAATTTAATTTGTATCGAATGGCATTTCATATTTAAAGAAATCTAAAAAAACACAGATTGCAGGTATATGTGAGGTTCCTTCCTAGCTATGCTTTCGCTGTAAAATGGCATGATCAATTGCAGCTGTATTTTCAAAGATGTGGTCTGTTTCCTTGATCAGCTTTCATTGTCTTGCCTAAATATCTATCAGGATGGAAATGTTTTACTTTTTTCCCATGTTGCATTGCATTTAGTTGTCTATTTCTTCTATTTGTTGAGATGTATTTGGTATTCATCGCGAATGTTGATTACTTTAGCGGCAAGCATTTATAAAGGATGGGTTTTGGGGTCAAATAGGAAGTTTTGTTGCAGTGTTTGTTCCCACTTTTAGCATATATATGTCTGGAATTTTGTTGCTCTGTTTCTCCTACACAGTGAGCAGATATTTGTTCCTTTGTGCTAGTATGATGCTTTTGAAAACAAATTTAATATAAACTTTCAGGTATCCAACTGTGAAAGAAAATTTATGCTATAATTTCATAAAGTTTTCTATCTAATCAAGAAAATATTGACTTGTGTGTAGTAAAAACTAGTTTAATAAAACTTATAAAATCTTGTTGCACTTTTTAACTTCAATTTTTGAATTAATGTTTAAGTTTCTAAAATTATAAACATGGACGACCCTAACCAGTTCTGTTATCGATTTTCATGGGCAATTGGTGTCATTCTGTAATACAATCTGAGTCTTGTTCACTGGTGAACCAAAATTCGTAATCAATTTCTTAGCTAGTAATCGTTTCTTTAGAAGACACTCTTATTTCTTCATATCCATTTTTTCTTTTCTTCCACAAATATATCTTTTATAGTTGCGAAATAACTTAATGTTTCTCATAGAATTGAAAAGAATCTGTTTGTGCCCTTTAGTTTCTAAACTTTTTCTCCTCAACTGGATATTGGAGTTATCATAATTCTTAAGTGAATGAGTTAACTTTATTTGAATATACATTTTGAAGGGATTAAAATTCAGTTCTTATCAGTAATTCGTCTTAAGGGAGTTCATATTAATGAGGTTTGACTTTTATCATGTTGCTACTAAATTACTTCCTCTTCTAAGTAATCTTCTATCAAAGACAATTTAGGAATCAAATTAGAAGTTTTACTTCATGCCATCTTACTTTTTTTAGACTTGATCCCT
This sequence comes from Metellina segmentata, assembly GCA_947359465.1. Lineage (NCBI taxonomy): Eukaryota > Metazoa > Arthropoda > Arachnida > Araneae > Tetragnathidae > Metellina > Metellina segmentata. The sequence continues at coordinate 63,632,104 of OX375875.1, forward strand.
GAATTGACAAAGCCTGCTTCTAAGTTGGAAGGAACTCTTGTTGCCCATGGGACGTTTAAAACCACATAGAACAAGATGACTACAAGTGAAAAATCTCGTCCTGTGTTCCATCTTGTAAGAATTTGTACTTGACTTTTAAGAATTTTGTTATTCTTTAACCTAATGAATGTAGTTTATATTGTTGCAATTTTTTAGACACATTTGTTCATTAGCACCTTCTTTATTTTGTTTATATAAATCATTGCCAATCAAGCCCTCCCGCCAACATGATATAAAAATACTCATAAATATATCTGTATTTAAATGTCATGTTGGAGGGAGTAATGGGCATGATAAATAAAAATATTATTTCTTAAAGAGTTCTGGGTCTCTAGAACCTTGTGAACCTTCTGATAAGCCGGGGAGACGTGGTTCAAAATTACGTGGTGCTGTCCCTTAAGGTATTGATCCCAGACCTACGTCAATAGCCCGTTGTGTTGCTCCAGTACAACGTTAATTAAAATTACCTTACTGTGATTCTAATAGCTGATTGTGTTGCTACAGTACAACACTAATTAACTACTTACCCTGTTGAGCAATAAATAGGCTGATCAGAGAAATCAAAGCTTGCTAATAGCCTATAGAACTAATTAAGTTAGCTAAAGGTAGCCATTAGTTGTAGATTAGCAGCAGGAGGTTTGAAAATGTCCAAACATAGACTGTGTTGTGTACACAGGGGCAGGTGCCTGCAAATCTGTCGTGGTCTGAAAAGTCCCTATGTTGGTATGGTGTGTTAGTTTGCAGATTGAGATGCCTGCTCAGGTGTTCACCTCGTCATCTGACCATGGTTCAAAATTATGTTATGGTGTGCTTGGATCTTTCCCTTCATCCTGGAATGTTGCTAATAGCCTATTGGATTGCTCCAATGCAATGCTAATAAACAACTTATCATGTTGAGCAATAAATAGACTGACCAGGGAAATCAAAGCATCTTAGAATTAATTAACTATAGGTTGCCATGAATTGACTAAAGTTTTGAAGAGTATGAAATTCGCACAACGTTAGAAATGCTTAGTTTTAAAATTATTTGGTTTGTTTACCATTCGTTGGAGTCACACCATGTCCAGTGCAACATTAGTTAACTACCTAACCTTACCTTGATTGTAGATGATTACACAAACTTCCTGAAATGCTTATATTTCCCTCTGCGTGGATTTATTAACCTTTGGCTTCTAAGAAAAGTCAAAAGTATCAAAGAAACATGTGAACTGTTTCCTTATAAACAATATCAGTTAGGCTATCTTCCGAATTTCCCTGTTTTTTGGGAAAAGAAGTCCAGTTCAGCACAAGACTTTGTGGTTGATATAGGTGTATTTTGTAACATTTTGTCTTATGTGCAGTTCATTTGTTATTATTTTAGCTGATTGGGATAAAGATTTACGAATATAAAAAGTAACTTGCATATGAGCTGTTATTTTTTAAAATTTATAAATAACAGCTGAGAAATGCTGCTTCCACATGAAGCGATTTCTTTCAAATTTTTTTTTTCATGATTTATGAAGTAACCATGTGCATGTAATAGTAATGGTATAGTGTAATCAATGGGTTAAAGTAAACTAATTTCGTTTATTTATTACAATTCATGAAACCATTTTCTATGTGGGCGAGATCTTCTAGTTGTGTCCAAAACACAATAAATTTCAGAGAACGTTCCATGCAGATGGTAAATCGATCAATTAAGAGACATATGAACTACTTTTTGTTTATTAGTAGGAATTATAAGTGTTTTTGTTAAAAAAAACAGCCTTTATTTTATAAGTAGATTTTTATTAAGCATCAGATCTCAATTACATAAAAAAATTCTACAACTCTTAGGGCCCCTGTCTTGATTTATCACTGTCAAATTTCTGTAATGTTTACCGTGGAATGTTTAGTGCAAACTACACCAACTGAATGCACAAACAGCTATAGTTTTCTCCATACAGTGTCAGATTTTGTTGCCCCACAAAGGCAACGTCTTACTGCTCGCACTGCCATAGGGCTGCCGCTGTGTATTGCTGTTATATATATTTTCATGAAGTTGCACCCCAAATTACTGTACCTTCAAGAAATGTTTTATATCAAAGACTAATTAAATTACAAGTTGAACTTTATGCTATCTTGCTTAGTCATGATGCAAACCCTTTTTGCCTAAGTTGTCTTTCGATATTTGTTCAAAAGCTGTTTCAGGTACTACGGCAACAGAAAACAAAAGCATATTAGTTATATTTTTACATACAATTCTAAGTTACAACAAGGTATTATAATTCATTTCAATTAAGAAATACGAAATCTAAAAAATATCGACTGATCTCAGTACAGGCTAAAGCAATTATAAAATTATTCCTTCTTGTTTATTAACATCTGTTATTGTGCACACACTTATTAAAAAAGAAATATCGTTGAACCGGGAAATCGGAAATTTTCCAATGAAAACAAGATACAATACCAAATTTAGTTGTGACTCTTACTATGAAATGATTTTTTCAAAAGTGAAGATATTTTCATTCAATTGTTTTTGTTTTTCTCTGCGAATATTTTAGTTGATCTTATGCAGAGTGTTTTTTAAATTGAATTTGCATTCTCCACAAAAAGTTTTTAATGTTAATTTTGTGCTTTCGTTTCAAAAATAATTCAACTTGTATAACCTCATGTTAATATTCTGAATGTTGAACCAAATCTGGCACTGAGAGCCAGAATGTTTTGATTTCTTATTGCAAACTGAAAGTAAGACTTGGGTCTGCGATTGATAGTGGAATACACTTTTCCCTTTTATTAAAGTGTTCAAATAAATTCGTTTGTTATTTTATGTGAGTTTGAAGTTTTCATCTCACCCTTCATGTGTCAAGATAACGAAAAAACAAAAATTTTGCCAAGGTGGGAAAATGGAGGAACAGTTTGATCTTCCTTATACATCCACACCTGTCTTTAACTTGAGCTCTTCCTTCTTGCAAAAAGGACTATTTTTTGCCAATTTATGGAAGATTAAAATTATAAAACAGTTGCCATCAAGGTTCATCCTGCAATTTTGTGCAGTTTGCTAGCTTGTAAGAACCCAACTGGTTATATTAGCCAAATGCCAAGTTTATTTCTGTCATTGCAAGTCACCATAATATTTATAGGTTAAGTAAAGTTGTGTATTTCAAAAACGTATCACCATGCGGAAACTAAAGTGTATTTTCCTGGATTTTAAAACTATCCACATGTGTTCTCCAGGTCTTTAATAATAATGCAGAATATCTATATTGCCATAGTGAAATTTAATTTGTATCGAATGGCATTTCATATTTAAAGAAATCTAAAAAAACACAGATTGCAGGTATATGTGAGGTTCCTTCCTAGCTATGCTTTCGCTGTAAAATGGCATGATCAATTGCAGCTGTATTTTCAAAGATGTGGTCTGTTTCCTTGATCAGCTTTCATTGTCTTGCCTAAATATCTATCAGGATGGAAATGTTTTACTTTTTTCCCATGTTGCATTGCATTTAGTTGTCTATTTCTTCTATTTGTTGAGATGTATTTGGTATTCATCGCGAATGTTGATTACTTTAGCGGCAAGCATTTATAAAGGATGGGTTTTGGGGTCAAATAGGAAGTTTTGTTGCAGTGTTTGTTCCCACTTTTAGCATATATATGTCTGGAATTTTGTTGCTCTGTTTCTCCTACACAGTGAGCAGATATTTGTTCCTTTGTGCTAGTATGATGCTTTTGAAAACAAATTTAATATAAACTTTCAGGTATCCAACTGTGAAAGAAAATTTATGCTATAATTTCATAAAGTTTTCTATCTAATCAAGAAAATATTGACTTGTGTGTAGTAAAAACTAGTTTAATAAAACTTATAAAATCTTGTTGCACTTTTTAACTTCAATTTTTGAATTAATGTTTAAGTTTCTAAAATTATAAACATGGACGACCCTAACCAGTTCTGTTATCGATTTTCATGGGCAATTGGTGTCATTCTGTAATACAATCTGAGTCTTGTTCACTGGTGAACCAAAATTCGTAATCAATTTCTTAGCTAGTAATCGTTTCTTTAGAAGACACTCTTATTTCTTCATATCCATTTTTTCTTTTCTTCCACAAATATATCTTTTATAGTTGCGAAATAACTTAATGTTTCTCATAGAATTGAAAAGAATCTGTTTGTGCCCTTTAGTTTCTAAACTTTTTCTCCTCAACTGGATATTGGAGTTATCATAATTCTTAAGTGAATGAGTTAACTTTATTTGAATATACATTTTGAAGGGATTAAAATTCAGTTCTTATCAGTAATTCGTCTTAAGGGAGTTCATATTAATGAGGTTTGACTTTTATCATGTTGCTACTAAATTACTTCCTCTTCTAAGTAATCTTCTATCAAAGACAATTTAGGAATCAAATTAGAAGTTTTACTTCATGCCATCTTACTTTTTTTAGACTTGATCCCTGAATTGACAAAGCCTGCTTCTAAGTTGGAAGGAACTCTTGTTGCCCATGGGACGTTTAAAACCACATAGAACAAGATGACTACAAGTGAAAAATCTCGTCCTGTGTTCCATCTTGTAAGAATTTGTACTTGACTTTTAAGAATTTTGTTATTCTTTAACCTAATGAATGTAGTTTATATTGTTGCAATTTTTTAGACACATTTGTTCATTAGCACCTTCTTTATTTTGTTTATATAAATCATTGCCAATCAAGCCCTCCCGCCAACATGATATAAAAATACTCATAAATATATCTGTATTTAAATGTCATGTTGGAGGGAGTAATGGGCATGATAAATAAAAATATTATTTCTTAAAGAGTTCTGGGTTTCTAGAACCTTGTGAACCTTCTGATAAGCCGGGGAGACGTGGTTCAAAATTACGTGGTGCTGTCCCTTAAGGTATTGATCCCAGACCTACGTCAATAGCCCGTTGTGTTGCTCCAGTACAACGTTAATTAAAATTACCTTACTGTGATTCTAATAGCTGATTGTGTTGCTACAGTACAACACTAATTAACTACTTACCCTGTTGAGCAATAAATAGGCTGATCAGAGAAATCAAAGCTTGCTAATAGCCTATAGAACTAATTAAGTTAGCTAAAGGTAGCCATTAGTTGTAGATTAGCAGCAGGAGGTTTGAAAATGTCCAAACATAGACTGTGTTGTGTACACAGGGGCAGGTGCCTGCAAATCTGTCGTGGTCTGAAAAGTCCCTATGTTGGTATGGTGTGTTAGTTTGCAGATTGAGATGCCTGCTCAGGTGTTCACCTCGTCATCTGACCATGGTTCAAAATTATGTTATGGTGTGCTTGGATCTTTCCCTTCATCCTGGAATGTTGCTAATAGCCTATTGGATTGCTCCAATGCAATGCTAATAAACAACTTATCATGTTGAGCAATAAATAGACTGACCAGGGAAATCAAAGCATCTTAGAATTAATTAACTATAGGTTGCCATGAATTGACTAAAGTTTTGAAGAGTATGAAATTCGCACAACGTTAGAAATGCTTAGTTTTAAAATTATTTGGTTTGTTTACCATTCGTTGGAGTCACACCATGTCCAGTGCAACATTAGTTAACTACCTAACCTTACCTTGATTGTAGATGATTACACAAACTTCCTGAAATGCTTATATTTCCCTCTGCGTGGATTTATTAACCTTTGGCTTCTAAGAAAAGTCAAAAGTATCAAAGAAACATGTGAACTGTTTCCTTATAAACAATATCAGTTAGGCTATCTTCCGAATTTCCCTGTTTTTTGGGAAAAGAAGTCCAGTTCAGCACAAGACTTTGTGGTTGATATAGGTGTATTTTGTAACATTTTGTCTTATGTGCAGTTCATTTGTTATTATTTTAGCTGATTGGGATAAAGATTTACGAATATAAAAAGTAACTTGCATATGAGCTGTTATTTTTTAAAATTTATAAATAACAGCTGAGAAATGCTGCTTCCACATGAAGCGATTTCTTTCAAATTTTTTTTTTTCATGATTTATGAAGTAACCATGTGCATGTAATAGTAATGGTATAGTGTAATCAATGGGTTAAAGTAAACTAATTTCGTTTATTTATTACAATTCATGAAACCATTTTCTATGTGGGCGAGATCTTCTAGTTGTGTCCAAAACACAATAAATTTCAGAGAACGTTCCATGCAGATGGTAAATCGATCAATTAAGAGACATATGAACTACTTTTTGTTTATTAGTAGGAATTATAAGTGTTTTTGTTAAAAAAAACAGCCTTTATTTTATAAGTAGATTTTTATTAAGCATCAGATCTCAATTACATAAAAAAATTCTACAACTCTTAGGGCCCCTGTCTTGATTTATCACTGTCAAATTTCTGTAATGTTTACCGTGGAATGTTTAGTGCAAACTACACCAACTGAATGCACAAACAGCTATAGTTTTCTCCATACAGTGTCAGATTTTGTTGCCCCACAAAGGCAACGTCTTACTGCTCGCACTGCCATAGGGCTGCCGCTGTGTATTGCTGTTATATATATTTTCATGAAGTTGCACCCCAAATTACTGTACCTTCAAGAAATGTTTTATATCAAAGACTAATTAAATTACAAGTTGAACTTTATGCTATCTTGCTTAGTCATGATGCAAACCCTTTTTGCCTAAGTTGTCTTTCGATATTTGTTCAAAAGCTGTTTCAGGTACTACGGCAACAGAAAACAAAAGCATATTAGTTATATTTTTACATACAATTCTAAGTTACAACAAGGTATTATAATTCATTTCAATTAAGAAATACGAAATCTAAAAAATATCGACTGATCTCAGTACAGGCTAAAGCAATTATAAAATTATTCCTTCTTGTTTATTAACATCTGTTATTGTGCACACACTTATTAAAAAAGAAATATCGTTGAACCGGGAAATCGGAAATTTTCCAATGAAAACAAGATACAATACCAAATTTAGTTGTGACTCTTACTATGAAATGATTTTTTCAAAAGTGAAGATATTTTCATTCAATTGTTTTTGTTTTTCTCTGCGAATATTTTAGTTGATCTTATGCAGAGTGTTTTTTAAATTGAATTTGCATTCTCCACAAAAAGTTTTTAATGTTAATTTTGTGCTTTCGTTTCAAAAATAATTCAACTTGTATAACCTCATGTTAATATTCTGAATGTTGAACCAAATCTGGCACTGAGAGCCAGAATGTTTTGATTTCTTATTGCAAACTGAAAGTAAGACTTGGGTCTGCGATTGATAGTGGAATACACTTTTCCCTTTTATTAAAGTGTTCAAATAAATTCGTTTGTTATTTTATGTGAGTTTGAAGTTTTCATCTCACCCTTCATGTGTCAAGATAACGAAAAAACAAAAATTTTGCCAAGGTGGGAAAATGGAGGAACAGTTTGATCTTCCTTATACATCCACACCTGTCTTTAACTTGAGCTCTTCCTTCTTGCAAAAAGGACTATTTTTTGCCAATTTATGGAAGATTAAAATTATAAAACAGTTGCCATCAAGGTTCATCCTGCAATTTTGTGCAGTTTGCTAGCTTGTAAGAACCCAACTGGTTATATTAGCCAAATGCCAAGTTTATTTCTGTCATTGCAAGTCACCATAATATTTATAGGTTAAGTAAAGTTGTGTATTTCAAAAACGTATCACCATGCGGAAACTAAAGTGTATTTTCCTGGATTTTAAAACTATCCACATGTGTTCTCCAGGTCTTTAATAATAATGCAGAATATCTATATTGCCATAGTGAAATTTAATTTGTATCGAATGGCATTTCATATTTAAAGAAATCTAAAAAAACACAGATTGCAGGTATATGTGAGGTTCCTTCCTAGCTATGCTTTCGCTGTAAAATGGCATGATCCATTGCAGCTGTATTTTCAAAGATGTGGTCTGTTTCCTTGATCAGCTTTCATTGTCTTGCCTAAATATCTATCAGGATGGAAATGTTTTACTTTTTTCCCATGTTGCATTGCATTTAGTTGTCTATTTCTTCTATTTGTTGAGATGTATTTGGTATTCATCGCGAATGTTGATTACTTTAGCGGCAAGCATTTATAAAGGATGGGTTTTGGGGTCAAATAGGAAGTTTTGTTGCAGTGTTTGTTCCCACTTTTAGCATATATATGTCTGGAATTTTGTTGCTCTGTTTCTCCTACACAGTGAGCAGATATTTGTTCCTTTGTGCTAGTATGATGCTTTTGAAAACAAATTTAATATAAACTTTCAGGTATCCAACTGTGAAAGAAAATTTATGCTATAATTTCATAAAGTTTTCTATCTAATCAAGAAAATATTGACTTGTGTGTAGTAAAAACTAGTTTAATAAAACTTATAAAATCTTGTTGCAATTTTTAACTTCAATTTTTGAATTAATGTTTAAGTTTCTAAAATTATAAACATGGACGACCCTAACCAGTTCTGTTATCGATTTTCATGGGCAATTGGTGTCATTCTGTAATACAATCTGAGTCTTGTTCACTGGTGAACCAAAATTCGTAATCAATTTCTTAGCTAGTAATCGTTTCTTTAGAAGACACTCTTATTTCTTCATATCCATTTTTTCTTTTCTTCCACAAATATATCTTTTATAGTTGCGAAATAACTTAATGTTTCTCATAGAATTGAAAAGAATCTGTTTGTGCCCTTTAGTTTCTAAACTTTTTCTCCTCAACTGGATATTGGAGTTATCATAATTCTTAAGTGAATGAGTTAACTTTATTTGAATATACATTTTGAAGGGATTAAAATTCAGTTCTTATCAGTAATTCGTCTTAAGGGAGTTCATATTAATGAGGTTTGACTTTTATCATGTTGCTACTAAATTACTTCCTCTTCTAAGTAATCTTCTATCAAAGACAATTTAGGAATCAAATTACAAGTTTAACTTCATGCCATCTTACTTTTTTTAGACTTGATCCCTGAATTGACAAAGCCTGCTTCTAAGTTGGAAGGAACTCTTGTTGCCCATGGGACGTTTAAAACCACATAGAACAAGATGACTACAAGTGAAAAATCTCGTCCTGTGTTCCATCTTGTAAGAATTTGTACTTGACTTTTAAGAATTTTGTTATTCTTTAACCTAATGAATGTAGTTTATATTGTTGCAATTTTTTAGACACATTTGTTCATTAGCACCTTCTTTATTTTGTTTATATAAATCATTGCCAATCAAGCCCTCCCGCCAACATGATATAAAAATACTCATAAATATATTTGTATTTAAATGTCATGTTGGAGGGAGTAAGATAAATAAAAATATTATTTCTTAAAGAGTTCTGGGTCTCTAGAACCTTGTGAACCTTCTGATAAGCCGGGGAGACGTGGTTCAAAATTACGTGGTGCTGTCCCTTAAGGTATTGATCCCAGACCTAAGTCAATAGCCCGTTGTGTTGCTCCAGTACAACGTTAATTAAAATTACCTTACTGTGATTCTAATAGCTGATTGTGTTGCTACAGTACAACACTAATTAACTACTTACCCTGTTGAGCAATAAATAGGCTGATCAGAGAAATCAAAGCTTTATAGAACTAATTAAGTTAGCTAAAGGTAGCCATTAGTTGTAGATTAGCAGCAGGAGGTTTGAAAATGTCCAAACATAGACTGTGTTGTGTACACAGGGGCAGGTGCCTGCAAATCTGTCGTGGTCTGAAAAGTCCCTATGTTGGTATGGTGTGTTAGTTTGCAGATTGAGATGCCTGCTCAGGTGTTCACCTCGTCATCTGACCATGGTTCAAAATTATGTTATGGTGTGCTTGGATCTTTCCCTTCATCCTGGAATGTTGCTAATAGCCTATTGGATTGCTCCAATGCAATGCTAATAAACAACTTATCATGATGAGCAATAAATAGACTGACCAGGGAAATCAAAGCATCTTAGAATTAATTAACTATAGGTTGCCATGAATTGACTAAAGTTTTGAAGAGTATGAAATTCGCACAACGTTAGAAATGCTTAGTTTTAAAATTATTTGGTTTGTTTACCATTCGTTGGAGTCACACCATGTCCAGTGCAACATTAGTTAACTACCTAACCTTACCTTGATTGTAGATGATTACACAAACTTCCTGAAATGCTTATATTTCCCTCTGCGTGGATTTATTAACCTTTGGCTTCTAAGAAAAGTCAAAAGTATCAAAGAAACATGTGAACTGTTTCCTTATAAACAATATCAGTTAGGCTATCTTCCGAATTTCCCTGTTTTTTGGGAAAAGAAGTCCAGTTCAGCACAAGACTTTGTGGTTGATATAGGTGTATTTTGTAACATTTTGTCTTATGTGCAGTTCATTTGTTATTATTTTAGCTGATTGGGATAAAGATTTACGAATATAAAAAGTAACTTGCATATGAGCTGTTATTTTTTAAAATTTATAAATAACAGCTGAGAAATGCTGCTTCCACATGAAGCGATTTCTTTCAAATTTTTTTTTTTTCATGATTTATGAAGTAACCATGTGCATGTAATAGTAATGGTATAGTGTAATCAATGGGTTAAAGTAAACTAATTTCGTTTATTTATTACAATTCATGAAACCATTTTCTATGTGGGCGAGATCTTCTAGTTGTGTCCAAAACACAATAAATTTCAGAGAACGTTCCATGCAGATGGTAAATCGATCAATTAAGAGACATATGAACTACTTTTTGTTTATTAGTAGGAATTATAAGTGTTTTTGTTAAAAAAAACAGCCTTTATTTTATAAGTAGATTTTTATTAAGCATCAGATCTCAATTACATAAAAAAATTCTACAACTCTTAGGGCCCCTGTCTTGATTTATCACTGTCAAATTTCTGTAATGTTTACCGTGGAATGTTTAGTGCAAACTACACCAACTGAATGCACAAACAGCTATAGTTTTCTCCATACAGTGTCAGATTTTGTTGCCCCACAAAGGCAACGTCTTACTGCTCGCACTGCCATAGGGCTGCCGCTGTGTATTGCTGTTATATATATTTTCATGAAGTTGCACCCCAAATTACTGTACCTTCAAGAAATGTTTTATATCAAAGACTAATTAAATTACAAGTTGAACTTTATGCTATCTTGCTTAGTCATGATGCAAACCCTTTTTGCCTAAGTTGTCTTTCGATATTTGTTCAAAAGCTGTTTCAGGTACTACGGCAACAGAAAACAAAAGCATATTAGTTATATTTTTACATACAATTCTAAGTTACAACAAGGTATTATAATTCATTTCAATTAAGAAATACGAAATCTAAAAAATATCGACTGATCTCAGTACAGGCTAAAGCAATTATAAAATTATTCCTTCTTGTTTATTAACATCTGTTATTGTGCACACACTTATTAAAAAAGAAATTTCGTTGGACCGGGAAATCGGAAATTTTCCAATGAAAACAAGATACAATACCAAATTTAGTTGTGACTCTTACTATAAAATGATTTTTTCAAAAGTGAAGATATTTTCATTCAATTGTTTTTGTTTTTCTCTGCGAATATTTTAGTTGATCTTATGCAGAGTGTTTTTTAAATTGAATTTGCATTCTCCACAAAAAGTTTTTAATGTTAATTTTGTGCTTTCGTTTCAAAAATAATTCAACTTGTATAACCTCATGTTAATATTCTGAATGTTGAACCAAATCTGGCACTGAGAGCCAGAATGTTTTGATTTCTTATTGCAAACTGAAAGTAAGACTTGGGTCTGCGATTGATAGTGGAATACACTTTTCCCTTTTATTAAAGTGTTCAAATAAATTCGTTTGTTATTTTATGTGAGTTTGAAGTTTTCATCTCACCCTTCATGTGTCAAGATAACGAAAAAACAAAAATTTTGCCAAGGTGGGAAAATGGAGGAACAGTTTGATCTTCCTTATACATCCACACCTGTCTTTAACTTGAGCTCTTCCTTCTTGCAAAAAGGACTATTTTTTGCCAATTTATGGAAGATTAAAATTATAAAACAGTTGCCATCAAGGTTCATCCTGCAATTTTGTGCAGTTTGCTAGCTTGTAAGAACCCAACTGGTTATATTAGCCAAATGCCAAGTTTATTTCTGTCATTGCAAGTCACCATAATATTTATAGGTTAAGTAAAGTTGTGTATTTCAAAAACGTATCACCATGCGGAAACTAAAGTGTATTTTCCTGGATTTTAAAACTATCCACATGTGTTCTCCAGGTCTTTAATAATAATGCAGAATATCTATATTGCCATAGTGAAATTTAATTTGTATCGAATGGCATTTCATATTTAAAGAAATCTAAAAAAACACAGATTGCAGGTATATGTGAGGTTCCTTCCTAGCTATGCTTTCGCTGTAAAATGGCATGATCCATTGCAGCTGTATTTTCAAAGATGTGGTCTGTTTCCTTGATCAGCTTTCATTGTCTTGCCTAAATATCTATCAGGATGGAAATGTTTTACTTTTTTCCCATGTTGCATTGCATTTAGTTGTCTATTTCTTCTATTTGTTGAGATGTATTTGGTATTCATCGAATGTTGATTACTTTAGCGGCAAGCATTTATAAAGGATGGGTTTTGGGGTCAAATAGGAAGTTTTGTTGCAGTGTTTGTTCCCACTTTTAGCATATATATGTCTGGAATTTTGTTGCTCTGTTTCTCCTACACAGTGAGCAGATATTTGTTCCTTTGTGCTAGTATGATGCTTTTGAAAACAAATTTAATATAAACTTTCAGGTATCCAACTGTGAAAGAAAATTTATGCTATAATTTCATAAAGTTTTCTATCTAATCAAGAAAATATTGACTTGTGTGTAGTAAAAACTAGTTTAATAAAACTTATAAAATCTTGTTGCAATTTTTAACTTCAATTTTTGAATTAATGTTTAAGTTTCTAAAATTATAAACATGGACGACCCTAACCAGTTCTGTTATCGATTTTCATGGGCAATTGGTGTCATTCTGTAATACAATCTGAGTCTTGTTCACTGGTGAACCAAAATTCGTAATCAATTTCTTAGCTAGTAATCGTTTCTTTAGAAGACACTCTTATTTCTTCATATCCATTTTTTCTTTTCTTCCAAAAATATATCTTTTATAGTTGCGAAATAACTTAATGTTTCTCATAGAATTGAAAAGAATCTGTTTGTGCCCTTTAGTTTCTAAACTTTTTCTCCTCAACTGGATATTGGAGTTATCATAATTCTTAAGTGAATGAGTTAACTTTATTTGAATATACATTTTGAAGGGATTAAAATTCAGTTCTTATCAGTAATTCGTCTTAAGGGAGTTCATATTAATGAGGTTTGACTTTTATCATGTTGCTACTAAATTACTTCCTCTTCTAAGTAATCTTCTATCAAAGACAATTTAGGAATCAAATTACAAGTTTAACTTCATGCCATCTTACTTTTTTTAGACTTGATCCCTGAATTGACAAAGCCTGCTTCTAAGTTGGAAGGAACTCTTGTTGCCCATGGGACGTTTAAAACCACATAGAACAAGATGACTACAAGCGAAAAATCTCGTCCTGTGTTCCATCTTGTAAGAATTTGTACTTGACTTTTAAGAATTTTGTTATTCTTTAACCTAATGAATGTAGTTTATATTGTTGCAATTTTTTAGACACATTTGTTCATTAGCACCTTCTTTATTTTGTTTATATAAATCATTGCCAATCAAGCCCTCCCGCCAACATGATATAAAAATACTCATAAATATATTTGTATTTAAATGTCATGTTGGAGGGAGTAAGATAAATAAAAATATTATTTCTTAAAGAGTTCTGGGTCTCTAGAACCTTGTGAACCTTCTGATAAGCCGGGGAGACGTGGTTCAAAATTACGTGGTGCTGTCCCTTAAGGTATTGATCCCAGACCTAAGTCAATAGCCCGTTGTGTTGCTCCAGTACAACGTTAATTAAAATTACCTTACTGTGATTCTAATAGCTGATTGTGTTGCTACAGTACAACACTAATTAACTACTTACCCTGTTGAGCAATAAATAGGCTGATCAGAGAAATCAAAGCTTTATAGAACTAATTAAGTTAGCTAAAGGTAGCCATTAGTTGTAGATTAGCAGCAGGAGGTTTGAAAATGTCCAAACATAGACTGTGTTGTGTACACAGGGGCAGGTGCCTGCAAATCTGTCGTGGTCTGAAAAGTCCCTATGTTGGTATGGTGTGTTAGTTTGCAGATTGAGATGCCTGCTCAGGTGTTCACCTCGTCATCTGACCATGGTTCAAAATTATGTTATGGTGTGCTTGGATCTTTCCCTTCATCCTGGAATGTTGCTAATAGCCTATTGGATTGCTCCAATGCAATGCTAATAAACAACTTATCATGATGAGCAATAAATAGACTGACCAGGGAAATCAAAGCATCTTAGAATTAATTAACTATAGGTTGCCATGAATTGACTAAAGTTTTGAAGAGTATGAAATTCGCACAACGTTAGAAATGCTTAGTTTTAAAATTATTTGGTTTGTTTACCATTCGTTGGAGTCACACCATGTCCAGTGCAACATTAGTTAACTACCTAACCTTACCTTGATTGTAGATGATTACACAAACTTCCTGAAATGCTTATATTTCCCTCTGCGTGGATTTATTAACCTTTGGCTTCTAAGAAAAGTCAAAAGTATCAAAGAAACATGTGAACTGTTTCCTTATAAACAATATCAGTTAGGCTATCTTCCGAATTTCCCTGTTTTTTGGGAAAAGAAGTCCAGTTCAGCACAAGACTTTGTGGTTGATATAGGTGTATTTTGTAACATTTTGTCTTATGTGCAGTTCATTTGTTATTATTTTAGCTGATTGGGATAAAGATTTACGAATATAAAAAGTAACTTGCATATGAGCTGTTATTTTTTAAAATTTATAAATAACAGCTGAGAAATGCTGCTTCCACATGAAGCGATTTCTTTCAAATTTTTTTTTTTCATGATTTATGAAGTAACCATGTGCATGTAATAGTAATGGTATAGTGTAATCAATGGGTTAAAGTAAACTAATTTCGTTTATTTATTACAATTCATGAAACCATTTTCTATGTGGGCGAGATCTTCTAGTTGTGTCCAAAACACAATAAATTTCAGAGAACGTTCCATGCAGATGGTAAATCGATCAATTAAGAGACATATGAACTACTTTTTGTTTATTAGTAGGAATTATAAGTGTTTTTGTTAAAAAAAACAGCCTTTATTTTATAAGTAGATTTTTATTAAGCATCAGAGATCTCAATTACATAAAAAAATTCTACAACTCTTAGGGCCCCTGTCTTGATTTATCACTGTCAAATTTCTGTAATGTTTACCGTGGAATGTTTAGTGCAAACTACACCAACTGAATGCACAAACAGCTATAGTTTTCTCCATACAGTGTCAGATTTTGTTGCCCCACAAAGGCAACGTCTTACTGCTCGCACTGCCATAGGGCTGCCGCTGTGTATTGCTGTTATATATATTTTCATGAAGTTGCACCCCAAATTACTGTACCTTCAAGAAATGTTTTATATCAAAGACTAATTAAATTACAAGTTGAACTTTATGCTATCTTGCTTAGTCATGATGCAAACCCTTTTTGCCTAAGTTGTCTTTCGATATTTGTTCAAAAGCTGTTTCAGGTACTACGGCAACAGAAAACAAAAGCATATTAGTTATATTTTTACATACAATTCTAAGTTACAACAAGGTATTATAATTCATTTCAATTAAGAAATACGAAATCTAAAAAATATCGACTGATCTCAGTACAGGCTAAAGCAATTATAAAATTATTCCTTCTTGTTTATTAACATCTGTTATTGTGCACACACTTATTAAAAAAGAAATTTCGTTGGACCGGGAAATCGGAAATTTTCCAATGAAAACAAGATACAATACCAAATTTAGTTGTGACTCTTACTATGAAATGATTTTTTCAAAAGTGAAGATATTTTCATTCATTTGTTTTTGTTTTTCTCTGCGAATATTTTAGTTGATCTTATGCAGAGTGTTTTTTAAATTGAATTTGCATTCTCCACAAAAAGTTTTTAATGTTAATTTTGTGCTTTCGTTTCAAAAATAATTCAACTTGTATAACCTCATGTTAATATTCTGAATGTTGAACCAAATCTGGCACTGAGAGCCAGAATGTTTTGATTTCTTATTGCAAACTGAAAGTAAGACTTGGGTCTGCGATTGATAGTGGAATACACTTTTCCCTTTTATTAAAGTGTTCAAATAAATTCGTTTGTTATTTTATGTGAGTTTGAAGTTTTCATCTCACCCTTCATGTGTCAAGATAACGAAAAAACAAAAATTTTGCCAAGGTGGGAAAATGGAGGAACAGTTTGATCTTCCTTATACATCCACACCTGTCTTTAACTTGAGCTCTTCCTTCTTGCAAAAAGGACTATTTTTTGCCAATTTATGGAAGATTAAAATTATAAAACAGTTGCCATCAAGGTTCATCCTGCAATTTTGTGCAGTTTGCTAGCTTGTAAGAACCCAACTGGTTATATTAGCCAAATGCCAAGTTTATTTCTGTCATTGCAAGTCACCATAATATTTATAGGTTAAGTAAAGTTGTGTATTTCAAAAACGTATCACCATGCGGAAACTAAAGTGTATTTTCCTGGATTTTAAAACTATCCACATGTGTTCTCCAGGTCTTTAATAATAATGCAGAATATCTATATTGCCATAGTGAAATTTAATTTGTATCGAATGGCATTTCATATTTAAAGAAATCTAAAAAAACACAGATTGCAGGTATATGTGAGGTTCCTTCCTAGCTATGCTTTCGCTGTAAAATGGCATGATCCATTGCAGCTGTATTTTCAAAGATGTGGTCTGTTTCCTTGATCAGCTTTCATTGTCTTGCCTAAATATCTATCAGGATGGAAATGTTTTACTTTTTTCCCATGTTGCATTGCATTTAGTTGTCTATTTCTTCTATTTGTTGAGATGTATTTGGTATTCATCGAATGTTGATTACTTTAGCGGCAAGCATTTATAAAGGATGGGTTTTGGGGTCAAATAGGAAGTTTTGTTGCAGTGTTTGTTCCCACTTTTAGCATATATATGTCTGGAATTTTGTTGCTCTGTTTCTCCTACACAGTGAGCAGATATTTGTTCCTTTGTGCTAGTATGATGCTTTTGAAAACAAATTTAATATAAACTTTCAGGTATCCAACTGTGAAAGAAAATTTATGCTATAATTTCATAAAGTTTTCTATCTAATCAAGAAAATATTGACTTGTGTGTAGTAAAAACTAGTTTAATAAAACTTATAAAATCTTGTTGCAATTTTTAACTTCAATTTTTGAATTAATGTTTAAGTTTCTAAAATTATAAACATGGACGACCCTAACCAGTTCTGTTATCGATTTTCATGGGCAATTGGTGTCATTCTGTAATACAATCTGAGTCTTGTTCACTGGTGAACCAAAATTCGTAATCAATTTCTTAGCTAGTAATCGTTTCTTTAGAAGACACTCTTATTTCTTCATATCCATTTTTTCTTTTCTTCCAAAAATATATCTTTTATAGTTGCGAAATAACTTAATGTTTCTCATAGAATTGAAAAGAATCTGTTTGTGCCCTTTAGTTTCTAAACTTTTTCTCCTCAACTGGATATTGGAGTTATCATAATTCTTAAGTGAATGAGTTAACTTTATTTGAATATACATTTTGAAGGGATTAAAATTCAGTTCTTATCAGTAATTCGTCTTAAGGGAGTTCATATTAATGAGGTTTGACTTTTATCATGTTGCTACTAAATTACTTCCTCTTCTAAGTAATCTTCTATCAAAGACAATTTAGGAATCAAATTACAAGTTTAACTTCATGCCATCTTACTTTTTTTAGACTTGATCCCTGAATTGACAAAGCCTGCTTCTAAGTTGGAAGGAACTCTTGTTGCCCATGGGACGTTTAAAACCACATAGAACAAGATGACTACAAGCGAAAAATCTCGTCCTGTGTTCCATCTTGTAAGAATTTGTACTTGACTTTTAAGAATTTTGTTATTCTTTAACCTAATGAATGTAGTTTATATTGTTGCAATTTTTTAGACACATTTGTTCATTAGCACCTTCTTTATTTTGTTTATATAAATCATTGCCAATCAAGCCCTCCCGCCAACATGATATAAAAATACTCATAAATATATTTGTATTTAAATGTCATGTTGGAGGGAGTAAGATAAATAAAAATATTATTTCTTAAAGAGTTCTGGGTCTCTAGAACCTTGTGAACCTTCTGATAAGCCGGGGAGACGTGGTTCAAAATTACGTGGTGCTGTCCCTTAAGGTATTGATCCCAGACCTAAGTCAATAGCCCGTTGTGTTGCTCCAGTACAACGTTAATTAAAATTACCTTACTGTGATTCTAATAGCTGATTGTGTTGCTACAGTACAACACTAATTAACTACTTACCCTGTTGAGCAATAAATAGGCTGATCAGAGAAATCAAAGCTTTATAGAACTAATTAAGTTAGCTAAAGGTAGCCATTAGTTGTAGATTAGCAGCAGGAGGTTTGAAAATGTCCAAACATAGACTGTGTTGTGTACACAGGGGCAGGTGCCTGCAAATCTGTCGTGGTCTGAAAAGTCCCTATGTTGGTATGGTGTGTTAGTTTGCAGATTGAGATGCCTGCTCAGGTGTTCACCTCGTCATCTGACCATGGTTCAAAATTATGTTATGGTGTGCTTGGATCTTTCCCTTCATCCTGGAATGTTGCTAATAGCCTATTGGATTGCTCCAATGCAATGCTAATAAACAACTTATCATGATGAGCAATAAATAGACTGACCAGGGAAATCAAAGCATCTTAGAATTAATTAACTATAGGTTGCCATGAATTGACTAAAGTTTTGAAGAGTATGAAATTCGCACAACGTTAGAAATGCTTAGTTTTAAAATTATTTGGTTTGTTTACCATTCGTTGGAGTCACACCATGTCCAGTGCAACATTAGTTAACTACCTAACCTTACCTTGATTGTAGATGATTACACAAACTTCCTGAAATGCTTATATTTCCCTCTGCGTGGATTTATTAACCTTTGGCTTCTAAGAAAAGTCAAAAGTATCAAAGAAACATGTGAACTGTTTCCTTATAAACAATATCAGTTAGGCTATCTTCCGAATTTCCCTGTTTTTTGGGAAAAGAAGTCCAGTTCAGCACAAGACTTTGTGGTTGATATAGGTGTATTTTGTAACATTTTGTCTTATGTGCAGTTCATTTGTTATTATTTTAGCTGATTGGGATAAAGATTTACGAATATAAAAAGTAACTTGCATATGAGCTGTTATTTTTTAAAATTTATAAATAACAGCTGAGAAATGCTGCTTCCACATGAAGCGATTTCTTTCAAATTTTTTTTTTCATGATTTATGAAGTAACCATGTGCATGTAATAGTAATGGTATAGTGTAATCAATGGGTTAAAGTAAACTAATTTCGTTTATTTATTACAATTCATGAAACCATTTTCTATGTGGGCGAGATCTTCTAGTTGTGTCCAAAACACAATAAATTTCAGAGAACGTTCCATGCAGATGGTAAATCGATCAATTAAAAGACATATGAACTACTTTTTGTTTATTAGTAGGAATTATAAGTGTTTTTGTTAAAAAAAACAGCCTTTATTTTATAAGTAGATTTTTATTAAGCATCAGATCTCAATTACATAAAAAAATTCTACAACTCTTAGGGCCCCTGTCTTGATTTATCACTGTCAAATTTCTGTAATGTTTACCGTGGAATGTTTAGTGCAAACTACACCAACTGAATGCACAAACAGCTATAGTTTTCTCCATACAGTGTCAGATTTTGTTGCCCCACAAAGGCAACGTCTTACTGCTCGCACTGCCATAGGGCTGCCGCTGTGTATTGCTGTTATATATATTTTCATGAAGTTGCACCCCAAATTACTGTACCTTCAAGAAATGTTTTATATCAAAGACTAATTAAATTACAAGTTGAACTTTATGCTATCTTGCTTAGTCATGATGCAAACCCTTTTTGCCTAAGTTGTCTTTCGATATTTGTTCAAAAGCTGTTTCAGGTACTACGGCAACAGAAAACAAAAGCATATTAGTTATATTTTTACATACAATTCTAAGTTACAACAAGGTATTATAATTCATTTCAATTAAGAAATACGAAATCTAAAAAATATCGACTGATCTCAGTACAGGCTAAAGCAATTATAAAATTATTCCTTCTTGTTTATTAACATCTGTTATTGTGCACACACTTATTAAAAAAGAAATTTCGTTGGACCGGGAAATCGGAAATTTTCCAATGAAAACAAGATACAATACCAAATTTAGTTGTGACTCTTACTATAAAATGATTTTTTCAAAAGTGAAGATATTTTCATTCAATTGTTTTTGTTTTTCTCTGCGAATATTTTAGTTGATCTTATGCAGAGTGTTTTTTAAATTGAAT
The DNA here is from genome assembly GCA_947359465.1 of Metellina segmentata. Taxonomy (NCBI): domain Eukaryota; kingdom Metazoa; phylum Arthropoda; class Arachnida; order Araneae; family Tetragnathidae; genus Metellina; species Metellina segmentata. Next base: position 63,652,441 of record OX375875.1, read on the forward strand.
TTGCATTCTCCACAAAAAGTTTTTAATGTTAATTTTGTGCTTTCGTTTCAAAAATAATTCAACTTGTATAACCTCATGTTAATATTCTGAATGTTGAACCAAATCTGGCACTGAGAGCCAGAATGTTTTGATTTCTTATTGCAAACTGAAAGTAAGACTTGGGTCTGCGATTGATAGTGGAATACACTTTTCCCTTTTATTAAAGTGTTCAAATAAATTCGTTTGTTATTTTATGTGAGTTTGAAGTTTTCATCTCACCCTTCATGTGTCAAGATAACGAAAAAACAAAAATTTTGCCAAGGTGGGAAAATGGAGGAACAGTTTGATCTTCCTTATACATCCACACCTGTCTTTAACTTGAGCTCTTCCTTCTTGCAAAAAGGACTATTTTTTGCCAATTTATGGAAGATTAAAATTATAAAACAGTTGCCATCAAGGTTCATCCTGCAATTTTGTGCAGTTTGCTAGCTTGTAAGAACCCAACTGGTTATATTAGCCAAATGCCAAGTTTATTTCTGTCATTGCAAGTCACCATAATATTTATAGGTTAAGTAAAGTTGTGTATTTCAAAAACGTATCACCATGCGGAAACTAAAGTGTATTTTCCTGGATTTTAAAACTATCCACATGTGTTCTCCAGGTCTTTAATAATAATGCAGAATATCTATATTGCCATAGTGAAATTTAATTTGTATCGAATGGCATTTCATATTTAAAGAAATCTAAAAAAACACAGATTGCAGGTATATGTGAGGTTCCTTCCTAGCTATGCTTTCGCTGTAAAATGGCATGATCCATTGCAGCTGTATTTTCAAAGATGTGGTCTGTTTCCTTGATCAGCTTTCATTGTCTTGCCTAAATATCTATCAGGATGGAAATGTTTTACTTTTTTCCCATGTTGCATTGCATTTAGTTGTCTATTTCTTCTATTTGTTGAGATGTATTTGGTATTCATCGAATGTTGATTACTTTAGCGGCAAGCATTTATAAAGGATGGGTTTTGGGGTCAAATAGGAAGTTTTGTTGCAGTGTTTGTTCCCACTTTTAGCATATATATGTCTGGAATTTTGTTGCTCTGTTTCTCCTACACAGTGAGCAGATATTTGTTCCTTTGTGCTAGTATGATGCTTTTGAAAACAAATTTAATATAAACTTTCAGGTATCCAACTGTGAAAGAAAATTTATGCTATAATTTCATAAAGTTTTCTATCTAATCAAGAAAATATTGACTTGTGTGTAGTAAAAACTAGTTTAATAAAACTTATAAAATCTTGTTGCAATTTTTAACTTCAATTTTTGAATTAATTTTTAAGTTTCTAAAATTATAAACATGGACGACCCTAACCAGTTCTGTTATCGATTTTCATGGGCAATTGGTGTCATTCTGTAATACAATCTGATGTCTTCAAAATAGATTGAGCAGGTAAATTTTCACTGGTGAACCAAAATTGGTAATCAATTTCTTAGCTAGTAATCGTTTCTTTAGAAGACACTCTTATTTCTTCATATCCATTTTTTCTTTTCTTCCAAAAATATATCTTTTATAGTTGCGAAATAACTTAATGTTTCTCATAGAATTGAAAAGAATCTGTTTGTGCCCCCTTTAGTTTCTAAACTTTTTCTCCTCAACTGGATATTGGAGTTATCATAATTCTTAAGTGAATGAGTTAACTTTATTTGAATATACATTTTGAAGGGATTAAAATTCAGTTCTTATCAGTAATTCGTCTTAAGGGAGTTCATATTAATGAGGTTTGACTTTTATCATGTTGCTACTAAATTACTTCCTCTTCTAAGTAATCTTCTATCGAAGACAATTTAGGAATCAAATTACAAGTATAACTTCATGCCATCTTACTTTTTTTAGACTTGATCCCTGAATTGACAAAGCCTGCTTCTAAGTTGGAAGGAACTCTTGTTGCCCATGGGACGTTTAAAACCACATAGAACAAGATGACTACAAGTGAAAAATCTCGTCCTGTGTTCCATCTTGTAAGAATTTGTACTTGACTTTTAAGAATTTTGTTATTCTTTAACCTAATGAATGTAGTTTATATTGTTGCAATTTTTTAGACACATTTGTTCATTAGCACCTTCTTTATTTTGTTTATATAAATCATTGCCAATCAAGCCCTCCCGCCAACATGATATAAAAATACTCATAAATATATCTGTATTTAAATGTCATGTTGGAGGGAGTAATGGGCATGATAAATAAAAATATTATTTCTTAAAGAGTTCTGGGTCTCTAGAACCTTGTGAACCTTCTGATAAGCCGGGGAGACGTGGTTCAAAATTACGTGGTGCTGTCCCTTAAGGTATTGATCCCAGACCTACGTCAATAGCCCGTTGTGTTGCTCCAGTACAACGTTAATTAAAATTACCTTACTGTGATTCTAATAGCTGATTGTGTTGCTACAGTACAACACTAATTAACTACTTACCCTGTTGAGCAATAAATAGGCTGATCAGAGAAATCAAAGCTTGCTAATAGCCTATAGAACTAATTAAGTTAGCTAAAGGTAGCCATTAGTTGTAGATTAGCAGCAGGAGGTTTGAAAATGTCCAAACATAGACTGTGTTGTGTACACAGGGGCAGGTGCCTGCAAATCTGTCGTGGTCTGAAAAGTCCCTATGTTGGTATGGTGTGTTAGTTTGCAGATTGAGATGCCTGCTCAGGTGTTCACCTCGTCATCTGACCATGGTTCAAAATTATGTTATGGTGTGCTTGGATCTTTCCCTTCATCCTGGAATGTTGCTAATAGCCTATTGGATTGCTCCAATGCAATGCTAATAAACAACTTATCATGATGAGCAATAAATAGACTGACCAGGGAAATCAAAGCATCTTAGAATTAATTAACTATAGGTTGCCATGAATTGACTAAAGTTTTGAAGAGTATGAAATTCGCACAACGTTAGAAATGCTTAGTTTTAAAATTATTTGGTTTGTTTACCATTCGTTGGAGTCACACCATGTCCAGTGCAACATTAGTTAACTACCTAACCTTACCTTGATTGTAGATGATTACACAAACTTCCTGAAATGCTTATATTTCCCTCTGCGTGGATTTATTAACCTTTGGCTTCTAAGAAAAGTCAAAAGTATCAAAGAAACATGTGAACTGTTTCCTTATAAACAATATCAGTTAGGCTATCTTCCGAATTTCCCTGTTTTTTGGGAAAAGAAGTCCAGTTCAGCACAAGACTTTGTGGTTGATATAGGTGTATTTTGTAACATTTTGTCTTATGTGCAGTTCATTTGTTATTATTTTAGCTGATTGGGATAAAGATTTACGAATATAAAAAGTAACTTGCATATGAGCTGTTATTTTTTAAAATTTATAAATAACAGCTGAGAAATGCTGCTTCCACATGAAGCGATTTCTTTCAAATTTTTTTTTTTCATGATTTATGAAGTAACCATGTGCATGTAATAGTAATGGTATAGTGTAATCAATGGGTTAAAGTAAACTAATTTCGTTTATTTATTACAATTCATGAAACCATTTTCTATGTGGGCGAGATCTTCTAGTTGTGTCCAAAACACAATAAATTTCAGAGAACGTTCCATGCAGATGGTAAATCGATCAATTAAGAGACATATGAACTACTTTTTGTTTATTAGTAGGAATTATAAGTGTTTTTGTTAAAAAAAACAGCCTTTATTTTATAAGTAGATTTTTATTAAGCATCAGAGATCTCAATTACATAAAAAAATTCTACAACTCTTAGGGCCCCTGTCTTGATTTATCACTGTCAAATTTCTGTAATGTTTACCGTGGAATGTTTAGTGCAAACTACACCAACTGAATGCACAAACAGCTATAGTTTTCTCCATACAGTGTCAGATTTTGTTGCCCCACAAAGGCAACGTCTTACTGCTCGCACTGCCATAGGGCTGCCGCTGTGTATTGCTGTTATATATATTTTCATGAAGTTGCACCCCAAATTACTGTACCTTCAAGAAATGTTTTATATCAAAGACTAATTAAATTACAAGTTGAACTTTATGCTATCTTGCTTAGTCATGATGCAAACCCTTTTTGCCTAAGTTGTCTTTCGATATTTGTTCAAAAGCTGTTTCAGGTACTACGGCAACAGAAAACAAAAGCATATTAGTTATATTTTTACATACAATTCTAAGTTACAACAAGGTATTATAATTCATTTCAATTAAGAAATACGAAATCTAAAAAATATCGACTGATCTCAGTACAGGCTATAGCAATTATAAAATTATTCCTTCTTGTTTATTAACATCTGTTATTGTGCACACACTTATTAAAAAAGAAATTTCGTTGGACCGGGAAATCGGAAATTTTCCAATGAAAACAAGATACAATACCAAATTTAGTTGTGACTCTTACTATGAAATGATTTTTTCAAAAGTGAAGATATTTTCATTCAATTGTTTTTGTTTTTCTCTGCGAATATTTTAGTTGATCTTATGCAGAGTGTTTTTTAAATTGAATTTGCATTCTCCACAAAAAGTTTTTAATGTTAATTTTGTGCTTTCGTTTCAAAAATAATTCAACTTGTATAACCTCATGTTAATATTCTGAATGTTGAACCAAATCTGGCACTGAGAGCCAGAATGTTTTGATTTCTTATTGCAAACTGAAAGTAAGACTTGGGTCTGCGATTGATAGTGGAATACACTTTTCCCTTTTATTAAAGTGTTCAAATAAATTCGTTTGTTATTTTATGTGAGTTTGAAGTTTTCATCTCACCCTTCATGTGTCAAGATAACGAAAAAACAAAAATTTTGCCAAGGTGGGAAAATGGAGGAACAGTTTGATCTTCCTTATACATCCACACCTGTCTTTAACTTGAGCTCTTCCTTCTTGCAAAAAGGACTATTTTTTGCCAATTTATGGAAGATTAAAATTATAAAACAGTTGCCATCAAGGTTCATCCTGCAATTTTGTGCAGTTTGCTAGCTTGTAAGAACCCAACTGGTTATATTAGCCAAATGCCAAGTTTATTTCTGTCATTGCAAGTCACCATAATATTTATAGGTTAAGTAAAGTTGTGTATTTCAAAAACGTATCACCATGCGGAAACTAAAGTGTATTTTCCTGGATTTTAAAACTATCCACATGTGTTCTCCAGGTCTTTAATAATAATGCAGAATATCTATATTGCCATAGTGAAATTTAATTTGTATCGAATGGCATTTCATATTTAAAGAAATCTAAAAAAACACAGATTGCAGGTATATGTGAGGTTCCTTCCTAGCTATGCTTTCGCTGTAAAATGGCATGATCCATTGCAGCTGTATTTTCAAAGATGTGGTCTGTTTCCTTGATCAGCTTTCATTGTCTTGCCTAAATATCTATCAGGATGGAAATGTTTTACTTTTTTCCCATGTTGCATTGCATTTAGTTGTCTATTTCTTCTATTTGTTGAGATGTATTTGGTATTCATCGCGAATGTTGATTACTTTAGCGGCAAGCATTTATAAAGGATGGGTTTTGGGGTCAAATAGGAAGTTTTGTTGCAGTGTTTGTTCCCACTTTTAGCATATATATGTCTGGAATTTTGTTGCTCTGTTTCTCCTACACAGTGAGCAGATATTTGTTCCTTTGTGCTAGTATGATGCTTTTGAAAACAAATTTAATATAAACTTTCAGGTATCCAACTGTGAAAGAAAATTTATGCTATAATTTCATAAAGTTTTCTATCTAATCAAGAAAATATTGACTTGTGTGTAGTAAAAACTAGTTTAATAAAACTTATAATATCTTGTTGCAATTTTTAACTTCAATTTTTGAATTAATTTTTAAGTTTCTAAAATTATAAACATGGACGACCCTAACCAGTTCTGTTATCGATTTTCATGGGCAATTGGTGTCATTCTGTAATACAATCTGATGTCTTCAAAATAGATTGAGCAGGTAAATTTTCACTGGTGAACCAAAATTGGTAATCAATTTCTTAGCTAGTAATCGTTTCTTTAGAAGACACTCTTATTTCTTCATATCCATTTTTTCTTTTCTTCCAAAAATATATCTTTTATAGTTGCGAAATAACTTAATGTTTCTCATAGAATTGAAAAGAATCTGTTTGTGCCCTTTAGTTTCTAAACTTTTTCTCCTCAACTGGATATTGGAGTTATCATAATTCTTAAGTGAATGAGTTAACTTTATTTGAATATACATTTTGAAGGGATTAAAATTCAGTTCTTATCAGTAATTCGTCTTAAGGGAGTTCATATTAATGAGGTTTGACTTTTATCATGTTGCTACTAAATTACTTCCTCTTCTAAGTAATCTTCTATCGAAGACAATTTAGGAATCAAATTACAAGTATAACTTCATGCCATCTTACTTTTTTTAGACTTGATCCCTGAATTGACAAAGCCTGCTTCTAAGTTGGAAGGAACTCTTGTTGCCCATGGGACGTTTAAAACCACATAGAACAAGATGACTACAAGTGAAAAATCTCGTCCTGTGTTCCATCTTGTAAGAATTTGTACTTGACTTTTAAGAATTTTGTTATTCTTTAACCTAATGAATGTAGTTTATATTGTTGCAATTTTTTAGACACATTTGTTCATTAGCACCTTCTTTATTTTGTTTATATAAATCATTGCCAATCAAGCCCTCCCGCCAACATGATATAAAAATACTCATAAATATATCTGTATTTAAATGTCATGTTGGAGGGAGTAATGGGCATGATAAATAAAAATATTATTTCTTAAAGAGTTCTGGGTCTCTAGAACCTTGTGAACCTTCTGATAAGCCGGGGAGACGTGGTTCAAAATTACGTGGTGCTGTCCCTTAAGGTATTGATCCCAGACCTACGTCAATAGCCCGTTGTGTTGCTCCAGTACAACGTTAATTAAAATTACCTTACTGTGATTCTAATAGCTGATTGTGTTGCTACAGTACAACACTAATTAACTACTTACCCTGTTGAGCAATAAATAGGCTGATCAGAGAAATCAAAGCTTGCTAATAGCCTATAGAACTAATTAAGTTAGCTAAAGGTAGCCATTAGTTGTAGATTAGCAGCAGGAGGTTTGAAAATGTCCAAACATAGACTGTGTTGTGTACACAGGGGCAGGTGCCTGCAAATCTGTCGTGGTCTGAAAAGTCCCTATGTTGGTATGGTGTGTTAGTTTGCAGATTGAGATGCCTGCTCAGGTGTACACCTCGTCATCTGACCATGGTTCAAAATTATGTTATGGTGTGCTTGGATCTTTCCCTTCATCCTGGAATGTTGCTAATAGCCTATTGGATTGCTCCAATGCAATGCTAATAAACAACTTATCATGATGAGCAATAAATAGACTGACCAGGGAAATCAAAGCATCTTAGAATTAATTAACTATAGGTTGCCATGAATTGACTAAAGTTTTGAAGAGTATGAAATTCGCACAACGTTAGAAATGCTTAGTTTTAAAATTATTTGGTTTGTTTACCATTCGTTGGAGTCACACCATGTCCAGTGCAACATTAGTTAACTACCTAACCTTACCTTGATTGTAGATGATTACACAAACTTCCTGAAATGCTTATATTTCCCTCTGCGTGGATTTATTAACCTTTGGCTTCTAAGAAAAGTCAAAAGTATCAAAGAAACATGTGAACTGTTTCCTTATAAACAATATCAGTTAGGCTATCTTCCGAATTTCCCTGTTTTTTGGGAAAAGAAGTCCAGTTCAGCACAAGACTTTGTGGTTGATATAGGTGTATTTTGTAACATTTTGTCTTATGTGCAGTTCATTTGTTATTATTTTAGCTGATTGGGATAAAGATTTACGAATATAAAAAGTAACTTGCATATGAGCTGTTATTTTTTAAAATTTATAAATAACAGCTGAGAAATGCTGCTTCCACATGAAGCGATTTCTTTCAAATTTTTTTTTTCATGATTTATGAAGTAACCATGTGCATGTAATAGTAATGGTATAGTGTAATCAATGGGTTAAAGTAAACTAATTTCGTTTATTTATTACAATTCATGAAACCATTTTCTATGTGGGCGAGATCTTCTAGTTGTGTCCAAAACACAATAAATTTCAGAGAACGTTCCATGCAGATGGTAAATCGATCAATTAAAAGACATATGAACTACTTTTTGTTTATTAGTAGGAATTATAAGTGTTTTTGTTAAAAAAAACAGCCTTTATTTTATAAGTAGATTTTTATTAAGCATCAGAGATCTCAATTACATAAAAAAATTCTACAACTCTTAGGGCCCCTGTCTTGATTTATCACTGTCAAATTTCTGTAATGTTTACCGTGGAATGTTTAGTGCAAACTACACCAACTGAATGCACAAACAGCTATAGTTTTCTCCATACAGTGTCAGATTTTGTTGCCCCACAAAGGCAACGTCTTACTGCTCGCACTGCCATAGGGCTGCCGCTGTGTATTGCTGTTATATATATTTTCATGAAGTTGCACCCCAAATTACTGTACCTTCAAGAAATGTTTTATATCAAAGACTAATTAAATTACAAGTTGAACTTTATGCTATCTTGCTTAGTCATGATGCAAACCCTTTTTGCCTAAGTTGTCTTTCGATATTTGTTCAAAAGCTGTTTCAGGTACTACGGCAACAGAAAACAAAAGCATATTAGTTATATTTTTACATACAATTCTAAGTTACAACAAGGTATTATAATTCATTTCAATTAAGAAATACGAAATCTAAAAAATATCGACTGATCTCAGTACAGGCTAAAGCAATTATAAAATTATTCCTTCTTGTTTATTAACATCTGTTATTGTGCACACACTTATTAAAAAAGAAATTTCGTTGGACCGGGAAATCGGAAATTTTCCAATGAAAACAAGATACAATACCAAATTTAGTTGTGACTCTTACTATAAAATGATTTTTTCAAAAGTGAAGATATTTTCATTCAATTGTGTTTGTTTTTCTCTGCGAATATTTTAGTTGATCTTATGCAGAGTGTTTTTTAAATTGAATTTGCATTCTCCACAAAAAGTTTTTAATGTTAATTTTGTGCTTTCGTTTCAAAAATAATTCAACTTGTATAACCTCATGTTAATATTCTGAATGTTGAACCAAATCTGGCACTGAGAGCCAGAATGTTTTGATTTCTTATTGCAAACTGAAAGTAAGACTTGGGTCTGCGATTGATAGTGGAATACACTTTTCCCTTTTATTAAAGTGTTCAAATAAATTCGTTTGTTATTTTATGTGAGTTTGAAGTTTTCATCTCACCCTTCATGTGTCAAGATAACGAAAAAACAAAAATTTTGCCAAGGTGGGAAAATGGAGGAACAGTTTGATCTTCCTTATACATCCACACCTGTCTTTAACTTGAGCTCTTCCTTCTTGCAAAAAGGACTATTTTTTGCCAATTTATGGAAGATTAAAATTATAAAACAGTTGCCATCAAGGTTCATCCTGCAATTTTGTGCAGTTTGCTAGCTTGTAAGAACCCAACTGGTTATATTAGCCAAATGCCAAGTTTATTTCTGTCATTGCAAGTCACCATAATATTTATAGGTTAAGTAAAGTTGTGTATTTCAAAAACGTATCACCATGCGGAAACTAAAGTGTATTTTCCTGGATTTTAAAACTATCCACATGTGTTCTCCAGGTCTTTAATAATAATGCAGAATATCTATATTGCCATAGTGAAATTTAATTTGTATCGAATGGCATTTCATATTTAAAGAAATCTAAAAAAACACAGATTGCAGGTATATGTGAGGTTCCTTCCTAGCTATGCTTTCGCTGTAAAATGGCATGATCCATTGCAGCTGTATTTTCAAAGATGTGGTCTGTTTCCTTGATCAGCTTTCATTGTCTTGCCTAAATATCTATCAGGATGGAAATGTTTTACTTTTTTCCCATGTTGCATTGCATTTAGTTGTCTATTTCTTCTATTTGTTGAGATGTATTTGGTATTCATCGCGAATGTTGATTACTTTAGCGGCAAGCATTTATAAAGGATGGGTTTTGGGGTCAAATAGGAAGTTTTGTTGCAGTGTTTGTTCCCACTTTTAGCATATATATGTCTGGAATTTTGTTGCTCTGTTTCTCCTACACAGTGAGCAGATATTTGTTCCTTTGTGCTAGTATGATGCTTTTGAAAACAAATTTAATATAAACTTTCAGGTATCCAACTGTGAAAGAAAATTTATGCTATAATTTCATAAAGTTTTCTATCTAATCAAGAAAATATTGACTTGTGTGTAGTAAAAACTAGTTTAATAAAACTTATAAAATCTTGTTGCAATTTTTAACTTCAATTTTTGAATTAATGTTTAAGTTTCTAAAATTATAAACATGGACGACCCTAACCAGTTCTGTTATCGATTTTCATGGGCAATTGGTGTCATTCTGTAATACAATCTGATGTCTTCAAAATAGATTGAGCAGGTAAATTTTCACTGGTGAACCAAAATTGGTAATCAATTTCTTAGCTAGTAATCGTTTCTTTAGAAGACACTCTTATTTCTTCATATCCATTTTTTCTTTTCTTCCAAAAATATATCTTTTATAGTTGCGAAATAACTTAATGTTTCTCATAGAATTGAAAAGAATCTGTTTGTGCCCTTTAGTTTCTAAACTTTTTCTCCTCAACTGGATATTGGAGTTATCATAATTCTTAAGTGAATGAGTTAACTTTATTTGAATATACATTTTGAAGGGATTAAAATTCAGTTCTTATCAGTAATTCGTCTTAAGGGAGTTCATATTAATGAGGTTTGACTTTTATCATGTTGCTACTAAATTACTTCCTCTTCTAAGTAATCTTCTATCGAAGACAATTTAGGAATCAAATTACAAGTATAACTTCATGCCATCTTACTTTTTTTAGACTTGATCCCTGAATTGACAAAGCCTGCTTCTAAGTTGGAAGGAACTCTTGTTGCCCATGGGACGTTTAAAACCACATAGAACAAGATGACTACAAGTGAAAAATCTCGTCCTGTGTTCCATCTTGTAAGAATTTGTACTTGACTTTTAAGAATTTTGTTATTCTTTAACCTAATGAATGTAGTTTATATTGTTGCAATTTTTTAGACACATTTGTTCATTAGCACCTTCTTTATTTTGTTTATATAAATCATTGCCAATCAAGCCCTCCCGCCAACATGATATAAAAATACTCATAAATATATCTGTATTTAAATGTCATGTTGGAGGGAGTAATGGGCATGATAAATAAAAATATTATTTCTTAAAGAGTTCTGGGTCTCTAGAACCTTGTGAACCTTCTGATAAGCCGGGGAGACGTGGTTCAAAATTACGTGGTGCTGTCCCTTAAGGTATTGATCCCAGACCTACGTCAATAGCCCGTTGTGTTGCTCCAGTACAACGTTAATTAAAATTACCTTACTGTGATTCTAATAGCTGATTGTGTTGCTACAGTACAACACTAATTAACTACTTACCCTGTTGAGCAATAAATAGGCTGATCAGAGAAATCAAAGCTTGCTAATAGCCTATAGAACTAATTAAGTTAGCTAAAGGTAGCCATTAGTTGTAGATTAGCAGCAGGAGGTTTGAAAATGTCCAAACATAGACTGTGTTGTGTACACAGGGGCAGGTGCCTGCAAATCTGTCGTGGTCTGAAAAGTCCCTATGTTGGTATGGTGTGTTAGTTTGCAGATTGAGATGCCTGCTCAGGTGTACACCTCGTCATCTGACCATGGTTCAAAATTATGTTATGGTGTGCTTGGATCTTTCCCTTCATCCTGGAATGTTGCTAATAGCCTATTGGATTGCTCCAATGCAATGCTAATAAACAACTTATCATGATGAGCAATAAATAGACTGACCAGGGAAATCAAAGCATCTTAGAATTAATTAACTATAGGTTGCCATGAATTGACTAAAGTTTTGAAGAGTATGAAATTCGCACAACGTTAGAAATGCTTAGTTTTAAAATTATTTGGTTTGTTTACCATTCGTTGGAGTCACACCATGTCCAGTGCAACATTAGTTAACTACCTAACCTTACCTTGATTGTAGATGATTACACAAACTTCCTGAAATGCTTATATTTCCCTCTGCGTGGATTTATTAACCTTTGGCTTCTAAGAAAAGTCAAAAGTATCAAAGAAACATGTGAACTGTTTCCTTATAAACAATATCAGTTAGGCTATCTTCCGAATTTCCCTGTTTTTTGGGAAAAGAAGTCCAGTTCAGCACAAGACTTTGTGGTTGATATAGGTGTATTTTGTAACATTTTGTCTTATGTGCAGTTCATTTGTTATTATTTTAGCTGATTGGGATAAAGATTTACGAATATAAAAAGTAACTTGCATATGAGCTGTTATTTTTTAAAATTTATAAATAACAGCTGAGAAATGCTGCTTCCACATGAAGCGATTTCTTTCAAATTTTTTTTTTTCATGATTTATGAAGTAACCATGTGCATGTAATAGTAATGGTATAGTGTAATCAATGGGTTAAAGTAAACTAATTTCGTTTATTTATTACAATTCATGAAACCATTTTCTATGTGGGCGAGATCTTCTAGTTGTGTCCAAAACACAATAAATTTCAGAGAACGTTCCATGCAGATGGTAAATCGATCAATTAAGAGACATATGAACTACTTTTTGTTTATTAGTAGGAATTATAAGTGTTTTTGTTAAAAAAAACAGCCTTTATTTTATAAGTAGATTTTTATTAAGCATCAGAGATCTCAATTACATAAAAAAATTCTACAACTCTTAGGGCCCCTGTCTTGATTTATCACTGTCAAATTTCTGTAATGTTTACCGTGGAATGTTTAGTGCAAACTACACCAACTGAATGCACAAACAGCTATAGTTTTCTCCATACAGTGTCAGATTTTGTTGCCCCACAAAGGCAACGTCTTACTGCTCGCACTGCCATAGGGCTGCCGCTGTGTATTGCTGTTATATATATTTTCATGAAGTTGCACCCCAAATTACTGTACCTTCAAGAAATGTTTTATATCAAAGACTAATTAAATTACAAGTTGAACTTTATGCTATCTTGCTTAGTCATGATGCAAACCCTTTTTGCCTAAGTTGTCTTTCGATATTTGTTCAAAAGCTGTTTCAGGTACTACGGCAACAGAAAACAAAAGCATATTAGTTATATTTTTACATACAATTCTAAGTTACAACAAGGTATTATAATTCATTTCAATTAAGAAATACGAAATCTAAAAAATATCGACTGATCTCAGTACAGGCTAAAGCAATTATAAAATTATTCCTTCTTGTTTATTAACATCTGTTATTGTGCACACACTTATTAAAAAAGAAATTTCGTTGGACCGGGAAATCGGAAATTTTCCAATGAAAACAAGATACAATACCAAATTTAGTTGTGACTCTTACTATAAAATGATTTTTTCAAAAGTGAAGATATTTTCATTCAATTGTTTTTGTTTTTCTCTGCGAATATTTTAGTTGATCTTATGCAGAGTGTTTTTTAAATTGAATTTGCATTCTCCACAAAAAGTTTTTAATGTTAATTTTGTGCTTTCGTTTCAAAAATAATTCAACTTGTATAACCTCATGTTAATATTCTGAATGTTGAACCAAATCTGGCACTGAGAGCCAGAATGTTTTGATTTCTTATTGCAAACTGAAAGTAAGACTTGGGTCTGCGATTGATAGTGGAATACACTTTTCCCTTTTATTAAAGTGTTCAAATAAATTCGTTTGTTATTTTATGTGAGTTTGAAGTTTTCATCTCACCCTTCATGTGTCAAGATAACGAAAAAACAAAAATTTTGCCAAGGTGGGAAAATGGAGGAACAGTTTGATCTTCCTTATACATCCACACCTGTCTTTAACTTGAGCTCTTCCTTCTTGCAAAAAGGACTATTTTTTGCCAATTTATGGAAGATTAAAATTATAAAACAGTTGCCATCAAGGTTCATCCTGCAATTTTGTGCAGTTTGCTAGCTTGTAAGAACCCAACTGGTTATATTAGCCAAATGCCAAGTTTATTTCTGTCATTGCAAGTCACCATAATATTTATAGGTTAAGTAAAGTTGTGTATTTCAAAAACGTATCACCATGCGGAAACTAAAGTGTATTTTCCTGGATTTTAAAACTATCCACATGTGTTCTCCAGGTCTTTAATAATAATGCAGAATATCTATATTGCCATAGTGAAATTTAATTTGTATCGAATGGCATTTCATATTTAAAGAAATCTAAAAAAACACAGATTGCAGGTATATGTGAGGTTCCTTCCTAGCTATGCTTTCGCTGTAAAATGGCATGATCCATTGCAGCTGTATTTTCAAAGATGTGGTCTGTTTCCTTGATCAGCTTTCATTGTCTTGCCTAAATATCTATCAGGATGGAAATGTTTTACTTTTTTCCCATGTTGCATTGCATTTAGTTGTCTATTTCTTCTATTTGTTGAGATGTATTTGGGTATTCATCGAATGTTGATTACTTTAGCGGCAAGCATTTATAAAGGATGGGTTTTGGGGTCAAATAGGAAGTTTTGTTGCAGTGTTTGTTCCCACTTTTAGCATATATATGTCTGGAATTTTGTTGCTCTGTTTCTCCTACACAGTGAGCAGATATTTGTTCCTTTGTGCTAGTATGATGCTTTTGAAAACAAATTTAATATAAACTTTCAGGTATCCAACTGTGAAAGAAAATTTATGCTATAATTTCATAAAGTTTTCTATCTAATCAAGAAAATATTGACTTGTGTGTAGTAAAAACTAGTTTAATAAAACTTATAAAATCTTGTTGCAATTTTTAACTTCAATTTTTGAATTAATGTTTAAGTTTCTAAAATTATAAACATGGACGACCCTAACCAGTTCTGTTATCGATTTTCATGGGCAATTGGTGTCATTCTGTAATACAATCTGATGTCTTCAAAATAGATTGAGCAGGTAAATTTTCACTGGTGAACCAAAATTGGTAATCAATTTCTTAGCTAGTAATCGTTTCTTTAGAAGACACTCTTATTTCTTCATATCCATTTTTTCTTTTCTTCCAAAAATATATCTTTTATAGTTGCGAAATAACTTAATGTTTCTCATAGAATTGAAAAGAATCTGTTTGTGCCCTTTAGTTTCTAAACTTTTTCTCCTCAACTGGATATTGGAGTTATCATAATTCTTAAGTGAATGAGTTAACTTTATTTGAATATACATTTTGAAGGGATTAAAATTCAGTTCTTATCAGTAATTCGTCTTAAGGGAGTTCATATTAATGAGGTTTGACTTTTATCATGTTGCTACTAAATTACTTCCTCTTCTAAGTAATCTTCTATCGAAGACAATTTAGGAATCAAATTACAAGTATAACTTCATGCCATCTTACTTTTTTTAGACTTGATCCCTGAATTGACAAAGCCTGCTTCTAAGTTGGAAGGAACTCTTGTTGCCCATGGGACGTTTAAAACCACATAGAACAAGATGACTACAAGTGAAAAATCTCGTCCTGTGTTCCATCTTGTAAGAATTTGTACTTGACTTTTAAGAATTTTGTTATTCTTTAACCTAATGAATGTAGTTTATATTGTTGCAATTTTTTAGACACATTTGTTCATTAGCACCTTCTTTATTTTGTTTATATAAATCATTGCCAATCAAGCCCTCCCGCCAACATGATATAAAAATACTCATAAATATATCTGTATTTAAATGTCATGTTGGAGGGAGTAATGGGCATGATAAATAAAAATATTATTTCTTAAAGAGTTCTGGGTCTCTAGAACCTTGTGAACCTTCTGATAAGCCGGGGAGACGTGGTTCAAAATTACGTGGTGCTGTCCCTTAAGGTATTGATCCCAGACCTACGTCAATAGCCCGTTGTGTTGCTCCAGTACAACGTTAATTAAAATTACCTTACTGTGATTCTAATAGCTGATTGTGTTGCTACAGTACAACACTAATTAACTACTTACCCTGTTGAGCAATAAATAGGCTGATCAGAGAAATCAAAGCTTGCTAATAGCCTATAGAACTAATTAAGTTAGCTAAAGGTAGCCATTAGTTGTAGATTAGCAGCAGGAGGTTTGAAAATGTCCAAACATAGACTGTGTTGTGTACACAGGGGCAGGTGCCTGCAAATCTGTCGTGGTCTGAAAAGTCCCTATGTTGGTATGGTGTGTTAGTTTGCAGATTGAGATGCCTGCTCAGGTGTACACCTCGTCATCTGACCATGGTTCAAAATTATGTTATGGTGTGCTTGGATCTTTCCCTTCATCCTGGAATGTTGCTAATAGCCTATTGGATTGCTCCAATGCAATGCTAATAAACAACTTATCATGATGAGCAATAAATAGACTGACCAGGTAAATCAAAGCATCTTAGAATTAATTAACTATAGGTTGCCATGAATTGACTAAAGTTTTGAAGAGTATGAAATTCGCACAACGTTAGAAATGCTTAGTTTTAAAATTATTTGGTTTGTTTACCATTCGTTGGAGTCACACCATGTCCAGTGCAACATTAGTTAACTACCTAACCTTACCTTGATTGTAGATGATTACACAAACTTCCTGAAATGCTTATATTTCCCTCTGCGTGGATTTATTAACCTTTGGCTTCTAAGAAAAGTCAAAAGTATCAAAGAAACATGTGAACTGTTTCCTTATAAACAATATCAGTTAGGCTATCTTCCGAATTTCCCTGTTTTTTGGGAAAAGAAGTCCAGTTCAGCACAAGACTTTGTGGTTGATATAGGTGTATTTTGTAACATTTTGTCTTATGTGCAGTTCATTTGTTATTATTTTAGCTGATTGGGATAAAGATTTACGAATATAAAAAGTAACTTGCATATGAGCTGTTATTTTTTAAAATTTATAAATAACAGCTGAGAAATGCTGCTTCCACATGAAGCGATTTCTTTCAAATTTTTTTTTTTCATGATTTATGAAGTAACCATGTGCATGTAATAGTAATGGTATAGTGTAATCAATGGGTTAAAGTAAACTAATTTCGTTTATTTATTACAATTCATGAAACCATTTTCTATGTGGGCGAGATCTTCTAGTTGTGTCCAAAACACAATAAATTTCAGAGAACGTTCCATGCAGATGGTAAATCGATCAATTAAGAGACATATGAACTACTTTTTGTTTATTAGTAGGAATTATAAGTGTTTTTGTTAAAAAAAACAGCCTTTATTTTATAAGTAGATTTTTATTAAGCATCAGAGATCTCAATTACATAAAAAAATTCTACAACTCTTAGGGCCCCTGTCTTGATTTATCACTGTCAAATTTCTGTAATGTTTACCGTGGAATGTTTAGTGCAAACTACACCAACTGAATGCACAAACAGCTATAGTTTTCTCCATACAGTGTCAGATTTTGTTGCCCCACAAAGGCAACGTCTTACTGCTCGCACTGCCATAGGGCTGCCGCTGTGTATTGCTGTTATATATATTTTCATGAAGTTGCACCCCAAATTACTGTACCTTCAAGAAATGTTTTATATCAAAGACTAATTAAATTACAAGTTGAACTTTATGCTATCTTGCTTAGTCATGATGCAAACCCTTTTTGCCTAAGTTGTCTTTCGATATTTGTTCAAAAGCTGTTTCAGGTACTACGGCAACAGAAAACAAAAGCATATTAGTTATATTTTTACATACAATTCTAAGTTACAACAAGGTATTATAATTCATTTCAATTAAGAAATACGAAATCTAAAAAATATCGACTGATCTCAGTACAGGCTAAAGCAATTATAAAATTATTCCTTCTTGTTTATTAACATCTGTTATTGTGCACACACTTATTAAAAAAGAAATTTCGTTGGACCGGGAAATCGGAAATTTTCCAATGAAAACAAGATACAATACCAAATTTAGTTGTGACTCTTACTATAAAATGATTTTTTCAAAAGTGAAGATATTTTCATTCAATTGTTTTTGTTTTTCTCTGCGAATATTTTAGTTGATCTTATGCAGAGTGTTTTTTAAATTGAATTTGCATTCTCCACAAAAAGTTTTTAATGTTAATTTTGTGCTTTCGTTTCAAAAATAATTCAACTTGTATAACCTCATGTTAATATTCTGAATGTTGAACCAAATCTGGCACTGAGAGCCAGAATGTTTTGATTTCTTATTGCAAACTGAAAGTAAGACTTGGGTCTGCGATTGATAGTGGAATACACTTTTCCCTTTTATTAAAGTGTTCAAATAAATTCGTTTGTTATTTTATGTGAGTTTGAAGTTTTCATCTCACCCTTCATGTGTCAAGATAACGAAAAAACAAAAATTTTGCCAAGGTGGGAAAATGGAGGAACAGTTTGATCTTCCTTATACATCCACACCTGTCTTTAACTTGAGCTCTTCCTTCTTGCAAAAAGGACTATTTTTTGCCAATTTATGGAAGATTAAAATTATAAAACAGTTGCCATCAAGGTTCA
This sequence comes from Metellina segmentata, assembly GCA_947359465.1. Lineage (NCBI taxonomy): Eukaryota > Metazoa > Arthropoda > Arachnida > Araneae > Tetragnathidae > Metellina > Metellina segmentata. The sequence goes on from OX375875.1 coordinate 63,670,781, forward strand.
TCCTGCAATTTTGTGCAGTTTGCTAGCTTGTAAGAACCCAACTGGTTATATTAGCCAAATGCCAAGTTTATTTCTGTCATTGCAAGTCACCATAATATTTATAGGTTAAGTAAAGTTGTGTATTTCAAAAACGTATCACCATGCGGAAACTAAAGTGTATTTTCCTGGATTTTAAAACTATCCACATGTGTTCTCCAGGTCTTTAATAATAATGCAGAATATCTATATTGCCATAGTGAAATTTAATTTGTATCGAATGCCATTTCATATTTAAAGAAATCTAAAAAAACACAGATTGCAGGTATATGTGAGGTTCCTTCCTAGCTATGCTTTCGCTGTAAAATGGCATGATCCATTGCAGCTGTATTTTCAAAGATGTGGTCTGTTTCCTTGATCAGCTTTCATTGTCTTGCCTAAATATCTATCAGGATGGAAATGTTTTACTTTTTTCCCATGTTGCATTGCATTTAGTTGTCTATTTCTTCTATTTGTTGAGATGTATTTGGTATTCATCGAATGTTGATTACTTTAGCGGCAAGCATTTATAAAAGATGGGTTTTGGGGTCAAATAGGAAGTTTTGTTGCAGTGTTTGTTCCCACTTTTAGCATATATATGTCTGGAATTTTGTTGCTCTGTTTCTCCTACACAGTGAGCAGATATTTGTTCCTTTGTGCTAGTATGATGCTTTTGAAAACAAATTTAATATAAACTTTCAGGTATCCAACTGTGAAAGAAAATTTATGCTATAATTTCATAAAGTTTTCTATCTAATCAAGAAAATATTGACTTGTGTGTAGTAAAAACTAGTTTAATAAAACTTATAAAATCTTGTTGCAATTTTTAACTTCAATTTTTGAATTAATGTTTAAGTTTCTAAAATTATAAACATGGACGACCCTAACCAGTTCTGTTATCGATTTTCATGGGCAATTGGTGTCATTCTGTAATACAATCTGATGTCTTCAAAATAGATTGAGCAGGTAAATTTTCACTGGTGAACCAAAATTGGTAATCAATTTCTTAGCTAGTAATCGTTTCTTTAGAAGACACTCTTATTTCTTCATATCCATTTTTTCTTTTCTTCCAAAAATATATCTTTTATAGTTGCGAAATAACTTAATGTTTCTCATAGAATTGAAAAGAATCTGTTTGTGCCCTTTAGTTTCTAAACTTTTTCTCCTCAACTGGATATTGGAGTTATCATAATTCTTAAGTGAATGAGTTAACTTTATTTGAATATACATTTTGAAGGGATTAAAATTCAGTTCTTATCAGTAATTCGTCTTAAGGGAGTTCATATTAATGAGGTTTGACTTTTATCATGTTGCTACTAAATTACTTCCTCTTCTAAGTAATCTTCTATCGAAGACAATTTAGGAATCAAATTACAAGTATAACTTCATGCCATCTTACTTTTTTTAGACTTGATCCCTGAATTGACAAAGCCTGCTTCTAAGTTGGAAGGAACTCTTGTTGCCCATGGGACGTTTAAAACCACATAGAACAAGATGACTACAAGTGAAAAATCTCGTCCTGTGTTCCATCTTGTAAGAATTTGTACTTGACTTTTAAGAATTTTGTTATTCTTTAACCTAATGAATGTAGTTTATATTGTTGCAATTTTTTAGACACATTTGTTCATTAGCACCTTCTTTATTTTGTTTATATAAATCATTGCCAATCAAGCCCTCCCGCCAACATGATATAAAAATACTCATAAATATATCTGTATTTAAATGTCATGTTGGAGGGAGTAATGGGCATGATAAATAAAAATATTATTTCTTAAAGAGTTCTGGGTCTCTAGAACCTTCTGATAAGCCGGGGAGACGTGGTTCAAAATTACGTGGTGCTGTCCCTTAAGGTATTGATCCCAGACCTACGTCAATAGCCCGTTGTGTTGCTCCAGTACAACGTTAATTAAAATTACCTTACTGTGATTCTAATAGCTGATTGTGTTGCTACAGTACAACACTAATTAACTACTTACCCTGTTGAGCAATAAATAGGCTGATCAGAGAAATCAAAGCTTGCTAATAGCCTATAGAACTAATTAAGTTAGCTAAAGGTAGCCATTAGTTGTAGATTAGCAGCAGGAGGTTTGAAAATGTCCAAACATAGACTGTGTTGTGTACACAGGGGCAGGTGCCTGCAAATCTGTCGTGGTCTGAAAAGTCCCTATGTTGGTATGGTGTGTTAGTTTGCAGATTGAGATGCCTGCTCAGGTGTACACCTCGTCATCTGACCATGGTTCAAAATTATGTTATGGTGTGCTTGGATCTTTCCCTTCATCCTGGAATGTTGCTAATAGCCTATTGGATTGCTCCAATGCAATGCTAATAAACAACTTATCATGATGAGCAATAAATAGACTGACCAGGGAAATCAAAGCATCTTAGAATTAATTAACTATAGGTTGCCATGAATTGACTAAAGTTTTGAAGAGTATGAAATTCGCACAACGTTAGAAATGCTTAGTTTTAAAATTATTTGGTTTGTTTACCATTCGTTGGAGTCACACCATGTCCAGTGCAACATTAGTTAACTACCTAACCTTACCTTGATTGTAGATGATTACACAAACTTCCTGAAATGCTTATATTTCCCTCTGCGTGGATTTATTAACCTTTGGCTTCTAAGAAAAGTCAAAAGTATCAAAGAAACATGTGAACTGTTTCCTTATAAACAATATCAGTTAGGCTATCTTCCGAATTTCCCTGTTTTTTGGGAAAAGAAGTCCAGTTCAGCACAAGACTTTGTGGTTGATATAGGTGTATTTTGTAACATTTTGTCTTATGTGCAGTTCATTTGTTATTATTTTAGCTGATTGGGATAAAGATTTACGAATATAAAAAGTAACTTGCATATGAGCTGTTATTTTTTAAAATTTATAAATAACAGCTGAGAAATGCTGCTTCCACATGAAGCGATTTCTTTCAAATTTTTTTTTTTCATGATTTATGAAGTAACCATGTGCATGTAATAGTAATGGTATAGTGTAATCAATGGGTTAAAGTAAACTAATTTCGTTTATTTATTACAATTCATGAAACCATTTTCTATGTGGGCGAGATCTTCTAGTTGTGTCCAAAACACAATAAATTTCAGAGAACGTTCCATGCAGATGGTAAATCGATCAATTAAAAGACATATGAACTACTTTTTGTTTATTAGTAGGAATTATAAGTGTTTTTGTTAAAAAAAACAGCCTTTATTTTATAAGTAGATTTTTATTAAGCATCAGAGATCTCAATTACATAAAAAAATTCTACAACTCTTAGGGCCCCTGTCTTGATTTATCACTGTCAAATTTCTGTAATGTTTACCGTGGAATGTTTAGTGCAAACTACACCAACTGAATGCACAAACAGCTATAGTTTTCTCCATACAGTGTCAGATTTTGTTGCCCCACAAAGGCAACGTCTTACTGCTCGCACTGCCATAGGGCTGCCGCTGTGTATTGCTGTTATATATATTTTCATGAAGTTGCACCCCAAATTACTGTACCTTCAAGAAATGTTTTATATCAAAGACTAATTAAATTACAAGTTGAACTTTATGCTATCTTGCTTAGTCATGATGCAAACCCTTTTTGCCTAAATTGTCTTTCGATATTTGTTCAAAAGCTGTTTCAGGTACTACGGCAACAGAAAACAAAAGCATATTAGTTATATTTTTACATACAATTCTAAGTTACAACAAGGTATTATAATTCATTTCAATTAAGAAATACGAAATCTAAAAAATATCGACTGATCTCAGTACAGGCTAAAGCAATTATAAAATTATTCCTTCTTGTTTATTAACATCTGTTATTGTGCACACACTTATTAAAAAAGAAATTTCGTTGGACCGGGAAATCGGAAATTTTCCAATGAAAACAAGATACAATACCAAATTTAGTTGTGACTCTTACTATAAAATGATTTTTTCAAAAGTGAAGATATTTTCATTCAATTGTTTTTGTTTTTCTCTGCGAATATTTTAGTTGATCTTATGCAGAGTGTTTTTTAAATTGAATTTGCATTCTCCACAAAAAGTTTTTAATGTTAATTTTGTGCTTTCGTTTCAAAAATAATTCAACTTGTATAACCTCATGTTAATATTCTGAATGTTGAACCAAATCTGGCACTGAGAGCCAGAATGTTTTGATTTCTTATTGCAAACTGAAAGTAAGACTTGGGTCTGCGATTGATAGTGGAATACACTTTTCCCTTTTATTAAAGTGTTCAAATAAATTCGTTTGTTATTTTATGTGAGTTTGAAGTTTTCATCTCACCCTTCATGTGTCAAGATAACGAAAAAACAAAAATTTTGCCAAGGTGGGAAAATGGAGGAACAGTTTGATCTTCCTTATACATCCACACCTGTCTTTAACTTGAGCTCTTCCTTCTTGCAAAAAGGACTATTTTTTGCCAATTTATGGAAGATTAAAATTATAAAACAGTTGCCATCAAGGTTCATCCTGCAATTTTGTGCAGTTTGCTAGCTTGTAAGAACCCAACTGGTTATATTAGCCAAATGCCAAGTTTATTTCTGTCATTGCAAGTCACCATAATATTTATAGGTTAAGTAAAGTTGTGTATTTCAAAAACGTATCACCATGCGGAAACTAAAGTGTATTTTCCTGGATTTTAAAACTATCCACATGTGTTCTCCAGGTCTTTAATAATAATGCAGAATATCTATATTGCCATAGTGAAATTTAATTTGTATCGAATGGCATTTCATATTTAAAGAAATCTAAAAAAACACAGATTGCAGGTATATGTGAGGTTCCTTCCTAGCTATGCTTTCGCTGTAAAATGGCATGATCCATTGCAGCTGTATTTTCAAAGATGTGGTCTGTTTCCTTGATCAGCTTTCATTGTCTTGCCTAAATATCTATCAGGATGGAAATGTTTTACTTTTTTCCCATGTTGCATTGCATTTAGTTGTCTATTTCTTCTATTTGTTGAGATGTATTTGGTATTCATCGAATGTTGATTACTTTAGCGGCAAGCATTTATAAAGGATGGGTTTTGGGGTCAAATAGGAAGTTTTGTTGCAGTGTTTGTTCCCACTTTTAGCATATATATGTCTGGAATTTTGTTGCTCTGTTTCTCCTACACAGTGAGCAGATATTTGTTCCTTTGTGCTAGTATGATGCTTTTGAAAACAAATTTAATATAAACTTTCAGGTATCCAACTGTGAAAGAAAATTTATGCTATAATTTCATAAAGTTTTCTATCTAATCAAGAAAATATTGACTTGTGTGTAGTAAAAACTAGTTTAATAAAACTTATAAAATCTTGTTGCAATTTTTAACTTCAATTTTTGAATTAATGTTTAAGTTTCTAAAATTATAAACATGGACGACCCTAACCAGTTCTGTTATCGATTTTCATGGGCAATTGGTGTCATTCTGTAATACAATCTGATGTCTTCAAAATAGATTGAGCAGGTAAATTTTCACTGGTGAACCAAAATTGGTAATCAATTTCTTAGCTAGTAATCGTTTCTTTAGAAGACACTCTTATTTCTTCATATCCATTTTTTCTTTTCTTCCAAAAATATATCTTTTATAGTTGCGAAATAACTTAATGTTTCTCATAGAATTGAAAAGAATCTGTTTGTGCCCTTTAGTTTCTAAACTTTTTCTCCTCAACTGGATATTGGAGTTATCATAATTCTTAAGTGAATGAGTTAACTTTATTTGAATATACATTTTGAAGGGATTAAAATTCAGTTCTTATCAGTAATTCGTCTTAAGGGAGTTCATATTAATGAGGTTTGACTTTTATCATGTTGCTACTAAATTACTTCCTCTTCTAAGTAATCTTCTATCGAAGACAATTTAGGAATCAAATTACAAGTATAACTTCATGCCATCTTACTTTTTTTAGACTTGATCCCTGAATTGACAAAGCCTGCTTCTAAGTTGGAAGGAACTCTTGTTGCCCATGGGACGTTTAAAACCACATAGAACAAGATGACTACAAGTGAAAAATCTCGTCCTGTGTTCCATCTTGTAAGAATTTGTACTTGACTTTTAAGAATTTTGTTATTCTTTAACCTAATGAATGTAGTTTATATTGTTGCAATTTTTTAGACACATTTGTTCATTAGCACCTTCTTTATTTTGTTTATATAAATCATTGCCAATCAAGCCCTCCCGCCAACATGATATAAAAATACTCATAAATATATCTGTATTTAAATGTCATGTTGGAGGGAGTAATGGGCATGATAAATAAAAATATTATTTCTTAAAGAGTTCTGGGTCTCTAGAACCTTGTGAACCTTCTGATAAGCCGGGGAGACGTGGTTCAAAATTACGTGGTGCTGTCCCTTAAGGTATTGATCCCAGACCTACGTCAATAGCCCGTTGTGTTGCTCCAGTACAACGTTAATTAAAATTACCTTACTGTGATTCTAATAGCTGATTGTGTTGCTACAGTACAACACTAATTAACTACTTACCCTGTTGAGCAATAAATAGGCTGATCAGAGAAATCAAAGCTTGCTAATAGCCTATAGAACTAATTAAGTTAGCTAAAGGTAGCCATTAGTTGTAGATTAGCAGCAGGAGGTTTGAAAATGTCCAAACATAGACTGTGTTGTGTACACAGGGGCAGGTGCCTGCAAATCTGTCGTGGTCTGAAAAGTCCCTATGTTGGTATGGTGTGTTAGTTTGCAGATTGAGATGCCTGCTCAGGTGTACACCTCGTCATCTGACCATGGTTCAAAATTATGTTATGGTGTGCTTGGATCTTTCCCTTCATCCTGGAATGTTGCTAATAGCCTATTGGATTGCTCCAATGCAATGCTAATAAACAACTTATCATGATGAGCAATAAATAGACTGACCAGGGAAATCAAAGCATCTTAGAATTAATTAACTATAGGTTGCCATGAATTGACTAAAGTTTTGAAGAGTATGAAATTCGCACAACGTTAGAAATGCTTAGTTTTAAAATTATTTGGTTTGTTTACCATTCGTTGGAGTCACACCATGTCCAGTGCAACATTAGTTAACTACCTAACCTTACCTTGATTGTAGATGATTACACAAACTTCCTGAAATGCTTATATTTCCCTCTGCGTGGATTTATTAACCTTTGGCTTCTAAGAAAAGTCAAAAGTATCAAAGAAACATGTGAACTGTTTCCTTATAAACAATATCAGTTAGGCTATCTTCCGAATTTCCCTGTTTTTTGGGAAAAGAAGTCCAGTTCAGCACAAGACTTTGTGGTTGATATAGGTGTATTTTGTAACATTTTGTCTTATGTGCAGTTCATTTGTTATTATTTTAGCTGATTGGGATAAAGATTTACGAATATAAAAAGTAACTTGCATATGAGCTGTTATTTTTTAAAATTTATAAATAACAGCTGAGAAATGCTGCTTCCACATGAAGCGATTTCTTTCAAATTTTTTTTTTTCATGATTTATGAAGTAACCATGTGCATGTAATAGTAATGGTATAGTGTAATCAATGGGTTAAAGTAAACTAATTTCGTTTATTTATTACAATTCATGAAACCATTTTCTATGTGGGCGAGATCTTCTAGTTGTGTCCAAAACACAATAAATTTCAGAGAACGTTCCATGCAGATGGTAAATCGATCAATTAAAAGACATATGAACTACTTTTTGTTTATTAGTAGGAATTATAAGTGTTTTTGTTAAAAAAAACAGCCTTTATTTTATAAGTAGATTTTTATTAAGCATCAGAGATCTCAATTACATAAAAAAATTCTACAACTCTTAGGGCCCCTGTCTTGATTTATCACTGTCAAATTTCTGTAATGTTTACCGTGGAATGTTTAGTGCAAACTACACCAACTGAATGCACAAACAGCTATAGTTTTCTCCATACAGTGTCAGATTTTGTTGCCCCACAAAGGCAACGTCTTACTGCTCGCACTGCCATAGGGCTGCCGCTGTGTATTGCTGTTATATATATTTTCATGAAGTTGCACCCCAAATTACTGTACCTTCAAGAAATGTTTTATATCAAAGACTAATTAAATTACAAGTTGAACTTTATGCTATCTTGCTTAGTCATGATGCAAACCCTTTTTGCCTAAATTGTCTTTCGATATTTGTTCAAAAGCTGTTTCAGGTACTACGGCAACAGAAAACAAAAGCATATTAGTTATATTTTTACATACAATTCTAAGTTACAACAAGGTATTATAATTCATTTCAATTAAGAAATACGAAATCTAAAAAATATCGACTGATCTCAGTACAGGCTAAAGCAATTATAAAATTATTCCTTCTTGTTTATTAACATCTGTTATTGTGCACACACTTATTAAAAAAGAAATTTCGTTGGACCGGGAAATCGGAAATTTTCCAATGAAAACAAGATACAATACCAAATTTAGTTGTGACTCTTACTATAAAATGATTTTTTCAAAAGTGAAGATATTTTCATTCAATTGTTTTTGTTTTTCTCTGCGAATATTTTAGTTGATCTTATGCAGAGTGTTTTTTAAATTGAATTTGCATTCTCCACAAAAAGTTTTTAATGTTAATTTTGTGCTTTCGTTTCAAAAATAATTCAACTTGTATAACCTCATGTTAATATTCTGAATGTTGAACCAAATCTGGCACTGAGAGCCAGAATGTTTTGATTTCTTATTGCAAACTGAAAGTAAGACTTGGGTCTGCGATTGATAGTGGAATACACTTTTCCCTTTTATTAAAGTGTTCAAATAAATTCGTTTGTTATTTTATGTGAGTTTGAAGTTTTCATCTCACCCTTCATGTGTCAAGATAACGAAAAAACAAAAATTTTGCCAAGGTGGGAAAATGGAGGAACAGTTTGATCTTCCTTATACATCCACACCTGTCTTTAACTTGAGCTCTTCCTTCTTGCAAAAAGGACTATTTTTTGCCAATTTATGGAAGATTAAAATTATAAAACAGTTGCCATCAAGGTTCATCCTGCAATTTTGTGCAGTTTGCTAGCTTGTAAGAACCCAACTGGTTATATTAGCCAAATGCCAAGTTTATTTCTGTCATTGCAAGTCACCATAATATTTATAGGTTAAGTAAAGTTGTGTATTTCAAAAACGTATCACCATGCGGAAACTAAAGTGTATTTTCCTGGATTTTAAAACTATCCACATGTGTTCTCCAGGTCTTTAATAATAATGCAGAATATCTATATTGCCATAGTGAAATTTAATTTGTATCGAATGGCATTTCATATTTAAAGAAATCTAAAAAAACACAGATTGCAGGTATATGTGAGGTTCCTTCCTAGCTATGCTTTCGCTGTAAAATGGCATGATCCATTGCAGCTGTATTTTCAAAGATGTGGTCTGTTTCCTTGATCAGCTTTCATTGTCTTGCCTAAATATCTATCAGGATGGAAATGTTTTACTTTTTTCCCATGTTGCATTGCATTTAGTTGTCTATTTCTTCTATTTGTTGAGATGTATTTGGTATTCATCGAATGTTGATTACTTTAGCGGCAAGCATTTATAAAGGATGGGTTTTGGGGTCAAATAGGAAGTTTTGTTGCAGTGTTTGTTCCCACTTTTAGCATATATATGTCTGGAATTTTGTTGCTCTGTTTCTCCTACACAGTGAGCAGATATTTGTTCCTTTGTGCTAGTATGATGCTTTTGAAAACAAATTTAATATAAACTTTCAGGTATCCAACTGTGAAAGAAAATTTATGCTATAATTTCATAAAGTTTTCTATCTAATCAAGAAAATATTGACTTGTGTGTAGTAAAAACTAGTTTAATAAAACTTATAAAATCTTGTTGCAATTTTTAACTTCAATTTTTGAATTAATGTTTAAGTTTCTAAAATTATAAACATGGACGACCCTAACCAGTTCTGTTATCGATTTTCATGGGCAATTGGTGTCATTCTGTAATACAATCTGATGTCTTCAAAATAGATTGAGCAGGTAAATTTTCACTGGTGAACCAAAATTGGTAATCAATTTCTTAGCTAGTAATCGTTTCTTTAGAAGACACTCTTATTTCTTCATATCCATTTTTTCTTTTCTTCCAAAAATATATCTTTTATAGTTGCGAAATAACTTAATGTTTCTCATAGAATTGAAAAGAATCTGTTTGTGCCCTTTAGTTTCTAAACTTTTTCTCCTCAACTGGATATTGGAGTTATCATAATTCTTAAGTGAATGAGTTAACTTTATTTGAATATACATTTTGAAGGGATTAAAATTCAGTTCTTATCAGTAATTCGTCTTAAGGGAGTTCATATTAATGAGGTTTGACTTTTATCATGTTGCTACTAAATTACTTCCTCTTCTAAGTAATCTTCTATCGAAGACAATTTAGGAATCAAATTACAAGTATAACTTCATGCCATCTTACTTTTTTTAGACTTGATCCCTGAATTGACAAAGCCTGCTTCTAAGTTGGAAGGAACTCTTGTTGCCCATGGGACGTTTAAAACCACATAGAACAAGATGACTACAAGTGAAAAATCTCGTCCTGTGTTCCATCTTGTAAGAATTTGTACTTGACTTTTAAGAATTTTGTTATTCTTTAACCTAATGAATGTAGTTTATATTGTTGCAATTTTTTAGACACATTTGTTCATTAGCACCTTCTTTATTTTGTTTATATAAATCATTGCCAATCAAGCCCTCCCGCCAACATGATATAAAAATACTCATAAATATATCTGTATTTAAATGTCATGTTGGAGGGAGTAATGGGCATGATAAATAAAAATATTATTTCTTAAAGAGTTCTGGGTCTCTAGAACCTTGTGAACCTTCTGATAAGCCGGGGAGACGTGGTTCAAAATTACGTGGTGCTGTCCCTTAAGGTATTGATCCCAGACCTACGTCAATAGCCCGTTGTGTTGCTCCAGTACAACGTTAATTAAAATTACCTTACTGTGATTCTAATAGCTGATTGTGTTGCTACAGTACAACACTAATTAACTACTTACCCTGTTGAGCAATAAATAGGCTGATCAGAGAAATCAAAGCTTGCTAATAGCCTATAGAACTAATTAAGTTAGCTAAAGGTAGCCATTAGTTGTAGATTAGCAGCAGGAGGTTTGAAAATGTCCAAACATAGACTGTGTTGTGTACACAGGGGCAGGTGCCTGCAAATCTGTCGTGGTCTGAAAAGTCCCTATGTTGGTATGGTGTGTTAGTTTGCAGATTGAGATGCCTGCTCAGGTGTACACCTCGTCATCTGACCATGGTTCAAAATTATGTTATGGTGTGCTTGGATCTTTCCCTTCATCCTGGAATGTTGCTAATAGCCTATTGGATTGCTCCAATGCAATGCTAATAAACAACTTATCATGATGAGCAATAAATAGACTGACCAGGGAAATCAAAGCATCTTAGAATTAATTAACTATAGGTTGCCATGAATTGACTAAAGTTTTGAAGAGTATGAAATTCGCACAACGTTAGAAATGCTTAGTTTTAAAATTATTTGGTTTGTTTACCATTCGTTGGAGTCACACCATGTCCAGTGCAACATTAGTTAACTACCTAACCTTACCTTGATTGTAGATGATTACACAAACTTCCTGAAATGCTTATATTTCCCTCTGCGTGGATTTATTAACCTTTGGCTTCTAAGAAAAGTCAAAAGTATCAAAGAAACATGTGAACTGTTTCCTTATAAACAATATCAGTTAGGCTATCTTCCGAATTTCCCTGTTTTTTGGGAAAAGAAGTCCAGTTCAGCACAAGACTTTGTGGTTGATATAGGTGTATTTTGTAACATTTTGTCTTATGTGCAGTTCATTTGTTATTATTTTAGCTGATTGGGATAAAGATTTACGAATATAAAAAGTAACTTGCATATGAGCTGTTATTTTTTAAAATTTATAAATAACAGCTGAGAAATGCTGCTTCCACATGAAGCGATTTCTTTCAAATTTTTTTTTTCATGATTTATGAAGTAACCATGTGCATGTAATAGTAATGGTATAGTGTAATCAATGGGTTAAAGTAAACTAATTTCGTTTATTTATTACAATTCATGAAACCATTTTCTATGTGGGCGAGATCTTCTAGTTGTGTCCAAAACACAATAAATTTCAGAGAACGTTCCATGCAGATGGTAAATCGATCAATTAAGAGACATATGAACTACTTTTTGTTTATTAATAGGAATTATAAGTGTTTTTGTTAAAAAAAACAGCCTTTATTTTATAAGTAGATTTTTATTAAGCATCAGATCTCAATTACATAAAAAAATTCTACAACTCTTAGGGCCCCTGTCTTGATTTATCACTGTCAAATTTCTGTAATGTTTACCGTGGAATGTTTAGTGCAAACTACACCAACTGAATGCACAAACAGCTATAGTTTTCTCCATACAGTGTCAGATTTTGTTGCCCCACAAAGGCAACGTCTTACTGCTCGCACTGCCATAGGGCTGCCGCTGTGTATTGCTGTTATATATATTTTCATGAAGTTGCACCCCAAATTACTGTACCTTCAAGAAATGTTTTATATCAAAGACTAATTAAATTACAAGTTGAACTTTATGCTATCTTGCTTAGTCATGATGCAAACCCTTTTTGCCTAAGTTGTCTTTCGATATTTGTTCAAAAGCTGTTTCAGGTACTACGGCAACAGAAAACAAAAGCATATTAGTTATATTTTTACATACAATTCTAAGTTACAACAAGGTATTATAATTCATTTCAATTAAGAAATACGAAATCTAAAAAATATCGACTGATCTCAGTACAGGCTAAAGCAATTATAAAATTATTCCTTCTTGTTTATTAACATCTGTTATTGTGCACACACTTATTAAAAAAGAAATTTCGTTGGACCGGGAAATCGGAAATTTTCCAATGAAAACAAGATACAATACCAAATTTAGTTGTGACTCTTACTATAAAATGATTTTTTCAAAAGTGAAGATATTTTCATTCAATTGTGTTTGTTTTTCTCTGCGAATATTTTAGTTGATCTTATGCAGAGTGTTTTTTAAATTGAATTTGCATTCTCCACAAAAAGTTTTTAATGTTAATTTTGTGCTTTCGTTTCAAAAATAATTCAACTTGTATAACCTCATGTTAATATTCTGAATGTTGAACCAAATCTGGCACTGAGAGCCAGAATGTTTTGATTTCTTATTGCAAACTGAAAGTAAGACTTGGGTCTGCGATTGATAGTGGAATACACTTTTCCCTTTTATTAAAGTGTTCAAATAAATTCGTTTGTTATTTTATGTGAGTTTGAAGTTTTCATCTCACCCTTCATGTGTCAAGATAACGAAAAAACAAAAATTTTGCCAAGGTGGGAAAATGGAGGAACAGTTTGATCTTCCTTATACATCCACACCTGTCTTTAACTTGAGCTCTTCCTTCTTGCAAAAAGGACTATTTTTTGCCAATTTATGGAAGATTAAAATTATAAAACAGTTGCCATCAAGGTTCATCCTGCAATTTTGTGCAGTTTGCTAGCTTGTAAGAACCCAACTGGTTATATTAGCCAAATGCCAAGTTTATTTCTGTCATTGCAAGTCACCATAATATTTATAGGTTAAGTAAAGTTGTGTATTTCAAAAACGTATCACCATGCGGAAACTAAAGTGTATTTTCCTGGATTTTAAAACTATCCACATGTGTTCTCCAGGTCTTTAATAATAATGCAGAATATCTATATTGCCATAGTGAAATTTAATTTGTATCGAATGGCATTTCATATTTAAAGAAATCTAAAAAAACACAGATTGCAGGTATATGTGAGGTTCCTTCCTAGCTATGCTTTCGCTGTAAAATGGCATGATCCATTGCAGCTGTATTTTCAAAGATGTGGTCTGTTTCCTTGATCAGCTTTCATTGTCTTGCCTAAATATCTATCAGGATGGAAATGTTTTACTTTTTTCCCATGTTGCATTGCATTTAGTTGTCTATTTCTTCTATTTGTTGAGATGTATTTGGTATTCATCGCGAATGTTGATTACTTTAGCGGCAAGCATTTATAAAGGATGGGTTTTGGGGTCAAATAGGAAGTTTTGTTGCAGTGTTTGTTCCCACTTTTAGCATATATATGTCTGGAATTTTGTTGCTCTGTTTCTCCTACACAGTGAGCAGATATTTGTTCCTTTGTGCTAGTATGATGCTTTTGAAAACAAATTTAATATAAACTTTCAGGTATCCAACTGTGAAAGAAAATTTATGCTATAATTTCATAAAGTTTTCTATCTAATCAAGAAAATATTGACTTGTGTGTAGTAAAAACTAGTTTAATAAAACTTATAAAATCTTGTTGCAATTTTTAACTTCAATTTTTGAATTAATTTTTAAGTTTCTAAAATTATAAACATGGACGACCCTAACCAGTTCTGTTATCGATTTTCATGGGCAATTGGTGTCATTCTGTAATACAATCTGATGTCTTCAAAATAGATTGAGCAGGTAAATTTTCACTGGTGAACCAAAATTGGTAATCAATTTCTTAGCTAGTAATCGTTTCTTTAGAAGACACTCTTATTTCTTCATATCCATTTTTTCTTTTCTTCCAAAAATATATCTTTTATAGTTGCGAAATAACTTAATGTTTCTCATAGAATTGAAAAGAATCTGTTTGTGCCCTTTAGTTTCTAAACTTTTTCTCCTCAACTGGATATTGGAGTTATCATAATTCTTAAGTGAATGAGTTAACTTTATTTGAATATACATTTTGAAGGGATTAAAATTCAGTTCTTATCAGTAATTCGTCTTAAGGGAGTTCATATTAATGAGGTTTGACTTTTATCATGTTGCTACTAAATTACTTCCTCTTCTAAGTAATCTTCTATCGAAGACAATTTAGGAATCAAATTACAAGTATAACTTCATGCCATCTTACTTTTTTTAGACTTGATCCCTGAATTGACAAAGCCTGCTTCTAAGTTGGAAGGAACTCTTGTTGCCCATGGGACGTTTAAAACCACATAGAACAAGATGACTACAAGTGAAAAATCTCGTCCTGTGTTCCATCTTGTAAGAATTTGTACTTGACTTTTAAGAATTTTGTTATTCTTTAACCTAATGAATGTAGTTTATATTGTTGCAATTTTTTAGACACATTTGTTCATTAGCACCTTCTTTATTTTGTTTATATAAATCATTGCCAATCAAGCCCTCCCGCCAACATGATATAAAAATACTCATAAATATATCTGTATTTAAATGTCATGTTGGAGGGAGTAATGGGCATGATAAATAAAAATATTATTTCTTAAAGAGTTCTGGGTCTCTAGAACCTTGTGAACCTTCTGATAAGCCGGGGAGACGTGGTTCAAAATTACGTGGTGCTGTCCCTTAAGGTATTGATCCCAGACCTACGTCAATAGCCCGTTGTGTTGCTCCAGTACAACGTTAATTAAAATTACCTTACTGTGATTCTAATAGCTGATTGTGTTGCTACAGTACAACACTAATTAACTACTTACCCTGTTGAGCAATAAATAGGCTGATCAGAGAAATCAAAGCTTGCTAATAGCCTATAGAACTAATTAAGTTAGCTAAAGGTAGCCATTAGTTGTAGATTAGCAGCAGGAGGTTTGAAAATGTCCAAACATAGACTGTGTTGTGTACACAGGGGCAGGTGCCTGCAAATCTGTCGTGGTCTGAAAAGTCCCTATGTTGGTATGGTGTGTTAGTTTGCAGATTGAGATGCCTGCTCAGGTGTACACCTCGTCATCTGACCATGGTTCAAAATTATGTTATGGTGTGCTTGGATCTTTCCCTTCATCCTGGAATGTTGCTAATAGCCTATTGGATTGCTCCAATGCAATGCTAATAAACAACTTATCATGATGAGCAATAAATAGACTGACCAGGGAAATCAAAGCATCTTAGAATTAATTAACTATAGGTTGCCATGAATTGACTAAAGTTTTGAAGAGTATGAAATTCGCACAACGTTAGAAATGCTTAGTTTTAAAATTATTTGGTTTGTTTACCATTCGTTGGAGTCACACCATGTCCAGTGCAACATTAGTTAACTACCTAACCTTACCTTGATTGTAGATGATTACACAAACTTCCTGAAATGCTTATATTTCCCTCTGCGTGGATTTATTAACCTTTGGCTTCTAAGAAAAGTCAAAAGTATCAAAGAAACATGTGAACTGTTTCCTTATAAACAATATCAGTTAGGCTATCTTCCGAATTTCCCTGTTTTTTGGGAAAAGAAGTCCAGTTCAGCACAAGACTTTGTGGTTGATATAGGTGTATTTTGTAACATTTTGTCTTATGTGCAGTTCATTTGTTATTATTTTAGCTGATTGGGATAAAGATTTACGAATATAAAAAGTAACTTGCATATGAGCTGTTATTTTTTAAAATTTATAAATAACAGCTGAGAAATGCTGCTTCCACATGAAGCGATTTCTTTCAAATTTTTTTTTTTCATGATTTATGAAGTAACCATGTGCATGTAATAGTAATGGTATAGTGTAATCAATGGGTTAAAGTAAACTAATTTCGTTTATTTATTACAATTCATGAAACCATTTTCTATGTGGGCGAGATCTTCTAGTTGTGTCCAAAACACAATAAATTTCAGAGAACGTTCCATGCAGATGGTAAATCGATCAATTAAAAGACATATGAACTACTTTTTGTTTATTAGTAGGAATTATAAGTGTTTTTGTTAAAAAAAACAGCCTTTATTTTATAAGTAGATTTTTATTAAGCATCAGATCTCAATTACATAAAAAA
Organism: Metellina segmentata; assembly: GCA_947359465.1. Taxonomy (NCBI): domain Eukaryota; kingdom Metazoa; phylum Arthropoda; class Arachnida; order Araneae; family Tetragnathidae; genus Metellina; species Metellina segmentata. The sequence continues at coordinate 63,687,463 of OX375875.1, forward strand.
ATTCTACAACTCTTAGGGCCCCTGTCTTGATTTATCACTGTCAAATTTCTGTAATGTTTACCGTGGAATGTTTAGTGCAAACTACACCAACTGAATGCACAAACAGCTATAGTTTTCTCCATACAGTGTCAGATTTTGTTGCCCCACAAAGGCAACGTCTTACTGCTCGCACTGCCATAGGGCTGCCGCTGTGTATTGCTGTTATATATATTTTCATGAAGTTGCACCCCAAATTACTGTACCTTCAAGAAATGTTTTATATCAAAGACTAATTAAATTACAAGTTGAACTTTATGCTATCTTGCTTAGTCATGATGCAAACCCTTTTTGCCTAAGTTGTCTTTCGATATTTGTTCAAAAGCTGTTTCAGGTACTACGGCAACAGAAAACAAAAGCATATTAGTTATATTTTTACATACAATTCTAAGTTACAACAAGGTATTATAATTCATTTCAATTAAGAAATACGAAATCTAAAAAATATCGACTGATCTCAGTACAGGCTAAAGCAATTATAAAATTATTCCTTCTTGTTTATTAACATCTGTTATTGTGCACACACTTATTAAAAAAGAAATTTCGTTGGACCGGGAAATCGGAAATTTTCCAATGAAAACAAGATACAATACCAAATTTAGTTGTGACTCTTACTATAAAATGATTTTTTCAAAAGTGAAGATATTTTCATTCAATTGTGTTTGTTTTTCTCTGCGAATATTTTAGTTGATCTTATGCAGAGTGTTTTTTAAATTGAATTTGCATTCTCCACAAAAAGTTTTTAATGTTAATTTTGTGCTTTCGTTTCAAAAATAATTCAACTTGTATAACCTCATGTTAATATTCTGAATGTTGAACCAAATCTGGCACTGAGAGCCAGAATGTTTTGATTTCTTATTGCAAACTGAAAGTAAGACTTGGGTCTGCGATTGATAGTGGAATACACTTTTCCCTTTTATTAAAGTGTTCAAATAAATTCGTTTGTTATTTTATGTGAGTTTGAAGTTTTCATCTCACCCTTCATGTGTCAAGATAACGAAAAAACAAAAATTTTGCCAAGGTGGGAAAATGGAGGAACAGTTTGATCTTCCTTATACATCCACACCTGTCTTTAACTTGAGCTCTTCCTTCTTGCAAAAAGGACTATTTTTTGCCAATTTATGGAAGATTAAAATTATAAAACAGTTGCCATCAAGGTTCATCCTGCAATTTTGTGCAGTTTGCTAGCTTGTAAGAACCCAACTGGTTATATTAGCCAAATGCCAAGTTTATTTCTGTCATTGCAAGTCACCATAATATTTATAGGTTAAGTAAAGTTGTGTATTTCAAAAACGTATCACCATGCGGAAACTAAAGTGTATTTTCCTGGATTTTAAAACTATCCACATGTGTTCTCCAGGTCTTTAATAATAATGCAGAATATCTATATTGCCATAGTGAAATTTAATTTGTATCGAATGGCATTTCATATTTAAAGAAATCTAAAAAAACACAGATTGCAGGTATATGTGAGGTTCCTTCCTAGCTATGCTTTCGCTGTAAAATGGCATGATCCATTGCAGCTGTATTTTCAAAGATGTGGTCTGTTTCCTTGATCAGCTTTCATTGTCTTGCCTAAATATCTATCAGGATGGAAATGTTTTACTTTTTTCCCATGTTGCATTGCATTTAGTTGTCTATTTCTTCTATTTGTTGAGATGTATTTGGTATTCATCGAATGTTGATTACTTTAGCGGCAAGCATTTATAAAGGATGGGTTTTGGGGTCAAATAGGAAGTTTTGTTGCAGTGTTTGTTCCCACTTTTAGCATATATATGTCTGGAATTTTGTTGCTCTGTTTCTCCTACACAGTGAGCAGATATTTGTTCCTTTGTGCTAGTATGATGCTTTTGAAAACAAATTTAATATAAACTTTCAGGTATCCAACTGTGAAAGAAAATTTATGCTATAATTTCATAAAGTTTTCTATCTAATCAAGAAAATATTGACTTGTGTGTAGTAAAAACTAGTTTAATAAAACTTATAAAATCTTGTTGCAATTTTTAACTTCAATTTTTGAATTAATTTTTAAGTTTCTAAAATTATAAACATGGACGACCCTAACCAGTTCTGTTATCGATTTTCATGGGCAATTGGTGTCATTCTGTAATACAATCTGATGTCTTCAAAATAGATTGAGCAGGTAAATTTTCACTGGTGAACCAAAATTGGTAATCAATTTCTTAGCTAGTAATCGTTTCTTTAGAAGACACTCTTATTTCTTCATATCCATTTTTTCTTTTCTTCCAAAAATATATCTTTTATAGTTGCGAAATAACTTAATGTTTCTCATAGAATTGAAAAGAATCTGTTTGTGCCCTTTAGTTTCTAAACTTTTTCTCCTCAACTGGATATTGGAGTTATCATAATTCTTAAGTGAATGAGTTAACTTTATTTGAATATACATTTTGAAGGGATTAAAATTCAGTTCTTATCAGTAATTCGTCTTAAGGGAGTTCATATTAATGAGGTTTGACTTTTATCATGTTGCTACTAAATTACTTCCTCTTCTAAGTAATCTTCTATCGAAGACAATTTAGGAATCAAATTACAAGTATAACTTCATGCCATCTTACTTTTTTTAGACTTGATCCCTGAATTGACAAAGCCTGCTTCTAAGTTGGAAGGAACTCTTGTTGCCCATGGGACGTTTAAAACCACATAGAACAAGATGACTACAAGTGAAAAATCTCGTCCTGTGTTCCATCTTGTAAGAATTTGTACTTGACTTTTAAGAATTTTGTTATTCTTTAACCTAATGAATGTAGTTTATATTGTTGCAATTTTTTAGACACATTTGTTCATTAGCACCTTCTTTATTTTGTTTATATAAATCATTGCCAATCAAGCCCTCCCGCCAACATGATATAAAAATACTCATAAATATATCTGTATTTAAATGTCATGTTGGAGGGAGTAATGGGCATGATAAATAAAAATATTATTTCTTAAAGAGTTCTGGGTCTCTAGAACCTTGTGAACCTTCTGATAAGCCGGGGAGACGTGGTTCAAAATTACGTGGTGCTGTCCCTTAAGGTATTGATCCCAGACCTACGTCAATAGCCCGTTGTGTTGCTCCAGTACAACGTTAATTAAAATTACCTTACTGTGATTCTAATAGCTGATTGTGTTGCTACAGTACAACACTAATTAACTACTTACCCTGTTGAGCAATAAATAGGCTGATCAGAGAAATCAAAGCTTGCTAATAGCCTATAGAACTAATTAAGTTAGCTAAAGGTAGCCATTAGTTGTAGATTAGCAGCAGGAGGTTTGAAAATGTCCAAACATAGACTGTGTTGTGTACACAGGGGCAGGTGCCTGCAAATCTGTCGTGGTCTGAAAAGTCCCTATGTTGGTATGGTGTGTTAGTTTGCAGATTGAGATGCCTGCTCAGGTGTACACCTCGTCATCTGACCATGGTTCAAAATTATGTTATGGTGTGCTTGGATCTTTCCCTTCATCCTGGAATGTTGCTAATAGCCTATTGGATTGCTCCAATGCAATGCTAATAAACAACTTATCATGATGAGCAATAAATAGACTGACCAGGGAAATCAAAGCATCTTAGAATTAATTAACTATAGGTTGCCATGAATTGACTAAAGTTTTGAAGAGTATGAAATTCGCACAACGTTAGAAATGCTTAGTTTTAAAATTATTTGGTTTGTTTACCATTCGTTGGAGTCACACCATGTCCAGTGCAACATTAGTTAACTACCTAACCTTACCTTGATTGTAGATGATTACACAAACTTCCTGAAATGCTTATATTTCCCTCTGCGTGGATTTATTAACCTTTGGCTTCTAAGAAAAGTCAAAAGTATCAAAGAAACATGTGAACTGTTTCCTTATAAACAATATCAGTTAGGCTATCTTCCGAATTTCCCTGTTTTTTGGGAAAAGAAGTCCAGTTCAGCACAAGACTTTGTGGTTGATATAGGTGTATTTTGTAACATTTTGTCTTATGTGCAGTTCATTTGTTATTATTTTAGCTGATTGGGATAAAGATTTACGAATATAAAAAGTAACTTGCATATGAGCTGTTATTTTTTAAAATTTATAAATAACAGCTGAGAAATGCTGCTTCCACATGAAGCGATTTCTTTCAAATTTTTTTTTTTCATGATTTATGAAGTAACCATGTGCATGTAATAGTAATGGTATAGTGTAATCAATGGGTTAAAGTAAACTAATTTCGTTTATTTATTACAATTCATGAAACCATTTTCTATGTGGGCGAGATCTTCTAGTTGTGTCCAAAACACAATAAATTTCAGAGAACGTTCCATGCAGATGGTAAATCGATCAATTAAAAGACATATGAACTACTTTTTGTTTATTAGTAGGAATTATAAGTGTTTTTGTTAAAAAAAACAGCCTTTATTTTATAAGTAGATTTTTATTAAGCATCAGAGATCTCAATTACATAAAAAAATTCTACAACTCTTAGGGCCCCTGTCTTGATTTATCACTGTCAAATTTCTGTAATGTTTACCGTGGAATGTTTAGTGCAAACTACACCAACTGAATGCACAAACAGCTATAGTTTTCTCCATACAGTGTCAGATTTTGTTGCCCCACAAAGGCAACGTCTTACTGCTCGCACTGCCATAGGGCTGCCGCTGTGTATTGCTGTTATATATATTTTCATGAAGTTGCACCCCAAATTACTGTACCTTCAAGAAATGTTTTATATCAAAGACTAATTAAATTACAAGTTGAACTTTATGCTATCTTGCTTAGTCATGATGCAAACCCTTTTTGCCTAAGTTGTCTTTCGATATTTGTTCAAAAGCTGTTTCAGGTACTACGGCAACAGAAAACAAAAGCATATTAGTTATATTTTTACATACAATTCTAAGTTACAACAAGGTATTATAATTCATTTCAATTAAGAAATACGAAATCTAAAAAATATCGACTGATCTCAGTACAGGCTAAAGCAATTATAAAATTATTCCTTCTTGTTTATTAACATCTGTTATTGTGCACACACTTATTAAAAAAGAAATTTCGTTGGACCGGGAAATCGGAAATTTTCCAATGAAAACAAGATACAATACCAAATTTAGTTGTGACTCTTACTATAAAATGATTTTTTCAAAAGTGAAGATATTTTCATTCAATTGTGTTTGTTTTTCTCTGCGAATATTTTAGTTGATCTTATGCAGAGTGTTTTTTAAATTGAATTTGCATTCTCCACAAAAAGTTTTTAATGTTAATTTTGTGCTTTCGTTTCAAAAATAATTCAACTTGTATAACCTCATGTTAATATTCTGAATGTTGAACCAAATCTGGCACTGAGAGCCAGAATGTTTTGATTTCTTATTGCAAACTGAAAGTAAGACTTGGGTCTGCGATTGATAGTGGAATACACTTTTCCCTTTTATTAAAGTGTTCAAATAAATTCGTTTGTTATTTTATGTGAGTTTGAAGTTTTCATCTCACCCTTCATGTGTCAAGATAACGAAAAAACAAAAATTTTGCCAAGGTGGGAAAATGGAGGAACAGTTTGATCTTCCTTATACATCCACACCTGTCTTTAACTTGAGCTCTTCCTTCTTGCAAAAAGGACTATTTTTTGCCAATTTATGGAAGATTAAAATTATAAAACAGTTGCCATCAAGGTTCATCCTGCAATTTTGTGCAGTTTGCTAGCTTGTAAGAACCCAACTGGTTATATTAGCCAAATGCCAAGTTTATTTCTGTCATTGCAAGTCACCATAATATTTATAGGTTAAGTAAAGTTGTGTATTTCAAAAACGTATCACCATGCGGAAACTAAAGTGTATTTTCCTGGATTTTAAAACTATCCACATTTGTTCTCCAGGTCTTTAATAATAATGCAGAATATCTATATTGCCATAGTGAAATTTAATTTGTATCGAATGGCATTTCATATTTAAAGAAATCTAAAAAAACACAGATTGCAGGTATATGTGAGGTTCCTTCCTAGCTATGCTTTCGCTGTAAAATGGCATGATCCATTGCAGCTGTATTTTCAAAGATGTGGTCTGTTTCCTTGATCAGCTTTCATTGTCTTGCCTAAATATCTATCAGGATGGAAATGTTTTACTTTTTTCCCATGTTGCATTGCATTTAGTTGTCTATTTCTTCTATTTGTTGAGATGTATTTGGTATTCATCGCGAATGTTGATTACTTTAGCGGCAAGCATTTATAAAGGATGGGTTTTGGGGTCAAATAGGAAGTTTTGTTGCAGTGTTTGTTCCCACTTTTAGCATATATATGTCTGGAATTTTGTTGCTCTGTTTCTCCTACACAGTGAGCAGATATTTGTTCCTTTGTGCTAGTATGATGCTTTTGAAAACAAATTTAATATAAACTTTCAGGTATCCAACTGTGAAAGAAAATTTATGCTATAATTTCATAAAGTTTTCTATCTAATCAAGAAAATATTGACTTGTGTGTAGTAAAAACTAGTTTAATAAAACTTATAAAATCTTGTTGCAATTTTTAACTTCAATTTTTGAATTAATGTTTAAGTTTCTAAAATTATAAACATGGACGACCCTAACCAGTTCTGTTATCGATTTTCATGGGCAATTGGTGTCATTCTGTAATACAATCTGATGTCTTCAAAATAGATTGAGCAGGTAAATTTTCACTGGTGAACCAAAATTGGTAATCAATTTCTTAGCTAGTAATCGTTTCTTTAGAAGACACTCTTATTTCTTCATATCCATTTTTTCTTTTCTTCCAAAAATATATCTTTTATAGTTGTGAAATAACTTAATGTTTCTCATAGAATTGAAAAGAATCTGTTTGTGCCCTTTAGTTTCTAAACTTTTTCTCCTCAACTGGATATTGGAGTTATCATAATTCTTAAGTGAATGAGTTAACTTTATTTGAATATACATTTTGAAGGGATTAAAATTCAGTTCTTATCAGTAATTCGTCTTAAGGGAGTTCATATTAATGAGGTTTGACTTTTATCATGTTGCTACTAAATTACTTCCTCTTCTAAGTAATCTTCTATCGAAGACAATTTAGGAATCAAATTACAAGTATAACTTCATGCCATCTTACTTTTTTTAGACTTGATCCCTGAATTGACAAAGCCTGCTTCTAAGTTGGAAGGAACTCTTGTTGCCCATGGGACGTTTAAAACCACATAGAACAAGATGACTACAAGTGAAAAATCTCGTCCTGTGTTCCATCTTGTAAGAATTTGTACTTGACTTTTAAGAATTTTGTTATTCTTTAACCTAATGAATGTAGTTTATATTGTTGCAATTTTTTAGACACATTTGTTCATTAGCACCTTCTTTATTTTGTTTATATAAATCATTGCCAATCAAGCCCTCCCGCCAACATGATATAAAAATACTCATAAATATATCTGTATTTAAATGTCATGTTGGAGGGAGTAAGATAAATAAAAATATTATTTCTTAAAGAGTTCTGGGTCTCTAGAACCTTGTGAACCTTCTGATAAGCCGGGGAGACGTGGTTCAAAATTACGTGGTGCTGTCCCTTAAGGTATTGATCCCAGACCTACGTCAATAGCCCGTTGTGTTGCTCCAGTACAACGTTAATTAAAATTACCTTACTGTGATTCTAATAGCTGATTGTGTTGCTACAGTACAACACTAATTAACTACTTACCCTGTTGAGCAATAAATAGGCTGATCAGAGAAATCAAAGCTTGCTAATAGCCTATAGAACTAATTAAGTTAGCTAAAGGTAGCCATTAGTTGTAGATTAGCAGCAGGAGGTTTGAAAATGTCCAAACATAGACTGTGTTGTGTACACAGGGGCAGGTGCCTGCAAATCTGTCGTGGTCTGAAAAGTCCCTATGTTGGTATGGTGTGTTAGTTTGCAGATTGAGATGCCTGCTCAGGTGTACACCTCGTCATCTGACCATGGTTCAAAATTATGTTATGGTGTGCTTGGATCTTTCCCTTCATCCTGGAATGTTGCTAATAGCCTATTGGATTGCTCCAATGCAATGCTAATAAACAACTTATCATGATGAGCAATAAATAGACTGACCAGGGAAATCAAAGCATCTTAGAATTAATTAACTATAGGTTGCCATGAATTGACTAAAGTTTTGAAGAGTATGAAATTCGCACAACGTTAGAAATGCTTAGTTTTAAAATTATTTGGTTTGTTTACCATTCGTTGGAGTCACACCATGTCCAGTGCAACATTAGTTAACTACCTAACCTTACCTTGATTGTAGATGATTACACAAACTTCCTGAAATGCTTATATTTCCCTCTGCGTGGATTTATTAACCTTTGGCTTCTAAGAAAAGTCAAAAGTATCAAAGAAACATGTGAACTGTTTCCTTATAAACAATATCAGTTAGGCTATCTTCCGAATTTCCCTGTTTTTTGGGAAAAGAAGTCCAGTTCAGCACAAGACTTTGTGGTTGATATAGGTGTATTTTGTAACATTTTGTCTTATGTGCAGTTCATTTGTTATTATTTTAGCTGATTGGGATAAAGATTTACGAATATAAAAAGTAACTTGCATATGAGCTGTTATTTTTTAAAATTTATAAATAACAGCTGAGAAATGCTGCTTCCACATGAAGCGATTTCTTTCAAATTTTTTTTTTTCATGATTTATGAAGTAACCATGTGCATGTAATAGTAATGGTATAGTGTAATCAATGGGTTAAAGTAAACTAATTTCGTTTATTTATTACAATTCATGAAACCATTTTCTATGTGGGCGAGATCTTCTAGTTGTGTCCAAAACACAATAAATTTCAGAGAACGTTCCATGCAGATGGTAAATCGATCAATTAAGAGACATATGAACTACTTTTTGTTTATTAGTAGGAATTATAAGTGTTTTTGTTAAAAAAAACAGCCTTTATTTTATAAGTAGATTTTTATTAAGCATCAGAGATCTCAATTACATAAAAAAATTCTACAACTCTTAGGGCCCCTGTCTTGATTTATCACTGTCAAATTTCTGTAATGTTTACCGTGGAATGTTTAGTGCAAACTACACCAACTGAATGCACAAACAGCTATAGTTTTCTCCATACAGTGTCAGATTTTGTTGCCCCACAAAGGCAACGTCTTACTGCTCGCACTGCCATAGGGCTGCCGCTGTGTATTGCTGTTATATATATTTTCATGAAGTTGCACCCCAAATTACTGTACCTTCAAGAAATGTTTTATATCAAAGACTAATTAAATTACAAGTTGAACTTTATGCTATCTTGCTTAGTCATGATGCAAACCCTTTTTGCCTAAGTTGTCTTTCGATATTTGTTCAAAAGCTGTTTCAGGTACTACGGCAACAGAAAACAAAAGCATATTAGTTATATTTTTACATACAATTCTAAGTTACAACAAGGTATTATAATTCATTTCAATTAAGAAATACGAAATCTAAAAAATATCGACTGATCTCAGTACAGGCTAAAGCAATTATAAAATTATTCCTTCTTGTTTATTAACATCTGTTATTGTGCACACACTTATTAAAAAAGAAATTTCGTTGGACCGGGAAATCGGAAATTTTCCAATGAAAACAAGATACAATACCAAATTTAGTTGTGACTTACTATAAAATGATTTTTTCAAAAGTGAAGATATTTTCATTCAATTGTTTTTGTTTTTCTCTGCGAATATTTTAGTTGATCTTATGCAGAGTGTTTTTTAAATTGAATTTGCATTCTCCACAAAAAGTTTTTAATGTTAATTTTGTGCTTTCGTTTAAAAAATAATTCAACTTGTATAACCTCATGTTAATATTCTGAATGTTGAACCAAATCTGGCACTGAGAGCCAGAATGTTTTGATTTCTTATTGCAAACTGAAAGTAAGACTTGGGTCTGCGATTGATAGTGGAATACACTTTTCCCTTTTATTAAAGTGTTCAAATAAATTCGTTTGTTATTTTATGTGAGTTTGAAGTTTTCATCTCACCCTTCATGTGTCAAGATAACGAAAAAACAAAAATTTTGCCAAGGTGGGAAAATGGAGGAACAGTTTGATCTTCCTTATACATCCACACCTGTCTTTAATTTGAGCTCTTCCTTCTTGCAAAAAGGACTATTTTTTGCCAATTTATGGAAGATTAAAATTATAAAACAGTTGCCATCAAGGTTCATCCTGCAATTTTGTGCAGTTTGCTAGCTTGTAAGAACCCAACTGGTTATATTAGCCAAATGCCAAGTTTATTTCTGTCATTGCAAGTCACCATAATATTTATAGGTTAAGTAAAGTTGTGTATTTCAAAAACGTATCACCATGCGGAAACTAAAGTGTATTTTCCTGGATTTTAAAACTATCCACATGTGTTCTCCAGGTCTTTAATAATAATGCAGAATATCTATATTGCCATAGTGAAATTTAATTTGTATCGAATGCCATTTCATATTTAAAGAAATCTAAAAAAACACAGATTGCAGGTATATGTGAGGTTCCTTCCTAGCTATGCTTTCGCTGTAAAATGGCATGATCCATTGCAGCTGTATTTTCAAAGATGTGGTCTGTTTCCTTGATCAGCTTTCATTGTCTTGCCTAAATATCTATCAGGATGGAAATGTTTTACTTTTTTCCCATGTTGCATTGCATTTAGTTGTCTATTTCTTCTATTTGTTGAGATGTATTTGGTATTCATCGAATGTTGATTACTTTAGCGGCAAGCATTTATAAAAGATGGGTTTTGGGGTCAAATAGGAAGTTTTGTTGCAGTGTTTGTTCCCACTTTTAGCATATATATGTCTGGAATTTTGTTGCTCTGTTTCTCCTACACAGTGAGCAGATATTTGTTCCTTTGTGCTAGTATGATGCTTTTGAAAACAAATTTAATATAAACTTTCAGGTATCCAACTGTGAAAGAAAATTTATGCTATAATTTCATAAAGTTTTCTATCTAATCAAGAAAATATTGACCTGTGTGTAGTAAAAACTAGTTTAATAAAACTTATAAAATCTTGTTGCAATTTTTAACTTCAATTTTTGAATTAATGTTTAAGTTTCTAAAATTATAAACATGGACGACCCTAACCAGTTCTGTTATCGATTTTCATGGGCAATTGGTGTCATTCTGTAATACAATCTGATGTCTTCAAAATAGATTGAGCAGGTAAATTTTCACTGGTGAACCAAAATTGGTAATCAATTTCTTAGCTAGTAATCGTTTCTTTAGAAGACACTCTTATTTCTTCATATCCATTTTTTCTTTTCTTCCAAAAATATATCTTTTATAGTTGCGAAATAACTTAATGTTTCTCATAGAATTGAAAAGAATCTGTTTGTGCCCTTTAGTTTCTAAACTTTTTCTCCTCAACTGGATATTGGAGTTATCATAATTCTTAAGTGAATGAGTTAACTTTATTTGAATATACATTTTGAAGGGATTAAAATTCAGTTCTTATCAGTAATTCGTCTTAAGGGAGTTCATATTAATGAGGTTTGACTTTTATCATGTTGCTACTAAATTACTTCCTCTTCTAAGTAATCTTCTATCGAAGACAATTTAGGAATCAAATTACAAGTATAACTTCATGCCATCTTACTTTTTTTAGACTTGATCCCTGAATTGACAAAGCCTGCTTCTAAGTTGGAAGGAACTCTTGTTGCCCATGGGACGTTTAAAACCACATAGAACAAGATGACTACAAGTGAAAAATCTCGTCCTGTGTTCCATCTTGTAAGAATTTGTACTTGACTTTTAAGAATTTTGTTATTCTTTAACCTAATGAATGTAGTTTATATTGTTGCAATTTTTTAGACACATTTGTTCATTAGCACCTTCTTTATTTTGTTTATATAAATCATTGCCAATCAAGCCCTCCCGCCAACATGATATAAAAATACTCATAAATATATCTGTATTTAAATGTCATGTTGGAGGGAGTAATGGGCATGATAAATAAAAATATTATTTCTTAAAGAGTTCTGGGTCTCTAGAACCTTGTGAACCTTCTGATAAGCCGGGGAGACGTGGTTCAAAATTACGTGGTGCTGTCCCTTAAGGTATTGATCCCAGACCTACGTCAATAGCCCGTTGTGTTGCTCCAGTACAACGTTAATTAAAATTACCTTACTAGTAGTGGAGATTGATCACTTCTGGAATATTTTCTAACCATCCTTAGATTTTAAGCATGCATACGAACTAACAGTGTTAACCATTCTTAGATGTTAAGCATACATACGAGCTAACAGTGTTAAACATCCTTAGATGTTAAGCATGCATGTGAACTAAAAAAGTATAGGAACTATAACTACTTACCTAATTTTCACTACTACCTAATTTTCCTGCATAGACCACACTGGAAGGAGGTATGCGTATTCTTATAAATCTTCTTGATGAATCTAAATGAAGTAGTATATACATATTGACAACTACGGCAAAACCACTAAGTGGCTGTGTTTGATAGCCAGTATCTGGTCATACGGCAAAACCAGTAAGTGGCTGTGTTTGATAGCCAGTATCTGGTTATACGGCAAAACCAGTAAGTGGCTGTGTCTGATACCCACTAACTGACTGTGAAGCACAGCCGCTAAGCGGTTGTGTTTACAAGTGGCGGATTGATAGCGGTATAGCAGAGCGAGCTGATTGTGTGCTGTACATATTCTCACAAGACATGTGATCTGAAAGAGAATGAGATATGGCGAAAGTATAGGAAAATGTTATACATATGCTGTGTTTAACCCTCTCTTGCATGCGATTTGGGAATGCACGACTCAAAAGAGCGCAGACCATCTCCTAGGGCCAAGCCGGCGCGAATGAATTCACTCCCCCTCTTTTCGAAGAAAGTTAATACCAGACAAACAAGTTTTTTCAAGAGGAGAAAAAACGTCTTTCCACCTTGAAGCGGTTAAAACACAATAAACCGCCTCCTTATCCGTTTACCTGCCCAAACGGTCAAGGTCGCATTGAGCACGAAAAATGAATTTTGAACTCATGAAGAGAAATTATTTCTGGTGTTATTGCGATTAGGCGTTTCGTCTCATATACGAAGATAAAATTTTAATATGCGATCCGAAGTCCGCTTGCGAATACATTGGAGCAGTTGTTTGATTGTAAGAGGGCTTGGGGTGTATATATATATATATATATAGAGAGAGAGAGGGCTTGACACCTCCTCAGAATTCGATATGGATTACAACAAGGTGTTCATGCTGCTGTTAGGAATCGTATTAATTGGAGTGGTAATATTTACACTAAGTCTGAGAGAGGACAGTAACGTGGTGGACATTTCGAATTCAACGTGTTATTATTCTAAACAGCTAGGTGATAGAAAAAATTTGTTTTTTCACATTTGTTGGAAAGGAGATTCACGGGTGTATGATATACGCTATTTTTTTAAAGACGAATCTTTTGGTTTAAAAGCAAACGTCGTAGGAGTACAACTAATAGAATCCGAGTTTTATCAGTTATGTCAAGTATGTTGAAATTGAGACATCCTTCGACTTGCATGGTGACGGGGCCATCGCAGAGCGGTAAAACACAGCTCGTGCGAAAAATGATTGCTGAACAAGTTTATGAATGCAATATGAACAAAATTTTGTGGTGTTACTCAACATGGCAACCTTGGTTTGCCGAAGAGAAAAACATAACGTTTGTTTGCGGTTTACCATCGAAGGAAAAGACATACAATTTGATCGTAATCGATGACATGATGAATGATCTAACAAATGCTATTTCGTCTATGTTTACAGTTGGTTCACACCATGGGGGTTATAGCGTGATTTTAATCACACAAAATCTATTTCCTCGTGTGAGAGTTATGCGTGATATCAGCTTAAATACACACTATTTGATTATGTTTCGCAATAGCCGAGATTTATCTCAAGCTGCTTGTTTCTCTAGACAAGCATTTCCTGGGAAAGGGAACTATTTCATGGATGCCTATAAAAAAGCAACCACAGAACCTTTCAGCTATTTGCTTGTTGATGTTCACCCTAGAAGTCCAGAGGAGCAACGCCTCCGACAATCTATATTTCCAGATCGTGGGTTTATTAATTGGGTCTTTTTACCCTTGAAAAATGAATAGAGTGAGACGCCATGTACATTTACTACACTTACTCTCCAATGCGAGTCCCCAACAGCGAAAGGCTATTTTAAGAACAGCGTCAAATGAACAAATTCAATCATTGTGTGAAATTTGTCAAAATTTGTTATCGGGAAATATACCCAATGCTAAAGTGAAAAAACTTGGTTATTACAAGAGAGTGATTCGCCAGATAGCAGATAGAAAAATACCAATTACAAGAAAACGCAAATTGTTCACGAAACAAACAGGTGGATTTTTGCCCCTGATTTTACCTGCTGTGTTGAGTCTGTTGGGAGGAATTGCGGGTAAAGCTATTGGCAAACGCATTTGAAAATGTCAAAGAAAATGGCATTAGTACCACCGGAACTGGTATCTGAATATTATCAGCTAAATAAACCCGAAATTCGAATGGAAGACAATATTCTTAGTTTGTTACAACAGAATGAAATGCCCGACGATATGAGAGCTAAACTTCTCTCTCAGTTAATACCCAAATACCAGAGAGCGTTAAATAGACCCAAATACCTGCTGTGTTAAGTTTACTAAAAAGCTTCAGTAATACATAATGGCAAGAAAAATGGCATTAGTACCTCCTGAATTAGTGTCTGAATGTTATCAGTTAACTAAACCTGAAGTTCGGTTGGAAAATAACATAACTGATTTATTACAACAAAATGAAATACCTGATGATTTGCGAGTGAAACTTTTGTCACAACTTATTCCAAAGTATCAGAAAGTAATGCACCCACCACTGCCACAGAAACTATCTGATATTTTTCAAGAATTGAATTCAAAATCTGATGAAGTTCAATCTTCTATAACACCATCTACATCAGAAACTGACTATATATCAAAATACATAAGTTATGTTGTTCCTAAAACAAAGAAAATGTATATTCATCCGATTCTAGAGAGAATGAAGAATGCAGGTTATATGTTTAATGAAAGAAACGAACTTGTTGTAAAAGGAGTACCAGAACGTCACAGCAATGCAGTAGATCTGTTCACTTATTTGATGAGAAATACAAAAGATTTCGATAGTAGACCTATTGGATTTAACACATTTTATAAAGCTATATATGACATCAATATTCCAAAAGAGTGGATTGGAAATAAAAAGGTTCGCGATCAGTTGACAATCACAGAAGCTGATGCATTCATAGACGAACCATCGTCTCAAACGAAATGGACATCCTGGGGAGAAATTGTGAATTCTAATCCATTATCGTCTATTAAGACAGATACAACCTCTAATCCATTATCCGTTATGAAATCAAGATCACTTTCATGGAGTGAAATGCCATCGAAGTTGACGAAGGAAAATGATAGTGTTACCCCTTCTTCATTGAAACCTATGAAATGGGAAACATGGAACGAATGAATGTCAATGATAATAATACGAAATTGAAAAATAAGTTACTCAATGACATTTATTATGATATTGAAAATCCGGGATCATTTGGAGGAGTGTCTCGACTATCTCAAGCAGGTAAAATTTCACGAAAGAAAGTTCGAGATTGGTTATTAACTCAAGATGTGTACACTCTTCACAAACCCGTAAGATTACACTATTCTAGAAGAAAGACATTAGCTTTTGGGGAAAAGGAGTTATTTCAAGCTGATTTAGTAGATATGAGGCATTTATCAAAAGTGAATAATAATTTTTGTCATATTTTAACAGTTATTGATGTATTTTCTAAGTTTGCATTTGCCCTTCCAATAAAAAATAAAAAACCTGAAACTATTCTTGATACTTTTAAAAAAATTTTCAAAATCTCAAAACCAAAAAATCTTCAAACTGATCGAGGTACTGAATTTTACAATAATGTAATCAGACAATATTTTAAACGAGAAAATATCAATCACTATTCAACACACAGTCAAACAAAAGCAAGCGTTGTTGAAAGGTTTCATAGAACACTGAAAAATAAACTTTACCGGATATTTACTCATCGCAACTCATACAGATATATAGATGTTTTAGATGATGTAGTTAAAAGTTATAACAATTCTGTTCATAGAAGCATAGGTATGGCACCATCGAAGGTAACACCTTTACACCATTCAAAAATATTTCATAAATTATACGGTGATCTTCAACTTAGCACAAAATACAAATTTCAAATAAATGATTACGTCCGAATATCAAAAGCGAGAAAAACGTTTCAACGTGGGTATCACCCTAGATGGTCTGAGGAAGTGTTTGTCATTCATGAACGGTATTCCTCTAACCCACCAACATATAAATTGCGAGACATTCAAGGTGAAAGAATAGAGGGGAGATTTTATCAAGAAGAACTACAACGTGTTACAAAAACTCCAGATAGTTTTTGGAGCATTGAAAAAATTTTGCGTACCCGCGGTGTTGGAACCAAGAAAGAATATTTTGTAAAGTGGAC